>OX326961.1:21461935-22709435 GCA_946800325.1 Luzula sylvatica
TAGTTGCAATGTTTGCAATTTCTCCCGTGTTGTGCACGTTGTATAAAGTCCGAATCGTCACGGACCATTGACACTCTTTACCGAAATCAAGCTTGTATAGCCATTTTAATGCCAATGCTTGATTTTGTTGTTCAATGCTAATGATACCGATTCCTCCATGCTTCTTCAGTAAACATACTTTCCTCCAATTAACGAGGCAATTTCCTCCTAAGATCTTATCTCCACCTTTCCAAAAAAAAAACTCTCGTGATTTTGTTCAATTCTTCTATTACTCCTTTCGGAAGAATAAACGTTTGCATAAAGAAATTAGGAATCGCTCTCAAGACCGATTTAACCAACGTTGTTCGGCCACCCAACGAGAGTAGTTTGCTCTTCCAATTATTAACTCTTTGTTTTACTTTGTTAATGATGGGTTGGAAGATGACCCTTGTAGGTTTCTTCTAAGTAAGCGGTAACCCTAAATACTTCACCGGTAATGACTTTTTTTGACACCTAGTAATGGTAGCCACGTGGGCGTGTAATTCCTCGGGGATCGCAATCGGTACAAATCCGCATTGTCCCAATTGATCTCAAGCCCCGATACTTGGCGAACAATGAAAGAGTATGCATTATAATTTTCAAATTTGTGGGTGAGCTTCTACGAAAAGTAAGGTGTCGTCCGCGTATTAGAGAGTAGTTGGCGCGAATATTATCGGGGTGGTTAGTAGGGGCCTCATCTTTGCAATCATCATTTGTAACGCATCAACTACTAGCTTAAATAGGAGCGGTAATAACGGGTCACCTTGCCTCAATCCTTTCTTGTGTTTGAAGTAATTTTTCCTAGTTCCGTTAGTGTGGATCGAGGAGCTAGAGGAAGAAAAGATGTCCTTAATCCATACGATCCATTTTAGTGAAAGTGCCTTGCTTTGAGGAGTTGTTCTAAGAATACTCGTGACACAATATCAAACGTCTTTTTAAAGTCAATTTTTATCATTACCGTCGAGATTTTTGCTTTATGATAGTAATTAAGGATTCCTCTCGAGGACAAGAACAACTCGTTAATGGTTCTCCCCTTTATAAAAGCCGATTGGCAACGGTGTATTAGTAAGGACATGTATGATTGTAGCCTCGTCGCCAATATCTTCGTAATTAGTTTGATTGACGTAGATATTATACTAATAGGGCGGTAATCGGTCAGCAGCTTTAATATTGGAGGAGGCCATGAGCTTCTCTGTCTTGTTTGGTTGTTTCTCCTTGCGTTTCGATGGGGCATCTCCTAATTTCATCTTGCCCGTATCCTTCCTGTTGATCTTACCAACAATTAGCTTGGCATTTACCCCAGGAGGCAGTGTTTTCTTGCTTGTTTTACTAGCACACACTTTCTTCTTTTTGAAAGATGCAGTTTTTTGGTTGTCAATGGTGGAAGCTGCAGAGATTAGCACGATTGCAGATTGCGGGGCTTGAGAGTTGAGATCTGAGGAGTGGTGTATACCACTTGGTCTGGTACTATGGTTATATGAGGATTTGGTTGCACATGTGAAATAATTAGGTCATGTGATCCTTCTTCCAGAGGCTTTGCAGACGAGGATTCGCCTTTTTTAAGCCTTGGATTCTTTGTAACCTCAACCTCTCTCTCTACTCTTGTTCTACGACTTGTTCTCCATTAATTGTTTTGCTCCCACTCCAACCTCTCTCTCTGCCGATTTGTTCTGATTGTACTCGAAATGAACTCCGGTTCTGCAGCAGGGTTTGTTTTTGGGTTTTATCTTCTTGTAATCCAGCTGGTAATGGTTTATTTTCGCAAAATCCCGTTTATCCATTGAGCTTCATTAAGCCAGCTACAAATTAGGTATTAGTTACTTTTAATGCAGTAGGTATCTAGGTTCCTTTAATCTTTAATTGAACTCAAATCTGGTAATGGTTAATGTAAAGTAATTGGGTTCAAGAATATAGTTGGGGGTTTTTCACAGCAAGGATTTGTTTGGTTTTGTTCTATTTAATCCAACAGGTAATTGTTTTATTTTTCAGAAAAATCCGTTTATGCAGTTAAATATTAGGTACTAAGGTCCATTAATTCATATACAAATGATGTATTGGTTAGTTTTCATACAGATTTTAGATATTTTTGTGTTCTTTAATCCAAATGTTGAATGTTATTTTTCCAAAAGTTTATTTAATCCAGTTGGAAGAATGAGTTGTTGACTTCATTAAAAATTAGGGCTTTAATGGGTTGAAGGAGCATTTCTGCATATAACTCTTTCTAGAACCAAAATTCAAAAAATAATTTTTTTTTTGAAAGTATTCCAAAAATAACCTACTTTTTTATAATATTCCAAAAATAACTCATAACTAGTTTTAAAATCTCGCCGTCAAAATTCAGAATTTTAAATATGACATATTTTCACAAATTTTACCATAACATCCTCTATGATCTAATTAATACGTTTAATTAAAATGATAACTAGTACATGTTGGCTGTTAACTTAATACATAATTAATATTTATTCGAATTTATAAATTTGAATAAATTTTAATGAATATTTAATATATGTTTTAATTACCACGTTAATTAAATGTAATAGTTCAATAATGGAGAATTCGGCGGGTACATTTTGAAGTACAAAAAAAAAATTATATATTTTTTTCAACGAGTCAACAACTGATATTAAAAAAAAAGAAAAAATTACACTCCTCCAAAATGTACCCGCCGAATTCTCCATTATAAAACAATTACATTTAATTAACGTGATAATTAAAACATATAATTAAATATTCAACGAGTCATTTTTTTTTTGCCAATGGATTCGTGGCCCATTAGTTAGAAGTGAGACATAAGAAATCATATGTTGTGAGAGATTGTGAATTTGAGTCTCATTGACACTAATGAATGGAGGACCACCGAGCTTATCCATTTACTTTTTTTTTATATAAACAAGCTTTTTGACCACGTCCCATGAATATAATTTGGAGTTAATATGATCCTGAGTTTAATTCATTAAAATTGGATTAAATTGATAGTCGAATTGATTTAATTTGCTCGAATTGATTCAATTTGGCTTGAATTGAATCAATTTGGGTTAATATGATTTTGATATAAACAAGCTCTTCAGCCACGGTCCGTGAATACAATTTGGGTTGATATGATTTTGGTTTAATTCATTATTATTGGGTTTAATTGGTAGTCAAATTGATTTAGTTGTTGTCAAATTGATTTAGTTGTTTATTATTGGGTTTATAAACAAGCTTTTTGACCACGTCCCATGAATATAATTTGGAGTTAATATGATCCTGAGTTTAATTCATTAAAATTGGATTAAATTGATAGTCGAATTGATTTAATTTGCTCGAATTGATTCCATTTGGCTTGAATTGAATCAATTTGGGTTAATATGATTTTGATATAAACAAGCTCTTCAGCCACGGTCCGTGAATACAATTTGGGTTGATATGATTTTGGTTTAATTCATTATTATTGGGTTTAATTGGTAGTCAAATAGATTTAGCTGTTGTCAAATTGATTCAGTTTGTCTCGAATTGATTCAATTTGGGTCTCATTGATTCAATTTGAAAGGACCTTGTAACGGTTTTAACCAAACTCGTTTACCAAATCCATTTATTCGAATCTATGAACCTTAGGATTTGTTGTGACACTAAATCTGTGTGGTACTCACTGAAAGTCATTACCTTTCTCTATAACTCAAAACATTGAGTTCAAACAAGTAGTTTGAGCCAAAAAATGTTCAGAAATTTATTTCGATTTCTTTCTGTACTGGACTGTCCAATTTGGATAATTAAGAGGTAATAACACCCTTAAGTCAGTCCATTTTCTCTCGGGGAGACAAATCATCAAACTTCGTTCAACTGGCGTAAGAAACTCTCCTTCGCCCGGAACGGTCGTGGAGGCCAAGTACAACTCCGACGCATTTGTGAGTCCCTCATCCCACCTTTATCCCCTGAAATTTTGCTGAAATGTGAATTTTCTCAATGAATGGCTGCTACAATGTTGAATTCGAAATTACCACTCCTCATTCCATATTCCACTCTTTCTCTCAAAGTTATTCATCCCTCACTCTCCCTACATCCTCTATGACCATCTCAGAACTTGATTTCAACCTCTAGATCCACCTATATTAAGAAAGTCTCGAGATTTCTCGGGTGCGATATTTTCTAGTGATATATTTTATATATATCCTTGTTGTTTTAGGAGGTTTTTTTATTATTTGCATGGTAAGATTATATTATCTTTTGATAATGATATTTGGTGTTAATGTACTATTTTCGATATCAACTTACTTTTATACGGCTTCATCCAAATAACTACCGAGGAGTTTTGTGCTGCAAAGCAAGCTTGGCTGGCCTGAAACTATATAAAAAGAATAACATGCAAATCTCAAAAGAAAATTTGATTAATCCGTCCAAACGATCCAAAATTCGAATTATCCGAAAATCAAACGATCCGTATCCCGAACAACACGTGATCACCGATACTCGCAATCAGGACTGGCTCATGCCGAAGGCCCAGCTAATTCGGGCTTGAATCCAAAAAATATAGTAAGGGTAAGATTTTCTCCCTTTTTTTTTTAATCAATGCAAATAATCTCCTTCGTCTTTTGTTAAGATTGAAGCTAGGGTTGAAATGTCTCCGCTTTTGCTCACCGAGTTTTGCCAGAGGATCTCTGTACTTAACTTTTCTAGCTCATATACCGAGAGATTCACCGATTCCGTTTTCTCTAGGGGACGGTGAATTGAATTGGGTAAATAGACGGTGCTACTTATTCTGAGTTCTCTCACCCGAATCTAATTGTCGGCTACTAGTTTTCCAAGTCGAGCTCTTTCTCTCCAACTTTATTCCAAATTAGATTTATCCCCGCGCAATTGCTCGGGACAACATATCTATTTTTTTTACATGTTTTTTTTGTATAATTATTTAAATAGAATTAGCGTGTGTGCGAATTAACGCGCATCGTTTGAACTAAATTAATCTAATAATGATTTATTTGCAAGTATCATGATGTCAATAGATGCATAAGGTTCATGAAATTAGTCTATCACAGATATTATTTTCTGATATAATTTGTATTAATAACATCTGTGCACGTGCTTTTTTATTTGAAGGAATGGCAAGCGCGATACGCGCTCGGTCCAATCATTTTTCATTTAAAATAAAATAAAAGTTAAATTACAAAACCATTATGTACAAGATTTCGTAAATAAATTTAGTAACTAAATTTTATACCCCTGTTAAAGATGGGCAGATTAATCGGTATCCTAACAACTCGTGTTCCATTGATTTAGTAGACTACGAATCGCATCGGCCAGAAGGGCATGCATTCTTCCCTTTCGTTGAAAGATTCGGTTGTTTCGTTCCCTCCAAATGGTCCAAATTATTGCGCACCATGTTATGTCCCATTTTGCGGATTATGTGCATGTGCTTTTAAAATCGATTAATATAATCAAGACATATTCGCAAATATATTTGATGTCAATAGATGCATTAATGAGGGTTCATTAAAGAATCGCAACGTGTCATATAGATACAACGGGCAAATTACAAATTTTTATGAAAACTCGCATAAATTTGAGCTTACAAAATTTCATATATACCCGTGCAAAATGAGCAAATAAAAAAAAATTGCAAAGCAACAAAAATGACCAAAATTGCAAAGAGAAAAATTGGGTAAAAAGAAAAATTACAAAAAAAAAATTGAACTTACAAAATTGCATACATAACCCTGCGCAACGAGCAAATTAAAAAAAATGAAAAAGAGGAAAAAATGATCAAAATGTAAAAAAGAAAAAAATGGGGGTAAAAGGAAAAGCTATCCCTGTCACGTGTCAGCACAAGGTAGAGGAGGTAGCATTATAGTAACTATAATTAGATATATTGTTGTCTCGGATATTAGATTGTTCCTTAGTTGGATCAATAGATTCTGTTTTTTTTTAAAAAAAAATTAGAATGGATTGTATCAGGGTCTTAGAAAGGGCCGAGGGACTTGGCTCCCCAAGATTTTCGCACAACAGTGTATATTGCTAGTGTTTCGGTATATTTTATCAGTATAACAGCGTGATTTTTATTGTTTGTCCTCCCCCTCCATTGTTTTTGCAATGTAATTTCAGTATATATGTTTTAATTGGCCCCACCTACAAACCCGGCCAGATCCGCCATTGGATTATATTGTCCCACTTCCAACCGAAAATATGTTAATTAAGTTTTTTTTACAAACTATATCTCTAAGGAAAATATATCAATTCATATTACTAACAATAATTTTACAATTAAATTAATCAACCAATATATTAATTAACAATGATTTTACAATTCAATCAATTAACCAATATATTAATTAACAAATATATCAACTCATATTACTAACAATATATACAAAATACTAACAATTTATTTAATGAAATACCTACGCAATTAACTTGATTAATATATGCAAATTAACTGCCTAAATAATTAACATGTGTGGTAATTAACTATTCTTTTTTATAAACAAAAAAAAAGTTACTAACACACTCCAGTGCTATTGCACTCCAAAACGCCACTTTCAACCAGGAGTTGACACGTGGCAAGGTGTTGGGTTAAAAAAAAGTGCGGACAGCAAAACTATACGACCGGCCGCATTTAACGGGCAGCACCCAAAATGCGGGCAACCTCAAACGTTTTCAGATAGTTGTGTTTGCGCTATACCTTTCACCTTCATATTTATATCTTTTTACAACGACTCCTAATTAAAACCACTAGTATTTATACCTTTTTTATACAACAATTATTATAAAATGTATAAATAATATTAAACACGGTATAAAGATCAACATATGTTTATCCACTGTAAAAAAAAGTATAAATAAGAACAAAAATTGTATTCATAGTATAAAAAAGTATAAATAATAATTATTTACATATTTTTTTATCAAGATAATAAAAAATAATATATAAATAATAGTAAAAAATATAAATTACAACAAATATTTTATTTGTAGTATAGAAAATATATATAGTGAAAAAATATTAACCGCGGATCTTTATTTTCATGGTATAGGAAAATGTTATAAAAATACTAGAAAAAAGTATAAAGTATAAAAAAAACGGTATAAAAAAAAGGTATAAAAAATAATAAAGAAAAATGAAAAACTGTACGTATAAAGTATATGATAAGGTGGAGAGGGAATTGGACAGCAATGCATTCTCCAAAATGGATTGGCGGCCGTTTGGAGTGCACTCCATTGGAGTTTACTAATACAAAATGAGTTAACTAATTCATTAATACAAAAAACTAACAAATTCAAAGAGTTAACTAAAAGATAAACTAAAAGTAAAATTAAACTACTAACAAATTGAAAGAGTTAATTAATTACCAAGTTAATCAAAAGCACCAAATTATAAGCACCAAACTTTGACCTACATACCAAATCACCAAATTAAAATGAGAAAATGTTAGTTACCATTTAATTTCTGAAGAAACATGAAATAATAATTAACAATTAATCAAACAATTAAATTACTATTTACTAATCATCAGGTAACTTGTACATTAATCTTTCGAAATTCAACCAGTGTATTAACTGTAAAGGAGAGGGAAAAAATAGCAATTTTGGCATTTGAACCTGAAAATCGAAAAAATCAGGGAAATTAACAGTAAATTAATGGTTCAAAATTAACAGTGAAAAAATTCTATTGACAGTAAATTAATATTGAAAATTTCATGAGTATTTTCTGTTCTCAGAGAAATCAGAAAAATTGCTTGTATGATTACACTGTATTTTCAAAGCAATTAAGTGCAATTAAGTGTGATTAGGGATAGAAATCAGAAAAAAAATGCTTGACGGTAAATTCAGGGGTATTCTCAAAGCAATTAAGTGTAATTTCAAGGGTATTTTACTTCGCAAAAATCAATTCTAAAAAATCAGTATAATATCATATTAATGCTGACTTCGGTGGTTTACGGTTCGGGAAAAGTGAGACATATCGAGCCAATACAACCGGCGAGGCGGATCGAAAACAAAAGGGGAAATTACCCTCGAGAAAATTCAAAATTACATATTTACTATTCAAATAATAAAAACAGCATAGTTATCCTTTCAAAAATTAAAAATATCATGTTTAACCTTATAACACTTACAAGTCAATTAAGTGTAATTTTACAAATCACAGTCAACTTATTTTTTATCAAACACTAAATAAAACTTTCAAGTATTCACTAAGAGATACGTCATTCATTGATGATGAATAAACCTTCAAGTGTTCATTAATATTACAAGCCATTAATTTCCCAAATTTACAAACCAAATTCCAAACATAAACATAAACATGAAATACAACACACTAAAAAGTCCTATATATTATTTTAATATGATAATAATTTTGGGGGGTGTCACTCAATAAAACCATAGAACCACCACCCCAATAAAAACTCAAACCTACCTTTCTTTCTTCCTTTCTCATTTTTTTTCTAACTTCAAGAAAACTAAATTAAAAACCCAAATCCAAACAAACTCAAAATCGACACGCAATAAACCCATAAAAACATAAAACCCCAAAACCCTAGACATGAACAACATTTCCGTTACCGTAGTAATTTCCATTTTCGTTGACTAGAGATTTAATGGACTTCTTCGTGCGCAATCTTTGTGTAGCGACTCGTGTTGTGGTTGATATGTGACCATTGGTGTGGCTTTGGAGGAGAGAATTCAATTGACCACACGATGCAGCTATAAATCCTATCGACATGAAAAAATAAAATATTAGTATGTTAAATATGTTATATATACTCGAAAAATATATAACAATCGAATTGAATATGAACCTAAGAAAAGAGGATTTGGTTTCCCGGGTCTAGATTTATATTCCGGGTGGAATTGTACTCCCACAAAAAACGGGTGGCTCGGTAACTCCAAAATCTAAATATTAGTATCATTTAGATTATTATAAAATATATAAATTTGAAAACATAGTAATTAACGATCTTTTATTTTTTTAAATTAATTATTTAACTCACCTCCATTCGTTTGTTAGTCTCGTCCTTCCCTACAAACGAAAGACCGGCCATTTCGAATTTCGGAACCATATCTGGATTTACCTAAAAAAACATAAAAAAGATATTTAGATGAATTTATTTTTCTTTAAACCCAATTATAATGATAAAAAAAGTCAAAATTGGGATAAATTTTATTTTTTCTACCTCGTATCGATGCCGGTGTCTCTCATCCACATAACGAACATTACCATACCTAAAAACATTAAATATTTCCAAACAGTATTAGTCATTTATTTTCCCTAATAAAGAGGGACCAATTTGTAAAAAGAATAAAAAAAAAATTAAAATTATTTCTTACAATTTAGCGGATTTACAATCAGTAGTCTGAAAATGAGTTCGTCTCGATCCAAGCCTCATCGTCGCTCCCATATGCGTCTTCGATCCCTAATATTTGTCACGCACAAGCACATTTCCATATTACCCTTCGAAAAAACCAAAATATCATATTTACCCTTTTGAAATATTACCTCGGGCATGAAAATGACGCACGGGTTTTTGGTTTCCGGGTCGAATTCGGTGCTATTCGCATCCGATAACTTCATAACGGATCGGGCGAACTCGATTACCGCAATTTGCATTCCCAAACAAATCCCCAAATACGGTAATTTGTTTTCCCGTGCATATTTCGCGGCTAACATCTTGCCTCGAACTCCTCTGTCCCCGAACCCTCCCGGCACCAATATCCCATCTGCCCCCTGTAAAGTTCAATAATTACAAAATTAGAAAAAATAAATTGTAATTTAATTTCTTTTAATGAATTTGTGCTGACCTGGAGTAAATTCCACGCAGATTCATAAGCTTGAGGAGACTACAAAATTTAAGCAATTTAATAAATTAGAGAATAAAAATGATTAATTAAGTTAATAAATAAATTATAGAAATAAACCTCATTGGAAGTAGTTTCTTCAAGATCTGAAGAAGGGACCCAATCCACCACTAATTTTCTGTTACATGCTACAGATCCATGCAAAAGAGCCTGAATATAAAAATAATAAGAATACGGATAAAAATGTAAATAATTAAGGACATTATTTTTTTATGTAATATGAACCTTTAATACAGAGAGGTATGAGTCTGAGAGACCCGTGTATTTCCCCACCATTGCAATTCTCACCTTAAAGAACATTAAATCGTTAAAAGAATAATAATATATTAAAATAAATAAAAGTACACAAAAATTAGAAATTTAAAATTTACTGGATCATTTAATGAGTCGCATTTTTTAGCCCTCTCGGTCCATTCGTCCAATTTGGGTGTTTTATTTACGCTCCCAACACTGCAAATTTGTAAATTTATGTGTTTATTTACTTGATTTTGTGTATTATTTTAAATAAAAAAGGGGATTAAATTAAATACGAACCCTTGGAGGTTAAGTGCTCTGAGAATCGATTCGTGTGCCTTTTGGTCCTGTAAAATAAAATAAAATAAATTGAATACAAATTTCTTAATTTTGAAACTAATATGTTAAATGTTATAAAAATCGAAAATATTGAATATTAAATATACCCTTAGTAGTAAAGGAATATGCCAGATATTTGATACGTCATATAGATTAACAATATTAGAAACCTAAAATAAAAACAATAAACATGAACAAAAAATACACATAAACGCATATTATTATTTATATATAACGAACGTACAGGTACATGACAAAATTGAGCGAGCTTTTGTTTAACACTTTCATCCAACGACTATCAAACAAAAAAACTCAAAATTCATCAAAATAGAAAATTAAAGCAACATAATAAATTAAATTAAATTAATTAATAAAATAAAATAAAAACCTTAGCACTGCGACAAGCGAGAATATCTGGTGTGAGTCCGAGACCTCTTAATCCTCTCACGCTATGCTGAGTTGGTTTTGTTTTCTATAAAAATTATTATTATTTCATGAATTAAATTAAGGAAATAAATTAATAATGATTATAATAATAATAATATGTACCTGTTCACCTACGACATTTAAAACCGGTACGAGACTGACATGAATCAGACAAAAATTACCCGGCCCTGAAAGAAAATTAAACTGTCATTTTTTCGCATTCTTTTACATAATTAATTTATTATTACTATTTATTCAATAATTTATTTATTTATAGATATTGATCGATCGTACCAACGCGATAAGAGAACTGGCCAAGAGCCTCGATAAACGGCATGGATTCAATATCCCCTATAAAAAAATGTAACGAATTTTTCAATAAAAACAATTAATTTGAAATATTCATAAAAATATATTGTTTGGTACCCTACCTATTGTACCGCCAAGTTCGATGATGCAAACATCTGCGGGCCCCTCTTGACCATCAACCGGTACGATAGCAACTCTCTCTATCCATTCTTGAATTTCGTTTGTTATGTGCGGTACAACTTGAACGGTTTTGCCCAAGTAGTCTCCTCTCCTCTCCTTGTTTATCACCGACTAAAAGACAAAAAAACAATGACAATTTAATTTATATAATAATAATAATAATAATAATAATAATAATAATAATAAGTTGTATAATTTGGGTACTGTACCTGGTAGATTTTGCCAGTGGTGATATTGTTGTCACGTGTCAATTTTATGTCTAGAAATCTTTCATAATTTCCTAGATCCAAATCAACCTTTAAATTTTATAAAATACAAATTTAGAAAATCAATTCTGAAATGGAGGAAAAAAAATTAGGGTTGTATATGTAATTTAGACAGAAAAAGAGCGAGGAAAAGGAAGATTACTTCGCCACCATCGTCCAAAACATAAACTTCACCATGTTCAAATGGAGACATTGTTCCAGCATCAGTATTAAGATAAGGATCTGAAAATTTATGTTTTAATTCCAAGCATAATGAGTTTCGAAATTGCAAAATTAAGTTCTTTTAGTTAATTTATTTATCAAATTAGCCGCTAATTTGACTGAGTCTATGGAGATGGACAAGAGTTAAAGCAATGAAAATGACAAGATAAAATAAATCAAATTCGAGAAAAAATGTCACTATGAATGAAAATTCAACAAAGAAAAATGAGGAAGAAAATTCAGAGAGGGGTTTATTGGAGAAGTCACTATGAGTGAACAGGGTATACGTCCACTCATTAAGAATAATTAAGAAAATGAGTATGCATTTGACCCGATATTGCATTACATTGTTCGAACAATGACAAAAAGAAAGTAATTTGTGGTTAATGCCTTCAAGGAATTAGGCAAAATCACAACATCAGTAAAAGATACCACCTTTTTTTTTCTCAAATCGAACGAAAGTTAGAATCTTCTTTAAAATAAAAAAAATAAAAAACTAATTGCAGAAGAATCTAAAAGGAACGTGTGTTTGCATTTGCATAGTAATCAAAAGAGACGAGAAGAGTAAATACCGATTTTAATGGAGGTAACGCGGAGACCACAAGCCTTGAGAAGAACACCAACACTACTGGCCGTCACTCCCTTGCCGAGTCCGCTCACCACTCCACCGGTAACCAACACATACTTCATCTCCTTTTCCATTTTGCTAAACTTCTCTGAAAATCAACACACACTCGACTTTACTAAAATCTCTCTCTTGGTTTCTCCGATGTTATAGCTTGAGTTAGAGAAAGAGAAGAGAGAGAGGGGAGAGGAAGAGGGAGACAGAGCACGTGAGAGGAGAGGAGAGGATGAATGGAGAGAGAAGAAGAGGATTGAGAAATGAAGAGGTGCAGAGGTAGTTAAATACGGTCTGCAAAGGATATATAAGTATATTAAGAACCTAAAAGGGCCTATATATAAATATATAAAT
The DNA here is from genome assembly GCA_946800325.1 of Luzula sylvatica. Taxonomy (NCBI): domain Eukaryota; kingdom Viridiplantae; phylum Streptophyta; class Magnoliopsida; order Poales; family Juncaceae; genus Luzula; species Luzula sylvatica. Next base: position 21,474,710 of record OX326961.1, read on the forward strand.
ATATTAAGAATGTGTATTAATATTAGTTTATATTATAAGAAAAGTGTGTAAAATGAATGTGTCGATACGGGACTACCTCTGCAAATTTAGTTCGTGACTCGTTCATGTTCGATTCCAAATTTTTTGACAATGATGAATTATTTTCGAGTCGAATTCGAACTGAGATCAATTTCAAATTCGACTCGAATCAATTTCAAATTGAACTTTTGACACATGAGAAACAATAAATACTCAATAAATAAACATGTGCCCATACAAATAATAAGAAAGCTCAACTTTAACAATAAAATCCTCTCTCCCCTCTCTTACCCTCCTATCTTTGCACCAAACAAAAGCACAACTTGAATGAAATACTTAATATTAAATAATATGTGATTTGGATTGAGTACTTAATATTAAATACAATTTTATTTAAAAATATGAATGATATGGATGAAAAGTTGAATAATAAATATAACTTTGAGACACTGTCGAGCCGAGTCGAGCTGGTTCAAGCCAACATCAAGTCAAGTTCACACTGGGAATTCTGGCTCAAGATCTTATATTGATTCTGAATCAGGTCAGTTCGAATCGAGTTCGAACTGGGTCCAACTCCAGCGAACTCGACTAATTTGCAATCATGTACGGGACACGGTCGAATATATATTGTGTGTGTGTGCGTGCGTGCGTGTGTCATATAAACTGGCTAATTTATGTTCGACTTGCATGTGAAATATACCACCAGATTTTATCTTAAGCACGTATTCAACTTTTCATGAGATTTCTAATTCTATTACTTATATTTTTATTATTCGTAAACAAAATAGATTCGAAATTGTTTTTAATTTATATGACAAAATCTATTATATTTTTTTATTTTATTTTTTAATTTTCAATCAATTCTTATCTCCCAATAAAAAAGATTGAGAAATGTCCATCACAAAATAATAACACCACTGTTACATATTTTGATCTATGTTGGTACCGGTAGTTGATTTATTGAACTATTTAAGTAATCAATGCGATAGTAATTTAGGAAAGACTCACTTCCCTTCAAGATCTTGAAAAAAATAGTGCCCATATAGTCAGTGGCGGACCTTGACTGTTTTTTTATGGTGGGTGTGGGTGTGTGTGTGTGTGTGTGTGGGGGGGGGGGGGGGGGGGGGGGGCAATCTTCTGAAATTACATTACCACGAATTTTTGGAGGACCAAACAGTAAAATTAACACTGTCATACTGATAAAATATACCGAATAATTAGTTATATAATGTTCTGCAAAAAATCTTTGAGGACAAGACCCCCGGCCCGTACTAAGATTCGTCACTGCATATAGTAGTATATTATTATAATATTTTTTATGAAAACGGAAGTTATATAAAATCGATTCCTCTAAATAAGTTTTTAAAGAAAATTAGGGCTTGTTTGGATGAGTGGGTAATCTCTAGTTGAGTGTAGAAAAGTAAAAGTTTTACAAATGTTTACTGTTGGTTAATTCTAACCTAGAGGGGGTGAATAGGTAACCTAGTATGCAATTTTCGACTAGGTATACAAATTTCAAATGCGGAAGCTAATTAATGTGATTTGAATAAAGTAGAAAATACCAAACACTTGAACACACGATGTTTGTTACGGAGTTCGGTAGGTGGTTGCTATGTAGCTTTAACTCACCATTTACTTGCTTAATCGACCGATTCGATTAGTTGCAAGTACCTACGTCTCCGGAAATGTCTTGTGCCGTTTTGGGCTTTCGATTTAATTCCAACTCACTCGTACAAGGTTTGCCTAGATCGATTTACACGTTTTCTATCGATCTATAGCGGGCTTTACAATCTTAGAGCTAGCCTATTACACGGTTCTAATACGAACTACAACGTGATCGGTCACGTGAGTTAGGAATCGTATAGAAGAGAAGATTCGAAGATAGATCTTGGATCTAGAGGGTTGAATCACACTATCAAGAGATTAGGGAATCACGGCTTGAAGTCTTTCTCTCTTTTGGATGTTGTATGAATTTTTTGTAAAAGGTTGGAGAGAGAAAGGTATGAATGGTTCTATTTATATAACTCATAGAGCCCACTCAAACTGTGTACAAATTACATAGTTCGTTCGAACGAATTGTTAGGTTCGTTCGAACTAACTGCAATTTGAACTAGCCGTTTCAAATGAAATATTCATAAACACGATGGGTTCGTTCGAACGGACATGGATTAGTTCATAGTTCGTTCTATGAATCTTGGAACGAACCATGAAGGTTCGTTCGAACGAACAAATAAGTTCGTTCGAACGAATATTAATTGTGTCTAGTTTTGGTATATTTTCTTACAACACCAGATCTTGGTTCGTTCGAACTAAATGTATTATTCGTTCGAACGAACTTGGAGTGATTTAGAGTTCGTTCTATGAGTTGAACGAACCATGAATGTTCGTTCGAACGAACATATTTGTTCGTTCGAACGAATATTAATTGTGTCTAGTGTTGTCTATTTTCTCACAATACCAGGTCTTGGTTCGTTCGAACTGATGGTGTTCATCAGTTCGAACCGAGGGTTCGTTCGAACGCACTGTATTGTTCGTTCGAACGAACCATAATCTAGTATGGTGATTTTCCATTTTTCATTTCATCGTGTTTCGAATTTATCTTTTGACCTTGATAAGTATGAGAAGTTCTTTGGAATACCTAGGGTTTATTTTGATGATCCCAACTCACGGAAAGCTTCGACGTCTTGAATTCTTCAACGTCTTGACACCTTTCCTTTCACGGATGATCTTCGTCTTGAATTCTTCAATCGTCTCTTTTGATCATCCTTAGTTTGTTGTACCTACTTATCCTACAAGTTGGTCTTAACTGAAACCGTTAGTATTGACAGTGTTTTGATATAATCAAACCTTAGGATATTTGGATCAACATTTACTACTGCATATATAGATGCTATTTAGAATTTGATGGAGAAATTTTAAATTAAAAATCTCTAAGTTATTTTGTATATAAAAGAAACAAAATAAAAAACTTATCTTTTTGCTAAGTATTTTGTAGTGATTTTCTTGGAACTCTTGAAAAGAATATTGTATTCAGATGAATAATCAACAGCATACGTATATTATTAACTAAGTTTGATAAGATTTAATGTATTTTAATGAAAAATATATATTATATTAAATTATAATTTATTACTTATGTCGTAATAAATTATAGTATAATATAATATAATATAATATATTACATTATATTATATTACTTTATATTATATTGTAGCATATCATAATATAATTTATTACAATAAAATATATTATTTTATTTTATATGCTACATCATATAATATTATATTATATTATAATATATGACGTTATATTATTATGAGGATGACTAGGATACTCAATTAATTATGGGGTTTGATATGGTGCCTTTAATCTCACTTAAACATTATTGATGTGTCAATCGAGGGTGTTTAAATGGATTGGTTAGATCTCTTAATTAAATCAATCAATTTAACCATTAATTTAGGGACTAATCAATCCATTTAAACACCGTCGATTGAAGCATCAAGGGTGTTTAAGTGAGATTGGGGAACATGATATATTTTTTCATTAAATTTGTATTGAGATATGTGCATTTAATGATGAGCACAAATTTTGATGGTTATTAGAAAAACTCAAATTTCAAAATAAATTTAATTATTTAAAAGTACTAAGTATCAAATTCTTAATACTAAATTAAATATATTAGCAATCCTCCTATAAATAATGATATAATCACAAAAATCAACTACAAATTAATCACAAACTTAGATATTTGTGGTTGATTTTTGTGATCATATCATTGCTCTCCTCATTATTTTTTTACATTATATTATAATTGTTGGTTCAAATTTTCTGGGGTTTGATTATCTCAAAATAATGTTGATATCACTAATCTATTTGCGGGAGTGACATTTATAGAGATATAATACGTAACCCACAAAAGGATCAAAAGAAGAATCAAGACGTCGGAAGTCAAGACGGTGAAGAAACGATGGCACGAAAACGCATGATCAAGTGAAGACATCAAGACATCGAAGATTTCGCAAGTTGGGGTATCACATAAATCACTAAAACAACTTATAGGTATCCCTAAACTTGTTTATGAATTATTAAGCTCAAGATTAGTCAAAGAAATATATTCGAAATCCATTAAAATGATGAAATAATAAAACAGATTTTCAGAAGCATGTCGGTTATAACGGAGCTCAGGTCAGTTATAACGGACATACATAAATATGGTTAAAAAGAGCATGTCCGTTGTAACGGACATCCTGTCAGTTATAACGGAACGCATGTCAGTTATAACAGACTTACAGTAACCGTGTTAATAAGAGCATGTCTGTTATAACGGACCTCAAGTCAGTTGTAACGGAGTATATCAGTTATAACGGACCTAAACTCAGTTATAACGGACTTGTGAACTCACTTCAGAATAACCAATCATCCGTTGTAACGGAATCACCAATCCGTTGTAACGGACATATACTAACCGTTGTAACGGAAGTCTCTCAGTTATAACGGAACCACATAATAAATCTGAAGTGCAGTCACAGAAAGAGGTCGGTTATAACGGACCTAAACTCAATTGTAATGGAGTAGGTCAGTTATAACGGACCTAAACTCGGTTATAACAGACTATGGAATTTTCGAATATATTGCCTGTAACGGCTAGTTTGACTTTGAGTCCGTTATAACGGACCTCAGGTCAGTTATAACGGACTATGCAGAAAAAATATATTAAGGAAAGAGGTCGGTTATAACGGAACCACATAATAAATCTGAAGTGCAGTCACAGAAAGAGGTCGGTTATAACGGACCTAAACTCTATTGTAATGGAGTAGGTCAGTTATAACGGACCTAAACTCGGTTATAACAGACTATGGAATTTTCGAATATATTGCCTGTAACGGCTAGTTTGACTTTGAGTCCGTTATAACGGACCTCAGGTCAGTTATAACGGACTATGCAGAAAAAACATATTAAGGAAAGGGTCTATGTGTTCTATAAATAGAACCCTTCCCTCATTCTCTCACATCATCTCAACCAATATATTTTCCCAATCAAAAGAGAGAATCCTAGTTTTAAATCTTGAGCTTAATCATCTAAACATTCTTAGAGATTATTAGATCCAATTTCGAATCCACTACTAAACGAATCCCATCTTGCGTGACCGATCACGACTAGTTCGTTAGTAGTAAATTGTAATAGGCTAGTTACTAATTGTGAAGCCCGCCATTGATCGATAAATTCGTGTAAATCGATCAAGGCAAACCTTGTAATTGTTTGAGTTGGGTATTCAATCGAAAGCCGAAAAGGCGCAAGGGAACCCCGGAGACGTGGGTACTTGCAATCAATCGAGTCGGTCGATTGAGCAAGTAGCCGGTGAGTTAAAGCTACAAAACAACCACCTACCGAACTCCGTAAACAAATATCGCGTGTTATTTGTTTCGGTATTGTATTTCTTTCTCTAATTTATTTACGCTTCCGCACAAAATTGTAATTGTATCCATTACCGCGAAAATTGAACCGTATGACTTCCTATTCACCCCCCCCCCCCCCCCCCCCTCTCGGTCTAAATTAAACAACAATAATTTATCATATTATATAATGCAACTAAATTATGTTAAACATTTTTTCCTTAAATCCCATTCATACGTGACATTATTTGGATTCCTTAATTTTTTATATATCATAGAATTTTTCTTTTCAAAATCACGATCCTTGAAAATTAACCGACCTATACTAGAAAAAACTAACTGGTACATCCAAACGAGCCCTCAGTAATCTAATAGTATTCACTTGTGACTTAAATTTGATACTCAATTCAAATCTGATTGACATGTAAGTCGTATCCGCCTGATTTTAGACCCAAATGACTTGAAACGTGATTGCCCCGAAATTCTAGCGACCACGATCCGAACAATACAAAATCGAGGAACCCGCAGATCGAACAATCAGTTATTGTCAATGAATCCATAGTCCAATTGGTTGAGTGTGAGATATAAAAAATTATATATTGTGAGAATTTGTAGGTTTGATTTTTATTGACATCAAATGAATGTAGGGAACATGAGCCTTCTCCTTTTATTATTATACAAAAAAAAAAAAAAAAAAAAAAAACATTCAGTGATTCAAATGACCCCAACAATTCTCAATTTCAAAATGACGCGATCAATCCAATTTCCACATTTCAAACTGGTAAAGATTATTCCTTTATGCCCCTATTTTATCATTTTGCTTTATATCCATCTTTTTGTATTTAAAAAATCAAATTTTGATTTTCCAACACTTTTCTTATGTCTGTTTCTGCTCTTTCACATTGCATCGCCAACAACTAAAAATATAGTCAAAGTTCAAAAAGAGCCTTCACTTTTTGTAAATATTAAATTTCCCACTATATAGTTATTATCAGAAGAAAAAAAAAATGTCCACCTAAAAGGGAGAAAACCAACTAAAACATAAATGAGAAATAGTTTAGTAATAAATGACACTTGAACACCCAAAACCATTTTTGTAATATCTTGTTTGTGATAGACATTTTGTTCATGATATGAATAATTTATATAACTTAAATCCATCAATCAATGTCAAATAATTCTGTTGGGCAAATTGAGGTGGAGATGACTCATGATATATTCATCAAATGGCTATTAGACTCCAAATTTCTTGGTCCAATACAAAATCCATTAATTATCATTATCCCATGCATTGGTTAGTCATCTTCAAACCCTAGTTTCCTAGGCGTTTTTGTGGTGCAATATCAATTTTGTTCCTTGTTTTTCCATGGAGTATACCGTACGGAGTCCAAAATAGAATAAACGAAGGAGAATGTTTAGATGAAATTGATTATATCCTAAATTAATTATTAAATTGATTGATTCAATTAATGATTATTTGATTCAATTAAGAAATCTAATTAATCTATTTAAACATTCTCGATGGACGCATCAAAAATGTTTACATAAGATTGGGGACACCATATCAAACTCCATAAAGGAAATTTCAAAAGCATGCCTAATTTAAATTTTGAAATGAATCATCCAATCAATTATTTGGAAGAGTTGAACTTGCATGTAATTTAACTATTTGATAGGATAGGATTCGATAGAAAATAAAATAATCTTGATTAGTAAGTGATTTACTTAAAACTACATTATCTTACATTAATAGATAACATTAATTACGTGAATTATTATTAATAATTAGATTCGTTATGGACCAATTATATTTAATTATTTATTATAATTACATAATCAAATGTGAATACAAATAAAAAATAAAAAAATCCCAAAATAATCATAAAATGCAAATCATCTTGATATGCTCTTTCGTAGTTAATAGATCGCTTTCTTTAAATTTGTCGAAAGAACATCCTAACAACAAGCTTTCGATGTGTTTTCTTTTTGAATTTTTATCGAGAAGTTCTTTTTTGTTTTGAACAAAATACGAACAAGAGATGATAAAGAGGGACCATTTAAATACTTTTCTTTCAAAGAAAGAAAGAATAATTCATTTTCAACTCTACGTGTTCTATATCCTTTTATCATGGTTTGCTTTAATTAAAATATCAAGAGAACAAAATCTTTTTGAGAAGTTGGTGAGATTGCACTACATGCATGCATGCATGGCTTAAGAAAAAATAACAAAAAAAATCATTTGAAAACAGAAGATGATCATGTGAGAATAATTTAACAATTTTGTAAGTATATATATATTTTTTAGGGGTATACATAATTTCCTATCTTTGTTGAGATATAATATTTATTTTTAAGTAATTAATGAATGATCGAATCCTTTTTTTTATAAGGGTGCATTATTACACCTAAAATTTTGGGATGAGATTCCCATTAAACTCACATGCCATGACTAATTAATCAAGGTCTAAACCAAATCTGATCCTTTCTTCTTCTTCTTCTTTTCTTCTTTTTTTTTTTTTTTTTTTTTTGATAGATTAGCAAAAAGACCCTCTTTTGTCTGAATTGCAAATAAATAATCAATATTCATGTATATGTAGCTCTTTTTTTAAGTTTAAAATAAATAAATGGCAACTGTATATTTTTACTTCTGACTTGTGAAATTATTGTCATTTATTTAATGTACTTCCTTTTTTAGCTAATACTAACTCAGTTACATGAGCGCATGTTGTTTATCAATAATTACAAGATAATTGAAAAAAAAAAAATAAGATTATAAACTAACTTGTTTATATTATTACCAATTGTATTTACCAATTGTAAATAAATAATCCTTTAATTGCCGGCACTAAACCCTGGCTTATCACTACATTATACAATGCTTAATTATTGCATATATTAGTGACCGGCCATATAGTTTAATGAAGTTAGTTAATTAGATAATTAAGCATACTTCGTTACTTGATACCAACTAATAATTAACTTCCATATATTATATAAGTTGATGCATGCATGATTAGCTGTCATGTCAACTTAGATTCTAATTATATTTTCATATATTTCTACCAGATTGAAATTTCTGTACCTTAAAGTTGACATGATTTAAATTTTAAAAATACATATTAATAGCATTAATTGGTAGTTTATTAATTATTACCTCTACATGCTTCCATGTACATGCTTTCATGACTAGATGTCATGTAAGCATAAAATTGATTTAATCCAATTTGGATATCAGAAAAATCATTTTTCGACATATTAATTATCAGGTTTGCTAAGGAGTATTTTTAAAAAAAAAATTACGCGTGCAAAATATACTGATGAAATTAATAAAATACTCTTTAAATTGACAAAATATACTGATGAATCAAATATGTTAAAATGATTAAAATTGAAAATAAAATAATATATTTACAACAATATATTTTGATAAATACAAAAATATATATTTCTAATTTCAACTGTATATTTTTGTCCTTGAATTTTTTTTAGTATTTCTCTCTTACTTACACTCTTACTAATACAAAATACAAATATTTTCTCCATAGTTTTGGCACATCTTATGCCCCATGGAATAAGGCAATCTTGTTGGCCATTAAGCCCCCAAACAAGACGCCATGCACGGCGCTCGAGCCCTGCATGTAACCCACATGGTGGGCTCCCTTCATGTGCCATGAAGAGGGAGCTTAGTACTTTGTTTATCTTCTCTCTTCTCACCATTCTTAAACAAAAGAAGGAAAGCCATTGACGTAATTCATGGAGGGGAGATATTTGGTTTGGTTGGTGTTTGCTAATAAATCCAACGGCCATAACTGCCATGTCGGTGGCAGTTTTCAAACTGTCATAACTGACATAACGACATTTTTTTATATCTTCTTGCAAATCCCCATTAATTAATATATAGTTTGTTAAGGAAACTTAAAAAAAGGGTAATGATATTGACAGGAAATAATATTAATGGGAACAGGAAATTTAAATTTGAAATGGTAATTTTACTTTTAATTCATGCCAAATTTAAATGAAATTTCCTGTATCTAGTATTTATTTTTCCTGTCAATATCACTATCCTAAAAAAAAACCTCGTGGTTCATGAATATTATGAGAAAAATCCTTATTTTTGAAACTGAAATTAAAATTTTGTAGTATGACTTGTGAGTAGATTTTTGTATTACGTTTAAGTTGTTAATTTCTCAATGACTAGGGGACAATGATTTTTTTTTACCAAAAACCATTTATATTTATCATCTCATTTTTTTATTAAAAAATGCTATTTATAATGTCGTATTGCAAAATGTTACTAAGCCAAACAACATTGCGTAATTTATTTTATTTAATAATATCACATATATATAAGATATTTTTAATTAGATTTAGGACATGAAACAATGACATGCATATAGTTTCTATAAATCAACAAAATTATCGAGAAGTGGTGTTTCTAGTGGCGGATAGGTGAGTAACGCACAAGAACCTCTAGTTAATTGTGGATTCGAGTCCCGAGCAATTCAGCAATCACGCTATGATTGCGATTCACCGCAACCATCTTAGGACTCATCGTCGGAAAAGATCTTCACAAACAGGAAGAAGAACATATTCGTAAATACGAAAAATTAGATTAATTCAATCAAGGAGTAGTCTTTTCATTACCGAAGCAAGCCCGGTCTTTTTCTTCTAAAGAACATTCTCTTAGTTTACGAGCCAGGTTGCTTGTTCTCTGTTTTTTTTTTGTGTTTTTGTTTTGTTCAAAATAAAAATTATACGATTTAATTATTGAAAAAATCAATATAGAATTTTTTTAGTACAAATTATAAAGATGAAAACTGAAAACTTGTTTTTAACAATTATAAGAAGTTTTTCGTGATACTAAATAACATAGGGAGATTTTGAAAAAAATTCCCTTCTTTCATCTCTCCTCCCACACCCTTGATAAGGTGGATATGGTTTAACACCTTAAAAATTAACACTTTAATTCATGGTTTAACATCTTAATTGTATGTTCAATCATAAATTGAGATAATTAAACCATAAATTAAGATGTTAAATCATGTTTTTGTGTGTTAATTTTGAAGGTGTTAAACAATATCCTAGTCATCAAGGATGTGGGGAGAGAGTACCAGGGGATGTACATCACTACTCATAAGCCGATATTATATAGGATCCAAATCTCATGTTTGGTAGGGGCACATGGCATAGTAATTTGTGTACTAAATAACCCCCCCTATTATGCCTAAATTGAAGGGAATTAAATTACAGACAAAACAAAATGACCTCTCCAAAATGATTTTATTTCAAAATAATCCATCATCGAAATTTAATTGAATTATTTTCTATGTTACGAGAATACTTCAAAAATCAAGTTATATTACGTCCGATATCGATTTTCGCACAAAATGTTAATTCAAAATAATGACATATTTATCGGATACATCCGGATACTTGTCGTGTATCTCTAACGTATCAATAAATCTATTTGAAAAAATAAAATATTAAATTTGAAATCAAAATATATACGTGATAGGATCAAGTTTTTCTTGAACATCTCACAAGGACATTTATGATGGGCAAACAAGTAATTTTGCTTAATTATTTCCTCCAACCATAAAATAATTTCATGTCCTAATCAAATCATATATAAATTATAATTTATAAAATAATAATATTTTATATATGACAAATGTATCATATCCAATATTTTTTTTAAAACTCATATTGCATATCGAATCGTGTCTGATACGATACTCATATCCGTGCAACGTAGATTATTTTCTGCCATTCCAAAACTATTTATTCACCGCCCTACCAACCCATGTTTACTTACTCTCTTTATACCTCTACACTCAATGACGGATCTTGATAGCGATATTTAGAAGGGTCAGACTATCGAAATAGCACTATATTTTTTTTGTTGGGCAAGCTAAATATTAAAAATATATATATATATATTATAATAATGATAAAATATACTTAATCATTACGTACATACATTATTTTCGAAAATCTTAAAGAGTCATGATTCCTACTGGTCCTGCTAAAATCCGCCCTTTTCTACACATCAATACATCTTTTTTATTTCTGCAATATGTTTTTCACATAAAATAAAATTTCAGGGGTACCAAAAAAAATGAATCGGAGGAAAAAAGTCATTTATCCTTCCCCCAAGATGCACCACCACATTCTTTGTATTTCTAATTAACACACTTAATTAATCGATAATTAACAAAATACACTAGATTAACAATTAATTAATATATATTTAACTATTAATCGAGTATATTTTGTTAATTAGTAGTTAGTTAAGTGTGTTAATTAGTGATATAGAGAATGCAATGGTGCTCTTTTGGAAGAATAAAATACTGATGAATTAAAGATGCTACTGTTAAATCGGATTTGGGAGGGGACCCATTGGGATCCGGCCTACCAAACACGATTGTACCCGATCCACATCACTCACACGTGGATCCTTGCAGACTCAAGGCTCAACTTTCCAGTCGGCACAGTCCTTGATTTTTCAATCTTCTGTGATAGAATATCATATGGTCATTTGTATGCAAGAGTTAATGGTTAGGACTTAGGTTATAGGATAAACTCAAATGTTCCTTGTTTATTTTCAAATAAATCGGATTCGCCGAGTTTCGAACTTATGAGGATTTAAAAATTCGAGAAGAATATCTAACTGCTTTAACTAGCAAATTTTTAATATGATAAGTAATATTTTGAAAAACGTATTATGAAATTTCATAATTCGTGCTCCCGTATATATGTTCATTATACTTTATTATGTGTTTATTATATTTTTTTTACATGTTTATTGACATATTCTAATGCTAATACACATTATAGTATGAACAAAATATATTTTTATATGTTTGTTATATATTTTATAAGTCTGAGGTCGAATAACATTTTTATTTTCTAATTAATGCAAGCAAAGACTCCTGAAGCGAATCTGTAAGAGGTTAGAGGAGAATTTAGAAGACAGGTTGAAGAAGATGGAGAAGAGACGGAAGATGTGAATGAAGATAATGGATAGACAAAACCTAAATGACATTTTGACTCTTTCTTTATATGCAAGAAGAGAAATTGGTGAGGCGGCACTTGTAATGAAAGAGATGAGGACGAAAAAGGAAGCTAGGTCCCGGTATAAAGTATCTATACTCACACGTGGATTTCGAGTTTTAAAAAGTGTGAAAATTGTTTCTTGATTTTTCAATTGGTCTAAGACAAGGAATCTCAGCTTAGAATTTATGTTTCTAGCTTTAATTAAGGGAGTTGAGTTCTGTAATAACAGGAAATATTAGCAAAATTTATTGATTAATTAGGGTCCATGTGTGGATCCTTGATAAAATCATGTAAAACAATTCATACATTTATAAAATTTCAAGGAACGCGGAACGTAAGAGTTCACTTCATTTTTCTCAACAAATTTTTTTTTTTGAAAAAAAACTCTTGAACTTTTTAAATCTAATTTTGCAATTTTTACTAAGCGTGATTATTTTCAATTTTCTATATTCAATTCTCTCTTTTTTCTTTGGCATATGTCATCCTAAAAAAAGGAGGTTCCGCATTTTCTTTTGTTTCATTTACTCACCCGCATAAAGTGTATTTAATCCTTTCAACTTGATATATATGATTATGACCAACTACAGGAAAATAATTTACACTTTATCTTTTAACTTGAAACTAAAGAAAATTCAAGATCTCAAAGGTTTTCGCTTATATAATACGAAAAGTTGTTGATGTCAAAAAAAAATCTTCGCCTGAAGGTTTCACGAAATGTTATAAATATATTAAATATAATTTGAAAATAAGACACATAAGAAGTAATAGCACGACACATAGTCACAGAAAAACTCATGATAACAAAATGTTATAATCAAAATTTATTCACAAAAAATATATTTAATTTTGCACATGACACGTATCAATGAGAAAAAATATTAAAAGATAACCTTAATACACATAACAATCAATATCAATTAGATACAGAGACAATTAGGTAAGATGCATAAACATAATCAAATCTAATCTAATCAAGTTTTGACGAAATTAAGATCCCACGATGCAGATTCAATCCGGCCCCCAATCGGACGGCCTGTCTACGTCGATCTGGTTGTTGTCGAGTTTTCTCCACCCCATGAGTACGTGTCGGCTCTAAGCCTGTGTATTTCAGACAACTAATTTCTGATATTCTATGCCTCTTTTACGTAAGAAAAATGTATTTTTTAAATGATTAGTTTAGATTTAATTTATTTTAAAATGGGTTCATCATATATATTTTTTTAGGAAAATATGGATAAAATGTGGACATTATTACGAGTGGGACCCGAATTTTAATTATAGTACGAATCGAAGGAGATTGCGTTGTGGAATTGTCGACTTCGTGGTCATGACTCGTGGTCAGGGCATCTAATTAATTCATTTCCAAGGGTGTGTCACTCATGACTAGACAAAGAAAAATCAATTTGAAAACACTGCATATCAATGGGAATATATTGTACATTTATTAATGGGGATTTTTTCAACAATGCCTTAATTTCTTGGGGTTTTTCAAAAAATCCCTAACTTTTAGATTATCCAAAAAAAAACCCTAGAAATTGATTTGAATTTCTCAAAAACCCTTTACAAAAGTTAACTTTTAGCATTCTATCCATATTTGTTTTTTTTCGGACAAAAATATCCTTATTGATTTTACTTTATGAATTTTTTATTCAATATAAATTAATAAATACATAAATAAATTAAATATTTCACGTTATTATACTTGAAAAAGTTTATGATAATATTTTACGACTCACTATTTCATTTTGTAAACGAATAAATTAAAAAGTCTCGTTTGTCGTCCATTAATTGATGTCAATAAGACTTGAACTCACAATCTTTCATAACATATGATTTTATGTCTTATACTCAATTAGCTGGGTTATGGGCCTATTGACGTTTATAAACGAATAAATGGAAAAAAGCTCATTTGTCCTTTATCCATTGATGATGATAAGACTTGAACCCACAACATTTCACAACATATGATTTCGTGACTCGTACTCGACCAATTGAGATATGTGTCCGTTGGCAAAACACAAATAGATGAAGAATATTTGTTTGTCTTTCATCAATTGATGTCAATGGAACTTGAACCCACAACCACTTTTAACATATGATTTTTGTGTCAAATACTCAACCAACTATGTTATGAGTCAATTGATTTTTTTTTTAATTGGAGAATGTTCGTCTGTTATTCATCCATTGATGTCAAGTTTATATGAAATCTTCTTTTTAAGATTCAACCAGGTTGTAAGTAATTTGGTTTGTACTTGGTGTGTTTCAAATCCTATTTTATTACAATAATTATGATTAGAGGAAGACTAACCTACTTAATTAAGTACCAAGCATTTGATACTTAATATTTTTTAACCATTTGATTTGCATTGAGATTTGTGTATTTAATGATGTGCACAAAATTTCACGATCATCATGAAAAAACACAAATCTCAATGCAAATCGGTTAAAAAGCATTAAGTACCAAATTCTTGGTACTTAATTAAGTAGGTTAGCCTCCCTCTTATGATTAAGCTCCTTAATTCTTGGCAATCAAAAATTAACCTAATTAAAAATGATTACCAATACCAATTACAAATTTACTATTGTAAAAAAATGATGGCCATAAGCATGACACCTATATATTTATTGGTACAATATCTATTTATCAATGATAAGAATAGCAAGCGATCTTCTTTTTTATAAGAAAGTTATGATAAGTAATCTTCACTCCAAGCTACACACTATTGTATGACCCTACAAATCTTTAATATAATATTTCATAATATACATATATATTTTTAGGAGAATAATTCATAATATCCATGAATAAATATTTCATTTGAACTGCCAAAACTAATTACAAGAAGATGGTCGGTGGAACATGGCCCACAATTAAACTGCCAATACCTAATAAAACAGACTGAACGGTTTTATATTTTTGGAATTGCTATTCCGAGAAACATGAGTGGGGTTAACTTATCCTCACCCTTATCCACCTTGCTATTCCAGGCAGCAACCTTATCCATTCTATTCCACTCATCGTGGCCATGTTTATAGGGTTTGGCAAAGAAAGGAAGGAAGGAATAAATGATATTCCTCTTCTTTCATTCTTACCCATTTTTGCTATTTTTGTGGGCCCCCCTTGTCAGTGGGGGTATTTGTAGACATCACATGTGGCTCTGACTAGGATCTATTTTGGTATGCATTGTTCCAAATATATTGTATGTAAATATACAGTCAGTCCAAGAATTTAAAAGAGCACGGCCATATCATAAATGAAATTCAAATTTTTTTTATCATAAATCCTAAATTTTTATATTATACTATATAATTTTGTTAAGATGGATCCTAATTTTTGTATAATGGATTTCAAATTTTATAAATTATACCGTATAATTTTTTGTGTGTATTCGGACCCGAAGCGGGGACCGGCCTGCATATTATCTCAAGGCCAATATATAAATTAGACTAACAAAAAATATACACATATTATCATGGGCCGTACATATATATGGCTAAATGGGCCTGAAATTATTCTAACCAAGAAATTAATATACCTAATTTTCATAGAATCTGGACTGGACTTTCATTATATCAATATAGCTTGCTATTATATTATACAAGGTCTGAAAATTATAGGACTAAATATATATTTGTAGAATTAGAAATCAAGGAGCATACCATATTGCATGTTATGACTGGAATGAAATTTTTTGAAGCAATTCTTATGTGTTAGACAGTCAAGTTTATAAAATATTGTATTATATTAATGTTACTTAGTTTATTACATACTAAGAATATTTCAAGAGGTTAAATTAGAAATATTAGAAAATTATTTATCTTTATTATGACAATCACAATATTATTTTAAAATAGGAATATATGACTTGTCATATTTTTATAACTAGAATTTTTACTGGTGTATATTAGTATATATATTTCATGATCATTTTAAATTATACTAACAAAATAATTATTATTTTCTTACCAAATTATCATGTATATGTTAGTGATCGCTTTAAATTATAAGTTATAACAAATGAATTATTATTTTTTACCAAATTATAGAGATATCTTAAAAATAATATTTGAGTAATACTATATGTTTATGAGTGAATTGCACAATTTATGTACCATAAATAATGTTTCTATTACAAAATATTAATTTCATTATTAAATCACATTTTAAATTATTTCTTATATTATACTTGAAAACAATTAAAAAAATTGGAGATTGCTAGAACACTCCAGCCTTAACGCACTCCCGCACGTAGCAAAACACGTGTTTAAAAAAAACATGGATAGAAAATTAGACGATCAGCCGCTTTTCTCGAACATCGCCTAATATTTCGACAGCGTCCAATATACCTTCCGTCTTCATATTTAGATAGTCATTTTATACCTTTGAACTTTAAATTTATACTTTTGAACTTCATATTTATACTTTTTAAAATGAAAAAGGTATAAATAACCACATACTTTTATCGAGTACAAAAAGATATACATATTTATGTAGTTTTTTTTATACATTTCAACTTCGTTTTTATACATTTTTACAATGAAAAATGTATAAATAACAACATGTCTTTTCATAGTATAGGAAAAAAATACAAATAATAATAAATAAATATAAATAACATATCTTTAATCCATAGTATAGTAAAAAGGTATAATAACAAAAAATCTTTAATCTCAAGTATAGAAAACGGTATAAAATACGAAAATATAAATAAACAACAGATCTTTAATCCATAATATATAAAAAAGTATAACTAATAACATATTTTTAATCCCAAGTATAGAAAAAGGTATAAATCATAAAAATGGATAGTAAAAAGGTATAAATAACAAGAGATGTTTAATCCATAGTATAATAAAACAAAAATAATAAAGATACAAATAATAAAAAAACGATATAAATAACAACATGTATATGTTATCCATATAGTGTAGAAAAAGGAATAAAAGAGGGCAAGACTAGCGTGGAGCGAGAAATCATCGGACACCAGAAGTGGACAACTTCGGTGTGCATCCAGAGTGCAATTTTCCAAGAAGTGGGCAACAGACGGGCAACTGAAGTGCATTTTAGTGGAGTGCAAAATCATTTCTCTTAAAAATTATTTAATTGCAAAATTCATGTCACTAACAAATACACATTATTCAACATCAAAAGTTATTTTTAAAATTAATGTTTGAAAAATGAAAAATGACATTAATGCATTTTTTATATGTTTTTTTTATAAATAAATAGAGAAGACTCGATTGCCATCTATCCATTGATGTCAATGAGAATTGAATCCACGCCACTCACAATATATGATTTTATGCGTCAAACACTCAACTTAATGGTTGAAACACTCATGGTTGAAACACTTAATGGTTGAAACTTGAAACACTCACGTGTCAAACGCTCAACAATTTTACGTATATCTCTGCAAAACGTGAAATATCACGAATACCCCTACAAAACTTCTAAAATTTCATGAGGATTTTTTTGGTTAGATTTCGGTTAATGATCTCTTAGATTACCGTTAATTTTTGTTTTTTCCGATTTTACATCTTATATAATTAAGGAATACATTTTTTGTAGGAAAAATCGACAAAGAATAGCAGTAATCTTAAGGCATAGTTAATCAATATCTAACAAAAAAGTATTCAAGAAATTTTAGTAGTTTTGTAGGGGTATTCATGATATTTCACGGTTTGCATGGGCACCTGCGAAATTGTGAAGACTTTTTTTTGTTTTAAATAAAGAAAAAATGAACTCAGTAGTTTAATTTTAAAAACTTTAGAAGGGTATATATGCAACTTCATTAAAAGCAATCTGACAATGGTCCCCATCTGTCTGAAATACTACAAGCTCACTTTTACAAACTACACCCTGAACTTCTACAAAATTATTTCCCTCCATTTCAGATCCCTCGCGACGGCAAGCACAAGCAGACCTTCTCAGATCCATTGTTTCCCACTCTCTCTTGCTAGAGATCGCTATTGAAGAAGATGCTTCGTTTAAGGGCATTTCGCCCTACGAGTGACAAGATAGTGAAGATCCACCTCCATCCTACGCATCCATGGATGGTCACGGCGGATGCGTCTGATCGCGTTTCGGTTTGGGATTGGGAGCATCGTCAGGTTCGGATCTGATTATCTCGAATTATTCTTGTAATTTCATCTAATTTCGCGTAATTGTGTGGAATTTTTGGTTTGTTTCGCTTAGATTATATACGAGCTGAAAGCTGGTGGCGTCGATGAACGGCGATTGGTCGGCGCAAAGCTGGAGAAGCTTGCTGAAGGCGAAGGTACACGATAACTTAATCCTTAGAAGTCGAATTCACCCTACCAGTACTAAATTCAAATATATATAATTCATCAATTATGTTGATTCAATACCATATTCATCTCCAGATTCAAGAGGGAAACCTACAGAAGCCATCAGAGGAGGCAGGTAATCACACTTTCCTCTTTCCTCTCCCCAAATTCACACACTCACGCAAACAAACAGACCTAAAGCGACAAACGATCTTCTCTAAAGTGTGAAACAGGTTGCATTTTTCGACGATGATGTGCGATACTGGCAGCTCTGGCGCCACAGAGCTGCCGCAGCCGAAGCTCCAACTGCAGTAAATCAAAACTCCTCCGCGTTTGGATCTCAAGTTACTTCCACTCGAGGAAGACATTTCGTTGTGATTTGTTGCGAAAACAAAGCCATTTTCTTGGATTTGGTCACCATGAGAGGCCGAGACGTTCCTAAACAAGAACTCGATAATCGCTCTCTTCTCTGGTACTTCAAATTTCCATTCTTCCTTACAATTTCTTTGACTTTTATTTTAATTTTTTGTTGCTTATTAGTATGGAGTTTTTGACTCGATCTTCTGGGAGTGAAGGCCCACTGGTAGCATTTGGTAGCTCTGACGGAATTATAAGAGTCCTCTCTATGATAACTTGGAAGGTTCCATACTTTTCTATTATCATAATTCATTATTTTTCTACTTTGGAATAATTATTTAATAGATAGTATTATTGTACTGTTTGAATCTAGATGGTTAGAAGATATACAGGAGGACATAAAGGGTCTATTTCTTGCTTGATGACTTTCATGGCTGCAAGTGGCGAGGTAACCAAACATTATTATATTATATGATTTAATAATAAACCAAGTTAAAAATTGGTGCAGTCATTTCTGGTATCTGGTGCAAGTGATGGTTTGCTTATACTATGGAGTGCTGATCACATCCATGATTCTCGCGAACTGGTACCGAAACTCAGCATAAAGGTATCGTACCAGTATCATTCTTACTTATACTAACCATATATACATATTTATTAACATTCTTTTTTTAAATAAAAAGGCTCATGATGGAGGAGTAGTAGCAATTGAGCTTTCAAGAGTAATGGGCAGTGCTCCTCAACTCATCACCATCGGTGCCGATAAAACCTTGGCCATTTGGGACACCATTACTTTCAAGGTTTGTTTATACATAAATAAATACATAAATAAGTATTTTAGTTTTTATTTTTAAAAATCTTTTTGGTGGTAATTAGGAATTAAGGAGAATAAAACCAGTTGCCAAGCTGGCGTGTCACAGCGTGGCTTCGTGGTGTCATCCTCGTGCTCCCAATCTCGATATTCTAACTTGCGTCAAAGATTCTCATATTTGGTATACTTCCATCATTTACTTTTATTAATACTTCATTAATATGGTTGAATTAATTATTTTGATAAATATTCAGGGCGATAGAGCATCCAACTTATTCTGCTCTGACGAGGCCTCTCTGTGAATTGTCCTCTCTCGTTCCTCCTCAAGATCTTGCTCAAACCAAGAAACTCAGAGTATTTTACCATTTTTACCTAAATTACCTAAAATATCATAAATACCCCTAGAAAACTTGAAAACATCACGTATTACAAGATTTTTTTTTAGGGGAATTTCACATGTAGCCCTACAAAACCTTGAAATATCATATATATGCCCCAACAAAATGTGCAATATTACACTTCCTCTCCTAATTTTTCGAACCTATGCCTAAATTGCCCTTTTTGTAGTGGTATCCATGATATTTCTCATTTTTAGAGGGGCATCTTTGATATTTTGAACCTTTTCTTTTAAATCCTAACAGGTATACTGCATGGTGGCACACCCGCTCCAACCGCATTTAGTTGCAACGGGGACCAACATTGGAATCATACTCAGCGAGTTCGACCCGCGAGCTCTGCCAGCTGTCGCACCTCTCTTAACGCCACCTGGCGGGAAAGAGCATTCGGCGGTGTATGTGGTTGAGAGAGAGCTGAAACTGCTGAACTTCCAGCTGTCGAATAAGGAGAATCCTGCGAATCTGACGAGTGGGGGAGCGGGGAATCGAGGCGAAGGGAATTTGGATGCGTTGGTTGTGAAGCAGAGCAAGAAGCATGTCAGCACTCCTGCTCCTCACGATGCCTACTCTCTTTTGTCTGTTAGCAGCTCTGGCAAGTAAGTAAAGTTTTTTGCGAAAACGCCCGTGTTTTGTCTAAATTGCAAAAAAAAGCTTATATTTTTGGAATTTGCTTAAATAGTGTAGGGACTTTTTTTTCCAATTTAGACATTACGCAGGGACCTTTTTTTGGCTGAATTTTATATGTACCCCTACAAAAAACAGGAAATATCATGCATACCCTGAAAAAGAGGGATATCAGTGATCTTTCTCATATTTTGTAGAGATATTCATGATATTTCACGTTTTTTTGCAATTTATAATGATACAAGGGTTTGTTTGCAATTTAAACATAATGCACCATTTTAACAGATACGTAGCGGTGGTATGGCCAGACATACCTTCGTTCGTGATATACAAATCCACCGACTGGTCCGTGGTGGACTCCGGTACGGGAAAACTCTTCGCATGGGACACCTGTCGAGACCGGTACGCCGTCGTCGAGACGGCTCTCCTCCCTCGCGCACCGCCACCGATGAAAGGCAGCTCGTCGAAGAAGGCTCGCGAAGCTGCGGCAGCCCAAGCTGCTGCCGCCGCAGCCGCGGCTTCGGCGGCTTCTGCGGCCACGGTGCAAGTGAGGATTTTGTTGGATGATGGGAGCTCTCATGTTCTTCAGCGATCCATCGATGGTCGCAACGAACCCGTATGCTATGTTATGCTTTAAAAGCTACAAATATATGAAAATATCAAATTTACCCTTTGATGGATTGATTGAAGGTGATTGGATTGCATGGAGGAGCGTTGCTCGGAGTGGCGTACAGAACGTCACGCAGAATAAGTCCCATGACTGCCACGGCGATTTCGACCATTTCATCGATGCCTATGTCTGGTTTCGGCGCAAGTGGGCCCGCTCGCTCTTCTTCCTACGACGATCCTTTTGCCAACAAGTCCTCCACCGATTCCTCACCTCAAAACTTTCAATTATACAGGTAACAAATAAAAAGAAATAATTGCCCCTTTTGTAGGGGTACATTTGATATTTTGATATAATTTGGCTTTCTTTTTGCAGTTGGGAGACGTATCAGCCAGTGAGCGGGCTCTTGGCGCAGCCAGAGTGGACGGCATGGGATCAGACAGTAGAATACTGCGCGTTCGCGTATCAACATTACATTGTCATTTCGTCGTTACGCCCTCAATTTAGATATCTTGGGGACGTGGCCATTCCCTTCGCGACAGGTGGCGTTTGGCACCGCAGACAGCTATTCGTCGCCACTCCCACCACCATCGAGTACGAACCCAAACTGTTTTCTGAAAACCCAAAATATCATATTTACCCAAACTGTTGACCTCCCAAAAGTAAAAATTAATGAGTCTTAACTTTTGAGTAAATAAGATTTTATATTTTCGAGAGGATAAATATGATATATTTATGTTTGTAAGTGTAAATGTGATATTTTAGATTAATAGAAGGGTAAATAAGTAAATCTCCCTTTATTGATGATTTTTTGTGGTACAGGTGTGTGTTTGTGGATGCGGGTGTGGCGCAAATCGACATAGAAACGAAGAAGAAAAAAGAAGAGATGAAATTAAGAGAGGCTCAGAGCAGAGCCGTTGCACAACACGGCGAATTAGCTTTAATTACCGTCGAAGCCCATAAAATATCTGCCAGCGAAAGAATCTTGCTAAGACCCCCCATGTTACAGGTACCACCCATTTTTTCTCCCAATATATTTTGTAAAAAATCCCTGAATTATTTCGAAATTGCAAGAAACCCTAAATTGTTTCAAATGGCGCAGGTGGTGAGGTTGGCGTCGTTCCAGCAGGGGCCATCGATACCACCATTCATAACGCTTCCGAAACAATCTGGAGATCATGACAACAGAGAAATGGAGGAGAGACGAACTGGAGAGGTTGCCGTTGCTGGAGGCGGTGTCAATGTGGCTGTCACGAGATTC
The DNA here is from genome assembly GCA_946800325.1 of Luzula sylvatica. Classification (NCBI taxonomy): domain Eukaryota; kingdom Viridiplantae; phylum Streptophyta; class Magnoliopsida; order Poales; family Juncaceae; genus Luzula; species Luzula sylvatica. Next base: position 21,497,523 of record OX326961.1, read on the forward strand.
CCTCAAGAACAGAGACGCCCTATTGGCCCACTTGCCATTGTTGGCATCCGCGACGGCTATCTCTGGCTCGTCGACAGGTCTTTCTCTCTCTCTCTCTAAAAGCCATGATTTCCTTATTTTGTCTTTTTAACCTTAAATCATGACAATGTTTCTCACTAAAACATGAAAACCCTATATTACAATTATTATTACTTGTCTACAAGTAGTAAAGTAATATACAATTTCTATTCTAAAGTTTTCTCTTTCTCTCTCTAGGTATATGTGTGCACATGCATTGTCTCTTATAAGCCATCCAGGAATCCGATGCCGATGCCTCGCTGCATTTGGAGATCCAGTCAGCGCTGTCAAATGGTACTTTTCTCTTTCTTTCTCTCTCTCTCTCTCTCACACACACACACACACACACACACACACACACACACATTTGCATGGATATTTAAATTAAATACACGGTCGATTAATTCATTAAACAGGGCAAGTAGACTAGGAAGAGAGCACCATGACGACCTGGCACAATTCATGCTGGGAATGGGGTACGCAACCGAAGCACTCCATCTCCCCGGAATCTCCAAACGCTTAGAATTCGATCTCGCAATGCAAAGCAACGACTTAAAACGCGCTCTCGAATGCCTCCTAACGATGAGCAACAGTCGCGAGATCGGCAAGGAATCAACCGGCACGGGACCTGGCACCGACATCTCCGACATCCTCACCCTCACTTTCTCCCCCCCTCCCACCGTCGCCAAACAAGAGAACCTCGCGGATGCCGTGCAGGGAATCGTGAAGTTCGTCAGGGAGTTTTTCGGGTTGATTGATGCTGCGGATGCCACGGGACAGAGCGAGATTGCGAGGGAGGTTTTGAGGAGACTTGCCGCTGCGGCCTCGGTTAAGGGCGCTTTGCATGGCGAGAGGTTGAGAGGGTTAGCGTTAAGATTGGCTAATCATGGCGAGCTCACCAGACTTTCGGTATGTTGGTTTTTTTGGTGTAATTTCATATATACCCCTGTAAATTCTCAAAATGTCATTGTACAAGCCCCTACAAAATAGGAAATATCATGTATAACCCTATAAAATGAGAAATATCACGGATGCCCCTGCAAAATATAGGAAATATCATTTATACCCTTGTAAATCGTAGAAATACCATATATACCCTCTTTTGAGCATGCACGAATCAAGTCAGAAAGGGTATTTTAGTCATCTTTTCCAAAAGTAAGGAGAGGAGGGGTATTTGTGATATATCTTATATTTTGTAGGGATATACGTGAAATTCTGCCTTTTTTTTTTTTGTTGCAAATATACCCCTTGCTTTATTTTACTTGACAAAACCGATATAATTAATTTAATTTTTTTTTGTAGGGATTGGTGAATAATTTGATAACAGCAGGACACGGAAGAGAGGCTGCATTTGCAGCCGCAGTATTAGGCGATAATCCATTAATGGAGAAAGCTTGGCAAGATACCGGCATGCTGGCCGAGGCCGTTCTCCACGCCCACGTATTCATTCCTCATAACATAATATAATTAATTATTTATATTTCTTAAAAATCTTATATTGAATTTCTGTTTGGATGGACCAGGCGCACGGTAGACCGACAATGAGGAACTTGGTAACGTCGTGGAATAAAATGCTACAGAGCGAACTCGAACACACGCCATCTGTCAAGACGGACGCGGCCTCGGCGTTTTTAGCTTCGTTGGAAGATCCGAAACTGACGAGCTTGGCGGATACGGTCAAGAAACCGCCCATCGAGATCTTGCCACCTGGCATGGCTTCTCTTTCCGCACCTCCCATTACTATTAAGAAAACTCCTGGTCTGAGCTTAACGGCTCCAAATCCGAATTTGAATAGTAAAACTCCTATTGGGGAACTTAAATTGAACTCCGCTGCGAATCCTATTGGCGGTAGTTATGCCGTGCCTGCGCTGGAGCAGGATAAGGATAAGCCGCTTATGTTGGAGGGGCCGAAAGAGGGGAAAGAGGAAGAGAAAGTTACAACTGAGGAGGGTGAGAAGAAAGAGAGTGAAGAGGAACAGGTTAAGAAAGATGAGGAGAGTGAAAAGAAAGAAGAAGAGGAGGGTAAAAAGAGTGAAGAGGAAGAAGTTAAGAAAGACGAGAATGAAAATGGCGAGAAAAAAGATGAGGTTTCGAAACCCTCTGACGAGGTGGAGGAGAAAGTTGGAGAGGAAAATAAACCGAACGAAGAGATTAATCCTGCTCCGAGTTCTAGTTAAGTATTCTTCTTTTTTTGTATATTTTTTCGGTTTTGTTTTTTTATTTTATTTTATTTGAGGATGTGTTTGGATACTTGTATTTGATTCTTTGGTGTTTATTTGTTTTACATTTCGGCTTTTGAAAGTTGGTTGTATTTTTAGTGTATTTATGAATGTTTAATAGAGTACAGTACTGGAGATCTACGGTTTTGTTATGAATGGAGATGATTTGTATTATACATTGTTGCATTTATTTGGAAAAACAGATTAATACTAAATCTTGTATGAAACATTGAAAATTGGCAATCTGGTTCTTGTGGGACTAATAATACTATAAAATATGAAGCGACTCAAAATAAACAAGTAAATGACTCGTTACATAAATGCTACAGAGTTTTTGTGAATTTCTGTGGCATCACGTGGTCCTAATGGACGGTATACCATTTTATTTTCCACTCGTGGCCAAATAAAACAGGGACACACTTCAACTCACTCACACACACACACGCACACGCACAAGGTGTTCGTTTTTCAATCTCAACTCCACCATTGCTGCTAGATCTCCTCCCTTCGACCGGCGACGTGTATTCATCTCCACTCGCCATTTTGTTTAAGGTAATAATTCCCAATAGTAAAGGAAATTACGTTTTGTTGGTTACTTTTCTCATTTTGAAAATGGATCTAGGCGTAGGGTTAGGGTATCCATGGCGGATGGAATGGTGGTGCCTTTATCTCCGGAAAGCGGCCAGTCCGGCGAGAATGTCGGCGGCGGCGGCGGTAGTGCGAGGGAACAAGATCGATTCCTTCCAATTGCTAATATTGGACGGATTATGAGAAAAGCTGTGCCTGAGAATGGTAAAATCGCAAAGGATGCAAAAGAGTCGGTTCAAGAATGCGTGTCTGAGTTTATAAGCTTCATTACTAGCGAGTATGGCTTTATTTTTCTTCTCAATTTTGTTTAACATTGCAATTTAGTCCTTAATGAAAGATTTTCGGGGTTAATTTGTAAATATTTTGTTTCAATTTGTGTTGTATAGGGCGAGTGATAAGTGCTCGAGAGAGAAGAGAAAGACTATTAACGGAGATGATTTGCTTTGGGCCATGGCTACATTAGGGTTTGAAGAATATGTCGATCCTCTCAAACTCTATTTACGCCTTTACAGAGAGGTCATTATTTAATTTCATTTAACATTGAATTTTTTACCTTATAAAAAAAATAATTCATTTTTTCTAACATTTTCATCTTTTCTTCTTATTCTTTTCGTGCGAATCTCCATTTACTCCAGACTGAGGTACATAAAATTTTCTTTTGAGTTTCATAAGAATTTAGGCATAATGCAGGGACCTTTTTGCAAATGTCTCATTATTTATATTATTTAATAAGTTCATATTTTGTTGAATTATTAAAGGGTGATAGCAAGGGTGCGAGATCTGCGGACCAATCAGGAAAGCGAGAAGGTTTAGTCAATGGTGATCCAATGGGTCCGGTACGTTTCAAAATTTCTAATTTAAATTTCATTTTTAAGTTTTCGAGCTTTTCGAATGGTTTATTATATATAAGATATTTTTTTTTTGAAATTATTGCAGTATGGTGGCATGTAAGAGGAAACTGAGCTAATTTAGAGGTTTGATAGTTTTCTATGCTACGATTATCGAGTTTAGTTTTGATTTCTTAGAATTAGAGATTTCGAGACTTGTTTTATTCCCATTTTTTTTATTTAGAATAATTAATTATTTAGTATTACGGATAGCATCAATTTATTAATTTCGGGAAATTTAGTCGATCCTCACTTCTTTTAGGAAAAAAAAGACGGCATATCCAATAAATCCTATATTCTTCAGATTATCAAGTGAACTTTTGCAAAATGACCCGTGTTATGTCTAAAATTGCCCTTGAAAGGGGTTCTTTGCAAATTTCTTTTGAAATCAAAGAAAAGCAAAAAGGGTCATGTTGTTATCCTCATTTGCAGACATTGACTTGTTAAAGTAAACGCTTCACAGTCTCCAAAACCGTGGGATACGCATTACTTCAACCTTTCTTTGCCCAACTCATAATTCTCTCTCTCTCTATCCTCTCTACCTTTTTGCTACTTTGCCTAACTCCACTCCCTCTCTCTCCTCTCTCAAAACCATCTTTTCTCTATCTCATTCCACACCATCCATGGCTATTTCCTCCTTTCACCGCACCAAAAAACCATCAAACTCATCAATCATGCTCTCTCCCACCACTCTCCTCTCTCTCTCTCTCCTCTTTCTCTCTCTCTACATCCTCCTTCACTCCCCCTCCTCCCTGTCCCAATCATTTTCCTCCACCAACAAGCGCTTCTCCGGTGATCTTCGAAACATAACCTTCTCATGGAACACTCTCCCCTTAACCTTCTCTAAACCCGCTCCGATATCTCTGAAAATTGCCGTTTTTACTCGCAAGTGGCCATCTGTTTCCGCACCAGGCGGAATGGAGCGTCATGCCATGACGCTCCATTCCGCACTGGCTGAACGTGGCCATCGAGTCCACATATTCACCTCCCCTCCTCCTCCGTCGGACCCCTCACCTTCTATGTCTGAAAACGGGCCCCGTCTCCATTTCCTAGACGGCCAAGCGGGACAATGGAAGTGTGATGAAGCATGGTCTTTGTACGAGACTGAGTCAGAAAATGACCCGTTCGACGTAATCCATTCAGAGAGCGTCGCCGTTTTTCACCGTTTCGCACGTGACGTGTCGAATCTTGTCGTTTCTTGGCACGGGATTTCGTTAGAGGCTTTACATTCGGGCATTTATCAGGACCTGACTCGTGGGCCTGGGGAACCCATGTCGGCGGCTTCTAACAAGAGCCTTTCACAAGCGATGTTTAAAGTGTTGGATGAAATTCGTTTTTTTCATAATTACGCTCACCACGTGGCAATCAGTGATTCGACTGGAGAGATGCTTCGTGATGTTTACCAAATTCCAAATCGCCGTGTTCACGTGATTTTAAATGGAGTCGATGAAGAACAATTTGGACCCGATAGAGAACTAGGAAAATATTTCCGTGAAGAAATAGGGCTGCCCAAATCGGCCGGTTTAGTAATGGGAGTTTCGGGCAGACTCGTTAAAGATAAAGGCCATCCTTTACTTTTCGAAGCATTCTCTAAGCTTGTTTTGAGGCACCCTAATGTGTACTTAATCATAGCTGGTTCTGGTCCGTGGGCCCAACGGTATAGTGACCTTGGCCGAAACGTGAAAGTACTGGGAGCGGTCCCGCCTAATAAACTAAAAGCTTTTTATAATTCAATAGACGTGTTTGTGGACCCCACTTTAAGACCTCAAGGACTCGATTTGACCCTAATGGAGGCAATGCAATGCGGTAAACCCGTTTTGGCTACTCGATTTCCGAGTATAAAGGGGAGTATAGTCGTGGATGATGAATTTGGGTTCATGTTTTCGCCGAACGTGGAGTCGTTATTAGAGAAATTAGAGGAAGTGGTGGCGGAAGGAGCGGAGCGACAGGCGCAGAGAGGGAAAATGTGCAGAGAGTATGCGAAGAGAATGTTCACGGCGCGTAAAATGGCCTTGGGTTATGAAAGGCTTTTCATGTGCATAAAAAATGAGACTTATTGCAACTATCCACTTGGATTTGATTGAGATCGTAGGGGGTATCGCCTTTTAAGATCGATAACTTATGAGATATTACATTGTTCATTTATTATGAAATAACAGAGAATAGATTTTTTTAAAAAATGTTGTTTGTTAGTTCTTCCAAATTTGAGTTTTTGTTAAAGAAACAGTTAATGGAGAATAAAATATAAAATATAACACCGGATCAAAATGCGAAAATTATAAAAATAACGGTCAAATATTAGGGTTGAATAGCTTGAACAAACACAAAGAATGGCTTTCTTGTGAGTGGGCCATGCGATTTTTTTTTTTTTTTTTTGCTTATAAATACGTGAATAAATAGAAAAAGAATGGAAAAAATACCAATTCGGTCCCTGTGCAATATTAAATATGAAAAGGGAGTTGACACGTCCCTTTAACAGCAAATGGAGAAGTTGCATATAAATCTAAATATCAAGATATTGATATTGATATTGATATGATATTGATCATATTCATACGGTAAAAATTTGTTTTTGATATTTAAATTTAGATAAATAAATTTCGTTGGTCGGCATTGATCACATTAGGATGTTGCCTGCTTGCTATTGAGCCTAGTCCTATATATATTGCATTTGAAAAGTTGATTATTTGTTAATGCACTAAGTGGTGGCAATATTGTTTGGGGGTTAGAAAAAAGAATAATTATACCGCCCCTCAACGACAACACATACCCCCCCCCCCCCCCCCCCCCCCCCCCCCCAACACCCACACACACACATTCTCTATATCACCGATTAACAATTAATTAACATGATAATTAATAAAAAGATATTTTAGTAACAGTTAATTGATATTGATTAAAAATTGTTAATTCGTGTGTACCTTAATTATATATAATTTTATCGTTAATGGGATGTTTTTTTTTTGTTAATTACCATGTTAAATAATTGTTAATTGATAATATATGATGTTGGGGGGAATTTCAGAAACATCATATATGTTAAAATTACTAGGGGAAACAATACTAAATTTTTTGAAAAGGCCACAGAGATATTTATATTGTTATAGCGACAAAATATACAAAATCATTATATATATACGAATTTTTCAGAAAGGGCCGAACATAAATATTTATATTGTTGTAGTGATAAAATATGAGTAGTGATGTACATCCCCCCCAACCTACACCAACATCCTTGATGACATGGATACCGCTTAACACCTCAAGAATTAACACACAAATTTATGATTTAACACCTTATTTGGGTGTTTAATCATAACATAAGATAATAAAAGCGCAAATTAAGATGTTAAATCATGTATTTGTGTGTTAATTCTTGAGGTGTTAAGCGCTATCCACGTCATCAAGGCATGGGGGGGAGGGGAGTTGTGTATGTACAACATTTTCCATAAAATATACCAAACCATTACATATATACACAATTTTTTGAAAATCTTGTAAGACTAAGAGCTCCCCTAGCCTTACATAGATCCGTGATTGCACTGGCCAATTTAAAGAGTAGTGATGTATACCTCCTAGACCCCCCCTCCCCCCTCTTTGGATTTTTTAAAAAATCTTAATTATATAATATAATTTATGGTTTAAGTATCTTAGTTTATGGTTTGACATCTCATGAAAGTGTCAAATCATAGATTAATGTGTTAATTTTTAAGATGTTCAACTTTATCCACGTCACCAAACCTGGTAAGGGAGAGTTTGGGGTATGTCCAACATTTTCTCAATTTAAATACTTATAGGATAAAAGGACTATCAAATAATAGTGGCTTATTTTTTTTCTTCTTCTGATGTTAACGTTGTACTGTTAAATATTCGATTTTGAAAAAGATGACGTTATGACAAGAGCTAACATGACTTAACAAAGAGTAATTTTAAAGAGAACACACTAATGATCATGTTACCCTCATTTATGATAATTGTTATTAATTGTTTTGTATGTAAACAATATATATTATCATTCTTAATGTACAAAATAGATGCTCTCTTGATAGATAACACAAAATAAAACAAAATATGCTCTTCAATTTTCAAAATTGAAAAAATTTGTATTCGATCTTTGTATTTGAAAAAAAAAGTTTACTAGTCAAGGATATCCAATTTAAAATTTGTAAAATTATTATTTCTAATATATTGAATCATTGATTCAGTAAAAATTGTATGAGTTATTATTTTTGAAGATTATAATTGTTTATGGTTGAAAAGATTATGATTATCATACATGAAAGATTTTTGTGTGTGTGATTTATGGAATGTAATAATCTTAATAAATAAGAGCACTAAATAGTAATCATTATAATTGAGGGCAAAATGATTATTTTTTAACTTTTTTTAATTTATTCTTTGTTAAGTCATGTTATTCTTTTGAATTTGTTCTTCGTTAAACCATGTTAATTCTTGCAGACGTATTGCACTTATTGAACTGAATATAAAATTAATGCTCTCTGTTTAGATAAAATTTATTCAAACAGATAAAATTTGTTCAAACAAATAATATTATTCGGCGGACGTATTGAACTGAATATAAGAACTCGGTCCATAAATATTATATTAATATTAATAGAAACCACCTTTAGTTGGAAATTAAATTTTTAGTTTTGGCGTTTTGATAGGATAGTTTTCTTCAGTTTCTTACGTTTATTATACATTTATCATATCCAAAAAATCTAAAAATAAATCAAAATTCGCTAATGGAACAATCTTTCTGCTAGCAAATGTTATCCTGCCTCAATTCATTTCAAAATCACAGTTAATTTATGATCTCCCCCCCTCCTTATATAATCCATGAAAACCTCGCACGTTTCACTCATTCACAAAATCATCAAAAATAACCCTACAAACATACTTAAAAACTAATCTAAGCAACCAAAAAGATATCATCAATGGCTGAGATTGAAGGAGCAACAGTGATTTGTGGTAGCGAGGAAGGCCTGAAATATGCATATACTATTCTTGAAGAAAACGATCTCCCCCTCGGCCTTCTCCATATTGCCGATATAATCGAGGTTGGATACGTCAGAGAGACCGGCTATTTTTGGGTGAAGCAGACAAATGCCGTATACCACACCTTCGACAAGATTGGCAGAGTCTGCTTTTACAACATCGATATCTCTGGGTTCGTTCAATTATATTACAAATATATTTATACCAATTTAATCTCTATTTAATCAAATTACACATACAACAGTACAAACTAATATCATGTATAAAAGTAAGAATATTTTGTCCACTTGTATAGAAAATAAAATAAATATCTAATCCTATATTTATATGGTTGATGACAAAACAGATACATGACAAAGAAGCACATAAAGAACCTCAAGGGAGTGCAGGCAAAGGAATTGTTTCTCTGGCCGGTGATTACGCAGATCACGATCATCGATGATCACGAATCGGACAGTGAAATGGTTGAGTTCAAGGCTGATCTTATGGGGATCACGAAGTACTTTCCAATAGAGGCCTTTTCACTTGACCAATGATCTGAATTAATTATTAATGGTTCAGATTCGTAGCTTGTTTTTATAATTGATAAGATTGGTTTGTAAATATGATGATCTGGATTGAATTGAATTGTTTGAATTATTATATGGTAACAATTCAACCTTCTTTAGTTGTAAGCTCGTGATTTTATTTCGATGCGTAAATCAACCATTTCTACCTTTTCTTGTTTGTGTAATGCGTAAATTAACCATTTCTAATGGTTGAGCAACGATGCACATGCCCCTTATCTTCCTCCCACACTCTTGATGTGTCACCATAACATTTAACACCTTCAAATTTAACATCTTAATTCATGATTTAACATCTTAATTTATAGTTTAATTGTATTATCATTTGAATGAACATATAATTAAGATGTTAAACCATGAATTAAGATGTTACATTTCAATGTGTTAAGTGTTGTGTGACACATCGAGAGTGTGAGGGAAGGATAAGGGGTGTGTGCAACATTTTTCTATATACAACTAGGTTAACTTAAATGTATATTAGTGTATAGTGTATACGATATACCACTAGCCAAAGGCAAGTAAACCAATTTAACAAAAAAAAATTGAAGGAGGAAAGGCCTGAGCCTTTCTCGGATTTGTCATTAAACTAAATAATGAGTTTAGTTACACGAGTTACATATAGATTAATTATGTAAGAAGTCCTCACTCTTCCCTAGGTCTTTGGATGAGGAACCTCAGCATGAATATGACCATTGTAGCGCTTCGTGAATTGCGTCTGTGGATGTTTTTGCGAATGCCTCATCTTTCATATTTGTCACAAGCCTTAGAAGCAGATCAAGTCCCCGAGTTTCGCGTGACCCTCAAGGCCTCAACCATGGCTTTCCTGTTTGATTCCCAGAATTCCTGGGCAGAATGATTGGACCTTACCCTAACCGTAATTGGTATTCGATGAAGAGGTGTTGTGTCGTTTCGAGTGTGTTAGAGTTGTAGTTTTTGCAGAAAGTGTTGTTCAGCCATCCCCTCTTCAGCCGCGAAGAGTTTGTTTTGCAGACGCAACTATATGAAAAACTTTATTTTCCTAGGTCACCTTATCTGTCACAATTTTTTGTTCCACTCCACCATGATTCCTGGATTTCTCCAGATCCGCATGCAGAAGATGCTGAGAAGGTCTCTCGAGGAGTCCATCTCCATCTTGTCGTGCCCGTACATGCGTCATAAGTTGTTGAGAATCTGAAAAAGGGAATAAGTTTAGCCAGATCCTTTAGGGTGTGCTCCTGAATTTTTTACGAAGGGGAAGAGAATGAAGGGGAAGAGAATGGAAGGGAATGAAGGGAAGGGAATGAAGGGGAAGGGAAGAAATATGTTTTCTCTTGCTCCCGAGTTTTAAAATGTTTAATGAAAGAGAAAGGAGGGGAAGAAATAAGATCATGAAAAAATGACAATTTTATCCTTTGTGTCATTACTAACTATAAAATGAAATTAGGGGTATTTTGGGTATTAGAATGTTATAATATTTTTTACCCTCCATTACCTTCCAAATTTGGGGAGAGAAATAATTGATCTCTTTTGTATATAGAGGAGAAATAATTTCCCCTCCATTCTCTTTCCCCCTCATCATAAAAATACTTGGGAGCAAGTTAAAAATTAACCTTCCCCTCCATTCTCATCCCCTCCCTATCATTCCTTTTCATTGGAGCACACCCGAAACAAGGATGAGAGTCCCAGATTTATCGAGGCTAAATCCTCCGGCATGTCCACTGATAAGGGGATTTTTCATCACTTTTTACATACACAAAATATAGAATTTAAATACCTAAATATGATTAAAGTATACCAAATATTCATAATTCCAATTTATTGAGATTAAATACTTTAATATGTGTTTTTGTATTAATGTCAGGTGAAAAGTTCAAAATCTCGCAGAATCAATGGTGTAGATGGATTCCCCTCGTCGTGCCGGTCGATTTGATATATCATATGTTGATATTTGACGGAAGCATGAGAGAGAAATCGAGCTTTTATTCCGAACGGGTCAAAAGGCATGACTCGTTACACGGAAGACTACATAATTCTCTGCGCACCGGATTCAGAAGCTGACCGGTCAACTGAATAGGGCGTTCGATCTTTTGTGAACTTCAGCATGTGTGACCCACGCTGTCACTCTCTGTACTCTAACTAGATTGCAAGGTTACACAATCGGCCACGTAGTTCGGGTCACAGAAAACCTAGCTAGGCAGTTCAAACCAATTTCCTTGGAGCCATGCAGCCAAGGTTCATCTCCATTTCTGTTAGATACCGAACCCTCCAGTCCCTGTTCAGTGAAGTTTGTCCGAGCTGCAGTCTCCATTTCCTGTCCAAACAGCAGATCAATACAGATATTTTTGGGAATTTCAGAGCATTTTCGGATGATTTAATCTAGATCCATGAGGAGTATGTTTGACAGTATTTTTGAGTTTTCTCGGCCGTCCGATGTCCAAATTAGATGAGGTTTCGACTGTTGGATTTAGCACAAGTATCTCTACCTACCCATGCAAGTGGAATTCTCAGATCTGGGAATTTTGGATTTTTCTTCCCCCTTTTTTCTATAAAAGAATATCCATGACCACTCTCTCTCTCACCTTTGGTCCTCATTGGTCAAACCACCATTTTAGGGGGAAGGTAAGGTCTCTTCCTCTTCCCCCTCCATTGTTAAGAAGCTCTCAAGCTCCTCTCGCTCGTCGTCGAGCCATTTTTGCCGAGAAGATCGTGTCTCCGCACGGTTTTCGAGGCCGCTCCGAGGATCTTTTCCTCCCTTTCTCAAGCTCAAGGAAGTTGTTCTCCTCGTCCTCTCACCTCCTCTCAAGGCGTGAATGCTCGAGGACCTCTCCAAGATCCATTCTTGGACTCAATTCTCTCCTTTTTCGGTACTCTCTTTTACAATTGTTGCGTTTTAATTAGGAAAATATTAGATTTGAATAAACTCTGATTGTAGATCTGTTATATTTGATAAAATAGAATTTGTAGAATTTTTGTGGATTTTATTTCGTAATTTTCCTATTTTTCCTTTGTGAAATACTCGATTGTTTTGTGCTGTTTTGTTAATTCCATTTAAAATAGAAAATTACTCAAAAATAAGTCTTTCTCAATATCACTGTTTAGATCTAGATCTGTAGTTTAATATAGTTTTTTGAATAAATCAATTTCCTGCAATTTTCTATTTGTTATTGATTTTACAAAATCAGCCAGTTAAGGACTAAACTGTAAATTGATGAAAGATCTTAATTCTGGACCTCATTGTCTGTGTTGTTTGGATCAATTGTAGAACCGTTTAAATTCCTAATTTCACTAGAAACTTTAGATCTGATATCACTCTTGAATTAGGATTTTGATTGAGTTTGTTTGATATAATTTTCGATTTGATATGAATTTCTGAAAACTGTTACTCAACCTCAAAATTGTCTGGACTATTCTGTAATTTGCCAGGGACCTGCTTGTAATTAGATCATTACTTTTTACTGAAATATCAAACCTGTGAAATTCTTCTGTTCTCTCTCTTATTATTAAATTGTGAATCTTTTTGCCAAATTTGAGATCTTGTTTTGCGATCTATATTTTTCTGGAATTTGATTAATGCCTAAAATACCCTTGTGATCAATCATCTTTATAAATTCGAAAATTGTGTGTGTGAAAGTGATATTTTGACCAGAGATTTGTGAAGCCTAAACATTGATTGTGACAAAATATTATAGCCTCTGGACCAATAGAAATAGTTCTTGAATTGCAATTTCGATTATACGCAAAATTTCCTTGGATCGAACCTATACTTATCACTTTGATTAGTATTTGTTATAAATTGTTTTGATTAACTCGTAAGATTGAATTTACACTTTTAAACGACCTATTTTACGTGTTATCAAATGGCGCCGCTGCCGGGGATTTTTTGTTGAAGTATTTTCGAAATCTTGATTTTCTTGAATTTTTCTAATTCACTTTCTTTTTCTCTTATTTTGCGAGGTACATTCACGATGGATTGGCAAGACGGAACTCTACAAGAATTGTGCGATCGAACTGTACGAAGGGTAATGATGGAACAAGAAGAACGAGAAAGAAGACTATGCAACGAAAGAAATCACTCTCAACGAAACGCAAGCTTTTTCGAATACAACGAATTTTTCGATCAAAATGGAGAGATTCGTCCGCAAAGATGTTATCAACCTCCGATTCGAAACGAACCTCTTCATCAAGGGCCTTACTTCGATGCTTATGCCGAACCCTCTCCAAACTCGTACCAATTCCAAAATGAATATTCCACCTTTTATGGTCAAGAACACGATCACATGCAATACGAACCTTCTCAATTCGATGAATCTCCATACGAATACCAACAACATTGCGCGTTTCCTCAATCTCAACCAACACAACATCAAGACGAAGGAGAATCATCACGATACGACGCGATCAACAAGCTTTCATCGAAAATAGATTTGATGATGGAAATGATGTTAAATTTCAACAAACAATTCGAAGAATCGACGAATCTCGAGAAATTAGAATGTAAGTTTCCTCCACACGAATCTCACGAGCCAACAAACGAATGTGAAACTTTTTCGAGCTCTTTAAAAAACAATGGCGAAGAAATGCGCGAGTATGCCCTCGACAATTCGGAAGAGTTCAAAGAATTAAGTGTGGGGAGATTCGATGAGGATATCACATACGAAACGAGAATCGAATGTGAAGATGTAAGGGTTAAAAAACAAGAAGAAATTGAGACGATAATCGAGATCGATGAGCTAAGCGTGGTGAAATTCGAGGAAGAAGTCGACACGGCAATCAAGGTCAAAGAAGAAAATGAAGAATTGGCGAATCAAGATCTTGACACGAAAATTCAAATAAAGGACGAACATGAAGAAGAAAAAGTCTCTACAATTCTCAAAGGTGAATCAATTCCATTTAATTTCATATCAAATCAAATTACTAAGAACATTGATACTTCTAATGAAAGAATTGATCTATTTTTTGTAGAAAAATCACAAAGGTCAAACACATTCGAAGCGGTCACACCGATTATCACACCGATTCAACAAGTGCCAAGTACAAATTCATTCGTGAAAGACCGAGGAAAGATTTTGACGGCAATCTCGACACGTGCTCAAAACGAAATTCCTCGCATAATAAACAAGACAAGCACTCTCCTTCTCTCTCTCTCAAAACGAACGCTCCAAGGTGGTCGAAAAGCCGCAACACACAAAGGAGATTCATTCCACTTCGAGGCGGGATAACCTTGGCAAACGTCGAGCTCAACGACGTTAAACGAAGGGCGCTTGCGGGGAGGCAACCCACGCTTCAAAAGGTCGTATTTCTCCATCTCTCTCCCTTAATTTTTACTAGAATTGATCTTTTCGCTCGAGGACGAGCCAATTTTCTAAGTGTGGGGAGGGTTTTTATGACCTATTTTCTTCCTTTTTGACTTTAGAAAAAGTCCTAAAAATTAAAAAAAAAATTTGAAAAAAAAAAGAAAAGAGATTTTGCATGTTAAAGTTTTTCTCCACTTAATTGAATAAATCATCGATTTTTTAGATTTTTACTCTCGAAATTATGACAAGATATTTGAAGGAATTGATTAAGATCTTTGAGAGATTCTTTTGGGGATTCGAACCCTAATCAATGAAATCACAAAATTGGAGTTTATTGAAATTTGGTCGATTTTCGATTTACATGACACACCATTTTTTGAAGCTTAAACCCATATTTTTACTCGAAATTTCTAAAAAAGTTTTGTTTAAACCACTCTAGTAAATTTTGCATAAATTTAAAAGTTGACAAATTGCACTTAAGAGCTCGATTGTTCATGGGGATTCGGTAGTAAATAGATTGGACCCGCTTGCGACTTGAGATCTAAAAAATAGAATACCGGGATGTAATTTCGTTGTATTTCGGTGCAACGAAACTCCCTGTTAAAGAAAAGATCTAAAAAAAAAAAAAAAAAAAAAAAAAAAAAAAAAAAAAAAGAGAACACCGAGATGTAATTTCGTTGTATTTCGGTGCAGCGGAACTCTCGGTTAAATAAGAAAAGAATTGTAAACAAGCGTAATTGGGGGAATTAGTTGAAACCGAATAGGAACCAAGTACTAAAGTACCGAACGATTTAAAAAGTGACAATTTACATTTAAGGAACAATTTGTGCAAAATTGAACAAGGGGTTTTACTAATGCTTTTTCATGTTAAACTTTGTGATTTGTGGTGTGAAAAGATTTAAAATACGGTGTTTAATCATCTTTATCGAATAAGACCATTTTTCTCTAAAAACTTTTGAAATTGTGAACCTTTCATTTGAAAATAGAGTCTAAAAGGTTGAATTAAATTCTTTTGATATAAGGCATAAATGATGAAACGAGAGTCAAAAATCTTTCCTTGGAAAACTTGAACTTTGAAATCGATGATTATCTTTTTAACAAAACCTAAACATGCAATTTCTTTGATTTTCAAATTCTATATTTTATTCTATTTTGTTTGAGGACAAACAAGTTTTAAGTGTGGGGAGATTTGATAAGGGGATTTTTCATCACTTTTTACATACACAAAATATAGAATTTAAATACCTAAATATGATTAAAGTATACCAAATATTCATAATTCCAATTTATTGAGATTAAATACTTTAATATGTGTTTTTGTATTAATGTCAGGTGAAAAGTTCAAAATCTCGCAGAATCAATGGTGTAGATGGATTCCCCTCGTCGTGCCGGTCGATTTGATATATCATATGTTGATATTTGACGGAAGCATGAGAGAGAAATCGAGCTTTTATTCCGAACGGGTCAAAAGGCATGACTCGTTACACGGAAGACTACATAATTCTCTGCGCACCGGATTCAGAAGCTGACCGGTCAACTGAATAGGGCGTTCGATCTTTTGTGAACTTCAGCATGTGTGACCCACGCTGTCACTCTCTGTACTCTAACTAGATTGCAAGGTTACACAATCGGCCACGTAGTTCGGGTCACAGAAAACCTAGCTAGGCAGTTCAAACCAATTTCCTTGGAGCCATGCAGCCAAGGTTCATCTCCATTTCTGTTAGATACCGAACCCTCCAGTCCCTGTTCAGTGAAGTTTGTCCGAGCTGCAGTCTCCATTTCCTGTCCAAACAGCAGATCAATACAGATATTTTTGGGAATTTCAGAGCATTTTCGGATGATTTAATCTAGATCCATGAGGAGTATGTTTGACAGTATTTTTGAGTTTTCTCGGCCGTCCGATGTCCAAATTAGATGAGGTTTCGACTGTTGGATTTAGCACAAGTATCTCTACCTACCCATGCAAGTGGAATTCTCAGATCTGGGAATTTTGGATTTTTCTTCCCCCTTTTTTCTATAAAAGAATATCCATGACCACTCTCTCTCTCACCTTTGGTCCTCATTGGTCAAACCACCATTTTAGGGGGAAGGTAAGGTCTCTTCCTCTTCCCCCTCCATTGTTAAGAAGCTCTCAAGCTCCTCTCGCTCGTCGTCGAGCCATTTTTGCCGAGAAGATCGTGTCTCCGCACGGTTTTCGAGGCCGCTCCGAGGATCTTTTCCTCCCTTTCTCAAGCTCAAGGAAGTTGTTCTCCTCGTCCTCTCACCTCCTCTCAAGGCGTGAAGGCTCGAGGACCTCTCCAAGATCCATTCTTGGACTCAATTCTCTCCTTTTTCGGTACTCTCTTTTACAATTGTTGCGTTTTAATTAGGAAAATATTAGATTTGAATAAACTCTGATTGTAGATCTGTTATATTTGATAAAATAGAATTTGTAGAATTTTTGTGGATTTTATTTCGTAATTTTCCTATTTTTCCTTTGTGAAATACTCGATTGTTTTGTGCTGTTTTGTTAATTCCATTTAAAATAGAAAATTACTCAAAAATAAGTCTTTCTCAATATCACTGTTTAGATCTAGATCTGTAGTTTAATATAGTTTTTTGAATAAATCAATTTCCTGCAATTTTCTATTTGTTATTGATTTTACAAAATCAGCCAGTTAAGGACTAAACTGTAAATTGATGAAAGATCTTAATTCTGGACCTCATTGTCTGTGTTGTTTGGATCAATTGTAGAACCGTTTAAATTCCTAATTTCACTAGAAACTTTAGATCTGATATCACTCTTGAATTAGGATTTTGATTGAGTTTGTTTGATATAATTTTCGATTTGATATGAATTTCTGAAAACTGTTGCTCAACCTCAAAATTGTCTGGACTATTCTGTAATTTGCCAGGGACCTGCTTGTAATTAGATCATTACTTTTTACTGAAATATCAAACCTGTGAAATTCTTCTGTTCTCTCTCTTATTATTAAATTGTGAATCTTTTTGCCAAATTTGAGATCTTGTTTTGCGATCTATATTTTTCTGGAATTTGATTAATGCCTAAAATACCCTTGTGATCAATCATCTTTATAAATTCGAAAATTGTGTGTGTGAAAGTGATATTTTGATCAGAGATTTGTGAAGCCTAAACATTGATTGTGACAAAATATTATAGCCTCTGGACCAATAGAAATAGTTCTTGAATTGCAATTTCGATTATACGCAAAATTTCCTTGGATCGAACCTATACTTATCACTTTGATTAGTATTTGTTATAAATTGTTTTGATTAACTCGTAAGATTGAATTTACACTTTTAAACGACCTATTTTACGTGTTATCATCCACTTTGTAAATTTCTTTGAGGGTTTGTTTTCCAAAGCCATTTTATATGGAGACATGAATTCCGAGTCTGAGGGCGTGTTTGCTAGGGCAGTTTTAGCATGGTAGCAGAAAACTAGTAGTTACAGGAAACTAATATATGAATATCAAGAAACTATAATATCAAGAATATGCAAAAACTATGAGTGTAGGATGTTTTAAAGGTGTTTGATGAAAACCATAAGATTAGATGTAGGAAATGAATTAAATATTTTAGAGTTGTATTATTTCTTATGAAATTCTACAACTATCGTATTTATTCTCAATCATATCAAAATATTATTAATTGCTAAATCACTACTAGAAATCTGTTTTTTAGTGACGGTCCAATAATCATTTGTGACGAACCGTCACATTTTCTATACTTTCTGTGACGGTCCGAACAACTGGTCACTGATGTTTACTATTCAGTGACGGTATAATTTAACAGTCACTGGAAAAAAAAATTCAGTGACGATATGCTTAAAAATTGTCACTGATAGGTCAAATTTTTTGTGACGGGAGAAACCTACTGTCACAAAAAACGAGTCATCCTTATTTTTACATGTTGGAGCCCAAATAACTTGTTTTTGAGATGGTTTGGATCGAATCTTTCACCAAATTGTACAAACACTAAGAAAGTGTTCTTTTCGATTCATAACAATCTTTTTACATTTTGAGGAATTCAAATAAGTTGTTTTTGGATAATTTGTATCGTATCGTTTACTACATAACTTTTCATCAAATTTTACAAACACTAAGAAATTTTGTTTTTCGATTCAAACAATTGTTTTAACGCAATGAGGAGTCCAAATATCGTGATTCGAGATGGTTTGGATCGAATGTTTTACAACATAACTTTTCACCAAATTGTACAACCACTAAGAAAGTTTTTATTCGATTCATAACAATCTTTTTACGTTTTGAGGAGTTCAATTAACGTGTTTTTAAATCGTTTGTATCGTATCTTTCACTACGTAACTTTTAACCAAATTTTACAAATACTAAGAAAGTTTGTTTTTTGATTCGTAACAATCTTATAACTCTCTGAGGAGACCAAATAACTTGTTTTTGAGATGGTTTGGATCGAATCTTTTACTACGTAACTTTTCACCAAATTGTACAAACACTAAGAAAATTTTCTTTCCGATTCATAGCAATCTTTTTACGTTTTGGGAAGTTCAAATAACGTGTTTTAAGATCATTTGTATCGTATCTTTTACTACGTAATTTTTCACCAAATTTTACAAACACTAAGAAAGTTTTTTTTTCCGATTCATAACAATCTTATAACTTTATGAGGAGCCCAAATAACTTGTTTTTGAGATGGTTTGGATTCGAATCTTTTACTACGTAATTTTTCACCAAATTGTACAAACACTAAGAAAGTTTCCTTTTCAATTCATAGCAATATTTTTAGGTCCTGAGAAGTGCAAATAACGTGTTTTGGGATCATTTGTATCGTATCTTTTACTACATAATTTTTCACCAAATTTTACAAACACTAAGAAAGTTTATTTTTCGATTCATAGCAATCATATAACTCTCTAAGGAGCCCAAATAACTTGTTTTTGAGATGGTTTGGATCGAATATTTTACTACGTAACTTTTAACCAAATTGTAAAACACTAAGAAAGTTTTCTTTCCGATTCATAGCAATCTTTTTACGTTTTGAGGAGTTCAAATAACGTGTTTTTAGATTATTTGTATCGTATCTTCTACTACATAACTTTTCACCAAAATTTAAAACCACTAAGAAAGTTTGTTTTTCGATTCATAACAATCTTATAACTCTCTGAGGAGCCCAAATAACTTGTTTTTGAGATGGTTTGGATCGAATCTTTTACTACGTAACTTTTCACCAAATTGTACAAACACTAAGAAAGTCTTATTTCCGATTCATAGCAATCTTTTTACGTTTTGAAGAGTTCAATTAACGTGTTTTCAGATTTTTTGTATCGTATCTTTTACTACATAACTTTTCACCAAATTTTACAAACACTAAGAAAGTTTGTTTTTCGATTCGTAACAATCTTATAACTCTCATAGGAGCCCAAATAACTTGTTTTTGAGATGGTCTGGATCGAATCTTTTACTACGTAATTTTTCACCAAATTGTACAAACACTAAGAAAGTTTTTTTTTCTGATTCATAGCAATATTTTTACGTTTTGAGGAGTTCAAATAACTTGTTTTTGGATCATTTGTATCGTATCTTTTACAACATAACTTTTCATCAAATTTTACAAACAATAAGAAAGTTTGTTTTTCGATACATAACAATCTTATAACTCTATGAGGAGCCCAAATAACTTGTTTTTGAGATGGTTTGGATTCGAATCTTTTATTACGTAATTTTTCACCAAATTGTACAAACACTAAGAAAGATTTCTTTTTGATTCATAGCAATCTTTTTACGTTTTGAGGAGTTCAAATAATGTGTTTTGGGATCATGTGTATCGTATCTTTTACTACATAACTTTTCACCAAGTTTTACAAACACTAAGAAAGTTTGTTTTTCGATTCATAACAATCTTATAACTCTATGAGGAGCCCAAATAACTTGTTTTTGAGATGGTTTGGATCTAGGGATGTCAATGGGTTGGATAATACCCGCGTCCGACGGGTACCCGATTAAGCCTACCCGCGGGTCGGGTATTACCCGATTAAAAAATACCCGGCTCGGGTCGGGTCGGGTATGGGTGAGGCCGTACCCGACCCGAACCCGATTCTTAATAACCCTCATTATATTAATATTTTTGTTAATTTTTTATTGGTTTTAATCCATGTTTTCTATTGATTATTTATTATACAATTTATTTTTTTATTTGTTTAGAAAATAAACTGAAATAAATAATTTCCTAGATTTATTATTATTTATTTTTGTTTTTACTGTTATTTTATGTTTCTACCAATTTTAGTTTTATTATACTATTTATGTTAATTCACGGTCCATAATTTATGTTTAAAAATATTTTGTTGTCTATTTTGTGAGATTATTATGTTATATGAATCTATAATGTTATTTTAATTTGAAAAAAATATATATTTCATTCGTATATTTTAATATTTTTGTATATGTATAGGTGTGGATAAAATTTCCCGGGGGTAATCCGAATACCCGCGGGTACTAAACGGGGCGGGTAAAATTACCCGTTTAGTTGACGGGTCGGGTATGGGTATTACCCGATTAAGATGGGTAAGGGTATGGGTGAGCTTATACCCGACCCGAACCTGACCCATTGACATCCCTATTTGGATCGAATCTTTTACTACGTAACTTTTCACCAAATTGTACAAACACTAAGAAAGATTTCTTTTCGATTCATAGCAATCTTTTTAGGTTTTGAGGAGTTCAAATAACGTGTTTTGGGATCATTTGTATCATATCTTTTACTACATAATTTTTCACCAAGTTTTACAAACAATAATAAATTTTGTTTTTCGATTCATAACAATCTTATAACTCTATGAGGAGCCCAAATAACTTGTTTTTGAGATGGTTTGAATCGAATCTTTTACTACGTAACTTTTCACCAAATTGTACAAACACTAAGAAAGATTTCTTTTCGATTCATAGCAATCTTTTTAGGTTTTGAGGAGTTCAAATAACGTGTTTTGGGATCATTTGTATCATATCTTTTACTACAATAATTTTCACCAAATTTTACAAACACTAAGAAAGTTTGTTTTTCGATTCATAACAATCTTATAACTCTCTAAGGAGCCCAAATAATTTGTTTTTGAGATGGTTTGGATCGAATCTTTTACTACGTAACTTTTCACCAAATTGTAAAACACTAAGAAAGTTTTCTTTCCGATTCATTGCAATCTTTTTACGTTTTATGGAGTTCAAATAACGTGTTTTTAGATTATTTGTATCGTATCTTTCACTACATAACTTTTCACCAAATGTTACAAACACTAAGAAAGTTTGTTTTTCGATTCATAACAATCTTATAACTCTTTGAGGAACCCAAATTACTTGTTTTTGAGATGGTTTGGACCGAATCTTTTACTACGTAACTTTTCACCAAATTGTACAAACACAAATAAAGTTTTCTTTTCGATTCATAGCAATCTTTTTACGTTTTGAGAAGTTCAAATAACGTGTTTTGGGATCATTCGAATCGTATATTTTACTACATAACTTTTCACCAAATTTTACAAACACTAAGAAAGTTTGTTTTTCGATTCATAACAATCTTAAAACTTTATGAGGAGCTCAAATAACTTGTTTTTGAGATGGTTTGGATCGAATCTTTTACTACGTAATTTTTCACCAAATTGTACAAACACTAAGAAAGTTTTCATTCCTATTCATAGCAATCTTTTTACGTTTTGAGGAGTTCAATTAACGTGTTTTGGGATCATTTGTATCGTATCTTTTACTACATAACTTTTCACCAAATTTTACAAACACTAAGAAAGTTTGTTTTTCAATTCATAACAATCTTATAACCCTCTGAGGAGCCCAAATAACATGTTTTTGAGATGGTTTGGATCGAATCTTTTACTACGTGACTTTTCACCAAATTGTACAAACACTAAGAAAGTTTTCTTTCCGATTCATAACAATCTTTTTACGTTTTGTGGAGTTCAAATAACGTGTTATTAGATTATTTGTATCGTATCTTTTACTACATAACTTTTCACCAAATTTTACAAACACTAAGAAAGTTTGTTTTTCGATTCGTAACAATCTTATAACTCTCCGAGGAGCCCAAATAACTTGTTTTTGAGATGGTTTGGATCGAATCTTTTACTACGTAATTTTTCACCAAATTGTACAAACACTAAGAAAGTTTTTTTTCGATTCATAGCAATCTTTTTACGTTTTGAGGAGTTTAAATAACTTGTTTTTGGATCATTTGTATCGTATCTTTTACAACATAACTTTTTATCAAATTTTACAAACAATAAGAAAGTTTGTTTTTCGCTTCATAGCAATCTTTTCACGTTTTGAGGAGTTCAAATAAGGTGTTTTTAGATCGTTTGTATCGTATCTTTTACTACGTAACTGTTCACCAAATTTTAAAAACACTAAGAAAGTTTGTTTTTCGATTCATAACAATCTTATAACTCTCTGAGGAGCCCAAATAACTTGTTTTTGAGATGGTTTGGATTCGAATCTTTTACTACGTAATTTTTCACCAAATTGTACAAACAC
The DNA here is from genome assembly GCA_946800325.1 of Luzula sylvatica. NCBI lineage: Eukaryota > Viridiplantae > Streptophyta > Magnoliopsida > Poales > Juncaceae > Luzula > Luzula sylvatica. The sequence continues at coordinate 21,520,624 of OX326961.1, forward strand.
TAAGAAAGATTTCTTTTCGATTCATAACAATCTTTTTACGTTTTGAGGAGTTCAAATAACGTGTTTTGGGATCATTTGTATCGTATCTTTTACAACATAATTTTTCACCAAATTTTACAAACACTAAAAAAGTTTGTTTTTCGATTCATAACAATCTTATAACTCTCCGAGGAGCCCAAATAACTTGTTTTTGAGATGGTTTGGATTCGAATCTTTTACTACGTAATTTTTCACCAAATTGTACAAACACTAAGAAAGATTTCTTTTCGATTCATTGCAATCTTTTTACGTTTTGAGGAGTTCAAAATAACGTGTTTTGGGATCATTTGTATCGTATCTTTTACAACATAATTTTTCACCAAATTTTACAAACACTAAGAAAGTTTGTTTTTCAATTCATAACAATCTTATAACTCTCCGAGGAGCCCAAATAACTTGTTTTTGAGATGGTTTGGATTGAATCTTTTACTACGTAACTTATCACCAAATTGTACAAACACTAATAAAGTTTTTTTTTTCTGATTCATAGCAATCTTTTTACGTTTTGAGGAGTTCAAATAACTTGTTTTTGGATCATTTGTATCGTATCTTTTACAACATAACTTTTCATCAAATTTTACAAACAATAAGAAAGTTTGTTTTTCGATTCAAACCATTCATTTAATGCTATGAGGAGTCCAAATAACGTGTTTTGAGATGGTTTGGATCGAATGTTTTACTACGTAACTTTTCACCAAATTGTACAAACACTAAGAAATGGTCACTGATAGGTCAAATAATCATTTGTGACGAACCGTCACATTTTCTATACTTTCTGTGACGGTCCGAACAACTGGTCACTGATGTTTACTATTCAGTGACGGTATTATTTAACAATCACTGGAAATATTTTTCAGTGACGATATGCTTAAAAATGGTCACTGATATGTCAAATTTTTTGTGACGGGAGAAACCTACTGTCACAGAAAACGAGTCATCCTTATTTTTACATGTTGGAGCCCAAATAACTTGTTTTTGAGATGGTTTGGATCGAATCTTTCCCCAAATTGTACAAATGATAAGAGGAAAATAAAGCACCTTTTTGATATCTAATTTGGGGATTTTAGCCCTTTTGAATCACAACTTTATATATACAATTGTTCATATTTGAGATAACAAGAATATTTCTTCACTAAGTGTGTTTTATTGCTTAATTACAGGTTTTAGGGGGGAATTCTTGGAAATCCAAGAGTGTAGTTGCCTTCGTCTCCTCGCGCCGTTAAAATCTATATATCATACCGACCAATTCGGTACACGTGTGAAGGAGAAGGTAAATAATCATCAACATAAGAGATTGCACCAAACTCTACTCGAAAACCACTCACACAATTGCCACTCTACAGCCCCACCTACCTCACCTACCACCCCCAACTACCCTCAATCCTCTCACCCATCTCTCGGCCAATGGGAAAGCCCCAATGACACTATAAATAAGACCCCAAGGCCTATGGGCACCCCCCCCCCCCCCCCCCCCCGCTCTTCGGAGCACTTTCACGCCCGTTCTCTCTCTCTCTCTCTCTCTCTCTCTCTCTCTCAAGCAAGTCCAAGAATCTTTCAAGAACACGCAAGAATTGCAAAATCGAACGATAATTCTCTAAGATCGATCACCGAATAGAAGCTCACTTCATTCGGTGAATTGGTCTACACTTCGACGAAGATCGAGTTGTGGGGGTTTGGTTGGAGCTTTCTTCATCCGAATCCGCGCAAGCAAGGAATCGAGCTTACTCTAATTCGATTGGGAGCTTCCTTCCAATTGATACCTTGCAAATCTCGAGTTCACTCAACCGGTACGGAGCTCACTTCGATTGGCAAGTGGATTGGTACGAAAGGAACGAGTTGTGTGAGGTGTCTAGCTCACTAGCATCTCAAAGCAACGAGGAAGGCATCCAAGACGAGACTCGAAGCTCACTTCATCTCTCTAGGTGTTTTCTTTCCTTTCTTGCAATTCTTGTAGTTTTAATTGAATTGAATTTGTGTAAAGAATTCGTGGTTTAATGAAACTTTTGCTTTCGAATTGCTCTTTTTACTTGATCTTTTTGCTCTCTTTTTGTGACAACTTTGTTCTCTTTTTGTTTGCATTTTAGTACTTAATTAAGACATCAAATAATCTCTGATCAAATCTCAATTCAAAACCCCAAAGAAAATACTCAAACGGAATTCCAGCATATATTCCATTATAACGGACTCACATTGCGTTACAACGGACTAGACGGTTGGTCCTTAAATATTCAGTTGGTTATACTTCCGTTGTAACGCACCTAGAGTTCCGTTGTAACGGACTATTGATGAATTTTATACAATAGCATCAATACAAGTGCGTTGTAACGGACATAGCGGTCCGTTGTAACGGATTAACCAATCCGTTGCAACGCAACCCCTGTTCGTTATAACGGACAAGTATAGTGCGTTATAACGGAGTTTCATCCGTTGTAACGGACGTTCATCTCACACTTAGCGCCAGAATTTTCACTCAAGTCTGTTGTAACGGACCTAATTTGCGTTATAACGGACTAAATTCTGTGACTCCTCTTTGTTATTTCTTGTCTAGTTTTGATTAAATCTTTGACGCAATTGCTCCTCGTGGAACGAATCTATACACTTGCCACTGTACAAACATAGATTATAAATTTTGTTGATTCTTCGGGGTTTTAACACAACGACATATTAAAACACGTCAAAAACCCGCTCATCAACAAACACTAAGAAAGTGTTCTTTTCGATTCATAACAATCTTTTTACATTTTGAGGAATTCAAATAAGTTGTTTTTGGATAATTTGTATCGTATCGTTTACTACATAACTTTTCATCAAATTTTACAAACACTAAGATATTTTGTTTTTCGATTCAAACAATTCTTGTAACGCAATGAGGAGTCCAAATATCGTGATTCGAGATGGTTTGGATCGAATGTTTTACAGCATAACTTTTCACCAAATTGTACAACCACTAAGAAAGTTTCTATTCGATTCATAACAATCTTTTTACGTTTTGAGGAGTTCAAATAACGTGTTTTTAAATCGTTTGTATCGTATCTTTCACTACGTAACTTTTAACCAAATTTTACAAACACTAAGAAAGTTTGTTTTTTGATTCGTAACAATCTTATAACTCTCTGAGGCGACAAAATAACTTGTTTTTGAGATGGTTTGGATCGAATGTTTTACTACGTAACTTTTCACCAAATTGTACAAACACTAAGAAATTTTTCTTTTCGATTCATAGCAATCTTTTTACGTTTTGAGGAGTTCAAATAACGTGTTTTTATATCGTTTATCTTTCACTACGTAACTTTTCACCAAATTTACCAAACAGTTACTTAATTGGACATTGGATCATAATCGTGTTTGAAATTAATTAGTTTGTAAGTTATAACAGTGGAACCGTAAAATCGTAAATATATGACATTCTACAAGAATCTACGCCTCGAATCGAAATTCTATCAAGATTGTATCAAATTAAGATTTTATGTCCGACTTGAATCGTTTTGTCAAATATGAATCGTGGAATTGTAAAATTCTAATACTTGAATCGGAATTTTGACAACTATGCTCACTTCTATGTTGTCTTGTTTGTGCAATATATATAACCCGAAAATATTCCCTAAATTCCAGAAAAACAAACGAAAGAACAAATGGAATTTAATGCAAAACATCATATATCAATGAAATTGTATATAAAATTAATTTAGCTTGAACATATTTATAGCACTAGCCAATTAAAAAACTAAACCAATTTAATGGAAAAAAGCAAAATGAAGGGGATAAATAAGAGAACATGATATTTTTCTATCTAATTAGTTTTCTCACATAAAGATGTAAAGAATGAAATGATATTTTCTATATATGATAAGTTTGGGTTTTGAATCCTAAAAACAATAATGCATCATGGAAGATTCCAGCTCTCCTCTGTTAGGATTTATCATTTCTTTCATCATTTTCCCTGCCTTGTAAATTTTGAAAGTGGATGCATTACTCACATTCTCATTTCTTGCAATTTCATCATTTTGATCTATGTTAACCTTCATTCAAAGATAAACATAAGAAATTTATAGAAGTTATTAATAATAACAAATAAAAATATTAATGGGGGTAATTCCACTTTATTAGTTTCTCGTTATATTATTCATATTTTATTCTTTATATATATATATGAGGAGTATATTGATCTAAAATGTTCTTAATTGGATGGAGACGTATCTTTTAACTTTCAATGATGCTAAACAAGAAAAAGTTAACCTATTTCAGAGGGACCATGAGGGGGAATTTACAAGGTTAGGGTGTTTTACTAAATTTTCCCAAAAGTTACTGGTGTTTAACAAAAATTCTCATAACTTCCTTCAAAAATAAATAAATTATCTTAATAGCTAGTAATACCTTGATACAATTAATCGATGGATATAAAGCGGACAAGGACTCGAAGAATGGAGATATATCCATGCATAGTTCGTTCATTGGATTCATGAAATAAACCACACAAGTTTCTGAAATATATCATAACAAAATAGTTAATCTCAATTGAACTACTAAAAAGTACAATATTTAACTAACAAATGCAATAGAATTTAATTAATTACCATGTATCAAAATGGCCTCATTAAATTGCTCTCGAGTTTTGATCTCTTCTACCTCTTTTTGGTCCATCGAATTCGCATTCTCTCTTCTGGTTTGTAAACTTAAATTGATTTTCGCTTGAATTAGATCCTCGGAAGTTTCGAAATCTTCTCCACGGTCCTTCAATACTGTCTCATAATCGCGTATGCATTGAGCCCATTTCTCAATCTATTTAAATATACTTATAAAAATATTATTTGAAAGAAAAAGATTGCAAATGAAATTGAAATTCCTTAACATAATATGAGAACAAAAAATATGAAAATTATCTTACCTTGGTAAAGGAGGCAGCTCGTTTTCTGAGGGCCTTATTGCAATTTGGTCGAACGTTAAGGACCTCATTGCAACATTCCACACATTTTACCCAAAGCTCTAATTTCCAGCAACAATCCGTGAGATTATGCCACAAAATAGTGTTACACGAGTCGTACTTCAGCCCCTCTTCGTACCATTCAATTGCTTCTACGTACTTCCCCTTAAGGTACAGCTCGTTCCCCCTCGTGTGGGCCCAACTTGTCAGCCTTACATTTTTCCTCATTGTGCAGACTTCCGTGTTGCTCGAGTCTGACATGTGGGCCTTGTCGACGGCTTTGACTGCATTCTCAAACCTATGTTTATAAAAGAAATTATATTTGTAACGTGGAACTATTCGATAAGTTTATGGTGAGTAAATTAATTGCAAGGATATTTGTGTACCGTCCGAAAGCGAGATAGAGTTGGGCATGAACGGTACCGACGTATGAATCTGGTACCATGCCCAAGAACTTGACAGAAGGGGAACTACAGGGCAGGGAGATCTCCAGTTCAACGGCTTTAGATAGAGTTTCTTGGGCCTGTTCAAGCTTGTGTTGCCTAAGAAGCATTTCTGCCCTAAATGCTAGAATCTGCAAATTTTCAAATAAACCCACAAATAAACTTATGAATTAACCCACAAATATTACAATTTTGAAATAAATTAATGTGTTTAATTACATATTTAGACGAGTCGGCGCCGAGAGATATGGCGGCATCGATTTCTTTCAAAGCTGTTACCCAATCTCCAACTATTCTCGCATCGGCACCTTTTCGCAAATGGTCCTCTACTTTTTGCAATTTTTCTGACAAGCCCTTTTGCTCCTCGGGGTTGGCCAAGGCCAAATATTCTCTCGCGAGTTCAACCAAGCCTATCCTGTATTTTAAATTTCATACAAAATACAAATTTAAGGTCTTTGATGTAATAAAAATCAAATTTATAATTTATTATGTCTCTTGAGTGAGTTGAGTCTTGATTCTTATACATGTAATGAATGAACCAAGTTTATTGTGTACTGACCTTAAACTAATCAGTGTTAACCTATAAAAAGCTCGTGCATTTATAGGATCGAGCTTAATCACCTCGTCGCACTCAGTAATGGCCTTATGAAATTGCTTCAACTCGAATAAAGCATCAACACAATTCATTCTAGAAGAGATGTTTTTGGGGTACGATTTTACCGCATTATTATAAAACCCTAAAGCTTCATTATATCTCCCTTTGTTGTACTCTTCATTGCCATATTTTATCATTTGTTTCAAGCTTTTAATTCGGCTAATCACGCTACCGTATCCATGATCGGTTTCTCCCGAACCCATTACAACCGGTTTTGATCCAGGTTCACGCCCAAGACCCGTTTCAAGAATCCCATTAGGGCAAATGTTACCCATTATAGATTTAGAGTGTATTGTTGAGACATTATACGTGCTATTGGCTCTGCTACTATTACTGCTGAATGAATTCCTTCTTGTCTCCGTGTAGGAATTTGAAAAAATTTGATCTGAATTGTACGATTCTGAGTAGGAATTTCGACGAGGGCCGATGTGAGGGAAAGTGGGCACGATAGCCCAGATGTTGATCGAGTCATTCGTGTCGGGTATTGTGCCCGTTCTGAGATCTGGTTGAGACATTGATCTGATTTTAGATTTGTGAATTGAATTGGATTTGTGAGCTCTTCTAGATAGATGAAAATTGGTTTCTGTAGGCGAAAGAAAAGGTGGCGAGAGAGAGAGAGAGAGAGAGAGAGAGAGAGAGAGAAGGGCGAGCACTGAGGGTATATAAGTAGAGCGAGGAAAAAGGTAAATTTTACTTTGCCCCAAATTTAACTACCACAGCCTCTTTATCCTAATTAACATAGTAATTAACAAGTGACACAACTTCTTAATATTAATTAAGAATTACTAATTTGGATGCATGTTAATTATATATGACATGTTAATTAGTTATGTATATCTTGTCATTTATCATGTTAATTAAAAGTGTTAATTAGGATATAAAAGGTGCGGGGGTAAAATTTGAGGACAGGGTAAATGTGTTCTTTGCAAAAAAAGTCCTATATTATGCATAAATTGAAATTTCGTTTGTAAGATTTTTTTTTTTAATTGATTTGGTTTGTAAGACTATTAGATACGGAAAAAAATTACTTTGCCCCGCACACCTCCTCTCTCAATTTTTTTATACGTATTTCGAGAAGGATCGGTGAAGGTAATTAACAACTCAATTAACACACGCAAATGAATTAATCGTTAATTTCAACGTACCAATAAAAATACATGTTATCATTTTTACATATAGATTTAAATTTTAATGTTAATTTGGTATTAATTGAGCTATTAATTAAGTATTAATCATTAACACTATAATGTCATGTGACAACATCAAAAATAAAAATCATGACTTGTGGTGCATATTATATAATCTCATTAGATACCGACTAATGTACTGGGACTGAACTTTGAATTTTTCAAGAATGTGGAGTTTTTTTTTTTTTTGCAATTTAGGTCCAATGTAGGGGCCTTTATACAAAATTTAAGAAAACTAACTTTATCCCGCGCAATTACGTGGGGTTGCCTGCGTATTTGGAGTGCGTATTTGGAGTCGTCGCAGTTTGATGACAATTAATTGAAGCAATGATATATTATTTTATTCATTAACATGTGATAATATTTGATCATTCATTCTTAATTCTTTTCCTTTTTATTTCCCCTTATTTGGCACAAAAATTTGATGTCTATTAGATGAACAAAAAGCCTCAATAAATGACTATTACTATTGTCTATTGACCATTTTGCAAGGACCACACCTCAATTTATTTAAAAAGAATACTAAGTTGCTTTTACTTAGACGCAGGGAGCATGCCTCAATTTATTTAGGCCTAAATCCTAAATCCTAAACCCTAATTAATACATAGACATATTTTCGGCTTATATAATATTCTCATGATATTTTTTTATGCATATATGACAAGACCTTGTCGGACGAGGGAGTGCTTGGTGCTAGAGATGCACAAGCCTTCCTCAAGCACTCATTCACAAATTTTAAATTATTAATTTCGATTTTTATAAGTAAAGTCTCGCTTTTGAGGGCATGACATTCACATTTTGAAAAACCGTTAAATTATTTGAGTTGTGTCTTGTACGACTCAGCTGATAGTTCAAGAGAAGATAACTTTGCCTTGAAAGCGAGTATCATGCTATCACTAATTTTCCCTTTTTGTAGGTATCCCTCAACATTCCATATTAAATCATCGGCCGATTCAAGCTCTAGAGGGATATCCAAATCAATTATTGAGCTTGAATCTTTGTTGGACACTATTGATTGAAATTGAGAGTTTAGATGTACCTCATGACCGGAGTTATGCGAAGTCTCGATTTCGGGAATTGTGGATGAGAGTGGAGGTGGAGCAGGCATCAATGGTTCCGACAATGGGGTTTTTTTAAGGAGCATAGCTTGAATGGCTCGCTCAATCAAATCCTCCATTGAGGGAGTGATTTCCGCCATGAGTGCCAAGTTTGTGATCTCCTTGTAGGAGTTGGAGTCGGAGTCGGAAGAATCGCTTGAGTCATCCTCCTTCCTGTTCCATGGATCGTGTTTGGGATTAAGAATCCAACACGTATCGATTGTGTGACCCTTCTTGTTACATTCGAAGCAAAATGTCTTCATGTTTTGGTCCTTGTCGTTGAACCGTCTTCGTGACCTAAAATCACGCAATTTTCTTACCAAAAGAGCCATCTCGCTCTCATCATCGTTAGCATCCATGACGCGCAAGGCCACGGCTTTGGGACGTGAGGTTGTTGCACCTTCGTTGTTGAGTTGCTTGAGACGAGCTTCGAAGTTTCTAAAGTAACTTACCAAATCGTCCGGAGTGAAATCTTGCGTTGCCATCATCGTTTCCAACGCAACTCGAAGAGTTTCCCAACTTGGCAGCATTGCTCGAATTAATTTTCCTACAACTCGAGAATTTCTTAGGGACTCTCCTAGAACGGTGAATCCGTTTTTTATATGATGCATGTATGTATACACATCATCCACAGATTCACCTTCGATCATCCGGAAACTATCAAATTGTTGTTCGAGTCCATGAGTTTGGTTCTCTTCATTTTATTGTTTCCATCAAATCTATTGAGGAGAGCACGCCACATTCGGTGTGATGTGGTACACCCGTCTACAATGACGGAGAGTGACCCAATCATGTGAGTGAGAATGAGATTTTGGACATATACATCGGAAGTCAAATTAAGTCCGGTGGCGTGCCATATTTTTGGTGTAGAGTTGGTGTCGAAGGTAGATACCATCACGACATCGAATCCTTGTTCCACCATCGATCTCAATCCTTGGATAGTGAATACATTAAGCATGCTTCTCTTCCAAATATTCCAATTCTTACCGTCTAATTTTTCGAGGTATGTAATTTGCATCATATTACCTATTTGGGCCATGATCGAAATGCAAGTGGTCACTTACACAAAGAGACAGTTTGTATTCCTGCTCCGATACCAATTGTTGTTTAATCAACACCTATAGAGGGTGAATAGGTAATACTAGGGTACAATTTTCGCACTAACGGTATTCAATTTTATATTGTGCGGAAGCATATTTAAATGAATGATAGAGAAATAATACCGAAACAAATAACACACGATATTTGTTTACGGAGTTCAGTATGTGTTTTTTTTGCTTTAACTCGCTGTCTTACTTGCTCAATCGACCGATTCGATTGATTGCAAGTACCTATGTCTCCGGAGATGCCTTGTGCCTTTTCGGCTTTCTATTGAATTCCCAAATCAACACTTACAATTTTTGTCTAGATCGATTTACATGCTTCTATCGATATATGGCGTGATTTACAATAATTGCAACTAGCCTATTACAAAACTACAAACGAACTAAATGTGATCCATCACGCAAGTTGGGAATCGTTGGTAGAACGAGAAGGGCAATCGAGAAAGTGAAATACTCCACCTTGATATAGACTTTCTATTGATGGAGTTGGAGGGGCTTTTTCAGGATTCAAAAGTAGATCAATGATCTAGGGTTTTATCTAGAAGTATTTAACTCAAGATCTTGGCTTGATTTTTTCTTTTTTAGATGGTATAAAAATAATGGCAAAGTTACAGAGAGAAAACTAGGAGTGGTATTTTATATAACATATAGTCCCCTTCTATTTCAGACTTTTTCTGCATGGTCAGTTACAACGAAAGTAATGGTCCGTTGTAACGAAATCAAAGTCAAACTATCTGCTAGGACAAATATATCCGAAATATGCTCCGTTACAACGGAGGAAGGCACCGCTGTAACGAACTGTCAGTGCAAATGGTCCGTTGCAACAGACGAGTTGTGTCCATTGTAACGGACAAAGTTCTGTAATTTTACTTGGTTTTGCTCAAGTAGTTCTGTTGTAACTGTGAATGGTCTGTTACAATGAACTTGGTGGCTCCGTTACAACGGGTTGGTGATTCTGTTGTAACGGAATGAGATTGCACAACCAGATGGAAGGTATGTGTAGTTCCGTTACAACGGAGGAATGGTTTGTTGTAACGAAAGCTTCACTGTTTGCCTATTTTGCAATTCTTCCATTCTCATTGTTTCGAATATATTTATTTGTTAAACTTGAGCTTAATAATTCAAAGACAATTATCGTGATACTTATGGGTTATTTTGGTGATTGTGTGATATCCCAACTTGCGGAAAATTTTGATGTCTTGATTTCTTCACTTGATCGAGCATTTCCATCTTTTTCTTTTACCGTCGTCTTGATTCTTCGACGTCTTGAGTCTTCCTGGTAGTATTTAGCTTTTGTTGTAGTCTTTGCCTTTGTATGTGTGCGTGTTTCTTCTTTTGATTCCTTTTGCGGGTCATACATATATTTCCTACAAGTGCTACTTACACAAATTTGTTAGTAGTATCGATATTGTTTTGAGATAATCAAACAACCGAAAATTTGAACCAATTATCAACTAGGTATCAATAACAAAGAGAAAGAAACAAAACACCAAGAGTTTCTGATTTTTTATTTTAAAGATAAATGATACAATACCCAAAAGTTGCACACAAGAAATTGAATGAATATAATTTTGTAAATAAGGATGGGATTGTTTTCAACACTTCTTACTCTTTTTATATTGATCAGTTCGTTTGTGATATCTATTTTTTCTCTCAATTTTCTCTCTCTTCCAACATAGTAAGAAGGGAATGGAAGAGAAGAGAAGGAAATAAAATTCTCAAGAGTAAAAAAATTATTTTATCCATGCTTGGTTTGTAGGGAGGGGACGGAAGAATAAATTGAGAAGATATAAGTGTATGTATTATATTATATTTTTATTTTTTCAATAATTTATATAAGCACAATAAATTAATTTAAAAAAATTATGATAACATAAACTTTCAAAATATAAACAAAAAAAATTCAAAATATGATATTTTTGAAAATAATTAAAAAAAATTATAAACAAAAAATTTCATCTATCTCCATTTGCTACTATACTTGAAATGTTTATTTCTCTTTCCTTCATTTTCCTTCTCCTCCCTACCTCTATCCTAAACCAAACATAAGAATGTATTACATCCCCTTCTCTTTCTCTCCTCTACCCTCAAACCAAGCAAAGCCTTAGTGTTTCTAGTGTTTTCCGTATTAATTGGATTTCTTTTCTATCTTTAAATTTTTGAGTTTTAAGAATACGTGAGATATGTAGTAAAAATTTGGGATTTGTAACGATGGAGGGATTATTATTATCGTAGAATAAGAAAATGAGAAATTCTTCATGACTTTCTAATATGAGGGGAATGGGAAATTCTTTGTGACTTTCTACTATGAGGGGAACGGGAAATTTTTCATGACTTAATAATATTTTATATAAAAACTGTAGATATTTTAATTAATATGAATAGGAAATGCGAGACTTTCGAGTCTACCCTGTTTTCCACACAAAAAGTAATAGTTATATTTGTTACAAAATCAATAAAATTAGAGAGAAATAGAAAGCAATATTCAAAAAATTGAGAAGAGGGAATCATAAATATTTTTTCTTGAATTCTTATGTATTAACATCATTGATGAAGGAAATTTATATAGCATACCACATTTACATCTACATCTACGTACATATATGTGTCATGACATGAAATATTAATTACATGTATGGAAACACATGTACGCATACGTGTCATGTCATTGAATAATAAATACATGCATGAAAACGCATGTATACATATATGTGTCATGTATGTTACATAAAATATACAAAATAAACGTAATAAATACATTCGTATTTGTAATATTATTAACCGAAATTGTCTATACAATAGTCTTCCAAGGTTGATTGGGTGCTTCAACCCATACCTTCACATCAACATGAACGCTAAAAATCCAACTATCATCACGTTCCACCTTATTCATTCCATTCGTTGCGGGCACGTGTCAGTCAATGTAAGCCGCTTCATACCTTTACAAAAATAGTGTTTTATTCATTTATTGAAAATATTTTCAGAATTTATAGTGTATTGAAAACATATCTTCGCAATTAACGACATCGAGAAAAAATAAGTATTTCATTTAAAAAATATGTTTGTATCTATTTATATTACCAAAAACATGAAGTCTTTTGAAAAAAAAAAAATTGTGAAGGTTATAATTTCCTTTTATGAAAAAGAAAAAACAATGTACCTTTTAAAACCTTCAAGATTTCAAAATATTTAGGTAAACAAATCGAGAATATTTTTTTGCGGCACATACCTCGATACGGCGAACGAAGCGGTACTTCCGACTTTTCCTAGACCACCCATTCTGAAAACTCTACACATAAATAGAAGCAATACCTTGAAAAGTTTTAGGATTTATTTAGGAAATCCTCTCATAATTATCTTCTACGAGGAGAATTGGAGGGAAAAATATATGGCTTTAATATCTTTTATGGAATTTATACAAAATTAAATATTTGTGTATTATAGTTTATTTAAATTGAGGGAGAATGAGAGAAGATGATTCATACACAGATTGAACTCCCTCTATTTATAGAAAAATATTATGTTCAAAACATTTAATAAAATTAATGATTAAAGATTTGCTCACTTAATAAAATAATAATTATTTATAAGATTTTAGTTAATAATTCAATGAACATGTGATGATTCAGTGAACATATGATAAATTATTTAGTGGTTATTTATTACAAATTAATGTATACAAGCCCCCTTCATACCTTTATTTCTTTTTTCTGGTTTTATATATCTTTATTTCTTACTTCAAAAAAGATTAGAAAATACCTCTCCTTTGTCAACTGTTCAATTCTATGAAAAAAAGTTGGTCCATATTCCATAATTGATCATTTTATCTTCTACATGAACCGCATAAGAGCCGGATTCTATTAGTTTATTTTGCTTATGGTAGAATCCACGAACCAATTTATTATTTATCCTTGGAGAAACATTACTAGTAAATATCCATTGCCACATTAAGATAACTATAATATTATTATTAACATAATGAATGGTGATGTAACACCATTTTTTCATAATTAGTCAAAGATCCACTTAACAAATATCACCCAAGTTTTGAGTTTCGAACGAGGGCGGCTATACTATATCATGGAAATTCTGAGTATCCCCATTTTTCTCTTAATTGATTTAATTTGATGAGAAACAGTAAATAATCTATGAATTTTTTGACTTTTTGTAAGGATTTGTTTATAAACTACTAATTTCTGTACATCACACATAATTTTGTAGATTTGAATATTTTTAAAGTGTTAATCAAATCCAAAATCTTTCTATTTGCCCTTTTTCAGAGTTTCACATGTATCAAGTCACAAAAAGAAGAGCAAAGAGTTTGGGCCTAATAAGACTCGTGTATAAAAGAAGTCCAATGAGGACGAGACAATGACTTCTCCTTATTACTTAGTGCCATACACGTCGGTACCGGCCCCAAATGGCCAAATCAAGCAAGAAGAAAAACTTGTACGGCCTCTAATATCTCCCCCCCTATATTCATGTATCCATGTTCCCTACTATTTCTCTCTCTCTCTCTCTCTCTCTCTCTCTCTCTCTCTCTATCTATAACTAACACACCATGGTTGATTCTTCAACCTCTTTCCTCGACGATAAGAACACTCGCGACATGGAGACGCAATCGAACTCCATCGTGGACATGCAATCCATCAAAAGGTCTGCGAAACAACTGAACTTCGGATCGTACAAGGAGAAAGAAGAGGCGGTGAGGGAGATAAAGAAGCTGGCCATGGCGGACGGACGTGTCAAGAGATCATTGGCCGAAATGGGGATTATTAGACCACTTGTTTGTATGTTATCAGAGATTCATAATGATGATGATGATGATGATGATGATGATGATGAGGATTTGCATCGATGGATTTTGGTTGTCGAAGCCTTGATCGAGCTTTCTAAAGGAACTTTCAGGTTAGCAATTATTACTAATTAATCCCTATATATATGGTTATTAATTCTGTGGTATGTTCAAAAAAAATTTAGTCATTTAAATATCTATTATTTATGTCCATCAATATCATTTCCCATAATTTTAGCTTTTCTTATTGTTAAAATAAGATAACGTAGTTGTGTTAAAGTGATAGATATAGTGATTACGTGATGATTCACTGATTCTCTCTCCACCAAAATCATTTTAAGTGCTCTTTAAGGATACAAATGAATATCCACCATGAAATAGTAAGTCCCGATAAATTCCCAATTTCTTCACCTTAGTATGTAATCATGTCATAGGTGATAAATAAAATGGTATTAGTTGGTAAATAAATATTTTCTGATACAAGGCAAAGAATTCTGTCCTACATCATTTTTGTTTATGATACATTTTTTTTTAAGAATATTTTGAATAATTATCAATTAATGAATATTTAAAATAATTTTTCAAGTTTATTTATCAATTAATGGTAGGCTAAATAGAAATATAAATGGTTCAGTAAAAAACAAAAATTATAAAAAAATCAAATTTATTATACATCCTTCTAAATATTCAAAATATATATTTTTTTAAATGTACAATAAAACTCCCCATTATACTAATATGAGAAAATACGACTATAAAATTGCCAAACCTCCTAAAATGAATCCTAATTGAGTACTTCTTGAATTTTTCATTTAACAAAAGTTGTTTGACTTTGATACTTGCATGTTGACAAGATGAAATGATAAAAGTCTTATAAATTATTGAATTTGGTACAATTAGGCCAAAGTTTTCTTTCTGTCATGACATGGGAAAGTTGGCAAATTTCAAGACACGACAAATATTAACCCGTAAATTTGTCAACCCTACCCCCCTCTATTTTCAATTTTATTCATCATTTTCTTTTTACTTGTAGCCCATTTCTTTAATATTTTTTTGTAAATATATTACAAATTAATTCTTATTTTATTATAAATAACGTATTTAAGAAAATAATTCCAACAAATACAATTATTAAACTTTAAATCATAGTTATTTGTTAGAATATGGTAATTAATTATTAATTGCTTTTTTTAGGAACAAAGTGCTAATGATAAAAGCAGGACTCCTCGTAAAATTGCCAAAACTCATGGATGATAAAGAATTCTCCAGAAGACAAGAGCTCTCTCTTCTTCTCTTATCAATTTCCTCATTGGCCAAAACAAACTTCCATTTTACCCCTCACCAGATTCTCCCATTTTTAATAAAGACCCTCAACTCTAAAGAATCCAAAAAAGACACCAAATTGGCCTGCTTAGAAACCATGTACAACCTTTCATTACAACTAAATAACATTAAAATCATCATATCAAATGGAGCAATCGAGACATTATTAACCCTCTCATTAGAAAAAATTACCTCTGAAGAGTCATTAACGGTACTCGGTAATCTCATTTTAACGGTGGAGGGTAAAAAGGGAATAGAAGATCATCAAATGGTACCGAAAGCCTTCATAGAGATCATGTCGTGCGACAAAAACCCTAGATGCCAAGAACTTGGTTCTTACTTAATAATGGTTCTTGCGTATCGTAATAAATCAAAAAGAGAAGAAATGCGACAATGCGGTATAGTTCAAGTGCTTTTAGAGCTCGCTTTAGTAGGGAGTCCTCTCGTGCAAAAAAGAGCTATTAAAATCCTACAATGGTTCAAGGACGAGGGGAGAGTGAATGGATGCGTCCATTCAGGACCTCGAATGGAGAGTGTTTCGAGTTTATTAGGGATCGATAACGGAGATGATGCAGAGACGAAAGAGAATAAAAAGGCGGTGAAAAGATTAGTGAAACAAAGCTTAGATAGAAACATGGAATCTATACTTAGAAGAGTTAGTGGTTCTCAAGATCTCTCTCGTCTTAGTGAAAAGGCTTTGGTTGGTAGCTCTAGTTCAAAGAGCTTGCCTTATTGAGTTTTTTTCAAATAGTTTCATGTATATTATTTGATTTTTACAACATG
Source organism: Luzula sylvatica (assembly GCA_946800325.1). Lineage (NCBI taxonomy): Eukaryota > Viridiplantae > Streptophyta > Magnoliopsida > Poales > Juncaceae > Luzula > Luzula sylvatica. The sequence goes on from OX326961.1 coordinate 21,536,970, forward strand.
AATTTTTTGATAAAATGGGCCCACTGTTCTATTTTATTTATTTTACTTCTAATAACACAATTCACAAAAATAGCCCATAATAATTGAGAAAAAAACATCTTTTTTGGGTCATATCCAGCCCAAAACCCATTAGTTACTTTGTGTGAGTGGTTTGAAACTTTTTGGATGGATTAGATAAAAAAGCTTTTTTAAAGTAGATCTAAACAAAGATCATCTATACAGGGTTTCATTCTTGATGAAAATGACATTAACAGAATTTTAGTTTAGATTTAGAAAAATATAACCAACTTTTAATAGGGTTTGTTAGCCAATCCTTTTCAAGCACCTTCATTTCAAACCAACCCTCTACAAAGCATTAAAACCCCTCTCTTTGAGCTCAAAATTTGACAAGGTTTCGAATATAAATAATTGAGCCCTCAACCAATCCTCTGTACCGGTAAACCGGTACAATAGTGATGAAGTAGATAAGAATCTCCACTAAACTAAACAAGGAATTCCTTTTTATCTTTTGTGTGTAAAATATATCAATTATATCCAATCAGGTATAGGTTTTAGAAGTTAATCCTAGGGTTTTAGAAGATAATGATTGTATAATTTGTGTCCACTAATCTTATTATTAGTGGCTTGTCGGCTAATAAAAAAAAAGGCACATGGTCAGGTCCACTGAGCCACCTTGAACACTCACTCAATCAAGTGGACTATCATCAATCACACTACTACATTACACTATAAATCCTCTCTTTCTTTTTTCCATTTTTTCATTCCATTCTTGATTGATTTGTAGATTTTGGTTCGTATTTTTCATTCCAAGTTAATTATATGATTTCATGAAATGTAGAGAATCTTAAAAGACAGAGAATCTACCTGCAGAAAGTAAATTTCCTCTTTAAAAAGGAAATTCTCAAACATTCTGCACCAGGTTCATCTCATTAGTATTATCCCTCTAATTAATAGATCGACCCCTAAAACTAATATAGAAAAAAAAGAAAAAAAAAAAAGAATGAATGAATGAATGGCCACCACCTTATAAATAAACCCCAATAATCCCTCTCTCTCTCTCTCTCTCACTCTCCCATCCATGGCTTCTTCCAAGCTCCATTTCCTTATCTTCTTCATCCTTTCCCTCCCTCTTCATGGAATCTCGCTCGATACCACCGTTAATTCTCCATTAACAATCCACCATAATCACAAGAGAGGAAACAACAATACAAACACAATGCCTAGTCCTAGAAGAGAAAGAGCAAACGGAGCGAGTTGTGACATGTTTCAAGGGAGTTGGGTTTTCGACACGTCGTATCCTCTTTACGACTCGTCGAGCTGTCCTTTCGTCGAACCCGAGTTCAATTGTCTGAAATTCGGTCGCCCCGATAAATTATATCTCAAGTATAGATGGCAACCTAATTCTTGTGAGCTTCCAAGGTTAGAGACTAGACTAAATTCATTCCTTCAATTATACATTATATTATCATAATATTGATAATTAATACTTGTGAATTGTGAAGGTTCAATGGACAAGATTTCTTGACGAAATACAGAGGAAAGAAGATAATGTTTGTAGGAGACTCAATAAGCTTGAACCAATGGGAGTCTCTCACATGCATGCTCTATGCTTCGGTCCACAACGCCAAGACCACCTACACAAAATCTTCTACTATTTCTACTGTCACTTTTTTGGTACACTCTCTCTCTCTAGTCTCCAGTCTCCAGTCTCTACTCTCTAGTCCAGTCCCCCTCTCTCTCATACTCAGAATTTGTATATATATTTTGTATATTTCGTAGGTACCAAAAATGAGAATAGTAACACATTGATATGTTTATGTGTATATGATTAATGTCATGGATTGGCAAAATAAATCATTCCTTTAGTAACAGTACATTGTTTAACTTTTTAAGTACAATTATTTATGGAACCTTTGGTTCCAATTTATGGTCCATGATTATGTACCGGTACCGAACAAAAGAGAAAGCAATTGGTCAGTTCATTTGTTTTCTGAAGTATATATTAATTATTATCTTATCATGCATGGATTTATTGTCCGGTATTTTGTGCCGGTACCGAACAAAAAGAACATGATTTGCAGAGCAACATGTTCTTTCTATTTTGCTTTTGCTCTTGCTCAAAGTATTTTATACACGTAGTGATTTAGTGAAATAAGTTATAAATGATTTGCTATACATTTGGCTATAAATTGATGAATGAAACAAATTGGACTCAAATCACAATCCGTGACGAGCACAAACAAGAGTCAAAAAGTGATGGTGAATTTATAGATACTGTCAAATATATTTTATCACTAAATTAGTAAATTATTTCAATTCAGAGAATTTTAGTTTCTTTGCTTTCAGAGAATTTAAACTCTTCGTGGAGGACATGCATAAAAGACAGTAAACTCTTTAAAAAAATTGAAACTTCATACAAATTGTAATGAGCTTATTTTGGACGAATTATTTGTGATAAATTTTATTTTTTATGCAGGATTATGGGGTATCAATAATGTATTATAGAAGCACGTATTTGGTAGACATAGTGAATGAACAAATTGGAAGGGTCCTCAAACTAGACTCCATTAGTGGATCCCCTTGGTTAGGCATGGACATCTTGATTGTCAATTCTTGGCATTGGTGGACCCACAAAGGCAACGAACAACCGTATGTAATTCCCTTAATTTCATATATACCCTTCCAAACTTTTCATAATATTAAATTGGCCAAATTTCATATGTATCCTTACCAAGTCCCACAGTTTCACGTATACCCCTGCAAAACATGAAATATCATGAATACTCCTACAAAATTATTATAATTTCATGGATGCCCTTTTTGTTAGATTTTTGTTAACTATCCGTTAAAATTATCGCTAAATTTTGCTTTTTCGATTTTATCCCTATCTAAATAAGGAATAAAAATTATGTCGGAAAAATCGAAAAGGCACAAATTAGCAGTAATGTGACGGAATAGTTAACTGAAATCTAACAAAAAAGCAATTATGAAATTTTAGTAGTTTTGTAGGGGTATACGTGAAGTTGTATTGTTTTGTAGGGGCACACATGAAATTCTGCCTATTAAATTTACTCAAAAATAAAAAAATATGCAAATATCAACAAAAATGAATGTAAAACCATGGAGACATTCTTTTTTCTATCTTTTGTGAATGGTTCATGGGCCTTGATTAAATTTATATTTTATTTTTTTTGGAAAACCTAGATGGGATTATGTGCAAGATGGAGGAAAAATGATGAAAGATATGGATAGGCTTGTGGCCTTTTCAAAAGGGCTTTCAACATGGGCCAAATGGGTTGATACAAATATAAATCCATCTACTACCAAAGTATTCTTTCAAGGAATTTCTCCAACTCATTACAAGTAAATTGCTTTAATAATACTAAAAAATAAAAACATCATTTTTACCCTTTATAAATTATGTGATATATCCCATATGTACTATTTATTAATTTTATGCAGTCCGAATGAATGGGGACAAACTGGAGGCAAGAATTGTTACGGGCAAAAGCAGCCGTTAACCGGGTCTACATACCCGTTCGGACCCTTACCCGCTCAGAAAATAGTTCAAAATGTAATAAATAGCATGAATAAACCGGTATATTTACTCGACATAACGCTGCTATCGCAGTTAAGAAAAGATGGCCATCCTTCTAGTTATAGCGGAGACCATGCGGGTATGGATTGTAGTCATTGGTGCTTGGCGGGTTTACCCGATACATGGAATCAGATCCTTTATGCCGCTCTCATTTCTTGATTTTGAGAGAAATTTAAAGAATGATGTGTTGTTTTTAAGGTGTATAATTAATTTTATTACATTTAACTACAGAAAAAGGTATCTGTAGAAATTTGATGTATTATTGAAATTATCAGAGAAATTTGTGCAAATGTTAAGAAAATTATTCTAGTTTAATGTATGTAAAAACCATTTTATGCGGTAATTAAAGCCGGCGATGACTTAAAACCGTTTTTTTTTAAGGAGACTTCACATATTTACCGGACTAAAATTTAATTTTTTTTTTCTTTTCAAAAAAGCTCTTGGGCTACGGACTAAAATTAAAAATATCATATTTTTGCACTACAAAATCATCAACACCACAATAATGTGTGTACGTTTGTAAAGTTAAATCATGATTAATTATTTTTTTATTTGATGTGATTCAAGTAGATTCTTGGTCCTTACTAATTAATATAAATTAATATTATGTATAATAATAATAATAATAATAATAATAATAATAATAATAATAAAAAGGAAAATTTTCAAATAACCTCTTTTTTTATTTATAAGTGTCTATGTTTGTAAAGTTAAATCACGATTAACTATTTTTTTTATTTGATGTGATTCGAGTAGATTCTTGGTCCTTACTAATTAATATAAATTAATATTATGTATGTATATTATTTATAATAATAATAATAATAAAAAGGAAAATTTTCAAATAACCTCTTTTTTATTTATAAAAAAACCCTCACTTTTTGGATACTCCAAAAAAATTCCTTTCCCAAACTTTTCATTTTCATATACCTCCCTATAGGACATTTCATGGTGTTGAAATTTTTTTTTGACCAAAATACCCCTTTATTTTTCACATTTTATTATATTAAACTTGTTTGTATTACTTTATTAATTTAAAAATTGCCATAAATATTTTTTGACATATGCTAATTAAAAAAACTATATGTCTTATACAATTTTAATATTTTATTTATTATATATTTTGTCATACAAAATTTGCATAAAATAATAAAAAATGAACAACAATATAAAAAATTATTCCTAAAAATATCTTGACAAAATAATACAATTTTAGTATTTAGTTTTAATTTTCGATAGTTGTTAATAAAAGTTAGTTGCTAAAATAGTATTTCTTGCCAAAATATGTATTATAGTTAGTTTTAAGGAAATTTTTGTATATGGACGAGATAAGTTTGGTAATACTCAAAATGGACAACATAGTTTTGAAATTTGCACTATAACACTCTCGACATTTGAAAAGTCGAGAGCTTTCAAAGCTCTCGACTTTTGAATTGTCGAGCAGAAGTCTCAACATTTGAAATGTTGAGAGAAATCTTCTCGACATTTGAAATGTCGAGAGATTGCTGAAATTTCGAAATTTACAAATAACCCCCTATATTTTCGAGAATTTACAAAAAAAAACCCTAACTTTTGCGAAACTCCAAAAAAACTAGGTTTAAAATAACGAATGAATGAATTTTTCCGCAGCTAATTTTAATTAAAACTAGGATTAAAATAATATGATCGCTAATTTTAATTTCAACAAATATTTTTATTTCCGCAGCTTGTTTTGTAGTAGCTATTTTTATTTTAGTAGCTTGTTTTTAGTAATTATTTTTATTAACAACTGTTGATTTCATCAACTAATTAGTTGATGAAATCAACAGTTGTTAATAAAAATAATTACTACAAATTAACTGTTGAAATAAAATTAGCTGTTAAAATTAGAACTAACGACAATATTATTTTAATGCTAGTTTTGAGGTTCACATATGCATTGCTAATTTGGTCAGAAATACTATTTAATAACTATTTTTATTAATAATTATTTAATATTAAAATTAATTACTAGAATCATATTAATTTGTCAAGATATTAACAGGAATATTTTGTAGATCATATTTTTATTTAATTTTAGTATTCTATGATAAAATATATAATAAATAAAAAATTAAAATTATGTATATGACATATAGTTTTTTAAAATTAGTATGTTAAAAAATATTTATAGTGATTTTAAATTAATATAATAATGCAAAAATATGTTTATTAAATTTAAAGATGAAAAACAGAGGGGTATTTTGGTCCAAAAAAAATTGCAATACAATGAAATATCCTTTAGGGGGGTAATTGAAAAGAAAACTTTGTATGTAGGGGTTTTTTTGGAGTTTCTCAAAAGTTAGGGTTTTTTTTGTAAATTCAAGAAAATATAGGGGGTTATTTGTAAATTTCGAAATTTCAGCAATCTCTCGACATTTCAAATGTCGAGAAGATTCCTCTCAACATTTCAAATGTTGAGATTCTGCTCGACAATTCAAATGTCGAGCAGAGCTCTCGACTTTTCAAATGTCGAGAGTGTTATAATGCAAATTTCGAAACTATGTTGTCCATTTTGAGTATTACCAAACTTATCTCGTCCGTATACAAAAAATTTCCTAGTTTTAATTTCAGCAGTTAGTTTGATTGCAACATCTAGTTTAATTTCAGCATCTAATATTATGAACATTAAAACTAAATGCAAAAAATATATTATATTTTTAATTTTTAACTATTTTGAATTTTTTGGAATAAAATATTATTTAATATGTATTTTTTATTTTCCAAAAAATTGTATTAACCATTTCCGGAACTTTTCGAGAAATTTATATTATTATTATTTCCAAAAATTATTACTACTATTATTATTATTAAAAAAAATTATTTATTATTATTATTAAGAATAAAAAAATTGAAAATATCATATTTGTGGAAAATCAACCACAATCACAATAATTTGTCTATTTTGGTAAACTAAAATCATGATTAATCTGACCAACTTAATATCAGGTTAAGGATTTTGACATTCTCTGAATAAAGATGCGACATTTTTTTATTTGGAAGATTGCAAAGGAAAAGACATTGGTTTCTTGGATTTGACCTATTTTCCTTTGTTTGATGTGATTCAAGCAGATTCTTGGTCCCCCCAAATTTTCTCTTCTTTTCACTCGTATATATTATTGTTACTAATTAATATCAATTAATTCATATCGATAAATAAAATGATAAATACGATGTTTCTACTTTGCGCATGACAAATATGACATTAGATTTTTAACAACAGTAATAAAAATATATTGATTAATAAAAATATCGAATTGTACTTAAAAACAATTGCTCTAGAAACGAACAAAATAATCACCAATCCTCTTTTTTTTGCACGAATAAAATTGTATATAATATAATATAATACATAACGAATCATAAAAAAAAATCTAATTACTCTTGCCAACAAGTCGTTGCTGATTCTGAAAATGAAACATCGAAACTTTCTCTTTCAACTCCTGAAACCCTCTCATCGTCTCCACGTCAAATCCCCCCGCAAACTAAACCCACCAAAAAACAAAAAAAAAATTATTATTTATTTATTAAAATGACAAAGGGTATTTTTGTAAATTCATACCTGATGAACGCGAAAGGCGAAACGAACGGCTTGAAGCATGAATTCTTCTTCTTCGAGTCCGTTGCCCATCAACGCCTCCAATTCTGACGAGACTCGTTTCATGTATTTCATCGCTAATTTTACCGACGCCAACTTTATCTAAAAATAAATTAAATAAATATTCGATATTAGTTTCATCGACACCAAACTTTTCGGTCTCATCCACACTATATAGTGAAGTGGGTGTTGCATTAATTAATTTTATTTTGTGGGTATACTGCCATTGCCGTGAGGGTACTACTAACCAAAATTTGATCGTCTTTTCAAATCATTTCAATTTTCTGGACCATTTAAGCACAAAATCAATCGGGCCCATTTTCATATACGGCCCAAATTAGGTTCCCTATATTTTGTTTTGGCCAATCTACATATCAACCTTTATATTTCGAAAGGATAAATATGATATTTGGATTTTTGAATTTTTGTTTCCTGGTAAAAAGGTAGATCCTTACAGAATTTGACCTCACGTGACACTCTGTGGTCACGTGCATACATAAAATAAGGGAAATTTTCAAAAAAACCCCTATTTTTTTTGGATATTTTAAAAAACCTCCTATCCTTTTGGAATCTCCAAAAATCCCCCTCTACCAAACTTTTATTTTCAAATACCCCCTATGGGGTTAAAATTAACTATGGATGGTGTTAAATATTTTTTTATGACCAAAATACTCTTCTTTTTACATATTTAGTAATTAAAATAATGTTTTTGTTATTTGTATTAATTTTAAAAAAGTCTTAATTTTTTTTTAGCTTATAATAATTTTTAAAATATATATATATATATATATATATATATATATATAATTTTTATATTTCATATATTATATATATTTGACTTTCATATTTTTTTACTGAAAAAATAACATAAAATAATAATACGATGAACAATAATATTAAAAGAACACCTTGCAAATATTTAAAAATTAAAATATCATGGATCTATTAAAAACATACATAAAAAAAACGAAAATAAAAATAAAATAGATGTTTAAAGAAATATTTTTCTATCAATATATTTTCAAAGTATTTATTTTATTATTATCTGATTTTAGTTTTTCATGAATAATAAATGAAATATTAAAATTATACAAACACAACATTTAATAATTTTATTTTTGTGAAATCATTATATGTTAAAAATTATTTATGAATTTTCTTAAAACAAATAAAATTAATGAAAAAATAACAAAAATATACATATGAAAATAGAAGGGTATTTTGGTCAAATTTTTTTTTTAACACCATTCATGATTAGATTTAACAAATATAGGGGGGTATTTGAAAATAAAACTTTGGTAGAGAAGATTTTTTGGAGTTTCCAAAAAGATAGGGGGTTTTTTGAAAATTTCCCAATAAATAATTGCGGACCTAAATATTTTGGCATTTTCTCCTAACAATCAAACATGTACCACAAGACAAACATTTGGTGCCAACATTATCCTCTAACCCAATCAAAACCCGCCACGTTGTTAAACCCAACAAAATTCTTAAAAAGAAGGAAGAGTACAAACCTGGCTGACAATTCCGGAGTCTTGCATCCAATCAACCGGGATTTTAAATCCTTTGTATTTACTCATCGCTCCTTCCCTCGTCCTCGCCATGTTGTACACTCCACGCTCCAACCTTCATAATAATATACCATTTTACTATCACAATATACTGTTTTGTATATGAGATGAATGTACTTACTTTTCGAAGAGGGTTTGCATTTTTTTAAGTGTGTAATTACGCGGTTGCCTCAAATCGTCTCTGAATAAAGACGCTTCCGTTTCTAATTTTTTTAAATCTGCGTATCCGAACGCGGCTTCGCGTAACGCGTCGGCTTTTTGCTCCGGCCAATTGAAATGCTTCAATACCGCTCTTTCGTCGACCTGTTAAAATTTATCGTTTAGTATCGTAGCATTCTTGATTTATTATGGTGAAGTGTTTTGCTTACCAGGCAGGAGAGTTCGTCGTCGAGCCACTTGACGAAGGTGACCACCTCGTCGATTTTAGTAAAGGACGAGTTTTCGATTTCTTTTATTAGGAATTTAATGAAGTCGCCTTGCGTTTCCACGTCGCTCTTTATCTGTTAAATAATTTTATGCGTATGTTATTAATGGAGGTGTCCGGTTTATTTAGGACTGGAGATGGGGAAGGTCAAATGTTTGAATAGGGGCAATTTGGGAAAGAAAATTTACAACGGTCACTCAGACCGTGCATTAATTATTAGCCGTATATCCAACTTAGATTAGCTACAGTGTAATTCTCTGGGAAGTAATATAATTAGGGCGACTTTTGCATTTTGACCCTTCTAAATATCCAAAATAACATCTTTATCATTTCAAAAATTAAAATAACGATTTTACCCTTTCAAAAATCCTAAAATTATGTTTATTCGTTCGAAATATATAAATATCAAAAATATTCAAATTACTAACTCGATGTTAAAGAATTAAACTTGCGTAATATTTTCAATTTTTTAGAGAATAAATATGATATTTTGGATTTTTAGAAGGGTAAGCATGTAAATCTACTTAATAATTAGTTAATGTAAACCTCATTAACGACAAAAAAAATTTTAACCTCGTTTAATACAAAAGTGTTTTAAGTTCAATGCAACTTGAAACATAAACAGGTGAATAAATCTGACATTGGATCCCCTCAATGGAGAGATCCAGTTGATAAAAAATGGAGAGGAAATACTTACTGCGAGGAGGTGAGCTGAACGGTTCTCGATCTCGCCGATCATGTCTCTCGGACAAACCGCCGTCGTCGGATCGCCGGCGGATCCGACGCCGCTTTCTCTTTTTGAGTCTCTTCTCATAAGAGAATGGTAAAACTCTACTACCTCTGGTTCTCTCTTCACGCTGGACCTTTGCCCGGTTCCTCCGTTTTTTCCTGCTCTGGAGGGTGGTGGAGGCGGAGGAGGTGGAGGTGCACCACTTGAGGAACTTCTGGAAGGTTCTTGATGTGGTAATGGAGGTGGTATTGGCGGTAGTGAAGTTAACTTCGGCACTGGTTTAGTGCTTTTAGAGGTTTCTGATGCAGAACTAGTACTGGAACTAGATGAAGATGAGCTAGATGATGATGGTGATCTAGAAGATGGAGAAGGTCGGTATGATTTGGGGAAAGAATAGTTCGGCAATGGAGGCGGTTTCGGTATATTCGAACCAGCTGATTCGGCTGGTTTATCTACTCCACTCTTCTGTAGTTTATCTTTATCTTCTGCATTGATTTTCATGGCGTTCCCTTCCTGGAACCTTCCAGAGGAGGACAAGGATGAAGAAGAAGAGGTGGAAGAGGAGCATTCATCATGATCTCTCTTATATCCCGAAATCAACTTTCTCAATTCCTCAATCTCCATCTCCATTTCTCGAAACCTCATCTCTTTCAATCTCAAAACCTCCATTTCTTCCTTCAGTCCCAAATTCTCTATTTCCAACCTTCTAACGCTCTCCTTCGACCGATCCAATTCCGCTTCTAAAAACGGAACGATCGCAACCGTCTCCCGCAAAATCTTCTGCTCGAGCAACTGGGTTCTCAACCTCGATTCTCTCTCTTGCAACTCCTCAATCACTCTCATCATCTCGGCCACGTCAGGAGGTTTCGGCTGAACCTGAGCAGAGCTCTTCGGGAAATACACCCCGAAAGATCTCGCGAAAGAAGAACCACCTCCGCTCTTCCCCGCAGTCGACGAATTGCTCGGAGACGCAGACGTTCGACGTGGAGTCTCCGCCTTGGGCGTCGCCGGTGAGTTGCTTCTCTGAAATCCCATTACTGATTTTACCTTACCACTCACCATTACTACTGCTTCCTCTGTTTTGTGGGGTTATAGATGGCTTTGGTGCATTTGTTGTGACTGGAGAGGAAGAAAAGGGTAAATGGCACGAAAATTGAGGAACGGTCTGGAGAGAAGACTAGTTTTGAATGAATGTGGAGGCGGTGTGGAGAGGTGAAGTACTAAAATATTCGTGGCGAAGTTTCGTATATACCCTTGAAAATATTTTAATTGATTTTGTTTATTGGTCGCTAACTTAAATGCGTCCTTTGATGTAGGGAATGAACCTAAATGCGTCCTTTGATGTTTTCTTTTTCAAGAAAATAAAAGTGTGAATAAATAGTTTTATATTTTATTTTTTTTATAAAACAATATTGATGTGGATTTTTTTTTTCATTTTTACAAGTCGAATTATATGATATAATTTTTTTAAAATAAAATCGGCTCGTTGGTCCCATATCTATTATATAAATTTTAAGGATTCTAAAAAATGTTTCACTGAATTCAAAATTTGGACACATAACCATATTGATAATATATTACTAATCTGAATATTTAGTACAAAAAAAATAGAAAATGTAATGACTAAAAGTAAAAATATGATTTTTGCAACTCAAAATTGGAATATTGCATTTGGATTTCTTGAGTTTTGGGACCATGTAAAAAGTGAGAAATTAGGGTTTCGCCGCCTTGTTGAACATTTTCCCCTCTCTTCTTCTTCTTCCTCGCTATTCTCGTCATGAGTTTTTTTTACCTTCTATCTGTTCGTTTTGCTTGTCATGTTTTCTCGATTGATCTTTAGCTATCTGATCTTTCTTTAGATATCTGACTCCTAACACCCTTTCAAACAAGTGTTTTGTTTTAACCTTCCCGTCTCAACGCCATTGCTATGTTGCTCTGATATGTAATTGCAATACAAATTGAAATTCATCTGTGAAAAAATTACATATAATTGCTCGGAATATTCGGACGTTTTCAATTATTTATTATGTTTTTTACCGACTGAATATCGATTTATATATGCTTCCACTTTTATACAAAAGAAATATTAGTTTTCTCAAATATCTCATAATCGACTCTCCTTTGCGAACAATTCATCTCATTATTTCTTAGGTACTGAATACTTTTAAAGAGTTTTATAGAACGATGCATGCAATTAACATGATACGTTCACGCTTCTTTCATGCTCGTCATTCTTTAATTGTTTTCCAATAAACTATGCTGAAAACTTATAAAAAAAATGAAATGCAATAATTGTTGCAAACTATGTGGTCAACAAATCCTAAATCGGCACAATATTTGTTCAATTTGTCTCTGTGCAAATATTTTCGCGAAGAATCTATTTATCTCGTTTAATTTGGTCGATGTATTGGTTTTAAATGAAACATAGTCTAGTCCGAATTTGGTTTCTTCGTATTAAATATGTTCGATTGGGTTCGAGTAGAATTCAAATGGTTATCATACAAAAAATAGGAAGAATGCTTAATCAAACTCGATCGGAGATCAATTTTCGAGCAAAATTCCGAGCCCTATTAATGATATATCAAAACAAATATTTAATTCGCAAACCATATATATATTAACACTAGAAATAATATCTCAATTCCGAAATTGATATATCAATACCGAAAAAATACAGCCATACTAAAAATACTCATTTCAAAATAAGAAATATATTTTTCCTTTTTTTGAATATATATTAGCAAAAAAACTCAAATGATGCTAAACTAGCTCTTTGATTTTTATTTCATTTTTACTTTGGCAATGAATATTTTATTTTATAAAATAATAAAAAAAGACGTAATTTAGTCCGTTATCTCGTCGCATGCTTTTGCTCTCTAATATCAATATTATTATTTTATAAATATATTCTTGATCTTATATTACAAATAGTCATATATAATATACAAATACAGAGAATATATCACAAAGAATCTTTAATAAAATCTTAGACGTGCTTTGGCAGGCTTTTTCTCTTTGGTGTTATTCTGGGATGGATCAAATTTAATGTTACTTTTTTAGTCTTCTATTTAAATTTAAATTTAAATTTTGCTTTTTTAGAAGAATTTGAATTTAGAATTTAGATTTATATATAGTATATTTTATTTTGTAAGAAAGAGGAGTAGGTATAGGAAAAAAACGTGACCTTTGGATGCGCGACACGTGTACAGATTCTGATAAAAGCTAGCCGTTGGAAATACTTTAGTTCCTCTCCGTTTAAAAAAACAGGAGATATCCATTTCTTCTTCAAAATATAGCGGTTGTAATAATAAAAGTAGCGGTTTGAGAGGGGATTTCTCGTGAGTTTTGGGCTCAAATATTTGAATTTGTTATTCTTGTGACCTATTGAGCATTTATTTATTTTTAGAAAATTCAAAATCAAATTCAAATTTTAACACAGAAACTAATTTTAAATTTTTTATATCAAATGTTAATTTCATGATGAGAGAAAAGAGTAGGATGGATTTGATGGAAAGCTTAGGAAGGGAGATACCAAAGTGGAAAAAGAACTTAGGAGACAAGCAAAGTATCTCATAATTCATAATTGATGTCCTAATTTGGCATTGATTACCTATACACATTAAAAAAGGTTTATATTTGGAGTCCAACAAATCGAATGAAGCACTCAATGGAAGCAACAAGATTGCACTGCTTCAAGAAAGATGGATATCAGATATATTCTCGTGATATGATTATGGGATATTCTAATAATGGACCATTTCTGATTAGGGTAATGTTATTGACAGAAAATAATATTATTGAAAACAAAAAATTTAAATTTGAAATGATAATTTTACTTTTAAATCATGTCAAATTTAAATGAAATTTTCTGTATCTAGTATTTATTTTTCCTATCAAGACTCAAGATCACCATCCTTCTAATTATCATTTTCTGATTTCTTGTGTTGTGCGGATACTTTAAAAAATCCGATTTTATTCGTATCTTCGTATCCGAAGCGTATATGTAAAAAATTCATATATCGATACGTATCGTCGAATCCGTGCCATAGTTAGTCATTCGTGATACGTGAATAATACGGTACGTAATACGTTCGTGTATAATTCGGATCAAACGTTTTTCAAGTCGGTCAAATATTCGGTCAAATAAAACGCAATACGCTAATAATTCGTCAATTCGGTTATCCGCCTATAGTTATGTTTATTTTAGATAATACGAATGCAATAATTCGGTATATAAAAATATATAAATGTACAATTGTTTATCCATAAATAATTTAAAATTATAATTATTTCATTAAACAATATTTATTTTAGTTCGATTTGAATCGATTTAGCTTATTCGATTCGGTTCGGTTCGGTTCTATTCAACCGAATGTCCAACGACAATATCAATCTAATTTCAATTTCATACATTTCATCAATGAGAATGCTACTAGGCCTTCTTTCTGTTTAGGCCATTTGTCTGGATAGAATTTAGATTTAGATTACATACTAAGCCTAAGCCATTAGGATGATGAAATAAATACTGGGCCATAAATTTCATCTTTCACAAATTTGTAGGAACAGTATAGAGAAATTGAAGATATTTCACGGATTATTTCTTGTATTATTAATAAAGTGAAGTATTGAGAATGGATCCCTCCAATATTTAAGTCCCTAGGCCCAGACTTTCTTGTTATATCAGTTACAGACTCGAATTTTTTATTTTATTTGGATAGTTTATAAAAAAAAATTCATGACATGAGAAAAAAAAATATAATACTAATGTATTCTTGATTTTTTTAAAATTATTTCTACATTTTCAATAACAAAATTTAAAATTTTATAAAACAACCAAATAAAATTATTGTCAGTCCATTAAATAAACAGGGTGGGGATATTTTAAGAACGATATTTGGGAGTTGAGAGCATTTTTTTTATAAAAATGAAATATAATTTATTTTGCCCCTAATATTTAATATATATCTTTGAAAATTATATTATTAATATGACTTATTTTGCCTATAATATTATAAATATTATTGAATGTTGTTTTTAAATATTTAATTTCATAAATTTTGTTAATGTAAATAATTCCTATTCAATTTATTGCAAGTATATAAGTTAACTCTGTGTTTCTTAACATATAATAAACGAGTAGATGGAGGAAAAAATAATAACTTTTGAAAAAAAATTATATTATAATTTTTCAAGATATGCATTAAATGTGAAAGACAAAATAAATTATATTTTCATTTTTCTCAAAAAAATTTCTTGACCATCAAATATCGCTCTTAAAATATCACCATCCAAATAAATAAACTTGCCAAGATTAAAAACAATTTAATAGCCTAAATGAATCTCCATCTTCTCTTTCTTTGATGGCCCAAAAAGTTATCAGCCTTAAAGAAAAAGCCTATTTAGTTTTTTTTGTTTGCTTAAAAGCTAATGGCATGCGAGTGATGTGTTATCGTGTCACAATATTATCGTTCGTTCATAATAAAAGTGTGAGGCAACATTTTGTATATGAGTTATGTTGTGAAATAAGTTTAGTCTTTCCAAAAACAAAAAATTTCATTTGTGAATTAATATGAAAGTAAAGAAAAAGAAATGTGATGGACCTGAGTTTTTAGATCAACATTATGTGATGAAACACTAGAGGAAATCAAAATTTGAATTACAAATTTGTAAAAATTATTCTTGTTGTTTTTTGAAAAGAATGGAAGGCCTTATCCGTTTTGGGACGAACTCATTTGGTCCGCTAGATGAAATCACATATTTTGTCTATCTCTTGCTTATTTGTAGTCATGGAGCGAATAATTTTATCCCCGTTTGGTTTTCGATATTGACATTAGCGGTTCCGAGAAGAAAAAATATCCAGGACTTAACGGTTCCGAGAAAATATTCAAATTTTATCCATGTCGGGTTTCGGGGGCTCTAGACAACAAATAATCTGGGACGTAAAATTTTAAATTAATTTGTACTGGAGACAACGTCAAATTAAAAAATAACAAATTTCATAATGTATAATATTACTAACATACAATAATAATTTTGTTTCCAAATTTAATGGTTGACATTCACAAATAATTCGAAAGGACTTGTAAATAACACACATAATTCAAAAGGATTTCTAAGAAACATACACAAGTAATTCAAAATTACTCATAAATAACATATACACAAATAGTATTATTTTTTCAAATATATAAGTTACACTAGCATCTTTGAACATTTTTTTTCGAGATTCCAACTGATATTAATGTTGATCTTCTATGGATTGTATTATGATATGTTTATGAATAAAGCTCAAGCCACTCCCTCCCTCCCATATCCCCTTCCAAAGTGGCTGACATGTGGGTCCCACATAAATTAATTTTTGTGAAAGTAGGTGTGGGGTCCACATGTCAATGACCTAGGGAGTGGATTTGGGAGTGAGGGAGGGAGTGACTGTAGCATCACTCTATGTTTATGAATCTTGTAATTTCGTAGAGTGATAATTAACTCCCAAATCCACTCCCATTTTTAACATGTATGGACATAAATAAAAAGTAAAATCATATGATATTTTTAAATTTATATATCTAAAAGTAAGAATTGTTGGTTCAAATTTCCTAGAGTTTGATTATCTCAAAATAATGTCGATACTACTAATCAATTTACGTAAGTGACAATTATAGAGATAAATGACGTAACCCGCAAAAAAATCAAAAGATGAAGCAAGGCGCACAAGGACGATCAAAGGAAATAAATGATCAAGACATCGAAGATCAAGTTGAAGATTCCGCAAGTTGAGATATCAAATCATCATCTCAAATATCCAATAGGCATCCCTAAACTTGCATTTGGAATAATTAAACTCAAGAAAATAAGTTGGAAATATTCAAAACAATAAAACCAAAGTAAAATCTGCCTTAAGTCATGGTGCGTCGTGACGCACAATAATCACAGTCATGACGCACCTAAATGTGTACTTAATTTTATCTTACAGTGCGTCATGACGCACTATAAGCACCGTCATGACGCACCTAAGAGAAAATGTGTTTTCAGTTGTATAGAGTCATGACGGACCAATCCAAGCGTCATGACGCTAGAACAACTCTTGAGAAAAACATTGTACAGTCCGTCATGACGCACTGACCATGCGTCATGACGGACCAAGTGAGTAAATATCACAGGAGGGGGTTCGTTACAACGAACCATTCAAGGGTTAGAACGAACCCTCATGTACACATGCTACCGTCAGTCATGACGCACGTTCGTGTGCGCATGACGGAACACAAGAGTTTTGAATAATCACCAGCTTAACGGCTAGTTCCACATTCTGTACATCATGACGCACCATTCCTTGCGTCACGACGCACTGTACAAAAAACTTAAGTTATGAGGGGACTATGTGTTCTATAAATAGTCCCCTCTTAGGTTTCTCTCTCCCCAACTCTTCCACAAATTCAAAGAGCAAACTAAAAGAGAGAAACTTAGCCAAAATCTTGAGCTTATATTTCCAAACCATATTGGGGATTATTATATCAACTTTCAAATTCACTACTCAACGATTTCCAACTTGCGTGACCGATCACGACTAGTTCGTTAGTAGTAAAATGTAATATGCTAGTTACTAATTGTAAAACCCGCCATATATCGATAAATTCATGTAAATCTATCTAGGCAAACCTTGTAATTGTTTGAGTTGGGTATTCAATCGAAAGCCGAAAAGGCGCAAGGCAAATCCGGAGACGTAGGTACTTGCAATCAATCGAGTCGGTCGATTGAGCAAGTAGAGGGTGAATTAAAGCAACAAAGCAACCACCTACCGAACTCCGTAAACAAATATCACGTGTTATTTGTTTCGGTATTGTATTTCTTTCTCTAATTTATTTACGCTTCTGCATCAAATTGTAATTGTATTCCATTACCGCGAAAATTGAACCTTATGACTTCCTATTCACTCTCCCTCTATGTCTAAATTAAACCACAAGAATCATAACATTATAAAAGTTCAAGAAGTTATTCATGTCAAATAATTTTTTTATCTTTCATGTATATTATTGAAAAAAATATTTTATAAGTTGAAAAAAAATATTTGTGTTAAATGTCTTTAATTTTTATTATTTTGTGAAAAAAATAATATGATTTCTTTAATAAAAATAAAAGTATAACACACTTAGTAGTATGTACATTTTTGGATATACACGAGCAAATATTAAATAGAGATACCGAGCAATCTATTAAAATCGCGTTTCACTCAAATATTATTATAACCAATAAAATGGCGTGCAAATTTAGCAAATGATATTCTCATGTGTGTGTAATGCATCTTACATTATGAGACTTAGCTTCAACAAAAATAATTGTATTATCGGCATACTGTAATGCTTTGCGGTGTCATCAGAATAGGTTTGATATTGTTAAGTACTAGGAAAATGACCCGCGCTTCGCTGCGGGGTATATTATTTAGTAACTCAAATGTGTTTTAATTATTTTATGTTCATTTATCTTATTTGTAATTTATATTCTTTAATAAGCTAATAAAAACCAACACGATCAAATAATATTACAAGTACATAAGAAAACTTATTTAGAAAATAAATAATATATATGAAAATAAAATCAAAAACTCAACTGAAAATTGACATATATAAAATCCGAAATTAATCACATAAATCAAAATTTAATTACGAACCACAATATTCAAGTGTATTGTCATGAGTACCAATCAAGTTAAGCAACACAAATTATACAATCTAAGAAGGCGCCATACTAAATAAGAACCAGACTATACAAATCACACAGGGATTCCTTTGTTTCTTTTATCAATAAGAACTTTCATGGCACTTTCATCAAAAAAATAATCAAGTAACATGAAAAAAAATTTGAATGTTTAATTATCAACAATTAAGGGACTAATTTGCAAATACCAATAATACATGGTTTTTTTTCGCAAGTATTAATATTGCCAATAATACATGGTTTTTTCGCAATTATTCATTTATTATATTAAGAACTTGAGCGAATATTTGCAATTATTCATTTATCACTTGAAAAAGTCCCAATTTTCGATCATCAACATTTTGAGGGCTTTTTTGTAATAATACAAACTACAATATTATATTTACAAATATTATTTATGAGTTGTAACCTTAAGAAGAACCAGTGAGTATTTGCTTTATTCCAAGATTGATCGCTGCTAGTCGCTATCCTTATACTTCATCCTTAAAACAAAGACAAAACTCAAATAATCATTTAAAATTAAAAAAAAAATTACATTTATGTACCTTCAAAAATTAAAAAAAAATTGATAATAAAAATACTGACTTTTCTCGACCAGTTACAGTCATCTCCATTATAGGCTTTATCTCGAAGCCTCGATTTAATATAGGAAATCAATTCGAAATCCATATTCTTGCATAAGGAATATAAACCGAAACACTCTAATATGTTGAAAATAACGAAATATATGAATATTTTGAATGAAATTAAATATTGGACTGACTTAATGTTGAACCATGATGCCTACAAAAAAATTTCAAAATAATAAAGAGAACACATTTAAACTAAAAGAGAATACATTTCATAATATTAGACTGGCATTAATTATTTGAATTTCATAATAATTGAGAAATTTACGATTTGGACCGAGCTATATATTTCTGCTTGTTGGGTCTCCCCAATGCATTGTTATAGTATCATACAAGTTTAACCTACAAAGACTTAAACACAATATTAAATTAAAATTAAAATTAAATGTTCAAAAAATGAGAAAAATAGACATATACGATACCCCTGAAATTTACCCTTATGTAAAATATACTCCTGAATATGAGAAAAATATCAGATATACCTCTGAAAATGAGAGAAAAAGTGAAAAACCATATCTATCCCTGAAATTTATAAATATCATATATACCTTCGAAAATGAGAAAATGTCAAAAATAGCCCTGAAAATGAGAATTAAGTCATATATATCTCTGAATTTTATAAAATTTCAGATATACCCCGGAAATGAGAAAACTATCATGTATACCCCTGAAATTTCAAATTAGGCTCTACCCTCAGTATAACTTCATTTGCAGCTCACCAAGAGGTGCTGTGAAGTGACCGAATCAATTTATGCCTTTTCTATCTCCTAGTGCTTGAAGCAATGCCAGACGATTTAACCGATAATCATTTTTTTTTCTCTTTTTTATAACCAATATCTCTCTATCTCTCTCTAATGTTCAGATTATTATTAAATATTTTAGAAAAGCAAGATATTTTTCAAATATAAAAATGTAAAATAAATTACTGAGTCATTCGAAATCAATAATGTTTCGAGCTGTGGCAACCATCTTTTTTGAGTATCCGATTGAGAGATCGTTGTTTTCAGGATGAAATTCAAAAAGGACCAACAACTGAAAATAAAAAAAAATATAAATTTATTAATTACATTTAATAATAAAAAAAAAACAAAATTTCATGAATATCTTAAAATTTGATTTTACCTTTTCCGCTTTTTCTTCCTCTTTTCAATTTGCTTCCAATCTACTGGATCTTTCTTAAACTTTCAAAATACAAAACAAATTAAAAAATTCAATCTTTGAATATAAGTGCCTTGTTCGAGAAATTGGTTCGAAACGTTCAATTACTAATTAACAGTGAAATCACCAACTAAAAATAGACTTTATATTTTACTGAGATGAACAGAAAAAAAAGATTGAACAGTGAAAATAATCGAGAAAAATAGATTTAGTAGTGAAATTAACAGCAAAAAATAGATTCTACTGAAATTAAGAGTGAAATCACCATCTAAAAATAAACTAAAAGCACAAAATTCAAGAAAAACAGCATAGTAAACAGTAAATAACATGAATTTTCCAGAAAACACGAAATCTATGATATTAATCGAAAAGAAGTTGGTTTCAGAAAGAATTATCAATCTCCATTCGAAATCGAGAATTACTATCCAAATTTCACCAAAAATTAGAGTACCGAATCCGGAGAAGCCTTCATCGTAAATCGTTGTGTCTAATTGGTGGAAGCGGTGAGGAGAACGGCGATCAACAGCTTTGGTTTTGGGAAGGAGAAACCCTCCGAGGGGGAAGCGCCGACGCGGATCGTGTCAAACGGAAGTCTTTTGCGTGCCTTTCTAGAAGTTGAAGAAGATTTATGTCTAGATGAGAAGATAGGAAAATAGAGATGGGACGCACATAACAGAAAAGATGTGAAGAAAGCCAAGAGGATCGGTGAACATGTGAACATGTGAAGAGTTGGGACATGGAATGCATTCTTTTTTTCATGAAGAGGCGTAATTCAAAAGACAAGATGTAGATACCATTTGGATATGAAAAATGACGTGGCATCATTGTATTACGGTAAACTGTTTGTAAAATATTATAGTAGGATTAATTGTGTAGAGGGCATCGATTGTTATGTTAAAAAACATACCAGAATAACAGATCTTCCATTCTAAGACCCCTTTGGTGTTGAAAGTAAAGTCCTTTGTACCCGTTTGTTTGGATGCACGATCTTGAAGGTGTGTAATGTTATGTAAGATGAGATGAATATTGATTTGTATGAATGATATACACGCGTGTGGTTGTTTTTGTGTGAAAGATTACAATATGAAAGGCTTAATTTTTCCGAAAATAAGTATATGTACGATAGTTCTGTTCAGGGCTGAATCAGTGTCCAAAAATATTAAGGAACTTCGGAACTTGTCCAACATACTCAGAACAAATGGGGTCTCCACATATTTAGTCGAAACAAAATTCAAAGAATATACGACATGCTCCTTGTATATAGCTTTTCCATCAACATGGCTAATCTAATCAAAGTTTGTGGAGTTTGGCACAAAAGGAAGACAAATCATGAATTGATATAATCAAATCCTAATGCTATCATTTTATTACATCTTGCCTGAGCGTCTATGTGTAAGGACCATAAAGTCCGAGCTTCGGGTCCAGAATTTTAAGAAGTCCAATTTTTTTGAAAAAGATGATTTATCCAGTTAAAAATAAATATATATTACAAAAAATTACTACATATCTTAAGAAATCTTTTAGTTTATTGGTAGAACAATTATCTATTTTGTGAGAGGTCATTAGTTCGAATTCTACAAACTATAATTTTAATTTTTTTTTTCACATAATATTTTGAAAAAAATCATTGTTTTAAATTGCGATATTGTGGTTCGCAACGGTCGCATTTTTTGCAATGTAATGCGATAGCAGGCGATATTGCGACGTTATTACCTTATTGCGGACATTCGTTGTGTTATTTTTTTTATAATTATGATAATGTGTTTTAAATATATTTTTCACAATTCTTTTCTCACGATTATATCATGAAATTCTCTCTCTAATTTTCATAAACAAAATTATATCATCAAATTGGACCAGGGACAAAAAATCGGCCAAAAGTAATTATGGTCCGAATAGCATATGCAAAATATTAAAAAGTGAGTACGTAGTCAATACTATATGAATATTATATGAAATTTAATCATGTATATTATGTTGGAATTTTAGGATTTATTTTGTTGATATATTGATTGCAAAGTATTTGGGTATTGGTAGTTGGGGATTACTATAAAAAATCAGTGGAAACAAAAATCTATACCACAAAATCTAATCCAAAAAATTTCCGAAATTCTAGGTTTCCTGGCAAGATCTCTACCAACAACCACCTACGTGGGACTACCCATAGTCAGTCATTCGGGATACGGTAATAATACGATACGGGATACGTTCGTGTATAATTCGGATAGTGCGTTTTTCAATACGGCAAAAAATTCGGACCTAAAAAAACCTACCAAAATTACATTCTTGCTTGCCGCTCATTCAAAAAATTAAGTCGTGAAATTAACAAATGACAAGGATCAACTCTTTCCTTCCTCGGCCCTACCACCCGAATATAGGTCGTGCTACAAGCCATATTCACTTACTACATGCAAGTATTTTTACTGCCACAATGGTTACTAAATGAGATTACATCATTAATGAGAGCCTTCGTTTGGGTAGGGAAGGAAAGGAAAATAGACTTCGACAGAGACGTGCTATGGACACAATACGTAGAGAAATTTATGGAGTAACACGTGTAAGACAAATTCCGAGTATATCGTCCTCACTAGCTTCATTCTTTCCGAAATATATAAAAAAAACTATCAAACATATATGGGGTATGGTAAAAAAATATACCCGATTCAAATCGACAAGGCAATAACCTCCCTAACAATTTTTTAATAAACCGTCTAAACAAAACAAATTTTCAAGCGCAGGATTTCGCTAAAAGTAAAACTGTTTTTGTGGCCCGCAATTCGAAACCGTCTACTAACATGAGACAATCTCATAAAAAGAGGATGGAATCACCCGGAGACGTGTTCTATGGGCGTCTTCGCCAGAGACCTCGGGTCATCTATTTGCCGAGTGCCATTTTACAAATGGACTGTTACAAAAAATTAAGGCTCCCATCTATGCAATCCGATTGTACAAAAGTTCTGTCATGACGCGAGCGCACCGAAGGGGACTATTACTTGGACGGCGGCATCATAGATGATTTCGAAAGAACGTAATAATATAATTTTTAATAAGAAAGCCGTCATGCCGATACTACTATATGAACAAATAGCTTACTTGATAAATGTTTCGAAAATTAAGTGACACGACACGTGATACGTTTCATTGTGAATTATTATGCTCTAACAACTGATTTTTGCCTACGGGCTTGTAAAAAAAAAAAAAAAATTTAAAAAAAATAAAATAAATAAAAAAACAAAAAAAACAACTGAGTTTTATTAAATAAATAAAGAACATATCACACTTTCAAAAAGACACTCGATACCTAAATTACAAACATAGTGAATGGTACAATTAAATTTTCAATACTAATTATTATTTTTGTTTTTATTATTTGACTAACCAATACTCATTATTATAACAAACAAACGAAACAGAAAATAAACACCAAGAATCATGAAAACATTTTCTCTTCATTTTGTTTTCAATTACTATTCAGGATCCACTTCGTGATCATCCAATTTCCAACGGCCATCATCACCCTTGACCATGGCTCTGTTCTTAGGAATCCACCATGCAACAGGAACATGATGCTCATCCTTCAGTGAGTCCTCTAGTTTATTCACCAAAGCTAAATCTCTATCAATCACCAACTTGAACCCTCCTTCTATCACCCCTGCAATTCCATGCATATAATTCTCTAAATTATGCCACACGTGCACATCTCTCGTGCTTCTCAAATATGGCGATTTTCGCGTATCGATCGTTAGCTCGACTCCAACACGATGATATAAGATGGACGGAGGGGACTTCGGGACAATATCAGGGACATTATGAACCCTAAGCAGTCTAAGGTTAGTCATTTCGTTGAAAACCTTTTTAAAATTCGAATCGCCGACTTGAGGACTCCCAAAGACTATGCCTGTAACTAGACAACTAGCAGAAGGAGAGTTTTTAGAACTGTTTAAATGGTTCGCGGCAATGTCAATGGCGTTTATGGTTGCCAATGCAGCTCCTAGACTGTGTCCAGTTATGGTTATGCTCATTTCCTCGTCTTTGTATTCCTCCATCAACCTTCGTATCTCCGCCAAAACCTATCGGGAAATAAGAGGAAATAACGATGAAGAACGAACAAAAAACTATCGAGAAATAACACATGTCAAAATAGAAAAGGAATCATATACCTGATCTCTAGCACTTAGCTTATTGAAGCGTGATTTTTCGTCGGAAGAAGTGTACATAGAAAGCCAGCCTTCATGAATCCTTGGCTGATCGATCTTCTTTGTTAGTCCGAGTAATGGTGACGCAGAGACCAAATTGGAATTAAAATTTGTTGCCCATTCCAACTGTTGCATGGTGCCTCGCCAAGCAACCACGATGTCCCTTCGGCCCAACAACGCCTTCCCTTCATCAGTAGCCACTGCCACGTAGCCGATAAAATTTGATTCTTTGCTCCACGCCTCCCTCGAGAGAGATTTCACCATTAAGGCCTCGGGCACCTCAATGCTCGATGTGGCATACACAAATTTCGTTATTTTGTATGAGTTTGGGTCAAACATATCGACCCGTTCGAAGAAATTTGACTTATTGTACCTAATATATAAAATATTATCTATCAATATTAGATAAGAAAAATATTAAAATATGTATTATACGAAAACATGTTTCGCAAATTACCTAGGTGCACCGGCATTGGGCGATCGTTTCTCCCTGTTGAAACCATCGTAAGTCGCCTGAGATAACTCTCCATAGTTAATTATACTTTGGCGAAGGTCTATATCGAGTGGGTCGAGTAAATTTTTCCAGTTATCACTGCCTTGAATCACTTTCCATTTTTTGGCTATATTTCCGAAGAAATTTGTTGTTGCCATGATATGTGTATGTATTGTGTTGTGTTGATTTCTCTTTTGAAGATGTGGATACTTGTGGATTAAACACCAGCAAATTGATGGTCTTTTATAGACATGGTTGGTAGGTTGTAAGTGAAAGATTTTAAATTTTAGACTAATTAAAGGCTATCCGATGTTATTAATCATAAGAAATAGGGCTTCTGAGAAAATATCCTTAAAATAATTTGCACCGTCCGCCGTTGGCAGTATATAATACATCTGGTCCAACATAAATGTTTATCGAATACAAAAATATCATGGATCCAAATGCATTTTCTGGGATCAAAATTTGCATTAACATTTACATATCCAGGGGTGTACATCAAAGTCTCCGATCCATCTGATCAGAACCAATTCAAATCAATCTGTGGCGATCTGTATTTTTGCGGATTTGGAAGTTGTTGGATCGGATCCAGGATAAGATTGTGAATAAATCGAAAATATGTATTAGTTACTGATTGTGATTAAAAATTCATATTATACGTTTATGGAGCAAAAGTGAGTGTTTTTTTATATATTTAGCAAAAAATTCGACCAACTCGCCCAAACATCATGAATTGGATTGAATAGGAAAAATTAAAATTCATGGTGAATTAGCCGCTGCTTTGAAGTAGGGAAAGAAACCAAATTCGACCCTACACCCCTCTACATATATATCCACGTTGAATTGGTATATCATACAATAATACATATTCATGACAATGATTATGCCAATGAGATTCAAAACGTATATTAAGCTCACGGAAAACGTGACTAGTTTTGTGGTCGTAGAGTCGCATAAATTAAAGATTTACTGCCTAAATGTTTTAAGTAATATTCAAATCAACATGTCTATTGTCCCGATTCGGAATTATTTTATGGCAAGAAGTGCAACTACCAAGAACGTTCATTATTTTGTAATATGTACTACCATTCAAACTTATCTTAGATTCATATTATCTGTCCGCGAATAATATTTAGGTAAAAAATACTAGTCATCCCATGATCCCATACATACAAATAAATTAATCATACAATCTGCATGAGCAACGTGTTGTTTTTTTTTTTTGCGATTAATATGATCATGTCGGTTAGATTAGTATTGGTAAAAGACATTTAATTTGATGTGGATATCATCGTGATATCTTTCAATTATGTGAATATATGTCGATATACATATATTGATATACTGTAAACTCTCAATTGATCTAGCTAAATTTGATAATTCAACAAAAGAAAGGAAAAAGCACAACACAAACTTAAAATTAACTTCAAATAACTTTTAGTTTCGTCTTCTAAGGATAAATAATTTTTACTTAAGCTGGTTGTAAGTTTTCTGTAAAATTTCTCCCCTATTCCAAGAATTTATCCACAGCTTTCATAAAAAGACCGAATTACATTTGAATAAACGTTGAACAATTGTATTTTCGTGGGTTAATTTAACTGGTTCTTTATTACCAAACATGATCGGTCAATAATTAATCGTATATTGTTTCACTAGATTGTTATAGTGTGTACCGATGACTAAGTAATTTAAATATTTTTTTTGGAAAAAAAACCGTACACAAGCTCTTCAATTTTTTTTTTTCGAAAATAACAAGTTTTGAAATTATTTGTAACTTTAACATTTTCGAACTCTCAGAATCATGACTTTCGGACTCCGAGAATCCGAAAGTTTTATTTCTAATTTGCTTCGTAACAACTGATTAGATAAAAAAAAATCGGACTCTCAGAATCCTAAAACATTGTGTTAGTAATTTTTTTAAAAAAATTTAAAATGCATCTAAATTGTACACCCATATTACACACAATTAATATTTTTAGTAAATAATAAGAAAATCAAGATATATTATAATTTAATAAATTATCGTTCGTCTTGAAGTTGTTGGATTCTCGTATCGTTCGTTTTTCGTGTCGTTAAGTTGGATTTTTGTCATTTGATTTGTTATGTTAGTTGTTGGGTCGTTGGTCAAGAATGTTGTGAAAACGACACGGAAATTCAACGATATGAAACCGAACGATAATTTATTTAAGCATATAATTCATTTCATTTCAACAACATTAAATTACACATACATGCGCATGCTCTAACACATTCGTATGCGTATCCGAATAACATAAGATTGAACATAATTTTAATAAATTCGTATTTTTATGAAATAATATAGATTATGTGTAATATGAATATAATTTGGGTATGTTTAAAATTTCTTTTTTAAAAACATAAGTACAAATTAAAGTGTTCCGGACTATGAGAGTCCGGATTAAACATAAATATTGAATACCCAAATCGTATCCATAATACACACAATTAATATTTTTTATTAAAATTAATTATATATTTAAATAATTTTTAATAAATAATAAGAAAATCAAGATAGATTTTCATAAATTGTTATTCGATTTTCGAGTTGTTGGAATCTCGTAATGATCGGTTTTCGTGTCGTTCAGTTCATTTTATGTCATTTGATTCATTTGGTTGGTTATTGGGTAGGTCGTGTCATTGTTTTGGGTCGGTGAGAATGTTGTGAAAACGACACGAGAATTCAACGATCTGAATATCGAACGATAATTCAATATATTTTGTTTCATTACAAAAATATTAAATTATATATAATTTGATACATAATTTTAATAATTTTAATATAGATTACGCGTGGTGTGAATACAACTTGGATACCATTAAAATTCTTCTTTTTAGAAAATGCACTCATTTGTAACTTGACATATTTTCGGATTCTGAGAGTCCGGTTTTTTTACGAATTAAGAAATTATGCAGTCATTAGCATGCAAATTAAGGATAAAACTTTCGTATTTTCAGAGTCCGAAAGTTATGTAAAATTCGGATTTTGAGAGTTCGAAAATGTTAGAGATGCAAATAATTTCACAACTTGTTATTTTCTTAATAAATTTTGAAAACGTGCGTATTGTTCACTTTTTCCTCATTCTTTTTTCTTTCAACGACGGAATGACATATATTTTCCTTTCAAATAGACTTATTAAAATGTATACGTGTCTGGTTAAGACTAGAGATAATTGGACGAGTAAGATGGGATTCGTGTCGGGTCATTTCAGATTTGGATAATTTCTGTTTACATGGTATTCGGATTGCAGATCGTTCGATTTTTGGGTTGTTCAGTTTTCGGATCGTTTCGATTTTCGGATCGTTCGAATTTCGGGTAGTTCCGTTTTCGAGTCATTCGGGTTTGATTTGTTCCGGTTTTCGAGTTATTCTCGGATCGTTTCAGTTTTCAGATTATTCGGTTTCGGATCATTTCAATTTTTAAATCATTTGGTTCTCGGGTCTTTCGAATAAGAGTTATGGGCCATTTAATATTTTGACAAAAAATATTAATGTTTGTGCTTCGTTGACATTGGATACTGTTAATACCATGAATAATATGGAAAATTTGTTTAACTTTGCATCGAAAATTTGTTGTTGTGTGATGATTAATTTTTCCATGTTAGGTGTTGCGCACATTTTTTGCATCTTATCGTTCACGAAGAGATTATTTTTATAAATGCACGCCCTCGCAAGATAAGGGATAACATAAAGTACGTTAAGAATTCCAAAGCAAGAAAAAATAAATTTAATAAATGTGTAAAACAAATGTGGATAGTGACTCCATGTAACTGCTAGGGAGGAACCGTGTAATGATAAATACATATAAACCGACCACAAATTTGACACAAAATGCAAAAATATGCGTCACTAATTATATGCTAAATCAAACACAAACTTATGCATTTGTGTCAAATTTGTGGTCCTTGTGTATCTATTATTAGAGGCGGCAATCGGACGGGTCGGGTCGGGTCATTTCGGGTTCGGGACGTTTCGGTTTGCGAGTCATTCGGATCGTCGGGTCGTTCACGTCCCGAGTGGTTCGGTTTGTGGATCATTCAGGTCTGGTCGTTCCGGTTTTTGGTAATTCGTTTTTTGGGTCATTCGGTCTCGGATCGTTTCGGTTTTGAGGCCATTCGGTTTCGGGTCGATTTATGGTTCGGGCCATTTGGTTTCGGGTCGATTTCGGATTCGGGTCATTCGGTTTTCGTTCGGTTTCGGATTCGGGTCGTTGACTTTTCAACATTTTCGGTTAGGATTGGATTTGGGTTCAGACGGGTTGGTCGTTTTTTCGGATCGGGTCAGATTTTGCAAGCCCTACCTATTATTATTCGGGAGGACCCTATTGTATTTATTGTTAAGTATTAATAGAATTTATGATTCATTGAAATCTAAATAATATTTGTCATATAGTTATATAATATTTTCAAATTAATATAAAATATTAGAAAAAATTATGGTTATGTTGCATGTATGTTCTATGATATATGTTAATTAATTGTGCATGTTAATTTGAGAATGATTAATTAATTCGGTTCGGTTTGATTGCGGGTTCAGATCATTACGGGTTGGTTCCATTTCAGATTCAAATCATTCAGTTTTGATTCAGTTTTGGATTTGGTTCGGTTTTGTTTTTAGTTTCGGACTGTCGGATTTTCAATATTTTCGGTTCGGTTCGGATCGGATTCGAAATCGGACGGATCGGGTCGAATCGGGTCGGGTGATATATTCCGTTTTGTCAGCTCTAGTCGAGCCCTGACCAGATTTGTAATCTCTTTTAATCAGTATGTTAATATGAAAATATAATTTGCGTAAGTGAAGATATTCTTGCTAAATTACTTAATCTCTCGTGTAAAAAATAAAATAAATCATGTGTTCGGTGTAACTCAAACCCAATTTTCTATCATGATATGACCCAGATAAATCATGTGCCATCAATTATTTCAAATAAATATGTCTGAAGAAAATTTTCTATCATGATATGACCCAGATAAATCATGTGCCATCAATTATTTCAAATAAATATGTCTGAAGAAAATTATTTCAAAAATAAATCATGTTTTTGGTAGATCTCACCCAATTTTGTCTCATGAAATGACGCAGATAAATCATGTGCGATCAATTATTTCAATATATAAGCTGAAGAAAGTCCATTTCAAAATTAAAAGTATGAGAAATATTTCGCACGGTTAATATATAAGCTGAACAAATCCGAGCACACACTAAATGACCTCAAATAAAAAGGTTAATATGTTATGATACATAATTACCTGGATATGGTCGGATACGGATACGGTTACGGTTCTTTTTCGAAAATTAAAACGGATAATATGTTATGATAAATATGATATTTTTGATTTTTAGGAGGGTAAATATCCTTTTGTATTGTTGTTATTATTATTTTGAATTTTTTTAATATCTTACGATTTTTTCCAAGGTACATATGATGTACTGGATTTTTGGATGGGTAAATATAATATTTTGTTTTCAGAATGATAAATATGATATTTTGGATTTGTAGGGCGGTAAATATGTAAACCCCTTTTATTATTTTTGTATTTTCTTATTTCCTAAAATTTTCAAGGATAGAACTGATATTTTGATTTTGTTAGAGCAAGTATAAAATTCAAAATTAATATCATAATTCTTTAATCCATTCATTCCATGACATAAACGTTAAGGAAGTATTTTAATCTTCTTGACTCAAATTCCTTGCCCTTCTCTCCAAGTTACCAATAGAAACGGTAGCCATCATATTTTAATCTCCCCTCCCATTAATTTTTGGATACTAGGGATATGGTGAGGCCACGTCACCCTGGTACTGTTCATGTCACCCTGGTACTGTTAATCCCTTGTACTGTTCACCCCGGTACTGTTCATCCCATTTACTGTTTATTTATTTATTTATTTTTTTTGGAATTTTATTTTATTTGACATATGTCTTGTGTTCTAAATAAAATATTTGAATTTTTCATCGTATTAATAAATATAATTGACATATGTCTTGTGCTCTAAATAAAATATTTGAATTTTTCATCGTATTAATAAAAATAATTTGTATACTATAATTTTACTGTTAACAAAATACTATTCACACAAATACTTTTTGTTAGCCAGAGCTGGTATTATTTTTTTTTTTTGCTTATTTTTTTTTTTTTTGTAATTTTATTTTATTTGACATATATCTTGTGTTCTAAATAAAATATTTGAATTTTTCATCGTATTAATAAATATAATTGACATATGTCTTGTGTTCTAAATAAAATATTTGAATTTTGCATCGTATTAATAAAAATAATTTGTATACTATAATTTTACTGTTAACAAAATACTATTCACACAAATACTTTTTGTTAGCCTGAGCTGGTATTATTTTTTTTTTTTTGCTTATTATAACAGTTTTGATTGGTACCAAGCTGCGTTTTTTTGTGCTTATTATAATATTTTTGATTCGTACCAAGCTACGTCTTTTATGTTTTTTTGTTTGTCTTTTTCAGAATTTTATTTTATTTGACATGTTTTGTATTCTAAATAAAACATTTGAATTTTTCTTTTGAAACATATGATATATTTTGAGGAGGAAAAAAATTTGCATTTATTGCATAATACTTGTGAGACTATTTAATATCAGATTTTTTTTTTAAATTAACATTTATGAATATTACTTTTGTTTTGCACTTGTAACGTTTTAGATAAAATTATTATTTTATGATCATAACAGATTTTGAAAAATCGCAGCGAAGCGCGAGAAATATTTCTATTTTCTTATCAAATAATATATCAAATAATATATCCCGCAGCGAAATAATATATCAAATAATATGTAAAATTATTACTTTCGCTTATTATATTATTTCTTATCAAATAATATATCGCGCAGCGAAGCGCGGGATATTGTCCTAGTTAGTATAATTTTACAGTTTTTCCTGCCTCAGGAATCGGCCACGTCATCATTGATGATCTGAACCGTCGGATTAGAAATGAATGGTTGGATTTGGCATGAATCGGCCACGTCATCATTGATGATCTGAACCGTCGGATTAGAAATGAATGGTTGGATTTGATTCATACTTGACTAGGCATGGTTCACGTGCACCGAGTAATAGCTAAAGTAACAGAGTGACTTGGATCACCGTACACCAAGTGCATTCTAATTATTAGGCCCAAGCGCATATCCACCGTGCACTCACTCTCTCTTCTCTCATTTTTTCGCCAGAATTGGCTGGCTTGAAACCTTAGCCTGCATAAACCCTAGCCGCACCTACAGGGGACAAAACGACATGATCTGACCGGATGACAAGCGAGAAGTTTTCGTTTGGGGAATCCATCCAAGGAGTAAGGTTTTCCTGTGGCCTTCACAGTGAAACCACTTGTGAAACCGCCTACGTGGCTTCGTTTCATTGGTCAATACAATATATTTTTGGATATAAACCCCTACTTTTTCGGAAGCCCCTGTCTGTTAATTTATATAAAGTAGGGGTTTATGTGCAAAATACATTGTATTGACCAATGAAACGAAGCCACGTAGGCGGTTTCACAAGTGGTTTC
Organism: Luzula sylvatica; assembly: GCA_946800325.1. Lineage (NCBI taxonomy): Eukaryota > Viridiplantae > Streptophyta > Magnoliopsida > Poales > Juncaceae > Luzula > Luzula sylvatica. The sequence continues at coordinate 21,569,639 of OX326961.1, forward strand.
ACTGTGAAGGCCACAGGAAAACCTTACTCCCATCGAAGAGGCGGTGTTAGTTTATGCAAGAGAAGCCGTACGCCCATGCCAGAAAAGAAGCTACGTTTGCGTCAAGTTCTCATGGTGTGTGAACGAACGACGAAAGAACGAGTCTCCTCTCACGCGACTTCTCCGACAGAAGCTTCTCCGCCTGGTGAGTACTATTTTTCAGATTCGTGTCGTTTTTCTTTATATTCGACTGGTATTGGTATATGGGTTTCGACGGTTATGATGATTTCTTTTTTTACCAGTTCAGTTAATTCCCAATCGACTTATTATCTATGGGTTGCAGTATTTGCTGATTTCCGATGTTTTTTTTTATCTGTTGTGTTAGTTTACATCTGTTGTGTTAGTATGCGAGATTTGTGTAGTTGTTAAACGGCTGTTCTTTGTTTTGTTCATTACGATTGCTTGATTCATCACTTTCTAATATGTTCATTAAATGCTTAAATTACATTCTACATTCCGCATCAATTGATATTGTCTACATACGAAACCCGAATCTTGCCCTTTCCAGACTTTCATTTCAGCCTTCATGTTCACATTCAATAGTTTTGTCGAATTTAAGTACTTTAAACAAAAATTGCTCCATGCCAATTTGTAATAATTTCTCAATAATGACTTACGATTACTCTAATTTGAAATCAATAATTGTAGATTAAGAAAAAATCTTGCCAAATTCTGTGTTATCATAAATTTGTTAATTATTTCAATTCTAAAATTTATCCTTTGATTGACACATTTAATTTCTTTGTTAATTTTTGCATGTGAGAGGGGAGAAAGACTTCAAGTATCCAACGGGCGACAACAAGATTTAGACGAACCACACAGTTATTTGTAAGAGTATGCATTTTCCTCTTCGAACAATAGACCCTGGATGCTGGATTTGGATGAGGAGGCTGTGCGATCGAGGAGTAACATCACATCCATAATCAGGTATAAATCATTATAATTTCCCTTGAAATTTAAGGCTGATTTGTTAATTTTAGGAGTGTTATTTTGAGTCTTTTGCTCACAATTTTTATTGTTCTTTTCCCAAAAAATTGTGTCGGACATTCATGATATTTTTAATTTTGCAGCGGTTTGCATGATATTAATATGTTTCATTGGGACATGATATTAAGTCACTTTTTTCTAATTTCTGTCATTTTGAGGGTATTTTTGTATTTGGACTTCTCAGATATTTTCAGGTAATTTTTAGCCTTTTTCTCAGAAATATAAGGCTATTTTTTTCGAAAATTGATATTGCAAGTATTTTTTATCTTAATGCATATTTGATATTTTCAAGTTTTATAAGTGATTTTTGTTTTTTTCACTTTTCAGGGGTATATTCGATATTATCCTATTTTTCTGTGATATTTTTATTTTTCAGAATATCGTGGTATTTTTAAATTTTTTATATTTTAATAGTGTATTTTTAAAAATTTCATCTTCTGGAGGGTCGTATTTGATACTTTCATGTTTTATGAGGGTATTTATGAAAATTTTGCTTATTAGATGGGTCAATTCAATATTTTTAGAATTTAGAACGTATTTCTGATCTCTTCAAGTTTAGAGAGCACATTTGTTAATTTTTCGGATTTTTATAAGCTATTTTTGAAATTTTCTTCTTTTACAGGGCTAATTCTGATATTTTTTAGATTCGCGAAAACAATTTTGGGATAATTCAGCGTCTTGCGCAATACATGAGTTTTTCGAATATCAGGGTATTTTTGAAATTTTAGTATTATAATAGTGTATTTTTGAAAATTTTATATTCTAGAGGGGCGTGTGTGATATTTTCAGCTTTTATGAGGGTATTATTGAAAAATTGCTTATTAGTGGGGCGAATTTGATATTTTTTTTATTTCAGAAAGTTTAATATCTCTAAATTTGGAGGGAACATTTATAATTTTGGATTTTTAGAATGTATTTCTAAAATTTTCTTCTTTTAGAGACATAATCTTGACATTTTTCAGATTCAAGAAAATTCTTTTGGGTATAATTCAGCGTCTCGCGCAATACGCGAGGTTTTTACAATTTCCTTTAAATCCTTAATTTTATGTAATTAAAAGTTGGTGAGTTTAATGAACAAAAAATCTCAATTTTCATACCTAATTGACTGGTAAGCATTATAATCCTATAAGCAGTGAAATTGAGAAATTATATGTGAATGATATTTATGTTTTATGTTTTTTTTATTGTCTCGATGCGTTCAATAAGATTTTCGGATATGCAGAAATTAATGGAAGAAAAAGAGAGAGTGATGTGAAACCAGTAGTTATGTTCGTAAAACAAATGTCATTGACCGAATTCGTCGAATTGGCCGAAGCACATTTCTGACCCAATAAAAGTGAGAACAACTTGGAGTTACAATATGTTCTTATAAATCGGCCGAAGGACACTATTTTTATTTTTATTATTTTAATGTTGGATCTGTTTATGTGAATTTGCCAAAAGAAACTGTACATGAAATCAGAATAGTTGTCACTTTAACCAAATGTAATAGTACAAATATGGAGGGTACGACGGGTACATTTTGGGAGTAAAGTAATTTTTTTTAATATCAGTTGTAAGTGAAAAAATATATAAAATTTTATGAAGCTCCAAAATGTACCAACCGTATTCTCCATATTTGTTCTATTACATTTAATTAACGTGATAATTAGAACATATCATTAAATATTCATTAATATTGATTCAAATTTATAAATTGGAATTAATTTTAATTACGTATTAAATTAATAACTAACATGTGTTAGTTATCATGTTAATTAAATATATTAACTTAGAACATAGAGCAAAACCCGTGCAATCGCGCGGGTACAATGCTAGTGATAACTAAATTTAACGAACATAAATGATGAAATGAAAAATAAATAATATTGGTTCGATAAATGAAATATTTTTGTTTCTTTTAAAAAATCCACAAATGTTGTGCAATAAGAATGAGAACTAAATTTGATAAATATAAAAGAAAAAATACTAGAGCAATATTTTCAAAAGAAGTATTATTTTTTATTCAAAATTAAAAACTAACTTAGGTGAAAGACTATGGAAAGAATGAAATTAAATGATGCTTGCTCAATTGAAAAAAAAAAACATTATTTTCTTTTAAGAAATTTCACAAATAACTTATTTACCAACCCCTTATTTTGGACCCATTTTTATGTAATCTCCTCATGCCACCTCATCACAACTCATGCCACATCATCACAATTATTTCGACCATTAGATTAGGATACGTGGCAACATATGAACCATAGATTAATTTTTGATTTTGTGTGATTATGTTTTATTTGTAGATATTTATGTGTCCATTATTTTACACATAGTTTTAAGCAATTTTAGAAGGCCACATCACCTTACATTGATGATGTGTCAAAATATTATTTGTTAGGTTCGTGTTGGACAAGTTGTATTTGATTTTGAATTTTTTTCACAATATGTCACATGATCAATTGTGAATACAAATAGAATGTGAAGAGTTTAAATATCTAACATTAATAAATTAATAAATCAATATATAATATCATAAAATATACATCAAATATTGTTAGTATTTTCATAATGTAATTTAAAAAAATATTCGCTGTAATATTATCTTTATTTTGAGATCCATATTATCATATATTTAATATTTTCTCTAACTTAAAATTATGAAAACAATTATATACAAAAAGATATAAAAATAAATATAATTACATTAATGACCTGTAAGACTAATTATTATTATTTTTAAAACTATAATTGAAAAAAATTGCACATACTACTAAGTATGTTATTATCATATATTCAATATTTTTCTCTAACTTAAAATTATGAAAATAATTATGTAAAAAAAGATATAAAAAATCTAATTACATTAATGACTTGTAATCCTAATTATTATTATTTTTAAAAATATAATTGAAAAAAATTGCACATCCTAATTATTATTATTATTTTTAAAACAATTATGTTATATTTGTATTTGTATTTGTACATAAAACAGTTTCATGTTAATCTTTAAAAAAAATAATGAAAGATATTTATTTACTAAACACAAATAATTTCTTTAACTTGTATAATGTTTTTCAATAATAAACATGAAACATAAAATTTATCAGACAGAAATAATTTTTTTAAACTTTTACAATGTTATTATTTTTAATTTTAGATATGAAAATTTAAAATATCATATGGTTTTGATTTTTGTTTATGTCCACGCATGTTGTTTTATTATTTTATAGTGACATTTATTATTTTTTGTATGTGTTGCATTAAAGTACTAAATAAATATTTCGCAATGTGTCATATTCAAAAATAGTATAATAATTTTGTCATCATCAAACTTTCTTAATTAATATGATATTTATTTTCATAAAGTTTTATATTTGATCCCGAAAAATCACAATTCTATATTATGTGTATGGTAAAACAAATGAAACAAAACCGCCGCGAAGCGCGGATAATCTCCTAGTGTATACTCAAAACAAAGTTTAGTGAAAATAAATTAAATAAAATTTCAATACATTTGTGAATAATAATTTTAAAAATAAGTATACAAAAAAGATAAAAATATTGGGCTAATAAAGGATAGAAATAATGGTCTAGGAAGACTACAAATGGGTTCGATTATTATCTTTACAAACAATGTTTTGTTTGTTTACGAGGAAAGCACAAACAAAATTGCATTGTTTAGGAGAAAAATAAATCATCAAAACAGGCAATTAATGTTTTTGGCCAGAATTGAAATCGGCACCAATTGGCTCACAAGCAAACGACTGAATAAACTATCCTAAATCAATTTATTGAAATTTATTCATTTTACTATCTATATAATTTTATTTCACAAATAACTTATGTACACTTAAAACAAACTTTAATGAAAATAAATTAAACAAAATTTCAATACATTTGTAATTAAGAATTAAAAAAATAAGTGTACACAAAAAGATAAAAAATAATGGGCTAAGAAAGAATAAAAATAATGGCCTATAAAGACTACAAATGAGTTCGATTATTTTCTTTACAAACAATGCTTTGTTTGTTTATAGGGAAAACACTAAAAGAATTTCATTGTTTAGGAGAAAAGTAAAACATCAAAATATGCAATTAATGTTCTTGGCCGGAATTGAACTTGGCACCAATTGACTCACGAACAATGACATAAGCAACTATGCTGTGCTAGATCAACTTATTAAAATTTATTCATTTAAAAAATATATAATTTTATTAAAACTGGTGCAACAAACCAAATTGATGCCAAATTGATGCCCTAACATGTGGACTTTGCTGGCTTTGTCCATGGGTCGGCCTGACTATAATTGCTTGGTAAAATAAATGGAATGACAATATTTTTTTTTTATCGAATAATTAAATAACCAATAATACCATGACACAATTTTAAATATAAAATAATATTTATACATGTACTAACACTTTTTTTCCAAAATATAACAAACAATAATATTCTTTAAAAACACCATCTAATTTACCAAAACAAAACAAGCATCATACATTAATTGGTTGCTTAAACAAATATAATTAGATAAATAACATATTTAATTGTTTCTCCATTATAAAAAAAAATTCAGTTGTGTTGTTCGAACTAATATGCATCAGGACATACTATTTGCGGATATCCGGAGAAAATGAGAAGAAGAAATCAATCTTATTTAACCAAATATGTGCAGTATTTATTTGAACATTATTATCCGATACTAAAATATATAATTAGTTGGACTACCAGATATTGGATGATTTTTCAAGAGTTTTATTTGTTCCGAATTGTTCTCTCTTTAAAGAATGAATATTTTTGAGATTTTACATTGAGCCACCTCATCTTTGATTTTCTATCACACATATTAGTATTTATATAATTTCCATATTTATTTTATAATTTGATTATATCCATTAATTTACATCATGTATCTATTAATTTATATCATGTTTTACCAATTTAACCATTTAATAATTTATTTTATGATCTTTATATCATGTTCTACCTTAATTATATTATCATGTTTTCATATTTATTTTATGATTACATATTTATTTTGTGATTAATATTTATATAATTTCCATATTTATTTTATGATTCATGTATCCATTAATTTATATCATGTTTTACCCATTTAATAATTTATTTTATGATTTTTATATCATTTCTTACCTTAATTATATTAATATTCATATCATGTTTTCATATTTATTTTATGATTTCATATTTGTTTTGTGATTAATATTTATATAATTTCCAAATTTATTTCTCCCTTTAAAGAGTGGATGTTTTTGAGCTCTCACATTGAGCCACCTCATCTTGGACTTTCTATCACACATATTAATATTTATATAATTTTCATATTTATTTTATGATTTGATTATATCCATTAATTTATATCATGTTTTACCCATTTAACCATTTAATAATTTATTTTATGATCTTTATGTCATATTCTGCCTTAATTATATTATCATGTTTTCATATTTATGGTTGCATATTTATTTTTTGATTAATATTTATATAATTTCCATATTTATTTTATGATTCATGTATCCATTAATTTATATCATGTTTTACCCATTTACCCATTTAATAATTTATTTTATGATCTTTATATCATGTTCTACCTTAATTATATTAATATTCATATAATGTTTTAATATTTATTTTATGATTTCATATTTATGCAGGGATTTATGTGATATAATCTAATTATATCATTGAGCAAGTTTATCATCATGAATGAATATAATTAATAATGATTAGAACCAAAAATAAATAAATCAGAAAAAATTACATGGTCCGTCATGACGGTTGGTTTGGTCCGTCATGAAGGACAGTACAATAGTTTCCTTTGAATTGGATATACCTTGATGTCCGTCATGACGCATCAAAACGTGCGTCACAGCGGACTTCACATGTCCGTCATGACGCCAGCCAGTGCGTCATGACGGACCATACAAAACTATTTTGTTGTCAATTCCAGAAACTTTTCAGGTCCGTCCGTCATGACGCTTGGTTATACCGCCATGACTGACTATACTGGTCCGTCGTGACGCCAGCTTGTGCGTCATGACGGACTGTACAAAACAATTTTGTCCAGATTTCCAGAAACTTTTTGGGCTTCAACCATCATGACGCATCAAACGGTCCGTCATGACGGTATGTATTTACACAGTGCGTCATGACGCACAACCTTTGTGCGTCACGATGGACAGAATGTAACGCCTCAGATCCAACTCTTGGATTTCCCGACACCTGTGTGCGTCACGACGGACCATATGGTCCGTCCTGACGCACCAGACCTGAAATTCATTTTTAACTTGTAATTTTACTGATTTTTAACTGTTTCAAAAACGATTAATCATGAACTATTCATGCTTACTTCTAGATTCTTTTGATCATCTCATGATCAAATACTAGCAAGTTTTTCTATGGTCCTAATTTTACAACTACATGATTATGTCCTAAAATTCTACACGAAATTCCGAATAACTTTTATTCGAAATCGATTCGACGATCGAATCGTGACGATCGCTCTGATACCACTGTTGGATATCGACGTCACTACCGAGCCCCTACGCAACGGATTGTGAGGCCCGGTCCGACCCGATCCCGAGGACCACGTCGACGACTCGATCGTACAAATCCTAAACTACGTGCAACTACCTATGAATATAACTCTTATATACATAGAAACATACCGCGTGAAATTGATCACGGAGACGGGTTGTTCACTTAGTTGCTGCTAGCTTCCTTGCTTCGATTCCGGCGACACGCACGTCCCACGCCTGCACGATACGACACCTAATTCGAAGTTCCTTTGTCGTATATAACCAGAATTTCTCCGGTTCGTCTCCGACCTTCCTCGACCTCTCGATTGATCACAACAAAAAATCTCAAGCGAGATTTCTCTACTCGTATCCACCTCGAGCTCGCGTCTTTCGGTTGTGGCGAATTCCCCTAAAATTCCCAAAAACTTGCTCAAGATCCAATCTCTATTATCTCAACTTGTCCAACAAGTTTTCTCTCTTTCTTAGATCTAGAACCAACTGTTACAGCAGAGAGAGAGAGAGAGAGAGAGAGAGAGAGAGAGAGAGAGAGAGAGAGAGAGAGAGAGAGAGAGAGAGAGAGAGAGAGAGATAGAGAGAGAGAGAGAGAGAGAGAGGGGATGCTCAGATTTATAATCAAAGCCTCCATTAATGGGGGCATTAATGAGTATCAAAACTGCTAATCCATAATTTGGATCACCGTGCGTCATGACGCACGATATGGTGCGTCGTGACGCACGTGTCACGAGTACTAGATCTAGCCGTTACAATGTACTGTCCGTCATGACGGACAGAACTGTGCGTCATGACGGACAGAACTGTGCGTCATGATGGTATACTCACAGATTGGCTAATCTAGAAATACATTACTGTGCGTCATGACGGACCATGTAATTTCTGTGATATTTGCATAATCTTATTATGCATCCAATCGTTCCGACGAACGCGTACGTTTATTTACCCTCATGTGTACAATCTACTAGTTGATCTGTAACTGTATTTCCTTCATTTTGGACATTCAGTCCCAATAAAATTATTATTATTATTATCATTATTATTATTATTGAATATTTAAAGTTGAGGGAGCGAGAAGCGAGGACAACTTGACACGTCAGTGATTTGTCCATCTGACCAGTAAGTAGCAGGTGGTGGGTTCGAATCCCTCCAGTAATATTTTATTAGTGTACATAAATTAAATATATCATCAACTAATCTATTTAACAAAAACGTTAGATGGTGTGTTGGTTAAGGGAACAAAAGGTTGGGGAGCACATCAAGATCCGGAGTCCAAGATTAAAAGATGAAATCTAGATTAATTTCTTAATCAATGGGCACATAACCTAATTGGTTGAGTTCGATACACAAAAAATCATATGTTGTGAGTGATTGTAAGTTCGATCACGTTGACATCAATGAATGAATGACATATGAGTCTTTTATATTTATTATAGAAAAAAATTAATTTCTCAAGCGTGTTATTGCTATGATAGTCAGGGGAGCTCGAGTTTGAATCTTTGCAAATAAACAAAACAAGGATTCAAACCTCTTTTTTGCATTTTCTTTTTGTACTCTAATATTATGACTAACTATGGATTCGAGCCATAGCACATGTTCTCATCAAATATGTTCTAATTATATACCAATGATAGTATATAAATCTTAAAAAACAACAATCCTTGATATTGTTGTGAAATTAATACTAAATAGAGAGAAGATTATAACACTCAAGAGACAAACTAGAAGAGAGAATGGTAAATGATTTATTTCTTTCATTCTTTTGATCAACATCAATGATGTGTTTATATAGTACACACCTTTTACATGCATACTTATACATGAACACTCATGTGTCACCACCATACACCACTGATACATGCATGCGTACACATGTCATTGCATGAGACCCTAATTACATGCACGAAGACACATACATAAGTGTCATGACATGGATAATAGATACACACAAAATAAACCTAATAAATACATTCACATTTATAATAAATACAATATATTTATAATAGATATGATTTTTTAAACTCTTCACCTTTTTAACTATCATAATTATAAATTGTTAGAATTATTAAAAACTAAAAATATATTTCAATGATAGCATATAAATCTTAAAAAATAACAATAAATGATATGTTTTTTTCCCCAAAATTTACGTAATTAATTAGCATATCAATTAACAAATAACACATGATTAATATAATTATATTGATTAATACATATTAATTACGCTACATGTCAATTATATGTTATGTATTAATTAATTAGAATGTGGTATATTTTAATTAATAAATTCACTACCCATGCTAATGATGACATGTAGACTGTTTTGGTAAAATATGAGGTTAAGATAAAAATTTCATTTGTCTTTTATATTTGTACAACAAAAGCATAATGACATAAAAATAGACTTAGGAAATCAAATACATCCACAGGTTTTTAATATTTGAATTTTTAAAACAAAATATCACTAAGTTTCCATTTAGTAGAATAATATATAAATAATAATAGATACCTAGATTTCGCATACAGATTTCATCTAGACGCATACATGGCAAATCATATTGCAGCCACATCAAACTTTTAAATGGAAATAAAATTTTAGAAATTCTAAGTTTGATTTCCATGTGTGTTTCTAGATACAAATCTAGATAAAAAAATCTAGGTACCTATGATTATTGGAATAATATACAATTATAATAACTAGAATAATACTAGCGTTGTTCTGCGAGTACGATAATTATGTTCCTCATTTTAATATGAAATATTTATCATATATGTGAATCCATTAAAAATATGAATGGTGATATAGTTTGTTTACTCAGAACGGATTTGAACCTATAATACTATCTCAGAATTTTTGTTAGAGATTCCCGAAAACTAAATTCTAAAATATTTAATAAATTGTAAAATATATTACGTTTTTTTTTTGTTGACAAAACATACATTTATATTCGACGACGTGGAGCGAGAGATCCTCTGATATATTTTATTTTTGGCGATTTTACTTTGCCCCCAAATCTCACTATCATATCCTCTATATCCTAATTAACACACATAATTAACACATAATTAACATTGTAATTTAGAAAGAACACATAATTAACAATAATTAATAATAGTTAATTCAAATAGATAGTAATTATATATAAATTAATTTTTAATTATTTGACACATGTTAATTACCGTGCTAATTAAGTGTGTTAATTATTATACAGAGAATGTGTTGGTCAAATCTGGAGACAATTAATTAGGGGGTGTGAACGGTTCGGATCCAGTTCGGACACTGGTCATACCAGATCCATATTCATATTTTTTCGGATATAAATATTCGAATGCGGAACAATCCGGATGTGGATGCGGTTCGGATATTAAATGGATATCGATACGGTTTGGATATTGTCGGATACGAATTCCGATACGAAGTTTTTTTCAGATAATTAAAACTAGGGCTGCAAACGAGTCGAGCTCGAGCGAGCTGTGCCAAGCTCAAGCTCGGCTCGGAACTTATTCGAGCTAGCTCGGCTCGTTTAGAATTATGGTTCGAGCTGAAAAATCAAGCTCAAGCTCGGCTCATTTTAATTCGAGCTAGCTCGGCTCGGCTCAACAGTAGCTCAATTAAAAAAATAACTTAAATTTTAATTAAAAAATTGTAATAATCGCGAATAAACATAAAATATTTTAAATACTAAAATATCTTAAAACATAACAATAATAAATCAAACATACACAACACAAAACATAAAAAAATAGGATTTGAACTTGGTATTATTAATTTGTCTCCCCTAGTTAAAATTCTTTTTGAGGACCTAAGTTGTAACCCGAATTGGAATTATTAGGAAGATAAAAAATTTCTTTATAAAATTTTATAATTAAAATAATATATATAATGTAAATTAATTATGATAAAAATATTTAATTTTTTAAATCGAGCTCAAAAAAATTTCGAGCTTAATACGAGCGAGCTGAGTCTGGTTCAAGCTCGGCTCAATAAGCGTTCGAGCTAGCTCGGCTCGGCTCGTTTAATTTCGAGTTAATATCGAGCGAGCTATTATCGAACTATTATCGAGTCGAGCTCGAGCGAGCCACGAGCCACGAGCTAAAGTTGCAGCCCTAATTAAAACGGATAATTGATACATAACATAACAATTTATTTTTCCTTCGACATTCAAATAAAATTCAAATAATATTTAAATAATACATAAAAAAGTACATCATAATTTTTCAAAAAATATTGAGAAAACTTTGATTTTGAGAAAACTTTGATTTTCAGGAAAAATCACTCATGAAACTTGAAAAAAAGAGGGAAAACAAAAGTCTCGGAGAATAAAGAAATAATTTAGGGATTTGAAAATATCTTGTTGAAAATAAATGTTATGTATTTTTATTAAATGAACTTGGTTCATGAATTATAAGCCACGTGATTATAGATTTATATTAGATCCCTGAGATCATAACCATTTAAATGTAACATAAATTATGAAAAAACGGGTATCCGTTTTTATTGTTATTTGGATCCGATTAATATTTTGAATATCGGATTCGGATCAGGATTCGAAATAAGAGATCCGGATCAGATCTGAATAATTTTATTCAAATTCGGATATTTAGTCGGGTTCAATTCGGGTCGGTTCGAATAATATCCGAACCGTTTACACTCCCAGGGACAGTAAATATGTCGCTCCGGGACATTTTAGCTTTTTATATTGTAAATCTTTCACACAGAAACAATCACACACACACACTCACTCACTCAGACATATCATACATTCGAATCAATATTCATCTTTTCTTACATAACATAACATTGCACCATTTAAAAAGGCACTTAATACCTAAATAAATTACAAATATAGTGAATGGTACAATTACATTTCCAATACTCATTATTCTTGTTGAAAATTTCCAATACTCACTATTACTTTCATTTTTATTATTTGACTTAACAATACTCATTATTATAAGAAACAAACGAAACATGAAATGAACTCCAAGAATCATGAAGACATTTTATCTTCGTTTTGTTTTCAATTATTATTCAGGATCCACTTCATGATCATCCAATTTCCAACGGCCATCATCACCCTTGACCATGGCTCTGTTCTTAGGAATCCACCATGCAACAGGAACATGATGCTCATCCTTCAGTGAGTCCTCTAGTTTATTCACCAAAGCTAAATCTCTATCAATCACCAACTTGAACCCTCCTTCTATCACCCCTGCAATTCCATGCATATAATTCTCTAAATTATGCCACACGTGCACATCTCTCGTGCTTCTCAAATATGGCGATTTTCGCGTATCGATCGTTAGCTCGACTCCAACACGATGATATAAGATGGACGGAGGGGACTTCGGGACAATATCAGGGACATTATGAACCCTAAGTAGTCTAAGGTTAGTCATTTCGTTGAAAACCTTTTTAAAATTCGAATCGCCGACTTGAGGACTCCCAAAGACTATGCCTGTAATTAGACAACTAGCAGAAGGAGAGTTTTTAGAACTGTTTAAATGGTTCGCGGCAATGTCAATGGCGTTTATGGTTGCCAATGCAGCTCCTAGACTGTGTCCAGTTATGGTTATGCTCATTTCCTCGTCTTTGTATTCCTCCATCAACCTTCGTATCTCCGCCGAAACCTATCGGGAAATAAGAGGAAATAACGATGAAGAACGAACAAAAAACTATCGAGAAATAACACATGTCAAAATAGAAAAGGAATCATATACCTGATCTCTAGCACTTAGCTTATTGAAGCGTGATTTTTCGTCGGAAGAAGTGTACATAGAAAGCCAGCCTTCGTGAATCCTTGGCTGATCGATCTTCTTTGTTAGTCCGAGTAATGGTGACGCAGAGACCAAATTGAAATTAAAATTTGTTGCCCATTCCAACTGTTGCATGGTGCCTCGCCAAGCAACCACGATGTCCCTTCGGCCCAACAACGCCTTCCCTTCATCAGTAGCCACTGCCACGTAGCCGATAAAATTTGATTCTTTGCTCCACGCCTCCCTCGAGAGAGATTTCACCATTAAGGCCTCGGGCACCTCAATGCTCGATGTGGCATACACAAATTTCGTTATTTTGTACGAGTTTGGGTCAAACATATCGACCCGTTCGAACAAATTTGACTTATTGTACCTGATATACAAAATATTATCTATCAATATTAGATAGGAAAAATATTAAAATATGTATTATACAAAAACATGTTCTTCGCAAATTACCTAGGTGCACCGGCATTGGGCGATCGTTTCTCCCTGTTGAAACCATCGTAAGTCGCCTGAGATAACTCTCCATAGTTAATTATACTTTGGCGAAGGTCTATATCGAGTGGGTTGAGTAAATTGTTCCAGTTATCACTCCCTTGAATCACTTTCCATTTTTTGGCTATATTTCCGAAGAAATTTGTTCTTGCCATGATATGTGTCTGTATTGTGTTGTGTTGATTTCTCTTTTGAAGATGTGGATACTTGTGGATTAAACACCAGCAAATTGATGGTCTTTTATAGACATGGTTGGTAGGTTGTAAGTGAGAGATTTTAAACTTTAAACTAATTGAAATAGGGGCTTCTTGGAAAATTTCCTTGAAATAATTTGTACCGACCTCTGTTGGCAGTATATACATTTGGTGACCAACGCCAATGTTTATCGAATACAAAAATATCATGGATCCAAATGCATTTTCTGGGATCAAAATTTGCATTTACATTTAAGAAAGTCTCCAATCCGGGTAACTCGAACCAATTCAAATCAATTGTTTCGAAAATTGTTGGGTCGAATCCAAAATAAGATTTTGAATAAATCGAAAATATGTATTGAGTTACGGATTGTTATTAAAAATTCATATTAATCCGATCCGACCCAAACAATTCCAAATTTCAAATTTACTTCTGTGACTCAAGTGTTTTTGATTCCAAATTTCAAAATTTCCAATTATTTATTTTTATTTTTATAACAAATTATATAATATTATATATTTTTAAATTATAGTCATACTTTTTTTAGTAATAATGACTAACTAAGATTTGAGATGTTACAAATATTTATCGTCGCGAGTTAATTAATTGAAAAACATAAATATGAAACTCGCGGAGAATAAGAAAAGTCAATGATTTATATTAAGGCACTACTCTTTTTTTAATTTGTCAATAGTAAATATTCGATTATTTTTCTCTATCTAATCGTTGTTAATATTCTTAAATTGTTATAATGACAAAATATATGTTTAATATAATTTTTTTTGTATTATAGTATCAAAATGTAATTGTATGGTATAGTTTGTGATTAATATATGTCATGAAACTGTAAAGAATCAAGATTTATGTTTGAATAAAAACATTTTAAATTTTGTAAGAAAATTTTATGCCCAAAAAATATAAACCGGTGTGAAGGTATATTACATAGTAGTGGCTAGTGGAAAAGCATGATTTTTTTTTTATTGTTTGGTTTTTATAATTATTTAGCACGATGTTTGCAATCTATTTGTTTATGAATGCATACAAAAAACATTATTGTTTATTTTTCTATTTACATGATGTTTAAATTGCATCTAGAAGTTAAATTTTTTTTATATTAATATTTTTTTATAAATTTATGAACTAAAATTGAACTAATAAATTTTATATTTTCCGTTGAGGTACACGCGATAACATTCAATATTCAATGATATTGATTTGATTATATTCCATAATTTAATTATGTAAATATTTTGTGTATATATAACAATAGTAAATACTTACCAAAAACCCAACCAATGATCATACAATACAAATTCATGCCGATGATTATGCCGATGAGATTCCAAACGTATAATAATCTCGCGTAAAACGTGACTAGTTTTGTGGTCCATAGAACGTCCATTTTTTTGTAATATATACTACCATTCAAACTTACCTTAGATTCATATTATCTGTCCACGAATAATATTTAGGTAAAATACACTAGTCATCCCATGATCTCATCCCTACAAATAAATTAATCATACAATCTGCATGAGAAACGTTTTGTTTGTTTTTTTTTGCGATTAATATGATCATGTCGGTTAGATTAGTATTGGTAAAAGACATTTAATTTGATGTAGATATCATCGTGATATCTTTTAATTATGTGAATATATGTCGATATACATATATTGATATACTGTAAACTCTCAATTGATCTAGCTAAATTTGATAATTAAACAAAAGAAAGGAAAAAGCACAACACAAACTGAAAATTAAGTTCAAATAACTTTTAGTTTCGTCTTCTAAGGATAAATAATTTTTACTTAAGCTGGTTGTAAGTTTTCTGTAAAATTTCTCCCCTATTCCAAGAATTTATCCACAGCTTTCATAAAAAGACCGAATTACATTTGAATAAACGTTGAACAATTGTATTTTTGTGGGTTAGTTTAGCTGGTTCTTTATTACCAAACATGATCGGTCAATAATTAATCGTATATTGTTTCACTAGATTGTTATAGTGTGTACCGATGACTAAGTAATTTAAATATTTTTTTTGGAAAAAAAACCGTACACAAGCTCTTCAATTTTTTTTTTTCCGAAAATAACAAGTTTTGAAATTATTTGTAACTTTAACATTTTCGAACTCTGAGAATCATGACTTTCGGACTCCGAGAATCCGAAAGTTTTATTTCTAATTTGCTTCGTAACAACTGATTAGATAAAAAAAAACCGGACTCTCAGAATCCTAAAACATTGTGTTAGTAATTTTAAAAAAAAAAATTAAAATGCATCTAAATTGTACACCCATATTACACACAATTAATATTTTTAGTAAATAATAAGAAAATCAAGATATATTATAATTTAATAAATTATCGTTCGTCTTGAAGTTGTTGGATTCTCGTATCGTTCGTTTTTCGCGTCGTTAAGTTGGATTTTTGTCATTTGATTCGTTATGTTAGTTGTTGGGTCGTTGGTCAAGAATGTTGTGAAAACGACACGGAAATTCAACGATATGAAACCGAACGATAATTTATTTAAGCATATAATTCATTTCATTTCAACAACATTAAATTACACATACATGCGCATGCTCTAACACATTCGTATGCGTATCCGAATAACATAAGATTGAACATAATTTTAATAAATTCGTATTTTTATGAAATAATATAGATTATGTGTAATATGAATATAATTTGGATATGTTTAAAATTTCTTTTTTAAAAACATAAGTACAAATTAAAGTGTTCCGGACTATGAGAGTCCGGATTAAACATAAATATTGAATACCCAAATCGTATCCATAATACACACAATTAATATTTTTTATTAAAAATAATTATATATTTAAATAATTTTTAATAAATAATAAGAAAATCAAGATATATTTTCATAAATTGTTATTCGATTTTCGAGTTGTTGGAATCTCGTCATGTTCGATTTTCGTGTCGTTCAGTTCATTTTATGTCATTTGATTCATTTGGTTGGTTATTGGGTAGGTCGTGTCATTGTTTTGGGTCGGTGAGAATGTTGTGAAAACGACACGAGAATTCAACGATCTGAATATCGAACGATAATTCAATATATTTTGTTTCATTACAAAAATATTAAATTATATATAATTTGATAAATAATTTTAATAATTTTAATATAGATTACGCGTGGTGTGAAAACAACTTGGATACCATTAAAATTCTTATTTTTAGAAAATGCACTCATTTGTAACTTGACATATTTTCGGATTCTGAGAGTCCGATTTTTTTACGAATTAAGAAATTATGCAGTCATTAGCATGCAAATTAAGGATAGAACTTTCGTATTTTCAGAGTCCGAAAGTTATGTTAAATTCGGATTTTGAGAGTTCGAAAATGTTAGAGATGCAAATAATTTCACAACTTGTTATTTTCTTAATAAATTTTGAAAACGTGCGTATTGTTCACTTTTTCCTCATTCTTTTTTCTTTCAACGACGGAATGACATATATTTTCCTTTCAAATAGACTTATTAAAATGTATACGTGTCTGGTTAAGACTAGAGATAATTGGACGAGTAAGATGGCATTCGTGTCGGGTCATTTCAGATTTGGATAATTTCTGTTTACATGGTATTCGGGTTGCAGATCGTTCGATTTTTGGGTTGTTCAGTTTTGGGATCGTTTCGATTTTCGGATCGTTCGAATTTCGGGTAGTTCCGTTTTCGAGTCATTCGGGTTTGATTTGTTCCGGTTTTCGAGTTATTCTCGGATCGTTTCGGTTTTCAGATTATTCGGTTTCGGATCATTTCGATTTTTAAATCATTTGGTTCTCGGATCTTTCGAATAAGAGTTATGGGCCATTTAATATTTTGACAAAAAATATTAATGTTTGTGCTTCGTTGACATTGGATACTGTTAATACCATGAATAATATGGAAAATTTGTTTAACTTTGCATCGAAAATTTGTTGTTGTGTGATGATTAATTTTTCCATGTTAGGTGTTGCGCACATTTTTTGCATCTTATCGTTCACGAAGAGATTATTTTTATAAATGCACGCCCTCGCAAGATAAGGGATAACATAAAGTACGTTAAGAATTCCAAAGCAAGAAAAAATAAATTTAATAAATGTGTAAAACAAATGTGGATCGTGACTCCATGTAACTGCTAGGGAGGAACCGTGTAATGATAAATACATATAAACCGACCACAAATTTGACACAAAATGCAAAAATATGTGTCACTAATTATATGCTAAATCAAACACAAACGTCAAATTTGTGGTCCTTGTGTATCTATTATTAGAGGCGGCAATCGGACGGGTCGGGTCATTTCGGATTCGGGACGTTTCGGTTTGCGAGTCATTCGGATCGTCGGGTCGTTCACGTCCCGAGTGGTTCGGTTTGTGGATCATTCGGGTCTGGTCGTTCCGGTTTTTGGTAATTCGTTTTTTGGGTCATTCGGTCTCGGGTCGTTTCGGTTTTGAGGCCATGCGGTTTCGGGTCAATTTATGGTTCGGGTCATTTGATTTCGGGTCGATTTCGGATTCGGGTCATTCGGTTTCGGATTCGGGTCGTTGACTTTTCAACATTTTCGGTTCGGATTGGATTTGGGTTCAGACGGGTTGGTCGTTTTTTCGGATCGGGTCAAATTTTGCAAACCCTACCTATTATTATTCGGGAGGACCCTATAGTATTTATTGTTAAATATTAATAGAATTTATGATTCATTGAAATCTAAATAATATTTATCATATAGTTATATAATATTTACAAATTAATATAAAATATTAGAAAAAATTATGGTTATGTTGCATGTATGTTCTATGATATATGTTAATTAATTGTGCATGTTAATTTGAGAATGATTAATTAATTCGGTTCGGTTTGATTGCGGGTTCAGATCATTACGGGTTGGTTCCATTTCAGATTCGAATCATTCAGTTTTGATTCAGTTTTGGATTTGGTTCGGTTTTGTTTTCAGTTTCGGACTGTCGGATTTTCAATATTTTCGGTTCGGTTCGGATCGGATTCGAAATCGAACGGATCGGGTCGAATCGGGTCGGGTGATATATTCCGTTTTGTCAGCTGATCTAGTCGATCCCTGACCAGATTTGTAATCTCTTTTAATCAGTATGTTAATATAAAAATATAATTTGCGTAAGTGAAGATATTCTTGCTAAATTACTTAATCTCTCGTGTAAAAAATAAAATAAATCATGTGTTCGGTGTAACTCAAACCCAATTTTCTATCATGATATGACCCAGATAAATCATGTGCCATCAATTATTTCAAATAAATATGTCTGAAGAAAATTTTCTATCATGATATGACCCAGATAAATCATGTGCCATCAATTATTTCAAATAAATATGTCTGAAGAAAATTATTTCAAAAATAAATCATGTTTTTGGTAGATCTCACCCAATTTTGTCTCATGAAATGACGCAGATAAATCATGTGCGATCAATTATTTCAATATATAAGCTGAAGAAAGTCCATTTCAAAATTAAAAGTATGAGAAATATTTCGCACGGTTAATATATAAGCTGAAGAAATCCGAGAACACACTAAATGACCTCAAATAAAAAGGTTAATATGTTATGATACAGAATTACCCGGATACGGATACGATTCGGATATTGTCGGATACGGATACGGTTACGGTTCTTTTTCGAAAATTAAAACGGATAATATGTTATGATAAATATGATATTTTTGATTTTTAGGAGGGTAAATATCCTTTTGTATTGTTGTTATTATTATTTTGAATTTTTTTAATATTTTACGATTTTTTCCAAGGTACATATGATGTACTGGATTTTTGGATGGGTAAATATAATATTTTGTTTTCAGAATGATAAATATGATATTTTGGATTTGTAGGGCGGTAAATATGTAAACCCCTTTTATTATTTTTGTATTGTTATTATTATTTTGTATTTTCTTATTTCCTAAAATTTTCAAGGATAGAACTGATATTTTGATTTTGTTAGAGCAAGTATAAAATTCAAAATTAATATCATAATTCTTTAATCCATTCATTCCATGACATAAACGTTAAGGAAGTATTTTAATCTTCTTGACTCAAATTCCTTGCCCTTCTCTCCAAGTTACCAATAGAAACGGTAGCCATCATATTAATATTAAAGGCCTCAATTAATTGACCTCTTGATTGTATTGTGACCTATATATATTTCTTATACCACTGAGAAAACAATATGCTAGCGAGATTAGAAGAACAGACCTATACGATGAAGAAATCATACACTCCATTCTACATGCTCTATGATCCCCTACATATTAATTATTATATTATTTTATACAAACATTATATAATTCGAGTTGGGTGTTGAAGAAGTCAATCGTCCGTCGTTCTCATGGACGTACCCTAAAGAGCGACATCCCTGAATTATCTAGGGGTGTTTCCACGATGTCTGTACGATAGACGGAATAACGATTTATGACAGTGTTCATATGATCCGGGTAAACGGTTTCAATTTTACGAATATTTTTTTTTGTATATTGATGTTATATGTAAATAAGTATTTAAATATTATATATTATTGTAGTTTATTTTTTATTAATATCCGAATATATCATTTTACTATATATTATTTTAACAGATTTTTGAAAGGATAAATTTGATACTTGGGGTTTTGAGAAGTGTAAAGATGCCCACCTTTTTATTTTTATTATATTTTCTAATTTTTCAATGATAAAAATGATAGTTTGGATTTTTGGAAGGATAAATATGTTATTACAATTTTTCGAACAGTAAATATGATACTTTTGTTTTTTAGTAGGATAAATATGTAAATCCCTCATTTTAATTTTATTATTTATTATTATTGTAATAATAATAATTATTATTATTACTACATGGAGGTTAATTACTCTTATAAAAATTCTAAATATGTAAAATTTATTATCGACGTCATTTGAATATAGTGATGATATGAATGATTGTCCTACTTATAAACGACTAGTCGCCTCTCTCCCTCTCTTTGATTGATTATTGAAGTAATTTGTGGCTTTTTGGAGGGTTTGTGTGAAGCTCAAATTGCTATATTATTTATGATTTTTTTGCAAAACGCAATAATTACGTTGACCAGTTATGATTTGTTTGTATGCGAGTCGGATAATGTTGTGTGACAAATTATTTAATGGTTAAAAAAAACTAATCTTTCATTGAGAATTAAAGATAATTATAACACTTGGTTATCCGATAAAGCAAAACAATGTAAAATTCGAACATGACAAAAATATATCAAATGATTTTTACAATTATAATATAGTCATGTCTCTTCATTGGATGCATACTTAATGATACGAGTCAATTCGATAATATAACAAATCGACAAAGATGTGCAAAATTTTCCGCGCGCGTCATGCTAGTGTAATATATTTTGGGAAATTTTCAAAAAACCCCCTATCTTTTTTGGATATTCTAAAAAATCCCCTATCTTTTTGGAAACTCCAAAAAACTCCCTCTACCAAAATTTTATTTTCAAATACCCCCCTATGAGGTTAAAATTAACTATCGACGGTGTTAAATATTGTTTATGACCAAAATACCCTTCTTTTTACATATTTAGTAATTAAAATAATGTTTTTGTTATTTGTATTAATTTTATAAATTTTTTTTAGCTTATAATAATTTTTAAAAAATAATTATCATATGTTATATTTATATAATTTTAATATTTCATACATTATATATATTTTACTTTCATATTTTTTTACTGAAAAAATAACATAAAATAATAATAAGATGAACAATAATATTAAAAGAACACCTTGAGAATATTTAAAAATTAAAATATCATGGATATATTAAAAACATACATAAAAGAAGAACGAAAATAAAAATAAAATAGATGTTTAAAGAAATATTTTTCTATCAATAATGTTTATTTTATTATTATCTGATGTTAGTTTTTCATGAATAATAAATGAAATATTAAAATTATACAAACACAACATTTAATAATTTTATTTTTGTGAAATCATTATATGTTAAAAATTATTTATGAATTTTCTTAAAACTAATAAAATTAATGAAAAAATAACAAAAATACACATATGAAAATAGAAGGGTATTTTGGTCAATTTTTTTTTTAACACCATCCATGGTTAGATTTAATCCTTATAGGGGGGTATTTGAAAATAAAACTTTGGTAGAGGAGTTTTTTTTGGAGTTTCCAAAAAGATAGGGGGTTTTTTAGAATATCCAAAAAAGATAGGGGGTTTTTTGAAAATTTCCCATATATTTTTACATACATTAGATTTACATTTTTGTTGACGTATTATTCTTTTTAATTTGCCCAACATATCTTTTTGAATATCTTGGGTCATACATAATGGGCGCGGTGATGCGAATGCTGTCCCCATTTTCTATTTCTCGATGGGGGTGAGAGTCGTATCTAGAGGGCGCACAAATACGGTTCTCTCCGGCAAGACCCTGTTCATAGCCCCATGCTAGAGTTCCCACCGTGTCGGGTATCCTCGAGAGATTTTTGCATGCTACCACGATGCTAAGTGTTCCCATATCCGGCAAATTAGTGAGTGGGGTGTGATCAATCATCTCGCCAAATCCCACCTCTATTTGATCAAGCGTGATGCGTGGAGTAGGAGGTGCTCGAGATTAATCCAGACTTCTAATCATACTCTACCTATCTCCGCCAACTATCTCAGCCCCTCATATGCTGGGGCAACTGGATGGTATCTTGGCTACCCCATATGTGACCAGGACTCAAAACTCGGTCGTGACAAGGGTCTAATTAAGGATAGCCTGTAGGGATAGAATTAGGGGGGGAGGGGGCCTTCGTGCCAGCCTACGGGCCTTTATCAAAAAAAAAAAAAAAACTAACTATCTCAGCCCCCATAGGTCTTGCTGACGGATAACATAGAAAAAAAAATGTTGGAACCGAACCAAGATATCTTGGTATCCGAAAAGATTAATACAAAACCTGACATCTTTAAAAATACGTTAGATTTCAACCTCATGCACAATTCAAACGAAACAACCGGGAATGGACATCAACCAGAACATATATTGGCTTTCATTAGGGGTTGGCATGGAAGATGTCCCCATTGAGGTACCAAGAGGCGCGGAAGATGGATGCAATGATTTAGCATATAGACCAGCTGTGACATCGTTGTCGCAAACTATCGACATCTCTTCAAACATTTCAATCAGCTTATTTATGTAAGAATCATTATTCAGATGTGCATAAATGATTACATTATGAAAAAACATTAACAATATATATACTAAATGAATGGATGCCAAAAATTGGTAAAAGAACGCGAACACAAATTGGTAATCTATATATTTCTGCAGAAGAAGAAGCCAATGCATCGCAAGATATAATACTAAATAAATTCCCAAATAACTCCTTGACCAGGTACCTTTCTGCTAAAATAAAATAACCCTCAAAATATAAAGGATAATTATACCATACCCCTCAAATTCGCTCCAACATCCTCTATATCACCAATTAACAATTAATTAACATGGTAATTAACAAAAAAATGTTCTATTAACGATTAATTGATATTGATTAAGAATTGTTAACTCATATGTACTTCAATTATATATCAATTAATCGTTAATGGAGCGTATTTTTTATTAATTATCATATGAATTAATTGTTAATTGGTGATATAGAGGATATTGGGAGAAATTTTAGGGACACTGACCTCAAATATAAATTTCATGGTTTTTGTTAATTTGCAGTGCGATGTACCAACTGGCAACAATGTTGAAGAGATTCAGGTCGAAATTAAAAAAACAAAACAGATGCAAAGAGTGTCTCTCTCTGACCAACATACTCAAGTTCACATTCAAGAGGACATGTAAATGTATTATCACTATTATTAATTATAAACAAAATGCATAAATTTTCATTATCTCGAAAACAGTATTATTTTCCAGGCAGAAGCTTTTAGGAGGTAGCAAATCGAAATGGAAGCAGTTAGAATTGAACTTCAAAGGTACACTTATGTTATTTTCATAATTTTGAGGTGCATATGAGCAAAAATCAACTTATTATATTTTCCGGTTTACAAAAATACCCCTGGTTTGGAGAATTGCAAGCAAGAAGAAATGAAGAAAAAAACTCAATTGGTCCTCTCCAGAGCGCGAACGAGAGAGACACCGAGGCAAGGCATGGACGCGAATTTGGTGTTGGTGTGTAATTTTTATATTATATGTTCATAATAAAATATGTAAATATAATTATTTGTTTGTGTATTGGTCTATTTGTTTCACTGATTTTGCTTGTGTATTTGCGTATGTGTGTGTATTTGTCTGTGTGTTGGTGTATTTCTATGTGTGTATTTGTGTACTTCTTTTTATGTGTCGAATAATATGTATGATAGTAAAATAATCTGTATTATTATTATATGTATCTCAAAAATAAATATTATTTATGAAATATTAAATATAAAATTAAAAATAAATATTAATTATTTATTTAATAGTAAATAATAAATAAATATTAAATATATGGTATAATATGATTTATTTAATAGTAAAATAATATGTATTTGGGACGGCCTGACTCTAAAAGTCTGCTGACAGTACATGATAGGGTTGCGCCTGTCAAGGTCGGTTTGTCAGGGGCGCTAACCGTCCCATTAAACTTTAGAGTCGGTTTTAGAGGCTTTTGGGCCGGTTTTGGTCGCCCCAAAAGGTTAAAAATGTTGTAGTGATAGCTTAAGCGTATATGATACGTTAACTATATTCTCTAAATATCATGTATATGAGATATACGTGGGAGACTGAAGAAAATACAGTTTTTGGATCAACGATAAAAATGTACATATAAGGATATATAAACATGAGTGTTCATGGGTTTATATAAGTATATAATAGGATTAACACAATATTGAGTCAGAGACGGTTCGTTCCGAACAAACTGAAGTTCCGTTCGAACGAACCACTTCGAGTATAAAAATGTTTTATACATACTCAAGCCAGAAAAGAGTTTGTTCGAACGGACTAGGATAGTTCGTTCAAACGAACATACTGTTGTATGTGTATATTGGGGATACGAATATCATGGAATGAAAGTTTATGGAAAACAAAATGCCCTCTGAAAGTCCGTTTCTTCGCATGGCTATGGTTCCAAGATAAACTTCTTACAATCGACAATCTAGCCAAACGAAATTGGCCCAATTCTACCACCTGCCCGAATTGCACAAATACGCCCGAAATGATAAAACACCTTCTCGGTTTGTGCCCGTATGCAGCCCATCTCTGGTCAGATTTACAATCGGATTTCAACACTACACTAAACCTCCACTGCCAACCTATATATCAACAATGTTTCAGAAATCGCTCGGCGCTCGCTGGTCGGCAGACGACCATCAAGCGCCAAGGATGATTAATCGGGATTAATCGGGAATCTCGGCGGATCTCGGCGGATTTTTATTTTTTTATATTTAATATTTAAATTAATTAAACAAAATTACAAATCACAGTTTTTTTAATAAGTTTTAAATAATTTAAGTAACAAAATGCACTACGTCACTAAACTAACATAAACTCAAATAATAATATATATATATATATATATATATATATATATATATATATATATATATATATATATATATATATATATAAATAATATTAAAAATATGAAAAAATTTAGTCCAAATATATTTTTTTGAATAGTATCCGACAAACGATCGTTTTCATTATTGATGTCTAATTTTTTTGATGTCAATGAAAATTCATTGGCAATCCATAACAAAAACGATCATTATTTTGAATAGTATCCCACAACCTCTCATAATATATGATTTTTTGTGCTTCACATTCAACCAACTAGACTATGGACCCGTTGACAATTCAAAAAAAAAATTTTAAAAAAAAAAAAAAAAAATTGCAAAAAAAAAAAAACTGTACACATCTAAAAATCGGCTCGGCGGCTGCTTGGCGGTCTTAGCGGACCCTTGGCGGTCTTAGCGGACCCTTGGCGGCCGATTTGCGGAAATTCGCCAAGCACAAAACGCCAAGAGTTTATCTCGACGGTGGACCCTCGACTACCGATTAATCGGTGATTAATCGGCCGCCAAGGCCGATTTCCAGAACATTGTATATCAATCATAACTAACAAACCGAAAACGCTTGCAACCGACACACATGAAAAGGTGGGACGCCAAGTTCATGACAATTGGATGGAATCTATGGAAATAACGGAGCTCCCGAATTTTCTCGATGAAACAAACACCATATCAAATTACTTTGGAAAGGATGAACGAGGAGACACGGAAATGGCTGGTTTCAACGTAACAGAGAAATCAGAAATTTAGGGACTATCCCTTTTTCCAAATATGTGATGCAACTCTTGTAAATAAACTATTTCTAGATTAATACAAAAGAGAGGTGGCAATTTGCCACTCTCACTAAAAAAAAAAAAGTATATTGGATATACTCAACATTTGATCCAATCCTTATCCTATTAAAGTATAAATAAGATATTTATCTCTCCTATAGGTGTGGAAATCAGTTCTAACCAGTCCAATACACTCTATTTATAGTTGAATGAGTGCCACAAACGGAAGAAAGAAAAAAGAGGAGAAAAACAGTTTTTCTCCATTAGAAAATGTAATTGATCAATTTAAGCAAGTTCACACATGCTTCGTATATGCAGTTTCGTGTGTGACCGAGAGACTAGAACTCACGGTGGATACACGTAGAGAAGTTCACGTTTGCGACTCTCAATTGTGAGCAAACTGAAGTTAGGGTTAGACCGAAATCGTTTCGTAGAACGTGTTTGAGACGGTGTCGTCTGGGACACACGCATTGCAGGAGCGAAGAGTACGATGAAAAACACGACGGTGTCGAGACACGTGACGTGGGACGCACAAGAGCCGACCGTAGTGGAGAAGAAGAAGGAAGAATAAATACTATTATTATTATTATTATTATTGTTGTTGTTGTTGTTGTTGTCGTTGTTATTGTTGTCGTTGTTTCTGGTGGTGGTGGTTGTGATGGTGGTGGTGATTTGGGTTGAGCCAAATAAGAATTTAACGAACTAACAGAAAATAACAAAAAATAACTTCAATAAAATATGTTGTATTACATTAGAAACATACCAAAAAAAAATCATTAAGTATTTAGAACATTATAATTAAATTTTAAATTTTAAAACTAAAGTCTTAAAAAGAAAGATAATTATTTTAGTAACCTTTTTATTAACAGTGTGAAACTACAAATATAAAATTTAATCAAATATAATCTTACGTAACACGAAATGTATATAAACTATCAGTTATCATATATATAAGTATAATTATTAAATGATCATTTTAGTTTGAATATTTTTTTATAGATATTTGCATCTCTAAAAACTAAAACAATTATGCTTTTATGAGAACATGTAATGATTTGAATAATTTTAAAACATATATTTAGGGGAATTTTATTTTATATATTCTTTCATTGCATATTTTGTGAGAGGTGATGCTAAACACTCTGTGATAGATTTTTATTTTGGGCCCAAGTAATGAAGTTTCTTGAATGCTATGTATCATCCTCTTCATGATCATCTAATTTCCAATTGCCATTATCACCCTTAATCATGGCTCTGTTTTTAGGAATCCACCAAGATGGAGGAACAGGATGCTCATCCTTTAAAGAATCCACCATTTTATTCATCAAAGCTATATCCCTATCAATCACCAACTCGAATCCTCCTTTCATCTCCCCCGCAACTCCATGCATGTAATTCTCTAAATTATGCCATATCGACAGACCACCCGGACTCTTCAAATATGGCGATTTCATCGTGTCAATCATTATCCCGACTCCAACGTCCTTATATGGGATCGTTGGGTATTGCGGGACTACATCCATTGCGTTATGAACCCTCAGTAATCTTAGGTTTGGCATTTCGGCGAATACTTTTTTGAAGTTACAGTCGCCAACTCTAGGGCTTGCAAAGACAATGCTTGTGACCGGAGATGTGGCGCGATTGACATTGTTCGAGACGATGTCTATGGCGTTTAGGGTTGCTAGTGCAGCTCCCAGACTGTGACCAGTTATTGTTATGCTGGTATCCTCGTCCTTGTACATGTCCATCAACCTACTAATCTCTGCCAAAACCTGTCGAAGAAATAAAGATGAAATCAGGCCTCTTTTCATCAGAAAATTATGGAAAATCAAATTACCTGATCTCTGACACTTAGCTTGTTGTAACGCGTGTTTTTATTTAAAGACGTGTACAAGGAAAGCCATCCTCTATGAACCATGGGCCTGTTGTCATTCTTCGGTGGTCCAAGTATCGCCGAAGCTGAAATCAACGAGAAATCTAAATTGTACACCCATTCGAATGCTTGCATGGTGCCTCTCCAAGCGACTACAATGTCCCTTCGCCCTAATAACGCCTTGCCTATATTTGATTGAATTTAGATTTGTACTACAATACTAATATATATAGGATCATCAATTCGTTACCTTCGTCGGTAGCAACTGCGACATAACCTATGAAGTTTGATTCCTTGCACCATGGCTCCTTCGATAAAGATTTAACGATGAATGCATTGGGCATGATAATGCTCGATGTGGCGTACAAATATTTCGTCACCATGTATGCTTTAGGGGCCGACATTTCAACCTTTTCGAAGAGATTTGATCTCTTATACCTATTATAAGAATGTTTGCATCATAAGAGTTCTGAATTATATTATTGTACTTGACAATTAATACGTTTCGAAATACCTAGGTGCACCGGCAAAGGGTGATCGCGTTTCCCTGATGAAACCATCATAAGCTGCCTGAGCTAATTCGCCGTAATTTATTATGCTTCGACGAAGATCTATCTCAAGTGGGTCTATAAGATTTTTCCAGTCACTACTTCCATGAATCTCCTTCCATCTTTTCGCTATGTTTCCAAAGAAATCCTTTGACATGATTGTTCTTTCTTTCTCTGTGATTTTGCCTTCAGAATTTGAGCAGATATATTTAGATTGTACTAAACATATCTGATTGGGAACATGGTGCATTTATAGTATATATTAAAACTAAGTTAGTTATCATGTTGTTGTGTGTGTATATGCCAACACTTAAAATATATGCACAATGATTTTTTGTATATGAAATAAACGATGTTCTTCATGATCAATATCCTTGATCACGGAAATTGCATGAACCAATGATTACAATCCTTGATCATGGAAATGGAATGAACCTTATTTTCCAAGAGAAATGACGGATGCATGATGAGTGTTTTTTCATTGTGAGTGTGTATTATAATCCACTATCCAATAGTATAAACTATTAAGTGTGGGAAAAGATAATGGAAGCACGCAGGTGACTACAAACTGGTGACGTTTAATTCAAATAAAAGGAAGGGGTTATATCTAGAAGGGTAATTTTACTCTTTCCCCCAAACCCACTCCCGCACCCACGATATGGGTTGGGGGGAAATTCCCATCCCCAAATTGCACCCAAAAAATTCAATTGATGGTTAATTCAAATTTTAATTAACGACTAATTCAAAGTTAATTAACGGTTAATTCAATTGTACTATTTATTAACAAAAATTAAAAATTTTAATTGATGGTTAATACAATCTTGGGTACACAAATTGGGGAGGCGAATCAAAACCCCCCAGATCGTGGATGCGGAAGTGGATCTGGGGGGTTCCATATATGCTCCCTATCTAGAATTATATATTCGGGAAACGGAAAAATATATTTGTCCCCAAAACTCATTCAAACACTATTTATACGTCAATCGAGTGTGTTTAAATTGTTTGATTAGATGTAAAACATATTTGAGGTGGCAAAGGAGGAATAAATGAATGAATTAGTATTATTAATTGAATCAATTAGCAATTTAATTGATCTTTTCATTAAATTGATACGTCAATTAACATGTATTAATATCGACATATTATAAATTATTTACGTATCAAATAATATTTAATTACGTCAATTAGAGAGTCTAATCAACCCATTTAACCATTTTTGCCATCTCATCGAAGGTATTGTAATGAGTTTGGTAGGGGTGTTCATTCGGTCGGTTCGGTTCAAACCGAACCGAATAAGGTCAAACCAATTTAAACCGAAACGAACTAAATTCAAATCTAACCGTTTTAACTTTCGAACCAATTAAAAACCGAACCGAATAAACCAAATTCTTATTCGGGTTATTCGGTTAAACCGAATAAGAAACGTTATAATTTAAAAAAAAAAAAAAATTTATCACAAAAATTATATTTTATTTATCAAAAAATATAAATACATATTATAAAATATAATTATATTATTTTATAGGATTATTATATCATTTTTTTATAATTTAACATTAATATATTAAAAAGATGAAAAATGAGAT
The DNA here is from genome assembly GCA_946800325.1 of Luzula sylvatica. Lineage (NCBI taxonomy): Eukaryota > Viridiplantae > Streptophyta > Magnoliopsida > Poales > Juncaceae > Luzula > Luzula sylvatica. The sequence continues at coordinate 21,599,971 of OX326961.1, forward strand.
GTTATTCGGTCGGTTAGATTTAACCGGTTTTCACAACATCAAAACCGAACCGAATCGAATAAACCGGACAATACCATTTTTTGAACCGAACCGAACCAAATAAATCGAAAAATCAAACCGATTAAACCGAATTCGACCGGTTCGGTTCGGTATCCGAATAAACCGAACCGTTTGAACATCCCTAGTTTGGGGGGCTAACTATATTTTCCCTTATTTGTTTGGGAAAATATACTTGGTGCAGCACTAACCAACCCACTTAATAGTTTTGCCATCATGAAAAATATACTAATCCCAACATTCTTAATGAATTGGCAAAATGAATTGATTAATATTTCTAATTGACACAATTAAATATTAATTGACATGTTTAATTAACACGTCGATAATTTATGATATGTCAATATTATTAATTGTTAATTGAAATGTCAATTCAATCACTAATCGAGTCAATTAATAACACTAACCAACCCACTTAATCCCCTCCGTCACCTCATCAAAGATGTTTTTATTTAATTCAATAATTCAGTTTAATATCAGCCATTGATATCTAACAAATTAATCTGAGTCATACATTGACAACTAACGAATATGGTATTAATTATCACTTTTCATTGATTACAATTACAAATGAGTATTCACTATTTTTGTTTAAATAATTTTTTTTTTTTTTTTTGAAGAAAATAGAGTGGGCTCGCAGGTCCCACATCTATTTTTAATATATATTAAAATATTACAAATATTCATTACAATACTCAACTCAATCATAAAACAAAAAAAATCAATCATAAATCAATTCCTAATTTTACTTAAAACCGGAATGATATCAGTGGAAAATCAGGGATGAAATTCCTCTTTAACAACCATGATTGACTTTCCTTTCTAAAGAAACCAGGAAAGACTTTCCATTTGAAAACCAAGATTGACTTTCCTTTCTAAAAACCAGGAAAGAAAAAGATGTTTAATCACCTTCTCCTCTCCGACAATCATGAAGTCCTCTTTCACACTGTTCTTACAGCGACCACCGAAACAAACCCTCGCCCACCTCCTACTTCCACCATCACCCCTCCCTTCTCCAACCTTCCTATCTCACTACCTCATCCCATACTCTTCCTCAACTCCCGCCTCCTCTGAAACCCTAGCTTCATCAGTTGTGAGATTATAAGCCTTCAAAAAATCATATCGATCCTGTATAATAATCTCAAACAACCGATTAACTGAGAAATTAGAGCCCTGAAAAATTCTTCGACATCTCTCCTTCCACACATGATAAATTGTCAATCCAATTATCTGCTTGATCATCAATGGAGCTTGCTGGCATAGAATTATTTTTAATGGATATGGATTTGGTGGTATGACAGATTTCAGGTAATTTCTAACCCTCAACCACATCAATTTCATGTAATTGCAATCCTCAAGAAGATGATTTACTGTTTCCTCTTTAATTTTGCACAAAACACATTGATTTGCTAAAATCCAGCATTTCCTTTGCAGATTATCAATAGTGGAGATCTTATTTTGAGAAATTAACCATAGAAAAACATGGATTCTCCCAGGTAACTTAATCCTCCAAATAAATTTCAATTCTTCCCTATTAATTCCAGATAAACCCATGTAACAATCTCAGACTTCAAATTTTCCTTTTGAGGTACCCATCCAAACAACCCTATCCTCCTCATCTGGTACCAAATGCACTGCCAAACAAGACTGGTACATCTCCTCAATCTGCATTACAGCAATCATGGATATTGGTTCTCTAATCTTGAAAATGATATGTAATTCATTCTCTTTTAATTCCAAAATTACATCCATTATGAATTGTTTAAATAATAGAGTATGCTCTTATGTCTTAGTTTTATTTCAATTATAATAAAATATTTTACATCCTATAAAAACTAAGAGATTATTTACCTGCCCCCAAAATTTACCATCACATCCTCTATGTACTAATTAACACACTTAATTGACATGACATTGACAAAGATCACACAATTAACAATTAACTAATATATAAATAACATACATATGAATTAATAATTCTCAATCAATATTAATTAACTGTTAATTATGTGTCCTTCGTTAATTACCATATTAATTAAGTGTGTTAATATGTGCTGATGAATTCTGGAGGCAAATATAATTTCCCAAAAAAACTAATGGGCCGGTAATACTACTAATACATTATATATAACCTACCACTTAATGACTTACCTAAGTCTATTATAATATAATATAATCTCACATAAAAAGCTAGGAAATGAAATCCGGGTTCCATTCTCTAACAATCCTGACTCTAAAAACCTGAACCTGAATTTTCGCCATGATTTTATTATTCAACATCTTTTTTCTACATTGTTAACATTTCATTAATATCATTAATTTCCATATTAATTTTGAATGTGTTTTTAACAAATTTAACAAAAATAACACTCGCGACAAAAATACAAAAACCCAGCAGCACAGTCATGGCAGTGTCCTAGTTTATTACAAAAACAATCTGATCACTTAAACCAGAAACCAAATTCCGACCCTGATTAATTTATTCTTTTTAACTATTAACCCAAAACCTTATGGCTTAATTCATAACCCGATTCATCAATCATCATCTTCGTGATCAACCAACTTCCAATGTCCATCTGTACCTTTCACCATGCCCTTATTCCGCAAAGTTCTCCACGAAACCGGTACAGGATACTCGTCTTTTAACGCATCGGTATTCTTATTGCAAAGTGCTATATCTCTATCAACCACAAGCTTAAACCCTCCTTTTTTTCCTTGAAAACCGGCAATGACATGCAAGTAACCTTCCATGTTATGCCACGTCATAATATTTCCTGGGCTCTTTAAATACGGTGATTTATGCGAATCAATTAGCAGTTCTACCCCAACCTCAGTATAACCTATAAACGGGTAAGTAGGGACAAGGTCCGGGGAATTATGGACACGTAACAGCTGAAGGTTTGGCAATGAGGTGAAGAGTTTCTTGAAGTCGGAGTCTCCGACTTTAGGGCTTGCAAAAACAATCACTGTTACTGAAATAGCGGAATACAATTGGTTGGTTTTGCAAATACAGCAGTTTGAGGTGGCGGAACGGAATTGGTTGTTGAGGCGGTTTGAGACGATGTCTACGGCATTTAGGGTTGCAAGACATGCACCAAGACTGTGGCCGGTGATAGTAATGCTGAGTTCCTCATTATCGTACTCATCAACTAGCCTTTGTATCTCGGTTAAAACCTAAAAATACAATAAACCATTTTGTTTAGCTCGATAAGAAGAGAATCAAAATAAAGGAAGTATGATATATACCTGTTCTCTCGCGCTAACTTTGTTATACTGTGATCGCTCATCTGTAGATGTATATATCGACAGCCACCCTTTATGAACCATCGGATCAGATCCGTCATCGGTGGATCCAACTCCAAGTATCCGTTTAGCAGAAACCTTCGTAAAATCAAAATCGTCAACCCATTCCAAAGCTTCAATTGTTCCTCTCCATACAATCAACACGTCCCTACGCCCCAAAACTTTCTTTCCTTCATCAGTCGCTACCGCCACGTACCCGATCCAGTTAGACTCCTTACTCCACACCTCTCTTGAAAAAGATTTGAATATAAAAGCCTGCGGAACATCAACGGCCGAAGTTGCGTACAAAAGTTTGGTGATTTGGTACATGCTAGGTTGAAGTTGTAGTTTGTCGAAAAACTCTGAACGTTTATACATGCACGAACCGGCATAGGGAGACCTCTTCTCGGCGTTGAAACCGTCATATGCAGCCTGGCATAATTCGCCGTAGTTTATTATGTTTAAGCGAAGATCCGGATCTAACGGGTCTAGTAGTCCCTCCCAATTGTTCTCGCCATTGACCTCTCTCCATCTCTTGGCTATTTTGCCATACATCGTATTGATGTTTAAACTTAAAAGGTAGTTTGGTATGCTAATGAGTTATTTTATTATTGAGTTAGGGTTTGTCATATATATATATATATAGCAATGTTAGTATTTTGTGTGTATTTAGGTGTCATTGACTCTTTTTTGAATGTATAGTTTTTGTGTTGAGTGCAGTGAAAGTGTGGTTGAATTGTTGTTATTTGTCTTGATCTTGATCCATTTTATGTGAAACAATTACTCGATATATAAATTTTTAAGCATTGAGAAACTTGCACGAATCAAGTATTATTATTTCAAAAGGAGGGCACCACATCCAAAATAATGACAAATATTATGGACCGAACTTTCATCCAACTTTAATGTGAGGGTTTGGAAACAAAAGGAGATCAGGAAATATTTCCTTCAAAGCTCAGTGAGTGGGAGTTGCGTGCAAGCCGAATTTTGTTCATCTTTCTTCCTTGCCCATTATCCCCTCGATCTTCTCCATTTGTAACAAAATGCACGTACAATGTAAAAGAGCAAAATTTGGAAATGGATATCTCAATTTTGATTTGAATGGGGAGGCATTAAGCAGATACGTGGCAAAATTATGCATGTTTTTTGAACTTGTCAACCAATCAAAACTCTCGCTTATAATTTTTTCCTTTATTTGCACCTCTCTTTTTTTCCTGATGATATCAAAAGATATATATTTGCTTATCCTTACCTTACAATAAAGGAAACTAAAACATCTGTAATCTGGGTAATGTGTAGTTCGTGTAGGGGTCATTATGGGAATATTGTGTACAGTGAAATTTACCTGACACACAAAAGCATACAGAAATAGACATAGAAAAACATCACAATTTCTCCTGTTGCTTAATGTCTTTTTCTTTGAAATGAAGAAGATTTCCGAATTTAGGAGCTACAAGAATAGCGTGCATAATAAATAAGATAGCAACATTATACTAGTCATTCCATGTGAGTTTTCATGTACGAGTCATTAAAGTTATAGTTTGCAATAAATTAAATATATTTTGAGCATATGCAAACCTAAATTTTTAAGAGCTTGTCTTAAAGATTAAACCTTCCTTTGGCTTTAAGTAGGGCTAAATACATTTTCCACCACATGATCATGAACATGAAAAAGGAAAGAAGAATCATCATATTAAAACCAAATATAAGTTTATTAAAATGTAATATTTTTTAAACCAAATGTTAGAATATAAAACGTGTGATAATATAATCTACCAAAGCATAGTAATTTATTATCATATTTAGTCATCAATCATTGATAAATAATGGTGCGGTGTAACCTACACATATTATATGGAGAACATGCACTTATTTAGTATGTATATAGCATAATCGAATACATTTGAAAGCGATTTAAAAATCGATGCGTGAAAATAAGTTACCTAGGTTGTTCGAGTTCTCGAAGATAGTCATTTCAGCCTGAAAATAATCGGCATAACTAATGGTCACGCCAGGCAGGGCCGGCCCTGACCATTGGCCGGTTTGGCGGACGCCACAAGCCTTCAAAAATGCGAGGCCTCCATTTTTTTTGGAATGTTTATGTGTTGATAAAAAAAAATAACGGGTCATGCTCAAGGTGTTCGATGAAATGTCCAACATAAAATACAAACATAATTACGATGATTTTATATTTTCCAAATGAGTTTAATACGCTATTACAATGATATAATGCAAGAGACCATTTTTATGAGAAATTTATTTATAGAAAAATATGTTTTTACATGTCGTAGTCAAGGTGTTCGATGAAATGTTTAAGATAGAACGTAAACACGATTATGAAAATTTTTTGTTTTGAGAAATTGATTTTATGGTTATATCAATGATGTAGTGCAATGCGAGGCCTCCAAAAATGCTAGGCCTCAATTTTTTTGGAATGTTTATGTGTTGAGAAAAAAATAACGGGTCGTGCTCAAGGTATTCGATGAAATGTCTAACATAAAATATAAACATAATTACGATGAATTTATATTTCTAAAAATGAGTTTAATACGTTATTACAATGATATAGTGCAAGGCAACCATTTTTAAGAGAAATTTATTTATAGAAAAATATGTTTTTATATGTCGTAGTCAAGGTGTTCGATGAAATGTTTAAGATAGAACATAAACATGATTATGGGAGATTTTTGTTTTGAGTAATTGATTTTTATGATTATATCAATGATGTAGTGCAATGCAAAACCTCCATTTTCATGAGAGGTTTATGTGTAGAAAAAAATATTTTGTTTCAAAATTGTGTCCAAAGTGTTTGATGAAATGTCCAAGATAAAATTTAAAGGTGTTTGAAATGTCTAAGATGAAATATCTAAAAATTAGTACAATGACCGGGCCTTCGTTTGTTGTGTGTATATATGTGTCATATTTGTAAGAATCAAGTTGAATTTTGTTATTATTTTATAATTTTCATATTTACAATTGTATTTTTATATATTTTTTTCGAGATCATGTGATGTTGTTCGTCATAGGCCTCCAAAATAACATGACCGGGCCTGACGCCAGGATGAAGCGTTCGTAGATCTTGCAATTTGGTCTTTAGCTGTGTGTTGTGTTGTTGCGAGAAGTCATTCGGCCAGTTTAAGCAGTTTGTTTTCGAGTCTTAATCTGAAGGATTGTTGGTCCCGAATACAGTTAGGTAGATCGGCATGTAACCTATTAGAAAATTACCAGGAACTACTAGGGTTTTCGCCCCAAGGCCGATAAGTTACTGCGATGTACAAGAAACATGATGTAAACTTTTGTTAATTAGTGCAAACTAATTGGGCCTGTATGAAAAAAAAGAAACAAATCCGATTATTCAGAATAAATGTAATATGTGACTAATTTGATATATTATAATCTTCTAAAAGGGCAATACAATGCGTAACCGATGATTAGCACGAAGGAATATATTATTTTCATACTACAAAATCAAACAAAGATACTATTACATAACCTCATAAATAATGTTCAACAAATTGGCATTCTTTTAGCAACAGATTTTTCTTCTTCTGTTTGTACTCATTACCTTTCTATAATACTAGGAAAATACTCGCGACTTCGGGGTTTTTCTTTCCTTGTTGATCCCAAGAATTTTGAAAACTTCATTGTGGGTTGTCTTTTCTTATTTATCGCAAGAATTAGAATATTTCAATTGCGAAAGAAAATACTCATGACTTCTTATAGTAATCATACTGATAAAAAATTGGAAACCTAACCATGATTAATTTTTCTTATATATTTATTTTTTTGCGTGAGTGCCAAACAATAATTATAAAAAATAGATATAAATATTGATCAATTTAAAAACATTGTAGAATATAATATCGAACAAATTAATATAATTATAGTATTTGGTGATTTTGACAAAAGTGATTTGTTTCAACAGTTGAAACACCTTTTTCTGGCAGGCATATGCCCATTTGATATGCTTAATATTCTATCAAAGTAGGTAAAGTTTGACGATTTGGAATCTGATACACAATTACAAATAGAAGGATTTCCTTATATACCCAGGTTTTTGAAGTATATTCCCAAAATACACAAGCTCCAAAGATAATTTAGGATGTACACAATGACGGAGTTTGTAATTCCTGCCAGAATTGAAAATGACGACATTTGTAACTCTGTCATGTGTTAAATAATTAACAACACTATTAATATCAGATTTTCAAATTTGGGGAACAAAAAAGAATTAAATATATAGCGGAATTGGTAACCCCGCCTGCACACGTGTAAGATTTGGCGGAGTTTGTAACTCCGCCAAATTGTTTTCTCCAGGCCGCTCTTTCTTCTCTCTCCCTCCTTTCTTCTTCTTTCCTCCATTTTCCTTCCCTCTCTCCCTCTCGGTTATCTCTGCGGTTTGGCCTAGGTATGGCTTTTTTTTATCATTTTTTCTTCTAAATCTTCCTAATTTTTGGTATATGTTTGTTATATAACTATTGTATGTATTGATTTTGGTGTTTTAGGACTGATTTGTATGCGAAAAGGGGTCCATTTGGTGGTTACGATTTCGTTTTCGATTTGGTGAATTTTCTCGATTTGAAAGGTAATTTCTTCTTTGATTTTGAATAGTTAAATTATTGTATTTGTTTAAAAAGGGTTAATTCGTGTTTAAATTAGGTGTTGAAATTTGGATTTTTAAATTAGGGTTAAAAATGACGAATAAATAGGTCCTATATTCGGTTCAAATTAGGGTTTAAAAATCAGGTGTAAAAATTAGGGTTTAAAAATGAGGGTGGTCAAATTATTGTTCAAAAAATTAGGGTTCAAAAAATTATTGTTCAAATAATAATATATATTCGGTTTAAAAAAATTATTACTAAAAAAATTATTTTATAATAATAATTTGTATATTAAAATAATAATATTTACATAAAAAAATTATTTATAGTAATTAATACATTAAAATAATAATTGTTTTTTATGAATATATTTTATAATAATTCTTAATTAATTGAGTTGAAATAATAGTGGTCAATTTATTTTATAATAATAATTTGTAAATTAAGATAATAATATTTATATTAAAATAATAATATTTATATTAAAAAAATATTTATATTAAAAAATAATATTGATGGTAAATAGTACATTAAAATAATAATTTTTTTTTTAAGAATATATTTTATAATAATTCTTAATAATAATTTTTTTTAATAAATAATTTGTATGTTCTTTATTTGTGTTCGACACATGGTTCACCTGATCAGTTAGAAGCGACGAATCCACTGGTCCAGGATTAGCCATCAATGGTAAGAACTTCCGAATGTAGGATTTAGGGTTTTAGGTAAGGACCTACCAATAAAGTCAATTATTAGCAGGCCATCGCAAGCTCGGCCGGTGGGTGTATGGGAATAGGGCATAGGCCTCTCCATAAGGAAGATAACCCAATCCATCGGGGTGGTTTCTGGTGATGTGCCAATAGTTGCCGGTGTCGGTTATAGAGTCACGAAAACTAAAAAGGCGTGTGAAGCAACTGCCATAAACTTGATACATGTCGAGTGAAAAGAAAATATTAAAAACAAGCTAAACATAATTGAAATAATCGATTTTGACGTGGCCATTGCTATTTTCTTTTGCCCTCGAGAATTAATCGAAGGATACATCTTTTAGGGAAAGAAAAGAATGAGCTTCTTGATCATGAGTGGTAAAAAGGTATGCACCGAATATGATAATATACGTTTCGTGATTATTTAAATGATTACGGTTTGCTCCTTCATAGATTTAAGAAAAATTATTTATGGAAGTAGTTATAATATAACGAATCTTTCATAAACAATGGAAATGTTGATGGATGAACCAGTATTGATTTTTACCAAAAAAAGAAAAGAAAAGATGAATGAAGCAAGTATTGTTTCTTTGAGGAAAATCTACATACCATGATTTTCATATAATTTAAGGATCTGTAAATTTCTAAATATTCCCTAAGGACTTTAGTGTAACTACGTGTCTGGGGTCCTCTATGTATAAAGTACTCTTTAACTAATATTAATACAAAAAATTGGGCTTTTGCCCCATAAAAAAAAATTCTAAATATTAATTTACTCCAAATTAAACCTTTCCTTTTTATTATTGCGTAACATGAAATTAAAGCATCAAGTTTTTCATAAAAAAAACAAGAAGCAAGACCCCAGTCTAAAATTTTGATGTAATTAGATGAATACAGATCACGAATAACATAATCCAAACTTCATTTATGCTGATTAAATAAGGGACATATTTTTCTAGTTTCTGCGAGGATGGTTTTTCTTTCGGGGTTATATATGGCACCCCATAACTCCAAAAATCATCACTGATGCGTCAATCCAAGATGGTTAAATTGATTGATTAATCCTCTAATCAATATTTATTTGAAAATACTTGAACATAAATGTTATAACACCTTGCTGGTACAGGATACCTCGGATAAAATAAATTGGAAGTGTGGACCATCAATGGAGGTTATACCTGTAAAATAATGGTGTATATATAACTTCATACTTAAAATCAATCTGGAAATTAAAAGTACCACTAAAAATGCAAATATTCATATGATCGGCAGAACAGAATAAAATTCTAACGCTGGATAGAGAGGTTGGATAATGACAAACAGATGTACGGTATGCTATAAGGAAGAGGAAACAATGTATCACATGCTCAATGATTGATACTCTTAATCTATATCCATTTTTTACCACTGGTTGCAATTCATATATAAATCATATTATTGTGAAATAACAAGTTTTTCTATTATCTAATTTATAACTTAGTGGTTGTTGGTCTTTAATAAAACCGGTTTGGAAAACTGTTTTTTAATGGGCCCATTAAGCTCGGTGCAAGTATGGAGAGTGTGGGCTTTGTTAATGGACCCATTAAGCTTCATTCTTTTTTCTTTTATAGTTACAATTGATTTTTTAGCCTTTCAATTGTTTAGTAATTGATTGGTAAAATATCTTATGTAAAAAAGACTTTTGTAACTTGTTTCTTCTTTTATAGTATTTATTTTGTTTGGAAGGAGGGCTTAGAACCTCCTCCAAATTTACTCAAAAAAAAAAAAAAAAAAAACTGTTTTTTAGTCACTCTTGTTATAGTGAATATGTGTGCTTGGCAGTCATTTAAAATAAAATAAACTAAGATTTTATATAAGTAAACTTTGGGGCATATTAGGAATAAATTGTGCAGGTTTATTAAATCCCTTAGATAATATCCTTAATAAAAAAATTGATAAAAATATTCGACACACATTAACAATTTTCATATACCAGATTTGGTGTGAAAGGTGCAGAAGAATTTTTGAGGGACATAATCTTAATAATTGGAAATTAATACAATTAATTTTAGATAAAAAATTAGAAATTGACAAGGCCCAACTAACAAAATCTAATAATAAGAACCTAATGCACATTATTTGTCCTAACAGATTTCAGGTGGAGGAAGAGGGCATCATGCATAATGGATAAGAAGACATACAAGCACATGAAATCTCAAAAGCGTGATGTGAAAAGAACAATGGTGGGGCTAATTCATGCATGTATTCAACAGAACAAAAGGGGTATTAAAGTTTTAAACTCATATGCAAGCAGCATTGTTCAAATGCAAGAAAGGAGGAATACTTATCTGCAAGAAGAAGGATTCATACTCGAGAAAAGCTTCCAAATCTGCCTGATGCCATCCCACCAATCCAATTCCTGAACTCACCGATCCAATTCCGAATATCACCTTGGAAGGACAAATACAAACAAGCAACCATTAGTATTAAAAGAGATGTGAAAGCCAAGAGGAAATTCAAATCAGAAATACGTCAAATACCTCTTCAATCTATACCAGAAGATAAAGCAAAACAAAGTTGCTTGGGGGCTGATCCGACAGAGGAGGATTCAAAAGATTTCTGCAAAAGGGGAAGAAAATTTAAGAATCGAGAAAAGAAGATGATGAGTATAAACTCAAAGCCGAAACAGGAAAACTCATTGATAAGGGATTACGAGCTAGATAAAGGATTCTTTGTTGAGTTTGAAGAATGCTCCGTCGATGAAGTCCCTTAACACGGTCCAGCAAAGATGGAGATACGCTCTAGCTTCACCAATAATATATCTCAGGAAGAAGAAGATCGAGGAGGATTTTTTTGAGAAAAATATGGAGCCATTGGGCATGTTTGGTGACCGTATTATAATTTACATGAAGTAAGTCAACCTTCCGCAAGTCGAGTTTCGAAAATTGCAGTTCAAATTTTAATGTTTGAATTGACGAAAGTAAAATTACCGAATTTATAGTTTTTATGTTTGGGTTGATGTAATTGAATTATGAAATTTCAAAATGTATATGTTCTAAAATTTTCAAATAAATTCAATCATTGGCTAATTAACATAATATTTTAATTTAATTTAACCAAGAAACTAATAATCATCCAACAAGTATACCATCACATTACAATTCAAAAATAAAAATAAAATAAAACAAGATTCTTACGTAAACAATTTCATATCAGAAATCAACACATACTGTGATGTTCCATTACGAAATTATCAATCCAACTATTTTGAAGAGTATAATTGAACTTTAAGAACATACAAACAAACTTTTTGTCCATATTCATTGTATCGGCAATGCGCGTAATGCTCTTATCTACCCGAACAACGTTGGTTTTGCAAATGATATGCATTACTTATAAAAGGATTTAATCTGGTGACTTTAATTATAAAATAAACTATTTCAATTAGTAATAAATTTTAAAAGACATGATGCACAACACCACAAGTGTATTAATAATTTATGTATTTTTTTTATAATCTTCATTGTGTATGTCATGTTTTGGTCAAATTATTTTTTCTCATGTATACAAATATACATGATAATTTGAATATATGTAGTCTTGTGGGGGCATAATAATTCTCAAATTATGTTTTTATAGTTGAAAATGATGGTGGCTATATAGTACTCCCTTCACATCTTCATTGATAACTATCATTAAAAAAATTCCGCTAATTTATTTATTTTTCTGCGACTAGGACTCTCGTAGTTTTGGGATGAAGTTGACTTACCGTAGTGAAGAGATCGTTAGTAATACAAAATGCAGGAACTTAGTTAAATACATCAAACCAAACAAACGAAAATGTCAAATTTCTGCAAGTGTAGTTACTAACAGTCATGTTTACAGTCATCCAAACAGTCTTTTAGGATGAAGGAAAGTCTAGGAGGAGGCTGAGTAAGATATTTTAATGAAGGTAGTGCCTAGGCCTTTTGAAGAGCTCAACATGACGGCTGAGTTGCGTTGTAAGACGATGGTGTGCTGCGAAGAAGAGAGAGAAGAAGGCGTTGTGTGGAGAAAGAGGTATTTATACCTAGGTTTCGACAATACCGGAACCTCCAGATTCTGGTGATTAAAATCCATGTTTTGCTTTCTACGATTCATTAGATTCCATAATACAAATGAATATTTATTTTGCGGCTATTTAGATATGTTAGTGGCTATGTTGCACAGATACGGATACGGGTATCGTATCCGATACGAAACGTATCCGGCGATACGACAATTTTCAAAAAATCATGGATACGGATACGGCTATATAATTATTATTTTAATATATTTATATTGTATATAATAAATAAATAAATAAATAATAAATTAAATAATATTTTGAAATTAAATATCATGACAATAAATAAAATCAACATAACAATACAAGTATCATAAAAATATTCTAAATTTATTCTAGAAGTATCCTACAACTAATTTAGAAGTATCCTAGAAGTATCATATATAATTTATTTAGAAATATTATGGGCCAAAATATATAATGGGCCGAAGTATCATAAATGGAGTATCTCAGCCGTACCCTGAACGTATCCTAACCGTATCATGCCATATCCTGTCGTATCCCCACCGTATCCGAAAAAAAATATTAAAATAATCGGATACGCCACGTGGCGTATCCGATACGTATCCGAGCCATATAGTACCCGTATCCGTATCGGACACCCGTATCCTCAAGATACTTCTGCATTTTTGAAGTATCCGCGTAACATAGGTTAGTGGAGGTTTATATGTTTATGTAATAGTAAGGCCCAAAGTAAAAATATAAAGTAGGGGTTAGGGTTATGAAATTTTGTAACTCAAAACCTTTTATAGGGATGTATATTTTTATATTAATATAAAAATGAAAGTGAATTTAAGAGTCCACTTCATTATTTTTCGAAAAAAATATATAATCAATCCACTTAATCCTCCTCGATTGACGCATTAATGATGTTTTTTTGAGTTTGGGGGTGTCATATATTTACCCTTTTTTGTGAGATATAGGTATTACTTTCAAGTATTTTCTTTTGATTTCAGAGGGAAATTATTTTACTACACCCCTTAAATATATGAATGTAATGTAAAATTTTGCACTAATGGAGGCCACTAAATAATGGTTAGCTTATTGTTAAGAGGGGTTCAAGACATCAATTTATTTAATGCAAATTTGAACGAAGCTATCGCCTCCTCCTTCAAAAATTTTTTGCACTAATGAAAGAGTGAATGTAGGACTCAAGTCTAATTCATTTGTTCTCAAAAAAATATTATGTATACAAGAGAGTGAATTTTACATAATTAGTTTGACCGTATTAAGGCTGAAACTAAATATCTCTCTCGACAAAAATCTCTCGATTAACAGTTAACACAGCTTAGTGACTGGGATAGGATCGGCATAAGGTCCATTTAGCACACCATCCGCGATTAAACGATAGGTGGCCTCTGTTTGGTGAGCCCCATCCCATGAAATGTACTTTGACGGATCGGGGCATAAGTGTACTTTCGGGTCTTTGCTTCCACACGTTATAGTAGACGAGAAATTGTACGCTCCTGGACCTCCACAACATGCGTATAGGCTTGAAGTAAACCCTAAACATAAAAAGAGAAAGCTCGAATAAAAGTTCATCAAAATTAATGGGCAACTTGAAAATTAGGGTTTGCACAAGAATTGTTTTCTAATTTCTCGGTAAACTATCTTATTGTTTGATATCAATAAATGGAACACCAAAAAACTTACCAAGCTTCTTTGCATTCTCGAAAATATTAATGTCTGCTGTGTAATAATCTGCATAGATGATTTTTACTTTGGGGTAAAGAAGTCGCAATTTCTGCAATTCGCCCTTTAGCATTGTGTTGTGTTCCTCGGAGAACTTGTTTGGCCAAATCAAGCAGCCTGTTTTAGGTTCATAGTCTGCGGGATTCTTGCTTTGGAATTTTTGAAGATATGACGGTGCGCAACCGAATGGGAAATTTCCCGGAACTACTAGATTTTGGGCCCCGAGGTTTATCAAATCCTACAAATATAGAAAAATAAATTTCATGAGTTAAGTATTTTGTCGAAGAAAGTTGCTTTTACGAATGTTGCTGCATTTCGATATATGTACATTGTTCTACTTTTATGGACATATATATATATATATATATATATATATATATATATATATATATATATATATATATATATAACTTTTTGTTTACATATTTAGTAGTTAATCAATAAGAGCTCACCTCTACAACATTACCAATACGCGCGATAACGAATGGAATCAAAGCGCGTACTTTCTCCGTGTTCCAATTGCTAAAGAAAGGTACATTGTAGTCGTTTCCTCCGATCTCTCCAACAACAAAGAGAGAATTGCTCGCCACATGTCTAACATCTGCAGAACGAATTTACATACATTTTAGAATCTCATTCACTTTGTTCCGGACTTCTTTACATATTTTTAGAATGAATATACCGTTTTAATATAGAAGAAAATATAATAAAATTACTGACCTGACCCGTTGGCAATGACAGGCAAGAGTTTCTTAAACGTATCCATTTGAATACCCAAAGAGGTATTTGTCCAAGGAACATTCAAGCCTTGTTTGATAAAGAAGTTATTGTCTAGAGCTCTTCCTCCAAACAAGGCGAAGTTGGCCCCTTTCTTAAAGTACTTGGTGGTGTTGCCGCCTAAAGCTGGTGGAGGTAATGGAAACCCAAATTCTTGTGCTGCATAAATACACCGAAATATAAGGCATGTGACATCACTCATGTTTCATACATGAACCCAAAATCTCGGGAAATTATACTATGCCCCTCGAATGCATTTCAATACTCTTGATGTGACACTCAAGGATAATTCGTACATGTTAATCAACTGTTATTCAATCCTTTCAATATTATATTTTAGAACAAAAGGCTCGTATGACATACCAATGAAGTCGATAATCAGCCGGCCATCACTAGCGCGACCAGTGGGACGATGAAAGTAAGTTTGTCCAAACGGAAAAGCACCGAGTCCTGAAGACGGGCTACCGATCATGTGCCAATAGTTTCCCGTATCCGTTACCGAGTCGCCGAAAGTAAAAATACGCTTGAAGCAGCAATCTACTTGGTATGTGTTTAATTGAAAAGATAAAACAAAAAGTATGGCCAAGGTAGTATAAAGGATGGGCTTAGACAAGGCCATTTTTTTTTCTTTTCTGAAGAGTATGCAAAATAGCGTATAATGTTGAAGGAAATTGTAGAAGGTCGAGGTGAGTTAGTTTGAATATAAATAAAGAGGAAGGAGTTTGAAAATACCGAGCATGTAGGTTAGTTTGTTAATTCGCTTTGAACACCGAATTACCGTATAGTAATTGTAAATTTTTCAATGAAAAAATGCAATACACGGGGGACATACGAGCCCTCTTTATTTTTCTCAAAAAAAAAAACACCGAATTACCGTCGAATTGAGTCCTAGCCCAATTTAGAGATATGGTGTGTTCACATCGGTTAAGATATTTGTTAAGGATAAGTTGATTAAGATGTCTGTTAAGGATAAGTTGATAGGTTTTTTAATGGTGATATGAAGTCTATTTACAGTTTTCTGATCACTTTATCATGTATTGATGAGGTGACCTGTATGGAATAAATAAATCTTATTTAATCTATGTTGCACGGATACGGATACGGATATCGTATCCGATACGATACGGATACGGCGATACGGCAATTTTAAAAAAATCACGGATACGATTACGGCTATATAATTATTATTTTAATATATTTATATTGTATATAATAAATAAATAAATAATAAATTAAATAATATTTTGAATTTAAATATCATGACAATAAATAAAATCAACACAACAATGCAAGTATCATAAAAGTATTCTAAATTTATTTTAGAAGTATCTTAGAACTAATTTAGAAGTATCCTAGAAGTATCCTAGAAGTATCCTATATAATTTATTTAAAAATATTATGGACCAAAATATATAATGGGCCGAAGTATCCTAAATGGAGTATCCCAGTCGTATCCTGAACGTATCCCAGCCGTATCCTGCCGTATCCCCGCCGTATCCGAAAAAAATAAATATTAAAATAATCGGATACGCCACGTGACGTATCCGATACGTATCCGAGCCGTATCGTACCCGTATCCGTATCGGATACCCGTATCCTCAGGATACTTCTGCGTTTTTGAAGTATCCGCGTAACATAGTATTTAATACATGAATATATTCATGTTAAATAAATAAATAAAAAATAAAAAAGAGTGATTTAACATAGAAAATAACGAGTGTTATGATTTTACATATGTTTTCACCTTATTTGTTCACGCACAATTATAATCATTTTATTACTTTTAATAAGTCGGTAGTATTTTTTTGGGGTGGTTTGGTCAAGAAGGAATAAGGATGATTTGGTATAAATTATAACACTCGTTATTTTCTACATAGTGAAAGAGAGAAACATGATCTGATCACTTTGGAGAAAATAACGAGTTATAACATAGAAAATTATAACAACGA
Organism: Luzula sylvatica; assembly: GCA_946800325.1. Lineage (NCBI taxonomy): Eukaryota > Viridiplantae > Streptophyta > Magnoliopsida > Poales > Juncaceae > Luzula > Luzula sylvatica. The sequence goes on from OX326961.1 coordinate 21,617,120, forward strand.
GTGTTATAACAAAATGATCAGAAATTATAATACTACCGTCGATACATGTTGGACCCTTCACTCCGAACATTTCCCATGAAACAAGAAGGATGACAAACAAAAGGAAAGAGAGAAACATGATTCGAGACATGAAAGGATGCGCGACGACAAAGGTCATGATGACAAAGATAAGGAGAAGGCTAGGGATTACAACAAAAAGAAGGCCAATGTGGCCAACGCGGGTCATTGGGGAGACTCGAATTCTTCAAGTGACTCTTCCGACTCGGACTCCAATTTCGACAAGGAAATCGTGAACCTAGCTCTAATGGCTGAGGTAACTCCCTCAATGGATGAAGTTGTTGAACGAGCTATCCATGAAATGCTTCTTCGACGATTTCCTTTGCCGGAACCATCGATGCTTGCTCCACCTCCAATCACCTCACTGATTCCTACGATCGAGGCTCCGCATGACTCCTATCAGGAGATAATTTTAAATCTTGAATTTCAATCAATTATATCGGATCGAGATTCAAGCTCGATCATTGAATCGGATAATATTATAGAGCTTGAATCACACTATGAATTAGTGTGGGAAGTTACGTGACTTCGTCAAATTGAGAAAAATAGTGAAAGCGGGATATAATCTCCCAAGGCTAAGGCATCTAGTTTTGAATTGTCGGTTGAGTCATACAAGGAACAACTAAATGAATTTGATGGATTTTCCAAATGTGAATGTTTGGCTCTCAAAAGAGAGATTTCGCACCTAAAAGTCGAACTTCAACATTTAAAAGTTGTGGCTGAGTCCTTGAGGAGCGTTTGTGTATCTCTTGCACAGAGCACACCCTCATTGGACAAAATCTTCGAGGGTCAAGAACCCAATGACAAGACGGGTCTAGGATTTACGAAGAGTAATAGTTATAATCCCGATTCTTCAAAATCCAAAGATCAAAAAACAATTGGGAGTATAAAAATGAAAAAAGTCGAGAAAATGCTTTCATGTACCGAGACTATAACAAAGGTAAAAATGTTAAACATGAACAATCTAAAAATGTTACAAATAATAATTGGTTTAATCATTTTACACCTAACTCATCTTATAGACATAATCAATTGGAACGACCGATTGCTTCTCAAACGGAGACCAAATGGTTACTTCTATAAGGCGATTCACCTTATGTCGCATCTCATGAGAAATGTGAAGTAATTATAGTTTTGGATCAACTGGAAGAATGTACAAATAAAGATACATGAACGTACGAGTTTCGTCGAAACGATTGAGTGCATAATGAGATTGTGCACATTTGTCAATCACTGAGTATTCTGTTGTGACTGACAATAGGCTCCGTTGTGACAGAGTGGTTATTACATCATGACAAAATAGTTATTTCGTTTTGACGGAAGTACATGTATTGAGGAACATAATAACAATGTTACTTCCGTTGTAACGGAGCTAAGCTTTCGTTGTAACGAAATGTATTATGAATTCTGTCTTTTCAGTTGCATGTAACATACTCATTAATCCTATCTATAAATGAAAATTGATTAAGGTTTGGATCCTCCCTCTTGGTCATTCACACCTATCTGGATCTAGAATATTGTGAAAGCTTCCATTAGAGAATTGAGAAAGAGAGAACAAGTTTCTCTATTGATCGAATCAAGCAAGTTTATGCACGACTTTACTAGGTACATTTGTGCGTAACCGAGATGTAATAACTCGAGGTAGATACGGGTAGAGGAGTGTCAACTGAGATTCTTCGTTGTGATCTAACGAGAGAAGGTTGGAGCATAACCGAAATCGTTCCGATTGTATTCGACAAGAAGGAAAAGCTTCATCAACGGTGTCGAATCGTGCGGGTGTGGGACACACATGTTACCAAAGAGCAGAGCAGGAGAGATAAGCAAAAGCGCGTCAACCCATCGTTCATGATCAATTTCACGAGGTATGAACCATTTTTAGTTTATCACATAGATTTGTACTCTAGAAAATGTCAATGGGACCCTCGGAATAGGGATCGATACGAGCTCTTCATTCCGTTGCGCGTGGTTCGGGGTTGATAATCCCAACAAAATGTACTCCCAAACATCTCACAAACACACAAAAAGTTTTTTAAAGAATTTTCGTGCTAAGTCGACAAAATCGATAAATCAAAGGCAAGAACACTCGAACCACTACATAACTCATTTTGTAAAGAGTTTGGAAACTTCAAACAAACAGACTATCACTTTTTACAACTGTTGTCGTAAATTAGGACAAATCTCGTTGGGGTGTTTTCTTCACACTTCTCAAACCAAATCAAATTATGTTTGGATAAGAAAAAATAGAAACACCGCAAGCTCATCCACCTCCAACAAGGAGGTACAAAAAATGAATTGAGTCATGGTACCACACTCCCTCATATATATATATACCATATGCCAAAATTCGAGGGGGAGTGCTAATACAAGATGTGCCTAAATTCATGGAAGTTGGATTCTCAACAAAAAATTCTTCATTTCTTTTCTCAAACATATTGACAATATATTGAACTTCAAATTACAAACAAAATTTTGCGAAAATCATCTACGTACAAGCACAAAATTTCTTGATGCAACTATTGAGGGGGAGTCTTGCATGTAGGAGAGGTCTGCGTATAGTTTGTTCAACTTCCTTTTTGATCCGTTTCAAAATAGGGGAGAAGATACAACTATGTGCAAAAGTTACTCGGTAATCGATTTAACTTTCCAAATCGCTATTGTTTTGAAATGAATCAAAAGTGGGAGTTTGTTGGTTCAAATTTACTGTTTGATTATTTCAAAACAATATGAATCGTACTAATGAATTTTCTAAGTATCATTCACAGGAAATTATATATATATATATATATATATATATATATATATATATATACACATATAGAGTCTGTCTACTATGACATTAATGGTACTGGAACATTTGTGCCATTAAGTTTCCAACCGTTGGATTAATTAAATTTGTGCGGATCTAAGGGGATGTGATTAACAGAGTTTATAAAAAATTTGTCTCCCGTCTCCCCACTCCTGTTATTTTTTCTTTTGACTTCTTCCCTCTCACGAGACCATGGCTTTCTTAACACACTCTTGACCAGAACACTCCTCTCTCTCTCCTCTCGATCAGATCAGAGCTCTATTCTCTCTGGATCGATCGATGTAGGACTTTCATACCCCGATTCGTTTTTTCCACCAAAGCTGGACGAAGGTAACAAAACTCGGATGTAATGGTTGATTCCCCGGACGAAACTCACACTTTTTCTCTGTCTCTCTCTGATATTGAGTACTTGATTTCTTTTTATTTCTTCCAATAGTTGTGGTAATTGAAGTAATTTATGTGTAGGGTTTGTTAAATTATTATTATGGCTTTAATTGGAAATTAGAGTTTTTGAACTTCCATCAATGCTTAGTACTGAATTAAGGGGCTTTGTTATTTTTAGTGAATTCGTATCCTTTGTGGATTAGGAGTTGTTAGGAAGATTTGACGACAACTATGGGTTTATTTGTTGTTACTTGCATGTAAATATTGTCCGGTTTTGACGAATGTGAAGCTTTAATTGGATAAAATGTGCACAAATGTTGGATAGTCTGAACTTAATTAATTCCAGGAAATTAACTGAAGAGGTCCCAATTAATACTAAATTAAGCCTCAATTAGTCTTTTATGGACGCAGCAATGAGAGTTCGATGATATAGCTCGGATTTTCTATCCCAATCTCATGGTCTCTCGACCTGTATTGGACCCATGGCTAACTCTCGATCAGGGCCACACTTCGAATCGATGATCTAGCTCTATCTCAATATTTTAGTCACAACCCTCTTTTTGAAAAAAAGAAAGTCACAACCCTTTTGTACTGTCTTTCGCCGGTACCAGCAAATTAGGAACTTCCTTAAGCCGAATCGATGATCCAACTTTCATTTGCCCAAATAGGAACTGGAGCTTCCATTGAATCAACAATCAAATCCGAGTTTTGCTACCTCCCGTCCAGTTTTGGTGGAAAAAAATGGATCTGATTCAGAGAGATATCAAAGAGACGATAAAGCTCACTTCTGATTGCAAGAGAAGATAGAGAGAAAAGTGATCTGGTCATGAGAGAAGAGACCTCTGTAGTCTCGATCGAGAGAGAGAGAGAAAAGTGGTGGTGAGAAGTAAGAAATATAAAGTTCCGAGAGGAGACGGAGGAATGATTTTGTTATAAACTCTGTTAATCATGTTGGGTGATCCGTACATATTTAACTAAATCGGACGGTTAGAAACTTAATGGCACCAAAACTCATGTATTAAGTTTCTAACCGTCCGATTTAGTTAAATATGTACGGATCACCCAACATGATTAACAGAGTTTATAACAAAATCATTCCTCCGTCTCCTCTCGGAACTTTATATTTCTTACTTCTCACCACCACTTTTCTCTCTCTCTCTCGATCGAGACTACAGAGGTCTCTTCTCTCATGACCAGATCACTTTTCTCTCTATCTTCTCTTGCAATCAGAAGTGAGCTTTATCGTCTCTTTGATATCTCTCTGAATCAGATCCATTTTTTTCCACCAAAACTGGACGGGAGGTAGCAAAACTCGGATTTGATTGTTGATTCAATGGAAGCTCCAGTTCCTATTTGGGCAAATGAAAGTTGGATCATCGATTCGGCTTAAGGAAGTTCCTAATTTGCTGGTACCGGCGAAAGACAGTACAAAAGGGTTGTGACTTTCTTTTTTTCAAAAAGAGGGTTGTGACTAAAATATTGAGATAGAGCTAGATCATCGATTCGAAGTGTGGCCCTGATCGAGAGTTAGCCATGGGTCCAATACAGGTCGAGAGACCATGAGATTGGGATAGAAAATCCGAGCTATATCATCGAACTCTCATTGCTGCGTCCATAAAAGACTAATTGAGGCTTAATTTAGTATTAATTGGGACCTCTTCAGTTAATTTCCTGGAATTAATTAAGTTCAGACTATCCAACATTTGTGCACATTTTATCCAATTAAAGCTTCACATTCGTCAAAACCGGACAATATTTACATGCAAGTAACAACAAATAAACCCATAGTTGTCGTCAAATCTTCCTAACAACTCCTAATCCACAAAGGATACGAATTCACTAAAAATAACAAAGCCCCTTAATTCAGTACTAAGCATTGATGGAAGTTCAAAAACTCTAATTTCCAATTAAAGCCATAATAATAATTTAACAAACCCTACACATAAATTACTTCAATTACCACAACTATTGGAAGAAATAAAAAGAAATCAAGTACTCAATATCAGAGAGAGACAGAGAAAAAGTGTGAGTTTCGTCCGGGGAATCAACCATTACATCCGAGTTTTGTTACCTTCGTCCAGCTTTGGTGGAAAAAACGAATCGGGGTATGAAAGTCCTACATCGATCGATCCAGAGAGAATAGAGCTCTGATCTGATCGAGAGGAGAGAGAGAGGAGTGTTCTGGTCAAGAGTGTGTTAAGAAAGCCATGGTCTCGTGAGAGGGAAGAAGTCAAAAGAAAAAATAACAGGAGTGGGGAGACGGGAGACAAATTTTTTATAAACTCTGTTAATCACATCCCCTTAGATCCGCACAAATTTAATTAATCCAACGGTTGGAAACTTAATGGCACAAATGTTCCAGTACCATTAATGTCATAGTAGACAGACTCTATATATATATATATATATATATATATATATATATATATATATATATATATGATCAATGGCCAACACTCTTGTTTGGCCAACGTCGGCCAATACACTTATTACACTAAATCTAGATATTAAAATCGAATTTCAATCGTATAGATGTTTTATATCATTTAGATATGATGTAGAATAAATTTTGTACAATTTTGACTTATGTATCTAACAAAATAGATAATATATTTTCACAACCGTCCATTTCGATAAATTTATAGATTTCCATGAAGAGAATCTCGAAACATAGTAAAAATTCATCATAAGCCTATCTATATGATTTAAAATACACCCAAACAAAAAAAAATCGAATTTCAAAATTTATTTAATGATCATTCATATCGTAACTATTTCCGACCGTTCAATTTTTTTAAGTATTATGATAAGTATGATAGAAATTTTTATTTTTCATGAAATTGAATCTATAACATTCTCAAATGATATAAATCATATCTATACGGTTAAAATTCGATTCTAATATTTAGATTTAGTGAAATAAGTGTTGTTGGACGACGTTGCCCAAACAAGAGTGTTGGCCATTGATCATATATATATATATATATGTGTGTGTGTGTGTGTGTGTGTGGCCTGCTAACGGGATCAAAAAGAATATACGTACGAACATCGGCAAATGCTAGTATTTGGACAAGCAAATGTTATCATTTTGAAGAACAAAGTCATTATTATCAAGAAGATCATCACGTCATTATCTAGGAGAAGTTAAGTGCATAATCGAGTTGAAGAATGTTATTATTTTGAAGATGAAAGTATTCATTCAAGTGAAGAATCAAGACGTTGAAGACTTCTGCGAATTGGGATATCACACCCACAAAAATAAACCTCTAGTTATCCCTAGATTTAATTTAGAAGCTCGGTCAAGAATATTTAATATGTTCGAAACGCGATAAACGGGAAAGTTGCAAAGTCTGGAAACAAGCTTACTTCCGTTCGAAGTCAACCTGTCTCACAGCTTGAGTTTGCAATAGCACATCGACAAGCATTCCGTTCGAAACAAAGCCACCAATCCGTTCGATCGGAACCACATAACCGTTTGAATGAAACATTCAAGGTTCAAACGGAAGAATGAGTTGCAAACTCAAGCATAACAGAAGTTTCCTTGCGTTCGAACGGAACTATGATTTCGTTCGAACGAAAGTATCGGGTTTTGAATTTTTATATTATAACGGCTAGTTTGACTTGTGTTCCGTTCGAACGGAAGGTTTATTCCGTTCGAACGAAATGTACAACGAACTGTACATTTGAAGGGATCATGTATTATACAAATGGACCCTTTCTATTTGTTTCTCTCTCCAGGTTCAATACAACACATTTGTACTATATCGAAGTGAGAAATACAAGCCTTGTGATCTTGAGCTTAATGAATCCATATCAAAACCTTGATCAAAATACATCTTTCAAGTCCTTCCTACAAACGATTCTCAACTCGCGTGGCCGAATAAAAACGAGTAAATCAATCTAGACAAACCCTCGATAAAAACATGTAAACCAATCTAGGCAATCCTTTTAATCTTTGATTCGGGATATTGAATAGAGTGCCTAAAAGACGCAAGTAGGCCACAAGACATCTCCGGAGACGTAGGTATTTGTGAACAATCGAGTCAGTCGATGTAGCAAATAAACGGTGAGTTAAACCTACAAAACAACCACCTACGGAACCCCGTAATCAATTCTTTGTGTTTGCGATTGTGGTATTTTTATCATTTACTTTACATTTCTTTCAGATTCTGCGTAAATACAAATTGCATATTATTAGTGAGAAATTATACCTTAGGATTACATGTTCATCCCTCTAGCTCTATATTAAACAACATACATTAAATATTTATTGCAAAAAATTCAAGCATATACATGATTGGACAAAGATAGCATGAAATCTTCTTTGACTAAAAAAGAATGCTCAAGCATGAAAATTTGTATAAAAGAATAATACAAAAATACTTATAGAATGAAATTAAAAATTAATGAATACAACAATAAATATATCAATAACTTTTTTGGCGAGATGTTTAAAAGATACTCCTATATTTTGTTCTCCAAAAATTGTTTTGATAAATGAAATGATGAAAAATGTGTTTTTTTGGTGTGTGTGTGTGTGTGTGTATATATATATATATATATATATATATATATATATATATATATATATATATATATATATATATCGGACCTGATCCATGGACAAAAATTTAGATAATAATTTGAACACAACTTTATATCAATGATTAGAAATGTTTGGATGGGGAAGTAGTGGGTGATTATGTTAATCACAATCATTCATCATGATTTAATCAATGATTGAAAATGTCTTGTCAAGTTTTTTGTCCAATAATTTGTCCATTGATCCATTATATATATATATATATATATATATATATATATATATATATATATATAGAGAGAGAGAGAGAGAGAGAGAGAGAGAATAACTAAAAAACTTGATATGTTTTTTGCTTGTAAATATTGAACCATCAGATTAGCATCAAGATCCGTTCCAAATTGATATTAGACTCCATTCCGTTACTTGTTGTTATCTCCGTCAAAAGAAGGGATGTCTCCGTTTCCTCTCTCTTACAATTCATTTCTTGTCTTCCCTCGGTCTTTCCTCGCGAGTCGCCACATCGAACCAGTACATATCCTCCTCACCGCTCCAGTTCAAGCTTGTCCTCTCTTCCCTGATTTCGTCCTCCTCACCGCTCCAGTTCTGGCTTGTCCTCTCTTCGCTGATTTCTCCTCCGATGCCATTGAAGTCATCTTCTCTATCTCATGTCTCGTCTAGTCTGATTTGCACTATTTTTTCGATGGATTTCTTTCTATTCTCCGTTTTTCTGCATGGTTTGCACGTTCCGTGAGTTATCCTCTCTCTATTTGTGAATGATTTTGTGTTGATTGAGGTTAGAGTAAATTAATTGGGTTATTTTTTATCTGTAGGTTAATGGTGCTTAATATATGCTCAGTTTTCTTCGGTTGCCGGTTAAGACTATCATCATGCTTGTTATTTTATTGATTTTGGTGTTGATCATCATGCTCGTTAATATATGCTCAGTTTTGAAATAGGTACTTCGAAACATAATGTTTGGGGCTAAAGGAAGGCCTCAACACTGCAGGGCTTGTGCACATCATGTGTTTGACTAAATGCTCCTTATGCCTTTTGATTTATATTTGTGTGAAAGTTTTGCAAAGGCCCCTGATTTTGTATTACCAGGCTTCCAAAATGTAATCATTCTGAAAAAGGCCCCGATTTCAGTGTTCTATCAACATCGTATGTCTTTTTCTGTGTAGAGATGGGTGGCAGCATATGGAAATACGAAGACCCAAAGCCATATAGTTGTGCTTTACCTCCAAATACAATGTTCGATAATAGATTAGAAGAATTAGCAATGAAGCTCCAATGACAATGTTGAAGAAGTCAGGATTGTTGATGGTTAAGATGTACTGGTAGTAGCTATGTGTTTAGGTGTTGTGTTGCATACTATTATGATTATGATGTGTATTATTGAACCAAATTTAAATTAATATAATGCAACCATTTTTCCTCTTTTCTCAGTGAGCCACGTCACCCGTTTTATCTGAGCCGTTCGATTTGCTATTTCATGGGCGGGTCGCATCTGGACCGTCCACTGGTTTCATGGACTTGGTCTTCAAACACCGTGTTGTGTACTATCTGTTACACTTCATGGTCCACGATGAGCCAAGTCCATTCAATTTCTATGGTAAAAAAACACATATATCTCTCTCTTATCACTCATTCTGCAAACCCTAGCCGCCGTACAAGGATTGCACCGCACGGCGATACGCTGCTCGCACTAGAGCGATTCCGGCGTACCACTCCCTCCTCTTTCCCTCTCCTCTCTTTCTCTTCTGATTCATGCTCGCCTGGAAAAATCGCGAAGAAACCCTAGAGCGACGTTCAACACTTATCGGCAGAAAAAGCGCGATGAAGTCCAGACTTTGCGGCGAGGTAGAGAAATCCTAGCGACGACGAAGCGATTCGTCCTGGCAGCCTCTGCAAACAACCGTCTTGCTCGATTTTGTTTGCCAAAACCTGGTGAGGTAACTCAACCCTATTCGATTCTGTTTCGAGCTTCATGTTTTTGTTTTCGAATGAATTTTCAGTGATTAAGGGTTGATTTTCGTTGTTTTTGTTGATTGTTGTTGTAATTTCTGCAGGAATTTCATTCAATTTTGGTTTGGTGAGGATTAATTTTGCTCTCGACAGTTACTGATTAAGGGTGTAAGGTAATACTCTTCTTCTTTTGCCTTGATTATTGGCTTATATTGTAAAACTGGAGGTGTTTTTTTTTTCTGTGTAACTTGATTAATCATGCTCCAATCAGGGGGGTTTCCCTTTTTACAATGTCCTCGAACCACATAATATTTTTTCTTCAGACTTCATCTTTGCAGAAATTCACGTTTGTATTCAAATTACTATTCGAAAAATAAAACATTGAAAAAAATGAAAACTTGGGCTAAAACGAATAAATAGTGCTCAGATTTTAATAGCTTTATCCATTATTTATAATCAGGAGCATACCTGACATAGTAAGCTATTAAATATATAGGTCATGCTATTTAGATATTCTAATGGCATGTTTATTTAATTGAATTTTCTTTAATTGAGGCTCTTTTTCGAATCGGTTTCTCTAATTTTCTGTCTGTAATTATTTCGTCAGTTCTAACCTTTTTGCTATTTTCAAAAAATGCAGGGGCTATTTGCAAATTTCCTCAACAGGGCAAGAATTTTATTCCATGACAATTGTATTACAATTATTTCGAATGGAAGGGTAAAGATCATATTTTGAATTATTGGAAGGGCCAATATGATTATTTTGCCAGTTTTGAACTTCTCTATATTTTCAACAATGCAGGGGCTATTTGCAAATTTTCTCAAAAGAGTACGAATCTTATTCCATGATAATTGCATTGTAATTATTTCCATTGAAGAGTAAAGATCATACTTCGAATTATTGGAAGGGCCAATATGATTATTTTGTCAGTTTTCAATATTTTTATGTATTGAAACAATACAGGGGCTATTTGTAAATTACCTCAAAAGAGTAAGATTCTTTTATTTCGTCACATACTGACAATTGAATGTTTGATTTACAATGCAGAAAGCAAAATAAACTTGGTATTGCATAAAATCTCATGACAACGACAGCGATACCAGCGCTGTGTCCGAATACGAGACGAATGATATCGATGGGTACCGTACCGAACAGTACTGGTACGGGTGCAGGTGCGGACAACAAAAGAACATGACCAATGCCAACAATTCCTCTTGGCCTGTAGCGAATCCAGTGGTGATGTCACCAACCCCTTCTCTTGCTGGTTTTACGAGCAATTTCATAGCAGACCCTTTTCTCCATATTCAGGTTGGTTTTTATATGGAACTTTGAAGTTGCATGAAATATTTTTCATATGTGGCCTCTTTTTTCTTTTGTGGCCTCTTTTTTCATTTGATTTTACGGTCCAATCACAAATTTTATATAAAGTTATGTATGATGTCTTGGAAAATTTAATGGTTATAATTGATATTTTTCGATTGCAGGGGTATTTTTGATATTTTGTCATCTACGTGAACATATATGATAATTTCCTTAATTCCAGGTATACATTTGATATTTTTCACATTATTAAGGTCATTTTGATACTTCCATCATTTTCAGGGATATTTTTGATATTTTTTTTGCATTTTCAGAGGGGTGTTGGTATTTTCCGCATTTGGAGGAGGGTGTATGAGATTTTGCTTAACAATATGATATTTTGTCAAAACAATCAGTTCATTATCAACAACAGACCCGCGCAATAGCGCGGGCATAGAGCTAGTATCTTATAATGAAATGTTTGTGTTATCATGAATGTCTTATGATAGTGTTGTGTTGCACACGATTATGATTATGCAAATTCTTCATATTTTTATACCAATGCAACACAATGTATATGGTACCCAAATTTTGACATTCGATACAAACACAAATTTACAAAACTGATACCTATTTTTTGTCAATCAATGCACGTCCATTTCATATTCAACAAATTTGATACAATTTCATATTTCAATACATATATATTTGCATTTAAATATACATACACATACACATTCAATGTAATACCAACACTTAATAACTTAATCCTAATTTCTGGTCTTGCATTTGAACCTAAATTCTGCAAAAAAAGCATGGTTCTGAATATCGGACTCGGACTCGGACTCGGCCGGCTCCGTCGACTCGGGACTCGGACCAGACTCGGACGAGTAAAAAAAAAAAATCGGACTCTCGATAAAAAAAACCGTAAAAAATGAAAAAAATAAAAATTATATTTTTTAAAAATTGATAAATATTATATGAACAAATTCAACTAATAACAGCACAAAATTACATAAAATGATACAACACCAATTCCCCCTCCCATTAATTTTAGAATACAAGAGATATGATGAGGCCACGTCGGCGGTACTATTCCCCCGACACTGTTCATACTGTTCGTCGATTACTGTTTACTCGACACTGTTCACTACTGTTCAAGCAAGTACTGTTCATCCAGGTTACTGTTTATGTTTTTTTTTTTTTTGAATTTTATTTTATTTGACATATATCTTGTGTTCTAAATAAAATATTTGAATTTTTCATCGTATTAATAAATATAATTGACATATGTCTTGTGTTCTAAATAAAATATTTGAATTTAATAAAATACTATTCACACAAATACTTTTTGTTAGCCTCAGCTGGTATTTTTTTTTTTTTTGCTTATTATAACAATTTTGATTGGTACCAAGCTGTGTTTTTTTGTGCTTATTATAATATTTTTGATTGGTACCAAGCTGCGTCTTTTATGTTTTTTTGTTTGTCTTTTTCAGATTTTTATTTTATTTGACATGTTTTGTATTCTAAATAAAACATTTGAATTTTTCTTTTGGAACATATGATATGTTTTGAGGAGGAAAATTTTTTGCATTTATTGCATAATACTTGTGACACTATTTAATATCAGATTTTTTTTTTTAAATTAACATTTATGAAAATTACTTTTGTTTTATACTTGTAACATTTTAGATAAAATTATTTTTTTATGATCATAACACATTTTGAAAAATCGCAGCGAAGCACGAGAAATATTTCTATTTTCTTATCAAATAATATATCAAATAATATATCCCGCAGCGAAATAATATATCAAATAATATATAAAATTATTATTTTTGCTAATTATATTATTTCTTATCAAATAATATATCCCGCAGCGAAGCGCGGGCTATATTCCTAGTGGAAATAAAAGTAAAATAAAGTCTTTTATAGTGCTCATATTTTACTACAACCCACAACTTGCAAAACCTGAAAACACTTTCCAGATTTATGAGTTTGCCATTTCAAAACCGGAATTGTAATTCCCATTTCTTATCCCTAATCATATAATATAAAATAAAATTTCCAGACCAACATTAGCCGCCTCCTTTCTTCTTCTTTCAGTTTCATTCTCTCTCTTTATTGTTCATCCTTTGTAGCTCACCATTAGAGAGATCTAGCAGTTCATTTACAAAATCATTTTGAGACGACCTCTCTCCTCTCTTCACCCTTCATTATAGTTCTTTCATTGATCACATTAAGCTCAACCTCTACCATTTTTTCATGAAACTCCTCTGTTGGTCATCCTGCTTCCTCGAGCTCGAGATCTGTATGGCAAGATTGAGACATTTCGACCATGGAGGATCTCTCTTCCAATCCATACTGATATAAATTTCTGTAAAAAAAAAAAAAAAAAAAAAAAAAAATTCGGTAGTTCGGGATGCGACATACTCGGACTAGACTCGTATCGGCGGCCACCGAGTCCGATATACTCGGCCGAGTTTTTTTTAACTCGGCCGATATTACGAACCATGAAAAAAAGCAAACATACATGATAAATGATGACAAACTGTGAAATTAGTATATATATTGCAGAAAAAACAGTGAAAATGCAAGTCAATAATAAATAGAGGGTTTATAGGAAAAAATTACAAAAAATTATGATTACCTCGTTAAGATATAATATTACCCACCCCAACCAACTTTGCTCCATTACCGCATCCAATCCTGAGCATAGCTCACCAATTTCAGAAGAAAAAAAGAAGAATATAAATTCTCGAAAAATATTACAATTGACTGAGCTTAGCAGACTAGCTGTACCAATTCCGTCTGGTACGACTTGTACCATACTGGTAATACTGGCACCGTGAGGGACTAGTACCGATATGGGTTCGAGATAATTTGGGACAGAGATTAGGTGATTGAGATGGTACCGGTATTTGGTTCGTACAGATTATAAGATAACAACATGAATACATGATATTGACAATATTATGATCGTATCCAATCCCAAGTAAATCCAATTTGTAGTTTTAAAACTGGTTCAAAATTTAATTGATTTAATATATTAAATATAAGTAATAAATTCCCAATTTCAAAAAAATATTGGATAAATTCTTGAACAAATAGCACAATTTCTGAAAAAATTCATAATTATTCCTAATTTCAGCTCAATTAATTCCCAACTGCCCACAATTATGAATTCTCCACCCCCAAATCCACAAACCCTAAACCCCAAAAAGATGAAACTCACCTCCTAGAATAGATTTGGGCGACTATGACCGGTTTTCGTCGAAGACCATCATCCTCTTTACTCTCGGAGACGAATCCTCTTCACTGGAGCCTCATCACGCGATTTTAAAGAATGAAAGATAATGTCCTCTTCATCTAACGAGAGAGAAGAGCAGCCATCAAACTCGAATGGAGGTCGCTGGAGAGAAAACCTTCGAATTATCGAGAGAAAGGAGTAGTCAGGGGAAGTCGCCATTGAAAATCGACTTGAGGCTGGAGAGTGGAGAGAAACAATAAAGAGAAGAGCATCGTAACGTTTTGACGGAGATAACAACAAATAACGGGAGGGAGTCTAATATCAATTTGCACGGATCTCGATGCTGATCTGATGGTTCAATATTTACAAGCAAAAAACATATCCAACCTGTACAAGTTTTTTAGTTACTCTATATATATATATATATATATATATATATATTACAACATAATAATTATTACATATTATCATAATATATATACTCTATTATATTTGACTACATTATCTGATTTGGAGTCTAGATCTGAACCGTATATCTGATTTAGATTAAGGGATGAGATTTACTTTTAGATAACGCTGCCCTCATATTTCCTCTATGCCCAAACCACATATCACGTGTCTCCTCTTTCCCAAAACTTCTCTCTCTCTCTCTCTCTCTCTCTCTCACCATGACTCCCTCGTCTCTAAAGCATGAATAATGAATCGAGCCCCAAAAAAAATTCTCTCCTGCGACGCCAGAGGTTCGACGTTTTCAGATCTTTCCTCTATAGAGACAGAGAACTTGTATCCTATTAGGGGTTAGAAACATCAGTGGTGCCATGACTAGATAAGTGCCATGGCCAGTACTCCCCTATAAGAATTTAGCTCTCGAAGAAGCAACAGGGACAGCGCTGGGCCCACTACGAGGTATGTGCAAGAGGAAGACTCCAATTTGAGCTGATAAACCCAATTTAGGGGCCAATTTTAATGGGATTGGGATTTTTGTTTTGAGTTTGTCCTTTGAAACTCTTCTGCTAAGTTTCACCATTTTAACAATTATTATTTTTGATGATCGTGTTTTTGTCGTGTAAAATATCGTTGTGGTAAAAACCCCGAACAATCAACAAAATTTGTAATCTAAGTTTGTACAGTGGCAAATGTATAGATTCGTTCCACGGGGAGCAATTGCGTCAAAATTTGGATCAAAATGGATGAGAAATAACGAAGAAAATTCACAGAAGTTAGTCCGTTACAACGGAAGTGGGTTCCGTTACAACGGACTTGAGTGAAATTTCTGCGCTAAGTGTGAGATGAACGTCCGTTACAACGGATGAAACTCCGTTATAACGCACTATACTAGTCCGTTATAACGAACAGTGGTTGCGTTGCAACGGATTTGTTAATCCGTTACAACGGACCCTTATGTCCGTTATAACGCACTTGTATTGAGCCTCTTGCGTGAAAATCCTCACTATTCCGTTACAACGGACATGTATGTGCGTTACAACGGAAGTATAACCAACTGAATATTAAAGGACCAACCGTCCAGTCCGTTGTAACGCAAATTGTGTCCGTTATAACGGAAGTAGTTCTGGAATTAAGTTTGAGATTTGAATTGGGAGCAGTTTGATGGTTTGTTTTGGGATTGAATTAATGGAAATTTGAACTAAGTTTAAGGCAGAAATTGAGAGCAAAAGATCAAGTAAAAGAACAAGTTTAGAACAAAGATTCAATTCAAATAACAAGGATTCATTCAAGCAAACAAAGGATTTAAACAAGAACAAGATTTACACAAATCCAAGTAATTTTATGCTACAAGAAATGCAAGAAAGGAAGGAAAACACCTAGAGAGATGAAGAGAGCTCCGAGTCTCGTCTTGAGTGCCTTCCTTGTTGTTCGAGTTGCTAGAGAGCTAGTCAATGCGCCCAACAATTTCCTTTCGTACCGATCCACCCGTCAATAGAAGTGAGCTTCGTACCGGTTGGGTGAGCTCAAGATGTGCAAAGGTTGATTGAAAAGAAGCTTCCAACCAATCACGCCGAGAAAGCTCGACTCTTCGCTTGTGAAAGTTCGAATGAAAAAAGTTTCACCCTAATTCCACACTTTTCCTTAGTCGAAGTGTAAACCGATTCACCGAATGAAGTGAGCTTCTATTCGGTGACCGATCTTAGAAAAATTATCGTTCGTAGTTGCAATTCTTGCGCGTTCTTGAAAGTTTCTTGGACTTGCTTAAACGGGAGAGAGAGAGAGAGAGAGAGAGAGAGAGAGAATGGGCGTAAAAAGAGCGTACCAAACTCGTGGCCCTTGTGGTCATATTTATAGCACTCATGGAGTCTTCTTATTGGCCACGAGTTGGTGGAGAGGATTGGGGGTAAGGAAGTAATTCCCACCAAAGGTAGGTGGGCAGGATAAGGGCTAAGGGTTGAGTGGTTTTCGTGTAAACTTTTGTGTAAGTTTTCATCATGATAATTGTTTGCCTCCCGTCTCATTCATGTACCGAATATATCGATGTAATATATCGTTTTTACTCCTCTTGACGTGTTGGAGACAACTACACTCTCCAAATTCCCAGAAATTCCTTCTAATTCCTGTGATTAAGCAGTAAAACACACTTAGTGAAGAAATATTCATGTTATCTCAAATATGATTAATAAAGTATATAGAATTGTTCTTCACAAGGGCTAAAACCCCTAAATTAAGCATTAAATTTGTGCCTTATTTGCCTCACATCAAATACCCCCACACTTAAATCTTTGATCGTCCTCGATCAATTAGAGTATAAAAGTCAAACATAAGAGAGAATTGCATAAGATTTTGTTGAAGTTATATTGTTGGTTCAAAAACTAATTTCACGAATCAAATGGTTCACTCTCATTTCATCAAGTTCAATAGTTATTTAGAATGATATTGGTCTTTTCATTATTAGATCTCCAAATTAGTTCGAAATTTCATAAGAGTTTTTCATGACACTCGATCTCAAGCGGTAAGAGTGATTTAAACGTTTTTACTTCGAATTGCTTTACTCCACAATCTCAAAAGGACTCAATTCGAAGGCTATTATCGGGCCAAAATTTTCCGTTTTGCTAGATGATCTTGAATGCAAGTTATTCATTTTAAAACACGTTTGGTACAATGGTACAAGGTTCATACCCGTTTTCGATCAATTTTCCCGCTCATTCGTTTTCCTTTCTCTCTTTGGAAGTCTTTAACCGAAAGCCCCACTACACCGAAATGCAATGAGGTTACTCTCGGTGTTGTATTTTGACCTTCATCTTTTCTCACTCTTTTTTTTATATGAAGTCTTTAACCGAAAGCCCCACTACACCGAAATGCAATGAGGTTACTCTCGGTGTTGTCTTTTGACCTTCATTTTTTTTTTTTTTTTTTTTTTTAAACAAACGGATATAATTGATCTACTAACGGGTCCCCACAAACGGTCATTTCATAGTGCAATTGGTCATGTTTTAAATCTAGCAAAACGTACTTTAACGGCCACGCTAAGAACCTTACTCATAAGTCAATTATCAATTACGGGTTCGAAAATCGAGTTAAAACGTATCGCATGAACCGCGCATCGATCAAGTGTTTCAAACTCGTGAAATTTGAAACAATAGGGCTGGAATCCCCGAATAGATCTCTTCAAAATCATAACCAAATCCTCTAAAATATTTTGCAAACTTTCAATTTTGAGAGCGAAATTCAGAGTTAAATGAAAATTCGTTTAAAAACCAACAATTTTAATTCAATGAAGTGGAGAAAAATCTTTTTATGCATTTATTGCTTGACTTATTTATCATTGATGCTCCGGGTTCAAAAATAATGTTAAATATTCGAAAATTTTAATTAAAAGAGAAAACTTGCCAGAAACTATTCCGTTACAACGCAGTATAATGTCCGTTACAACGTACTAACTGCGTTATAACGGAGAACTATTCGTAGCTTAGTTTGAAAATTCTGAGTATGTCCGTTGCGACGGACATTGAGGTCCGTTACAACGCACATAGTTCTGGAAAATTTTGGGAATTTACCGTTGCAACGCAATTTACTGTGTTTTTTATGTCCGTTGCAACGCTATTTTTGGTCCGTTGTAACGCAATTGTATTCCGTCGTAACGGAGTACTAGCCGTAGAATGAGAATTGAATTTAGAGGGCTCTCCGTTACAACGCAATATCATTCCGTTACAACGGAACTCTTGGCGCCAGTCAAAATTTTAAATTTCTGTACAGTCCGTTACAACGGACATTGAGGTCCGTTACAACGGAGTTGCTGGACAGATCAAAAATTTTCAATTTTCCCTGATTTTTAAATTTTTAATTGGGCTCATACAGGTCAAAGATTGTATGTTACCCCCCCACACTTAGAGATTACTTGTCCTCAAGTATAACAAATCGAAAATTCCTAAAAGAGGGATAATAGAGAGATACAACCTTTGATGCGTGGGCGTGCCTCCCTTGCTAGCGCTCTTGTTTAACGTCTTGAGCTCGACTTAGCCGAGCTCATCATTGGGAGGTGTCGTCGGGTTCTAGAGCTTGCTCCTCCATCCACCCGGTTTCGAAGTTTGCATGGTAATGCTTGAGTCGATGGCCGTTCACCTTGAACGTTTTGTTCGTTTCCTCGCTTCGAATTTCAACAACTCCAAATGTAGTCACATTGGTGACCACAAAAGGGCCGATCCATCGGGACCGAAGTTTCCCGGGGAAAAGTTTGAGACGAGAGTTGAATAACAACACTCTTTCCCCCACATGAAAATCTTTCTTTTGAATCATTCGGTCATGAAATCTTTTGGCCCTTGCCTTGCACAAACTCGAATTGTCGTAGGCCTCTTGCCGGAATTCGTCTAGCTCGAGTAATTGAAGCTTACGTGCCGATGCGTCCTTCGGGTAGTCGAGGACAAATTGCTTGATCGCCCAAAAGGCCTTGTGCTCTAACTCGACCGGTAAATGGCACGCCTTTCCGTACACGAGTTTGAAAGGAGTCATACCTATTGGCGTTTTGAAAGCGGTACGGTACGCCCAAAGTGCGTCGCCGAGTCGAGTACTCCAATCCTTTCGTGTCGGGTTCACCACCTTCTCCAAAATAGACTTTATTTCTCGATTCGAAACCTCCGCTTGGCCGTTTGTTTGAGGATGATACGCGGTTGAGGTTCGATGGCTCACATGGTATTTCTCGAGGAGGCTTTGGAGATATCGATTGCAAAAATGAGAGCCTCGATCGCTTATAAGAACTCTTGGTATACCGAATCGTTGAAAGATACTTTTCTTCAAGAAGTCCACCACCGTTTTCGAATCCGCATGCTTGGTTGGTACCGCCTCCACCCATTTTGTCACGTAATCTACACACAACAAGATGTAAGTGTAGCCAAAAGACGATGGAAACGGGCCCATGAAATCAATGCCCCAAACATCGAATGGTTCACACACATAGATTGAATTGAGGGGCATTTGATTTCTACGGCTCAAGTTCCCCGTCTTTTGGCAATTTCCACAACCTTTCACAAAGTTCGCAACGTCTTTATGCAAGGTTGGCCAATAAAATCCACATTCTTGTACCTTGTGTGTGGTACGTGCGATACCGAAATGTCCACCACATTGTAATGTATGACAAAAAGAAAGGATAGATTGTACCTCATTTTGGTGGACGCATTTTCGAATTACTTGGTCGGTGCAAATTCGAAATAAGATCGGGTCTTCCCAAATGTAGAATCGAGCGTTGCTTTTCATCTTATCGCGTTGTGCCTTGGAGAAGCTCGGGGGAAAATTCTTCGTGACGATGTAGTTGGCTAGGTCGGCGTACCATGGCGCTTCGACTTGGGCCGCGAGAACGTGTTCCTCGGGGAATTCCTCGCGAATCGGAATGAGGTCTTCAATCTTCAATGGGAGCCGACTCAAATGATCCGCCACGAGATTCTCGCATCCCTTTTTGTCCTTGATCTCGAGGTTGAATTCTTGAAGCAAAAGGATCCATCGAAGCAATCTCGGTTTGCACTCCTTCTTCTTCATCAAGTGTCTTAACGCGCCGTGGTCCGAGAATACAATCACCTTCGTACCTAAAAGATAAGAACGAAATTTCTCCAATGCAAACACAATTGCGAGAAGTTCCTTTTCGGTAGTGGTGTAGTTTCGTTGGGCATTGTCTAGAGATTTTGAGGCGTAGGCGATGACGTGGGGATCTTTTCCTTCTCTTTGGCCAAGTACCGCCCCCACACTCGTATCGCTTGCGTCACACATTATTTCGAACGGTAGCTCCCAATTTGGCGACTTGATGATTGGTGCGGAGCAAAGCTTCTCTTTCAAATCGTCGAAGGATCTCTTGCACTTTTCATTGAACTCGAATTTTGCATCTTTTTGGAGAAGTTGGCACATCGGTTGCGAGGTTTTCGAGAAGTCTTTGATGAAGCGCCTATAGAATCCCGCATGGCCGAGAAAGGATCGCACGTCTTTCACCGTCCTTGGATACGGAAGCGTCTTGATTACGTCGATTTTCGCCTTGTCGACTTCCATTCCTTTCTCCGAGATTAAATGACCTAAAACAATTCCTTCGCTCACCATGAAGTGGCATTTCTCAAAATTCAAAACAAGGTTAGCTTCGATGCACTTTTCGAGTATTTGTGACAAGTGGCTTAAACATGATTCGAATGAGTCACCAAATACCGAAAAGTCATCCATAAAGACTTCTATAAATTTGGAAATATAATCGGAGAAAATAGAAAGCATACACCTTTGGAAAGTACCCGGAGCATTGCATAGCCCGAATGGCATGCGTCGGTACGCGAAGGTACCAAACGGGCACGTGAATGTGGTCTTCTCTTGATCTTCGGGTGCGACCGGTATTTGGAAATAGCCCGAAAATCCATCGAGGAAGCAATAGAACGGATTTCCCGCGAGTCTTTCTATCATTTGGTCGATGAATGGAAGCGGGAAGTGGTCCTTTTTCGTCGCCTTATTGAGCTTTCGGTAATCGATGCAAACTCGCCACCCGTTTTGAACTCGAGTCGGTACTTGATCGCCTTCATCGTTCTCAACAATCGTCATCCCCGTTTTCTTCGGTACCACGTGTATGGGCGAGACCCATTTCGAGTCGGCAATGGGATAGATTATCCCCGCATCTAACAATTTGATCACCTCCTTTTTTACTACTTCCATCATGGGTGGATTGAGCCGTCTTTGAGGTTCGCGTGATGGTTTTGCTCCGTCTTCGAGAAGGATTCGGTGTGTGCACATGGAGGGGGAGATGCCCGGAATGTCGGAGAGTGTCCACCCGAAAGCCTTCTTATTCCTTTTTAGCATTTCGATGAGTTTTTCTTCTTGCTCCTTTGCTAGGTTCGAGGCGATTATTACCGGCAAAGTTTCCGCTTCATCGAGAAAAGCATACTTTAGTCCAATAGGTAATTTTTTCAATTCTAACCTTGGAGCTTGTTCGATTGAAGGTGGAGCTCTTTGCATCGGGATTTCGAGGTCTCTTAGAAAGAGTGCTTGATCTATGCTTCGTTCTTCTTCCAACTCCGATTCGATTTCGAATGTAGGATTGTCACATCCTTCAAATTCTTCGAACAAAGGGTTTGAGCTCCATTGAAAGTTTTCGAATGAGCTATCCATGACTTCTTGTACACAATCGTCGACCACGTCCATAGCACTTAAGTTGAGTGTACCTACAATGGGTTCCTTTAGTTTGTCAAAAATATTGAATTTGATTACCTCATCATCGAACTCCATCGTGAGCTCTCCCGCGTGTACATCGATCTTTGTGCGCGCCGTCTTCAAAAATGGCCGTCCAAGGAGAATCGGGGTTGAATCGTTACTCCCCTCATTCATGTCCAACACGTAGAAGTCCGCGGGGAAATAAAGTCCATTCACCGTTACGATCACATCTTCGACTACTCCTACCGGCTTTGTCGTAGATCTATCGGCCAATTGAATTACTACTTGTGTATCGTCGAGAGGGCCGAGATCTAGTGTTTTGAAAACCGAGAAGGGCATTACATTGATGGATGCGCCCAAATCGAGCATGCATTTGGGTAATTCGTGTTGCCCAATCTTGCAAGGGATAGCGAACATCCCCGGATCTTTGTGCTTTTGGGGAAGTCTCAAAATTGCCGAAACACTCTCCCCCACACTAATCAACTCATCTCCCTTTGTCTTTCTTTTATTCGTGCACAATGCCTTGAGGTATTTTGCCAAACGAGGCACTTCTTTGATTGCTTCGAGTAGAGGAATGTTTACCTCCACTTTCTTTAAGATGGCAAGCACGTCGTTATTCGATTCGATTGGCTTTGGGAGACG
This sequence comes from Luzula sylvatica, assembly GCA_946800325.1. NCBI lineage: Eukaryota > Viridiplantae > Streptophyta > Magnoliopsida > Poales > Juncaceae > Luzula > Luzula sylvatica. The sequence goes on from OX326961.1 coordinate 21,639,684, forward strand.
ACTCGGGAAAGGTGGCTTGACTTGAGTCGATTCGGGTTCCTTTGATTCGAATGGCACTTCCTTAGCTTGTGAAGGCTTCTCCTTCGGTACCGGTACCTCCATTTCTTTTTCTTCTTGCACCTCCTTAGCTTGTCTCGAGCTCTCACCAATCTCCTTGCCGCTTCGGAGCGATATTGCGTTCACATGCCTTTGCTCAAGGGGTGCTAAAGATTGAGATTGTAATCGAGATGTACCTTGGGATTCGATTACGTTTACTCGAGTGGCAATTTGATTGATTTGAGTCTCCAAGTTGCCCACATGGCGATTCGTGTTCGAAACCTCTTGCCTTACACTTGAGATCTCTTGCTTCAAATCTTGCTTAAATTCTTGCTTCATCGTTTCCATGTTTTTATTGATACCTTGCAACATCTCCATTATCGTTTTCATGTCTTGATTTGGTTCTTGTGTGTGTGTTGGTTTATGAATCGCTTGAGTCGCATTTGGGTGTTGGTACGTGGCTGGTTTTGCGACCGCTTGTCGGTAAGGATCGGGTTGAGCATTGTTGGGATTCGACCAACTAAAGTTAGGATGGTTGCGGAGATTCGGATTATACGAGTTCGAAGCGTCGAATTTCTTGTAAACGGCATTTGCATCTTCGATCACACTCGGGCACTCATCGGTGTGGTGGGTATTTGCGAGGCAAACCCCACAATTTTTTGTGTCTTCCTTGCCCAAAGCCTTCATGATGATCTCGAGCTTGTCGTTAAGCATGTCGACATTGAGGTCGCTACACGCATTAACTCGGTATTCGACATTCCGCCTTGATTGAGAATTGGTTGCCATCACTTCGAGTAGCTTCTTAATCTCTTCGAGGTCTTTGTTCGCGATACTTCCTCCCGCGGATGCGTTGAGGAATTGACTCTCGGAGTATCCTAGCCCTTGTATAAATTGCTCGTATAGGTAATGGATTGCGACATTGTGGCTTGGACATTCCTCCATCAAACGATTGAATCGATCGTAATACTCGTGGAGAGCTTCGTTTGGCTTTTGCGTGATTGCTAGAAGTTCTCGCCTAATTGCCGCCAATCTTGAATGCGAGTAGTATTTCTCCTTGAAACGCCTAGCCACTTCATTGAAATCGAGGGGTCCTCGTAGGTTGTAGAACCAATCTTTCGGCCCTTCACCTAGCGAATAAGGGAAAATAAGAAGTAGAATATCGTTAAATGCTTCATAATTTGCATAGATGTTTAGTTGAATTTTAAAATCTTTCAAATGCTTGTGTGGGTTTTCGGTTGCTTTGCCATGAAAGATGGGTAAAGAGCCAATGATGCTCGGATCGGCTTTAAAGTTCGGTATATTCGGCCTAATAAAATTGTAATTATCTTCTATGATATTTGGGGCCACTAATTCCTTTAATGTTTTCGGTCTTGGAATCCTAGTTTCATTATCCATGTTTGAATTTAAATGAGTAGAGAGAGAAGAAAAAGTTTGAGTTTGAAGTTGAGGTTCGTCTTGATCTTCTTGTGTCGGTTCCTTGCTCTTCTTAGAGCTCTTGTTCCTTCTTTCGATTTCCTTGACAAATGGAAGTAATTCGCCTTTTCGCGATCTTGTGTTGTGCATAAAGCTTTCTTCTTTCACCTAGATTGTCACAAAAGAAACAAAGAAGTGAGTAAACAAATTTATGAATTTAAATCTCAAGTTTCGATCTAAAATATTGACTTAAACACCGCTCCCCGGCAGCGGCGCCATTTGATGATCGTGTTTTTGTCGTGTAAAATATCGTTGTGGTAAAAACCCCGAACAATCAACAAAATTTGTAATCTAAGTTTGTACAGTGGCAAATGTATAGATTCGTTCCACGGGGAGCAATTGCGTCAAAATTTGGATCAAAATGGATGAGAAATAACGAAGAAAATTCACAGAAGTTAGTCCGTTACAACGGAAGTGGGTTCCGTTACAACGGACTTGAGTGAAATTTCTGCGCTAAGTGTGAGATGAACGTCCGTTACAACGGATGAAACTCCGTTATAACGCACTATACTAGTCCGTTATAACGAACAGTGGTTGCGTTGCAACGGATTGGTTAATCCGTTACAACGGACCCTTATGTCCGTTATAACGCACTTGTATTGAGCCTCTTGCGTGAAAATCCTCACTAGTCCGTTACAACGGACATGTATGTGCGTTACAACGGAAGTATAACCAACTGAATATTAAAGGACCAACCGTCCAGTCCGTTGTAACGCAAATTGTGTCCGTTATAACGGAAGTAGTTCTGGAATTAAGTTTGAGATTTGAATTGGGAGCAGTTTGATGGTTTGTTTTGGGATTGAATTAATGGAAATTTGAACTAAGTTTAAGGCAGAAATTGAGAGCAAAAGATCAAGTAAAAGAACAAGTTTAGAACAAAGATTCAATTCAAATAACAAGGATTCATTCAAGCAAACAAATGATTTAAACAAGAACAAGATTTACACAAATCCAAGTAATTTTATGCTACAAGAAATGCAAGAAAGGAAGGAATGAAGGAAATACAGTTTTGGATCATCGCTAAAATGGTACGTAGGACAAACGAACGTACGCGTTCGTGGGCATACGAAACAGATTAGTAAAACTGGTATAACTTTCAGTAGGAAACTCCGATTTGAATGGTTCAAATTGGTTTAGTTAGATAATGAGATTATCTAGAACTTTCATGTTGTAATATATTTCATTTGAGCGAAGTATCAGTATGGTTCTAATGAAATACCGAAAGGGTGCGACAGTTTGACATACAGTCAGTAAAACGGCCGTAACTTTCGGGTCCGAACTCTAATTGGGCTGGGCCAAATTGGGTTGGAAAGATAATTAGATTATCTACAACTTTCGTAAATGTTCAAAGTCGGTTGGAACGATTTAATATTTTCGTTATGACAGATTACTGAAAGGGTGTATGCAGTTTTCTGTTTGAAAAGGTGTATAGAAGATATACATACCTTTTGGCCCATCCTTATCCTATGGAGTATATATAGGATGTTTCTCTCTCTCTCTCTCATCAGTCGAACCAGTTGAATAATTAGATTAGTTCAACCAGAAAATTAATGGAGTTAATTTGGAATTAATCCAGAAATTAAGAGACTCTGATCACTTGATGAAAGAGTGCGAAGAGATTGAGAGAGAAGGAGAAAAGAATTTTCTCCGTCTAGAGAATCGAAACGCAATCATGCAAGTTCGCCGGTGCATCGTCTAGACAGGTGCATCCGCGACCGAGGTGCTACGACTCACGGTGGATACGGGTAGAGGAGCGACACATGTGGCTCTTCGTTGTGATCAAACCGGAGAAGTAATCGAGTAACGGGCTGTGGAATCATGCGGGCATGGAACGCACGAAGACAACCCGAGGCGTGTCGAAACGGTGGGAGACGTGCGGTATGGGACGTACGGGCTAGTCACCAACGTGACACCGAAGGAAATAGAAGGCGGCGATCAACCCTTCGTGTGCCATCAATTTGGCACTGGTATGAATCTGTCCTTCTATTCGCATCGTACCCTCGAAGTCGTGGCGTGATCTCGGGAATCGGGGAATCGGACCGGGCCTTCATTCCGCTGCGCGGGCCCGGGGTCGAGGATATTCCCCAACAGTGGTATCAGAGCGATCGCCATCGATTCGAGGGTCGAATCATAGTCGTATATTAGATATACGCACGGGTTATCAAAGTTCGTACCCGTTTGCATGATGTTACATATAGAGAAAGTCAAATTCCGTTAAAATCACAAGTGAAATTCGCTAGAGATCGATCAAAAGTTGATTGAGAGTATCTAGGAATGATCGTGAAAAAGTTTCATGATTTATCGTTTTGGAAACGAGCGAAAATGGACGAAACGGCAAAATCTGCAGAAAGTTAGAATACGAAACAGTGAGTAAAACTAAGATAATTTTCAGTGGAAAACTCCAAATTGATTGGATCAAATTGGCGTAGTTAGATAATGAGATTATCTATGACTTTGATACATAAAGTTTTTCCATTTGAACGAATTATCAGTGTCGTTTTTATGGAATACTGAAAGGGTGCGACTGTTTGACATACAGAGACTAAAACGTCCGTATATGTCGCATCGAAACTCCAATTGAGTCCAATCCAATTGGGTTAATTAGATGATAAGATTATCTAGAACTTTCGTTCACGTTCAAAGTCGGTTGGAACAATTTAATATTTTTGTTTCAACAGAATACTGAAAAGGTGTCTGTAGTTTTCTGGTTGAAAAGGTGTATATTGGATATACTTACCTTTTCGTTTGTTCGTATTTTACTAAAACTGGTATAACTTTCAGTAGAAAATTCCGATTTGAATGGTTCAAATTGTTTTAGTTAGATAATTAGATTATCTAGAACTTTCATGTTGTAATATATTTTATTTGAGCGAAGTATTAGTGTCGTTCTAATGAAATAACGAAAGGGTGCAGAAAAACAGTTTTTCTGCCGCCCCGGGGGCAGTTTTTGGCGCCCCGGACGCGTCCCGGGCGAGGTTTTCTCGCGCCCCACGGCCCTTGCGTTACAACGGATGGGGAAGTCCGTTATAACGGACCCTTCTCTGGATGCTGTTTTTGTTTTCGCGATAACTTTGGCTACGAAGCTCGGAATTTTGAGTTTTTTATATCGATTTGATCGGCATCAAACATTCTAGCATATTAGATTATTAATTATTTAGAATAATTAATCTCCCTAAATAAATCATATGCATTTACAAATCTTGTGATAGTGATATAATATGATTATGTCACGAATTTAGAAACATGCAATGGCATGATCCCTCATAATATTTAAGTTATGGAAATGCCTTCCATATTCACAACCACTATGATCGGTACTACGTCTCACATGGGTTAAGGCCAAAGCCGACATGGGTTATTGTAGTCATCGACGGGGTGGCAAGCGTTAAATAGGGACTGATAAGGGTTAAGGCCAAAGCCGACTTATTAGTAGTTTATTTGAACGATACGCTGAGTATGGTTGTGACTTAACCGTTCAAGCCAGTAAGGGTTGAGGCCAAAGCCGACTTGGTTGGAAGTTCGGGGCATAGATAGGATGCACACACGGAACTGGGATTGTATTGGATACGATTCATCACCGAAATCCTATAAAGGTTCAAGAGTCGCATTGGATGCGATTGGATATAATCCTACCTAAATAGCGAGATCCCATTCGTCTGCCAAAGCAACTTATGGGAGGATCGTGATATATGGATCTTGAGTGTTATGGACTTGGAGTCCCGTATCGGTATGAGGGTTATCGATTCGATAAAATAACACTATCATATAATTATCATATAAGCATATAGATTAAGTACGCACGGTTAGGAGTTAATCTTCATCATCCGTTTAGTATTATGTTTTCAAGCAACACCAAATATATCGATGAGATCGATATGATAGATGGCTTTTGGGCCGGAATTACCGTTATTAACCTTGATAGTCAAAGAATAGTTCTTAGACTTAAAGGAACGTGTTGGACACGGAAATGGTAGATTCGGGGCTCAATGCTATGGCTTTAGAGAAAGCCGGGTTCGATAAACTTTAAGAAGGAATCGAACGATATTACGTGCCTTGTGGTGGCATGTATAGACGCAAATTTCTCATAATTGTTTTGAGAATTCGGGTGTATATGAAAGTAAAACACAACGCTCATGAAATAGTTTCAAGAGCTAGAGCGCGTTGAATGGTTCGATGCGGCTCAAAGAGTAGGTTAATTTTGAGACGCCTTATGGGTCTTTGATTAACACTCGTGTGTTGATGGTACGAGATTTGATCTTCGTGACCGAATATCATATGCATTCGATAGATAAGTCGATCCCCGAATTGCATGAGATGCGATTTAAAATTTGAATTGGAGATGCTCGGAGTATCCGAGGAATCCAATGCATATAGATGCGTGGATGTCCTTGTAATTCAAAAGCGGGATCGAAAGAAATGTATGTCTAAGGGTATTTTGGGAAAATGTTTTCCAAACAGAAAGTTCGGACAAAGAGTTGTCCAAACTAATGACTCAAAGAATGGTGAAATCCGAGGAGGATTAAACCAAGAGGTTGATTGCTTCTTTTGGCATTGCCGTCTTGGCCATATAAACGAGATTCGCGTATCTAGATTCCATATGATGGATTACTATAATCATCCGAATTAGATTCAATTGATTAATGCGATACTTATTTATTAGGCAAGATGACTATGGCATCATTCTCCAAAGGTTGGAGAAAGATCCAACGAATTATTGGAAATTACATTTAGATGTAATGTTCCGATAAGTTCCGAGGCAAGAGGAGGCTATCGGTATTTTGTTACGTTTATGGACGGTTAAAGTAGATATGAAAATATCTATTTAATGCGTGCCGAAACGGAGACTTTTGAAAGGTTCAAAGAGTTTCAAAAACGAAATACGAAATCAACTAAGCAAGAAAATCAAAGCTTTTCGATAGGATCGAGAAGGCGAGTATTTGAGCTAAACCTTTCGATAGGATCGAAGAGGCGATATTTGAGTTATGAATATTGATGATCATTTATGATTGTGGAATCGTTTCACGATTGCCTTATTCGGAACATTGAGATGTGTCCGAAAAGAGGAAATGAACGCATGTTGGACATGGTTCGATAAATGATAAGTCAATAGGATCTCCCAAAAATATTTTGGGGATACGCCCTTGAGACAGCGGCACTAATTAATGGTTGCATATAAGATATGGACCATAAACCTTCTAATCGGTCCAAAAGACGCCATATGAGATATGGATCGGAATGGTTCCGAAGTGGTCATTTGTACATATTTGAGGATGTGGGTATATTTCGAAATTTGTTTCGATTAAACTCAATCCCAAATCTGAAAAATTGTTCGTTTATCCTTAAGGAAACTAAAGGGTGTTAATTCTATCGTCGGGGGATGTGGGTATATTTCGAAATTTGTTTCGATTAAACTCAATCCCAAATCTGAAAAATTGTTCGTTTATCCTTAAGGAAACTAAAGGGTGTTAATTCTAACGTCCCGACGAAAATGAGATTTTCGTGGCTCGAAGAGATGCCTTTTTGGAGGAGGACTAGATTCGCACAAGTTTGTAACTTGGTGCCATTTATCTCTATGCGGGCTAGTGGGAGTAGAATAAATCTCGAAAGAGTTCGTGATTTGAAAATGAACATTGTACCGATGAAAGTTGACATGGCTTCATCAAGAGTTGATGAACGCAAGTCGAACACACAAAGGAATTTTTCGTAGATCAAGTAGGCTATATCATAAGCCGGTAAATGCGAATTTATCGAGGCTAATGATGATAGATCGAAATCATATGATGATTCGATATCCTACAAGGATGCTATGAAAAGTTGATTCCACATGACATGGTGTCATGAAATCTGAGATTCGATCCATGTAAATTATCAAGTTCAGAACTTGATTTCATTACTTTCTGGGTTAGACCCGTGAAATGTGAGTGGGTTTTTCAAGATGAAGAACCGACATGGATAGGAATACGCATATATGTAAAGCGAGGTTTTTTGCGAAGAGTTTCATGCAATTCATAGTCGGACTATGAAGAAACATTTTCGCTTGTTGCCATGCTTTCCCATTCTCGAAATTCTGCTTGCCATAATCGCATATTATGACTATATGATGTGGCAAAATGGATGTCAAAACCGAATTTCTTGACAGAAATTTTATGAAAGGATGTGTACTTGACACAACCTTACGGTTTTGTCGATTCATAAGAATCGGGGATAAGATATGCACGTTTTAACGATCCATGTGATGGATTAGAGAAAGCTTCTCGGAATTGGAATATTCGTTTTGACGAAGTTATAAACTGTTATAAAATTGTCGAAACGAATGGAAACTTTGTGTACACATGAAGGTTAGTGGGAGCTGCGTAATATTTCTTGTAACGACGAATGATTTAGACGAGACCGCTTATGAATTAAGCGTGAAGATCTATAGGATAGATCTAAGAAGTTCCTCGTTCTATGTTATAGCACATATATCGACATATTGTTGAAAATGGTTTTCAACATGTAAACTCCTTGGAGGAGTTAAATCGAAATGTCGAATGACAGAAATTTTCAATGGCTCGATGTGAGACATCAAGCAGCGCGAAAAGTAATAATATGATGCCTTACATTTGATGTTAGGATCTATTATATCTGTCATGATATGTATGTGGCTATCTGTCGTACAAATAAAGCGTCTAATTCACCGTCAATAAAAATCATGGGAATCACATGAGTTTGAATGTAATTTGATTACATGAGACTAACTCTTGTGAATGTATAATAGTTATACAAATATATACATAATGGTTATGTATATTTGAACCCATCGGGATTTGTATTGATAGAGGTGAAGTTTATCCTTGAATACTTTGCGAAAGAATTCAGGATTTATTATCTATAATGGTGTGGAGGACGTGTTGGTTATAAAGAGTTATAACAACAACAGTTTCCAAAGATTAAACACGTCAAAATATGTAGCACGACTTTCGATCACAAAGTGTGTACATGTTTTGCTTAAATGAAAACACGGTTATGTGGAAAGGTTCCACAAGACCAAAAGTTTATGATTCTATTTACGGTGGCGAGTATATTGCGGTTATTAATCGCAAAAGGAAGTGGTATGGATCAAGGATACATGACCAAACTCTAGTAGTCACGAGTTATCGGATTTATGGTTGTTTATTGCGTGAGACGCAATAGTACAAGCCAAAAATGCCGAGGTCACAACCACTTCTAGCCAATACTCAGAAAATTTCATTTGATCCATGAAATTTTATGAAAAGATGTGATCGTAGGTATTGGAAATGTTCCAATCCTGATGATGATTAACACTAGCGGGAACGTGCGGACCCGTTTACAAAACCGCTCTCTCTAGTCGCGCGTGACTGTCATGCGATGACTATGGGTATGGAGATACCTAGAGGAGGAAGAAGAGAGTAGAGTGTAGTTATCTAATACGATAGTCCTCGCAGGTTATGGGTATGGAGATACCCATAGGTAAACGTTGTATCACCCAAATACTTAGTCCATATGAATGCATTCCTTTTAAAAATTTTGTTTACTTAAATTAAATATGCATTCACCTTATATGAAAACAGTGTGCGGGTTGTGTAATATGATTGTTACATGAACCTTGATTTGAACTTGTGTGGACGTCGACATGGTTGAGGACCATGTGCAGCGAAACCGTCACACTTAAAGTGTCATTTCTAAACATCCCTAGTCGCGGATCAGCTTGCTTAAGAGAGAAGCATTTCTATTATTGGATAGACTGAACGCGTACACTAGTACGTTTGCCGAGGAGATGATTATGTTTTGCTAATCATGGGACAAGGTGCTTGTCGAATCGGGAACGTAGATATATGTTAGGTTACATGTATTGGATATGACCAAAGCCGCGAGTCCATGACATGGTTTAGTCATTATAGATGGACTTGTGACGGATGGGATTTTAGATTCTTCATACTTGAGGGGATCATTGATTGCGTTACGTGCGTAACACAATGCTTTGATATGATCTTACGCTCACCGTAACAGGGAGTTAAAAGGGTCATCATTGGGTATTGTCCGAAACACGGAATTCAATATGAGTCTCCAAGATAGGAATTGTTTATTCCGAAAGGAAGAGATATCTCTTAGGCGCCGCTCGATGAGTCGATTAACGAAATCTCTGGCCAGAGTCAATGATATTAATGGTTAATATCGATTGAAATTTGTTAAATCAACTCGGAATCGGGGAATAAGTATAGTTAATCAAATTATAAGGATGACTATTACCATGCCTTTTGATTAACGGATATCGCAAACAAGAGAACTAGTAACCGCTATTCGAGATAGGCACAATGATCACAATCATTTTTCGTTTTAACATGGGTAGCCATGATGGAGTGACTAGATCCCGCTCATGGGCTTGTAGTGCCATGGAAACGGCCTACTGCCATCGTTAAACGAACCTACACGGTCACACAACGAGTCGTACTATGTCGGGCTTGATTGCAAGTTTTTGCACATTGGATGTGCATGGCTTTAGCGTATTTGATACGCGGGCCAGATTCTCTGATATAGTGTATATGTGATATACATGAGTACCTTTTAGGTAAATCTGAAACTGAGTGGGAGACTGAAGGAAATACAGTTTTGGATCATCGCTAAAATGGTACGTAGGACAAACGAACGTACGCGTTCGTGGGCATACGAAACAGATTAGTAAAACTGGTATAACTTTCAGTAGGAAACTCCGATTTGAATGGTTCAAATTGGTTTAGTTAGATAATGAGATTATCTAGAACTTTCATGTTGTAATATATTTCATTTGAGCGAAGTATCAGTATGGTTCTAATGAAATACCGAAAGGGTGCGACAGTTTGACATACAGTCAGTAAAACGGCCGTAACTTTCGGGTCCGAACTCTAATTGGGCTGGGCCAAATTGGGTTGGAAAGATAATTAGATTATCTACAACTTTCGTAAATGTTCAAAGTCGGTTGGAACGATTTAATATTTTCGTTCTGACAGATTACTGAAAGGGTGTATGCAGTTTTCTGTTTGAAAAGGTGTATAGAAGATATACATACCTTTTGGCCCATCCTTATCCTATGGAGTATATATAGGATGTTTCTCTCTCTCTCTCTCATCAGTCGAACCAGTTGAATAATTAGATTAGTTCAACCAGAAAATTAATGGAGTTAATTTAGAATTAATCCAGAAATTAAGAGACTCTGATCACTTGATGAAAGAGTGCGAAGAGATTGAGAGAGAAGGAGAAAAGAATTTTCTCCGTCTAGAGAATCGAAACGCAATCATGCAAGTTCGCCGGTGCATCGTCTAGGCAGGTGCATCCGCGACCGAGGTGCTACGACTCACGGTGGATACGGGTAGAGGAGCGACACATGTGGCTCTTCGTTGTGATCAAACCGGAGAAGTAATCGAGTAACGGGCTGTGGAATCATGCGGGCATGGAACGCACGAAGACAACCCGAGGCGTGTCGAAACGGTGGGAGACGTGCGGTATGGGACGTACGGGCTAGTCACCAACGTGACACCGAAGGAAATAGAAGGCGGCGATCAACCCTTCGTGTGCCATCAATTTGGCACTGGTATGAATCTGTCCTTCTATTCGCATCGTACCCTCGAAGTCGTGGCGTGATCTCGGGAATCGGGGAATCGGACCGGGCCTTCATTCCGCTGCGCGGGCCCGGGGTCGAGGATATTCCCCAACAAGGAAAACACCTAGAGAGATGAAGAGAGCTCCGAGTCTCGTCTTGAGTGCCTTCCTTGTTGTTCGAGTTGCTAGAGAGCTAGTCAATGCGCCCAACAATTTCCTTTCGTACCGATCCACCCGTCAATAGAAGTGAGCTTCGTACCGGTTGGGTGAGCTCAAGATGTGCAAAGGTTGATTGAAAAGAAGCTTCCAACCAATCACGCCGAGAAAGCTCGACTCTTCGCTTGTGAAAGTTCGAATGAAAAAAGTTTCACCCTAATTCCACACTTTTCCTTAGTCGAAGTGTAAACCGATTCACCGAATGAAGTGAGCTTCTATTCGGTGACCGATCTTAGAAAAATTATCGTTCGTAGTTGCAATTCTTGCGCGTTCTTGAAAGTTTCTTGGACTTGCTTAAACGGGAGAGAGAGAGAGAGAGAGAGAATGGGCGTAAAAAGAGCGTACCAAACTCGTGGCCCTTGTGGTCATATTTATAGCACTCATGGAGTCTTCTTATTGGCCACGAGTTGGTGGAGAGGATTGGGGGTAAGGAAGTAATTCCCACCAAAGGTAGGTGGGCAGGATAAGGGCTAAGGGTTGAGTGGTTTTCGTGTAAACTTTTGTGTAAGTTTTCATCATGATAATTGTTTGCCTCCCGTCTCATTCATGTACCGAATATATCGATGTAATATATCGTTTTTACTCCTCTTGACGTGTTGGAGACAACTACACTCTCCAAATTCCCAGAAATTCCTTCTAATTCCTGTGATTAAGCAGTAAAACACACTTAGTGAAGAAATATTCATGTTATCTCAAATATGATTAATAAAGTATATAGAATTGTTCTTCACAAGGGCTAAAACCCCTAAATTAAGCATTAAATTTGTGCCTTATTTGCCTCACATCAATTTTCGTCATACAAATACCGTCTTAAAGGGAAGATATCGCTTTACTGATTTTGTGTGACCACTACCAACATTGATTATTAATTGAGTCTTTTTAATAGTTACCACAATACTTTCCTGATTTTGTGTTGAATTATGCTAGAGGTGAATGATCAGTAGAATGATGGAAGCTAAAGTAACAAATTTAGCTTATTTTCATCTCAATTGAAGCAAATTGGGCCTTATATATTCAATTTTATTCTATTGTTGCGTAAGTACATCATTATGCTTGTTTTCGTTGATTCTGGTGTTTATCTGATTCTAATTTCGGTTTTAGGGTGGTATTCGAGTTCAACACCAACAATCATCTGCTTGGTATTCGAGTTCAACACCAACAATCATCTGCTTGGTATTCGAAAGGAGGGGCTTCGTGTGGAAAATGAGGGACTAAAGTGCAAAATTGCTGAAATGGCTAAAGACCGAAAGATTTATTCTGGTGCAAAAGGAAGAGGAGTGTAGATTGGTTGAACAAAAAGTTCGTGAGTTAGAGATTTGTTATGGTAATTTGATTAGGGTTAGGGTTAGGGTTAGCGTTTTGGGATCGACATTTGTGTATGAATTTTGTAATTCGAAAATACATAATTTGTGAAAATACATGTTTGTACCGTCAATGCATATATTTTTTATTTTATTATTTTAGTTTCTATGTACAATTTTGTTAATTTTGTGTGAATACGAAGGTACTATGACTAGAGAAGAATTTTCGAGTGAGTTCTTAATACTAATTGCGAGAAAGATTACCATGACTAGAGAAGAATACTGGTACTGTGACTAGAGAAGAATTTTCGAGTGAGTTCTTAATACTAATTGCGAGACTAATCGCAAGAACATAAATCTTAAATTTACATAAAAGTCCATAAAATCTTAAAAATGTAAAAATAATTCACAAGTCAATGAAATCTTAAAAATGTAAAAATAATTAATATTCTCCAACAAGGCACCATTAATATTAAGCATGAAATTGCAAAAACATGCAAATACAAATACACACATGAATGGTACCAACATGGAACCGCAATTGACAAAAAGAGTAGCAAAGAGAATGTATCAAATTGCTGAACTTAAAACCAACTTTAATTGGATTCATATTCTCCATTTAATTACAAAATTCATAACATTACAAATTCCACAATCATAATCCTAATTCAATTACAAAACCATTTTCTATCAGTTCAATGACTAATCCTATCCAATTGCCCTATTCAGATTATACGCATCGAAGTTACACAAGTCTCAGTTATCCATCTATCTAAGGTTACATAATCCCTTGGTACCAGCCATACCAGTATGGTACCTGCCTTTCAACGCTGTTCTTTGAAGCAGTTTGAAGGGCATATATGCAAAATTCACTTGCTAAGAGTTCTATATGGCATGTTCCAATTGCTCGACAAGCCCTTAAATCACCTAATAATCTCGTGACTCTTTATGCCTCATAATCCTCCATTACACTCCTTGAAAAAAAAAAATAGTGATAAATCTGGAGTGAGATAATTTCCTAAATCAATGAGATGCATTGCCATGAAAATTGTATGATTGTGATGAATATTTCTATCCTCATCCACAAAGCTATCTTCTATATATTGTCATTTCAATCGGTTATTATCAATTAATATTTAATCTATGTTAATTGAGGGTACATATGCAAGAAACAAACTATTACGGACATTTCTGCAAATAACTGTTTCTCAGGGCAGACAATCAAATGATCCTCAAAAGAAGTTTTCATCCGAAGTGGGACATTGGTAATGGCTATAACGTTTTGAACCTTACAGACCCAAATCAAAAAACCGAATCCAACAAAAGTGGAAAAATGACGAAAAAGATCCAAGTTTTTTATGATGGAATTACAGCTTCGAGAGGCCGAAATTAACGAAGTCCTCCGATTAAAACCAAACTGAGGTTTCCAACTCCTAATAGGATACAAGTTCTCTGTCTCTAGAGAGAAAAGATCTGAAAACGTCGAGTCTCTCGCGTCGCAAGAGATGATTCTTTTTTGAGGCTTGATTCATCGATTCAAGATGCTTGGGAGAGGTGGGAGCCATGGTGAGCCGAGAGGTAGAGAGAGAGGGGTTTTGGGATAGAGGAGACTCACGTGGTCTGTGGTTTGGGCAGAGAGGAAAGATGAGGGCAGCGTTATCTGAAATTAAATCCCATCCCTTAATCCAAATCAGATATACGGTCCAGATCTGGACTCCAAATAAAGACTCTATGTAAGGACTGTGCTGAACCGCCCATATATATATATATATATATATATATATATATATATATATATATATTACAACATAATAATTATTATATATTATCATAATATATATACTCTATTATATTTGACTACATTATCACAGTAATTATTATATTATAATATATTTTTAGTATTATTATTATATAATATTTTTGCATAATTATTATACAATATAATAATGATAGTACAATATGACTATTATGTAATTAAGATTTTCTAATCTAATTATTATCATGATAATAATATAATATAATAATTAAATATTTAAAAGGAGAGCAAGTCGATCTTAATTTTTTCCCGCATCTTGAAATTGTCCTTTTAGTTGGGGTCATAATTTGAAGGAAAATAAAAATCATGAATCTTATAATTCCAATTCCAATGTTACATGCCAAACAAAAAAAAAGTTGATAGTGAAAGAGTTTTATCATTCAATTCCAACTGAAATTCTAGTTACCCAAACATCCCCTAAAACAAAGCATACAGGGAACCGATTTACTCCACTACAAATTGCTGAATACATATTATGAATTGCGTATAAAATAAACAAGTCTTTCAAACAAAATACATTATTATTAGCAAAGATTGTTGAGGGGTGGATTAGCATATGGTCCATTAAGAATTCCATTAGCAATTGCATGATATGAAGTCTCTGTTTGGTGGACCCCATCCCATGAAATATACTTCGACGGATCGGTACACAACGTGTATCCGTTAGCCCCACATCCAATACTGTAAGAAAAGCTGTATGGTCCTGGTCCACCACAGCATGCGTTCAATGGCGCCGGAAAACCTATATTACTTTACTTCATTAGTGCACAGTTGTAAATTCATTCTTTTGTTATGCCTGAAAAACAAAGTTTGAATCAATACCTTGGCTTTTGGCACTTTTGTATAGATCGAGCTGTGCACCATAATAATCTGCGTAAACGATTTTTGCGTTAGGGTGAAGTTGTCTCAGTTTGGCCAATTCTGCTTGGAGCATATTGTTGTGATATATGGAGAACTCATTCAGCCATGTAATGCATCCTGTTTCAGGATCATAATCAGAAGAATTGTTAGATTTATAAGGTGTTAAGTAACACGGCGCGCATCCAATTGGGAAATTTCCTGGAACTACTAAAGTGGTTGCACCCAGATTGATCAGATCCTGTTGAAAATAAACGAAACACGTAAGGTTTATCAAATTTAGAAAACCCTAATTCTGTAAGGGGGTATAGAATTTACATTGACAGCGGTAATAATCTCCGCGATCACGTTGGGAACCCAAGCGCGGACTTGGTCGATTGGCTTGCGAGCCCCAAGAGCCCAATTGTAGTCATTTCCTCCGATCTCTCCAACAATGAATAGAGAAGTACTCATAATAGTCGGAACATCTGCAAATCAATTGACATTTATTTTTAGTACAATATATTAAATATATTAAATCATTTTGATAAACCTTATACTTTGTATATGATTATTTAAGTTATTGACAAATTACTTACCAGATCCTTGAGAGATTATGGGAAGAAGGTTTTTGAATAATGGGAGTTGAAATGAATTCAAAGAATGATCAGCAAATTTGATATTCATCCCTGTAACTTGGTTATAGTATGAAATGTTCATGGCCTGCGCCATTGCCACGGCGAAGTTGGTACCGCTCTGGAAGTACGCTGTGTCGTTGCCTCCAACAGATGGTGGAAGGAAGTCCAGTCCAAATGCTTGAGCTGCAAGATCAAATTATTCGTAAAATTTATTGAATAATCAACCGAGTCAGTGTATTGAGTAAAGCAAAATGACTACTTCCCTAAGTAGTAAATTAAAATATGTACACTAGGAAATTTCTAGGATAGATAAAATATGTCATTGTGAATGTTCGGAATCATTCAATAAAATATTAAATATCATAAAAGGATCATATTTTTTTTGGTAGAGAAAATAATCGGGAGGTGTATCATGAATGACTACAATTAAGATGAATATTTTGAATATTTTTCAATCTTTCAATAGGAAATCAATTTTTATTGATAAAATATAAGAAGATCTAATTAACTACAAATGCTCAAATTATGTTTTTAAAAATTTCCTACCATAAAATCACCCGCTAGAATGATTCTATATATATATATATATATATATATATATATATATATATATATAAAGACTAAGATACTTAATTCAATTCAAACGATTTGATATTTTAGAATTTTTAGATAATTAGATTTTTGTTTTGAGAATTTGGAAATTTTGTATCTTAATTTGGAAGTTTTATGTCTTAATTATGATATGAAACTTCCAAACTAAGACGCCGGGTTACTCGGGGTTTTGTTTAATTCGGAGGCACATGGTTATTTCTTGTTTGTAAGATAAAACTTTCTTGTTCAATTGAAACTACGTCTGTGAACTTTTCTCTAAAAAACAATAACAAAATAATACATAATAAACTACAAAACAATGATATTATTTTAAATTTATGAGGTATTTCTTCATGGATTGTACATAAAATTGTACATATTAAATAACATACCTACGAAATCGACGATGACCCGGCCATCGGACCAACGCCCATTGGGACGGTGAAAAAACGTCTCGCCATATGGTAGAGCGAATACACCCTTGTTGTTCCTCCCTGACAAGATATAAAAATTTCCAGTGTCGATTATCGAGTCACCGAAACTGAAAATGCGTTTGAAGCAACTCGATGCTTGAGTAGGGTTTATGTGAATTTGGAGAACTAGGATTAAAGAAATCAAAATTGACAGGCTGAACTTTGAGGAAGCCATGGTGATTATGCGAGTTGATTTGAGGATGAAAAGGAGGGCTTTCCAATTTATAGACAAAAAAAATATTTGTTTAATTAATTAGAAAATATCCGAAGAAAAAAAAAGGAAATATATATATTGTATGAACATAATTATGTTTTCAATTATTCTATAATATATAGTTACTGAATGGGATATATATTACCATATCGTCAATATTTGTATAGTATTAAAAGAAAGATATATTGTGCTTCGGATTGCATATCTTAATTCAAAACTTATCCTTTCTTGGAGAAGATAATTATTTGTAGTTTTTCTGTTTTATTTTTGAATTTATTTCATGGCCTTCTGACCATAGTTGTTCAGTCTACGAATAATACGTGTATAATTAACGAACTACGAAAAAACATATATTATACACGTTATGTTGTGTAATACGTTTTGTCACAAAATATGTATATATATTTCAAATAAATAAACAAAATTCAGATTTCGAACATAAATTATACAACAAAACTATCAATAATCTACATTTTTTTATTTTCAACTAAAATAATAATAATTTATTAATAAAATAATTATATTTCTCAATGATTTCAGAATAAAAAAAATTAGTCAAATAATTTTATATATCAAATTATCTAAATTTGAAGAACAAATGTTTATGAATCTAGAGAAATTATCTAAATTTCAAAAATACTCTTTTGTAAATAGAATGTATTTAGATAATTCTTATCTCTTAATTTATTTGTCATTCATATCTTTGTTTCAAATGAAGGTATGTTATATGACTACATTTAAAATTAGTTGATATGGCTAAATACAAACATACTTTTATACTTTTATACTTCTATAAAGATAATATCATTAAAAAATAATATATTTATTGTCCGTAAATAATACTTTTATACTTCTAAAATATTATCTTTTATACTGCTTAAAAATATTATTTTCGGAAAATAAAGATATTATTTTTAATGATATTATCTTTATACTCCTAAAACAATATTTGCATACTCCTAAAATAATATCTTTTATACTCCTAGAATAATATTATTCTAGAAACATAAAGATATATAAGTTCTGGGGCTACAAAGATATTATTTTACGACATAACAAAACTTCGCATTATAATTAGATGTGGCAATCAGACGAGTCAGATCGGGACATTTCGAGTTCGGTTGTTTCGGATTGCGGGTCGTTCGGGTCATCGGGCCATTTGGGTCGTGGGTCGTTCGGTTGGCGGTTCATTCAGCTTCGGATCGTTTCGGTTTTAGGGTCGTTTCGGTTTTCGGATCGTTTCGGTTTTAGGGTCGTTTTGGTTTTCGGATCGTTTCGGTTCTGGATCGTTTCGGTTTTCAGGTCATTCGGTTCCTGGTTATTTCGATTTTCGAGTCATTCGAGTTTCGCAAAATTTGATTTCGGATCTCTGAAAATTTAGTTTTCGGGTCATTCGGGATTTCATATCACTCGGTTTCTGAGTTTCGCGTCATTCGGGTAGTGAGTTCCGGGTCATACGGATCGTGAATTTAAAATCATTCGGGTATTTAGGTATTCGGTTAGTTCGGGTTTTGGATCGGTTGGGTTTCGGTTCATTCGATTTCAGCTTGATTTCACGCTTGGCTCATTTGGTTTCGGGTCCATTTCGGATTCGGATTATCCGGTTTCGGTTCGGTTTCTGGTTCGGGTTCTTGAGTTTGCAATATTTTTCGGTTCGGATCGGGTTCGTGTTCGGACGGGTCGGGTCACATTTTGCCAACTCTAATTATAATATGACAAAAAATATGATTATATTTTGTATGGTTTGTTTACATGTTTTTTATAAATAAAATGATTTGTATGCATCTTTTTCAATCAAAAACTCTTCGTTGAATACAAAATTAATGATGCGTATTTTGGAGTCGCCATTATTTATTGTTGAATTAAATTGCACATGCTGGCAAGGTTGTCAGAATCGGGATTCTACCTTGAATCATTTAGGGGTAGAATCGAATCGGATCGCAAAATCGTATTTTGAATTGTACGATTCTATGACAAATAAATATTAACTAGAAAATTAATCCAATGAACATGATTTTCTAAATAAAATAATATAACTTAACTGGTAGAATATATTTTGTTCAATTTAATTAGTGTAATCATAAACAATACATTATAAAAAATAGACAAAAAAAAAATTGTTCGTGTCTATGCAAATGTTAATCACAACCGACCAAAATATTAAAAAGAAAATTTTACCGTAGTAACCGTGTTTGGAAAAAATATTCACGAAATAACCAAGTTTTGAACATAATTACCAAAATGTCTTTTGCGGGGTACCATTCATCGTTTTTTTAAAGGGCGGAGAACCATACAGCGGCGCCATTTCTTAATTATGAGGTTAATAGGGATTAAAAGTGGTGCGAGCTTTGAAAGAACGCCTGGCAGACTTTGGCGATGAACCATAGCTCGCCTAGCAATTTGGCGAACAACCATTCTCCGCCAATTCACAATTTAAGAATCTTAATTTAAATACGATATATTTCTCCAAATTTTACCATGGTATATTTTATGAACTAATTAATACACTTAATTAAAATAATAACTAGTACATGTTGGCTGTTAACTTAATATATAATTAATATTTATTCGAATTCATAAATTTGAATAAATTTTAAAGAATATTTAATTATATTTTTTAATTATCACGTTAATTAAATATAATTGTTCTATAATAAAGAATTCGGCAGGTACATTTTGGGGTGTGATTTTTTTTTTTTTAAAAAGTTACTGACACGTGACACTTATTTTTAAATTTTTTTTTTTAATTTATTACACCCCAAAATGTACCTGCCAAATTCTCCATTACAAACAATTATATTTAATTAACGTACTAATTAAAAGATATAATTAAATATTTAGTAAAATTTATTCCAATTTATGAATTCGAATCAATATTAATTATGTATTAAGTTAACAACCAACATATAATAGTTATTATTGTAATTAAGTGTATTAATTAGATCATAAAAATGTTATGGTAAAATTTGGATAATTTCAATTCGTATATTTAATTAAAATAATAACCACTACATATTAGTTGTTAACTTAATACATAATTAATCTTCATTCGAATTCATAAATTTGTATAAATCTTACTGAATGTTTAATTATATATATCTTAATTATCAATATAATTGAACGTAATAACTAAATAATGGAGAATTCGGCGTGTACACTTTGGAGGGGTTTAATTTTTTCTTTTTTTCTTTCCCGTGAATAAAATAATAACTATATGAATTCAACCGAATAATCTTAATCAAAATCATACCTTAACCGTATGCGGAAGCGTATGGAATCCGTCCGAATTGATGTCGCGCCATCACCGTTGTTGTGTTCATGAAACCTTAGTTGCAAGAAATTGATTTCAAGTAATTTATGATGTTCAATTTAGAGTCCTTTTGATTTTCTCTAATTGATCTGTCTCTCTCTCTAATCTTAATGGGCCAGATTTAAGAGTGGAACATTATCTCATCATCATCATATGTACTTAGGGATGTCAATGGGTTGTGTAATACCCGTGCCCGACGGGTATCCGACCCGGACGGGTCGGGTAATATCCGATTAATCCTACCCGCGGGTCGGGTATTACCCGATTAAAAAATACCCGGCACAAATGAAATGACAATCCTGCAGCTTGTATGAGGCAAGTAAGGAGGATAGTGATACTGACAGGAAAAATAAATACTAGATACAAGAAAATTCATTTAAATTTGACATGAATTAAAAATAAAATTACCATTTCAAGTTAAATTTTTTTGTCTCCAGTAATTTTATTTCCTGTCAATATCATCACCAAGTAAGAAAGTAAGGAAAATACATGTTGCTAAACAAGGCAATGTACAATAATCTAACTTATTTTGGCAAGTCAAAATTACAATTACAAGTAGAAAAAATAAGCAACAAGTATTATTTAGATTCTGGATTAATATCAACCCTTCATCTAATTGTTAATCTATGGTAGAGATTTGGACTCAAAATAAGATCTCGACGGAACCGGGAGAAATTGTTAATCTATGGTCGTGATTGGTAGTTGTCTTGACGCGTAGCAACCTAGGGTGAAGTTGCACTCCATGAATAAATGATTTGAAGTTCCCATGGATAGTTGTCTTGTCGTGTCGTTTCGCGTGGCCATCCTCGCTTAGCTAGATTTTTGTTAGGATCGTCGTCGCAAACAAACACACAAGAACAACACACGAATACAAAGATTTTTACGTGAAAATTCCGAAGGAAAAAAACCACGGCCGCCGGCACTCAAATTATTTTACCATACTCGAGAAAGAGAAAATACAATTATTGGTATTTGTTGGAATGAATGAAACTCTATCCTAACCTTCTATTTATAGCTAAACTCCTACTTAATACAAGGAAATAATACAAGGAAATAATTATTGCCTTAAATACCATTCAATCATGACGATAAGAATTATGGAGAACTTTCCTATCTCCTCAAAGTTTTCTTTTTCTAAATTTCTAATCCTCGGATTTCCAAAAGTCTCCATACCATAACAGATTTTCTCCTTGAATAATTTAGTTGACCATGTGACCATAACGACCGGGTTAATCAAGAAATTACAGACGAGCTTTGTCATCAATTTTTGTGGGGGCAGTGATATTTGATGGTAGTAGTAATTTTTCAGTGTACTGTATCATAAATGGGAAAGAGCTTGATTATATTTGACGGTGAAACACTAGGTTTATCGGCCAGGTCATGAATCGAATTGATCCCATAAATGATGGTAACAACAGGGCCGGCCATATGGGTTGGCGGGCGAGGTCCGGGTCTAGGGTTCAATATTTTGAGGGAGCCATATTTTTTAGTAGTATGTATATATATGTATGTATTGTTAGTAGTAAAATAGGTAATTATTGAGTGGGTTTTCTCTGTTGCCCATAAAAAAAAACCTTATGTAAAACTGCCTAGGTGGCCTCATTATATTGGTTAATGGTTTAGTTCCCTAAGCCAAAAAAATGAACTTGACGGAAGCTCAGTTTAGAGAGTGAAAAAAAGATAGGAATTAATAAAGTATTATGTATTTTTCATATAAGTCCCTACTTTGTATTATTTTAAACATTGTAAAAATAATGATATATATAAGTCTACACATATTTTAATTGTAAAATAATGATAAAATAATTTTAATCAATATATGGTTATTTTGAAATTTAATTGTAAAAATAATGATATATATAAGTCTACACATATTTTATTTTACTTATGCATATTAAACATATGTATTTTATTTTAAATGTGTTATCTTTTAAAATATATATATACTATATACATATTTTACTTTATTTATAAGTATCCTCATTTTTATTCGATTTAAAAACGTTATTTTATTTAAAGTATACACATATTATATTTTACA
Organism: Luzula sylvatica; assembly: GCA_946800325.1. Taxonomy (NCBI): domain Eukaryota; kingdom Viridiplantae; phylum Streptophyta; class Magnoliopsida; order Poales; family Juncaceae; genus Luzula; species Luzula sylvatica. Next base: position 21,662,206 of record OX326961.1, read on the forward strand.
TATTATGTGTCATCATCATCTTTATTCGATTTTTAATTGTGTTATTTTATTTTTTTAAGTACATGAATGTTTGATTTAACTTATATGTATCATCTATGTTGCATGGATACATATACGGATATCATATCTGACACGTTACAAACACGGCGATACGACAATTTTAAAAAACACATAGCACACGATATGTCTATTATATGTATCATCTGTGTTGCATGGATAAATATATTAAAATTTTGTTATTACATAAATAACTTCGTATTAAATAAATGTTTATTATATTAATTTATTTATATGTATTACTAAGTTATTTTGATTAAAAATATATATTATTATTATTCAAGTATATTTATTAATGTGTTATAAGTATGCGATAAGTATCTGAAAGTATATGAACTGATATTATTTTGAAATAAAATATTCGACAAGTATCATGCAGTACTCGAAATAATAACACATTCAAAAAAAATATGTTAAATATATATAAGTAAAATAAAATATGTGTAGACTTATATGATCATTATTTTTACAATTAAATTTCAAAATAAACATTTATTTGATCTAAATTATTTAATAATAATATTTAAAATAAAACAAAGTAGAGACTAATTGTAGTTTACCAAGTCCTAACTTTTCTCTGACTACTTAAACGGAACTCCGTCAAACTCAATTTGAGTTCATTTGTTCTGTTGCGGAAAATATAAAACCACGTGTGAAACTGCCTTGGTGGCAACATCCTAGCGGTTTAAATATTGGAGTTCATGAACCAAAAAGATAGATTGACGGCGGTGTTAAAACTGACAGAGAACTAACAAGGCCCTCTTCATACAAATCATGATGCATTTTTTTATACAAGTCCCTGAGTTTTATAATTTTCAAAATATGCCCATGTTAAAAAAAATTATGCCTATAAATAAAACAAAATTTACATACTGAAAATTTAAAATAAAAAGAATTTAAAAAAAAAAAAATAGTGATACACGTAGAAATAAAACAAAATTTACATACTAAAAATTAAAAAAAAAGACTTTAAAATCAAATACAAATAGTGATACACATAGAAATAAAACAAAATTTACATACTTTAAAATAAAACAAAATTTTTATAATTTATTCAAAAAGATATTATAAATTTTGTTTATAGCAGAATTTCTAAACTTACACCATTGAAAAAAATTCTACAATCAAGAATAAATATCAAAATTAAGAAGGTCGTATATGAAATTGAATCCCTTGTTTTTGACGATTTGTGGTTCACCGTTAGGTATTTTGTAATTTTCTTACAATTATGCGGACCCCACAAAAATAAGAGGTTGTAAGAATACCACGTTGTGGCTTCACATATGGCTTCATTTCCAGGGCAACAGAGGAAACGAACTCCTCAATTTTTGGTTTATAAAACTAACACATCAACCAATGGAAGAATGCCACCTAGACGGTTCCACATGAGGCTTTTTTTAGGGCAACAGAGAAAATCCACTCGTAATTATTGGTCTAAAAAACATAACACAAACCCGAACCCGTGACCATACACGGACCCGCAACCCGTTTATCACCCAACCCAAACCCAATAAGATAAATAACCAAATATATCATTCTCTCTCTTCGTTTTATTTCTCAAAACAGAAAAAGAAAAGAGGCGATTTCTCTGCCTCCGCCTGAAGCTTCAAGCCGTCGAATTGAAGCCAAACCGTCGTCGTCGTGTCTCCTCCTGACTCCATAAGCCAACCCGTGCCGGATTCCTCTGCCTCCGGCGGATATCTCTGCAGCCATCGCACAAATCGAACTATCGAAGCTAACCCTAGAAATTGGTATTTTTTTTACTTTTTGTTCATGTTTTAGTTGCGATTTGCTTAATTAAGAATGGTTTTAGTTACGCTTTGCTTAATTAACAATGATTTAGTTGCGATTTAACCCTACAAATGATTTAGTTGCGATTTAAGATAAAACCCTAGAAATTGGATTTCTCTGCGATAATTTTTTAAATGAATTTATTTGCTTTATATTTAGTTAACAATGATGTAATCTTGAGTTTGATCTTTTGTGCTTGTTTAGAGACTGTACAATTTAAGAACTTCAGCAAATACTGGAATGATATCTAAATTATAAACTTAATCGGGGTAGTTGGCTTTAAATTGGGTCTGATAGTGTTAATTTGTGCTTTGAATTGTTGCCAGTAATTTAAGGCTCATTTGTGGGTTCAAAATTATTAATTAAGTACTTTTGATTTAATACTGAACTTTGAAAGAGATGTTATATGAGTCGTATGCACAATTCAGTTATGAATGATGTTTATATATTCAGAAAATTTGTATAATCAATTTTATCAATTTCAAACTTCAATCTTTTGATTACAGCAAAAAAATACTAGCCAGAGAGGCAGAGACTAACTCTCTCAGTTCATAATTCTAACCGGTAATGTAAATCCAACAAAAACTTCTATTCTAACCGATTACACCTCATATTTTTTTCAATTATTTTCTTTTAATTAATTGTTTTTCTTTCTTGATCGTGTATCATATTAGTTTGTTTAATTAACTTTTTCTTGTTTTTTGTATTTGTAATCCAAAATTTTAATATCAGTTTGTATAATTAATCTTGTTAATTTTTTAAACGATTATGATAATTTGTAATTCTAAGATATTAAAAAATATGTTTTGTTTAATTCGTTTTGTATGGTTGAACAATTTTTTGTTTTTGTTTATTATTATTTTTTTTAAATGATATTTAAGGGGTCCGTTCTCGACATGGGTCTCGGGTCTTCCAAAACTCGGGACCGGCCCTGGTTAACAAAAATTTCGTTCATAGTGATTCTTTGTCAAAATCGAGCTGAAATGATCATTTAATTAGTAGACTTTTATTCTGAGTTTCAATGTCGATCAACCCAATTCCTCCATGTTTATTGGGTAAGCATAATTTTTTTCCACTTTGCTAGATATTTTTAGTCGAGGGTGTTAGTGAATCCAAAGTGATCTATTTAATGTCCCAAAAGAAGAATAAATAAATTAAGTTTTATTTATATGTAAACCGAAGACGCGAAGTCCGGAGAGACTGTATGACTTTTTGTATTGTAAGTGTTAAGAAAAAAGAATGAACGGTTTAATAACAAATTTTACTTTTGGAAATTTCATCAAACATATGATATACCACAATACAAAGGGTACTATTTTATAACAAATTGAAGATAAAAGATGTATTTAATTGGTTCTTTTCATTAAAAAAAGAAACTCAACTTAATTCAAGTCAATAACTCAAACATCTTCCCTAAAAAAATTGTCGTAATATAATTGAACTAATTTTCAGTTACAGTAACACATTTGTTTCGTGTACTAGTCAGGCACTATACGTTCTTCAAGAATACAAAATATTTCTAAGATCACGCTTTAAAAAATTTGCAGACATTTGCGAAGGATGGATACGTATATGCCCCATATAATATTTCATTTGTAACAACTTTATAAGCAGCCTCTGTTAAGTGGACTCCATCCCAAGAAACATGGTTTGATGGATTCGGACAATGCGTCGAGCCGTGATATCCACACGATATGTCTTTATCATAATTGTAAGGGCCTTCTCCTCCGCAACATGCCATCAAAGGATTTTTAAATCCTACAAAATTCAGAAAAGTTCACCGAATACCTATTATATTATTGTAATAAGTATTTCGAAATGTTTAACATTGATGGACTCACCGAACTTTTGCGGGTTTCGGTACATGCTCATTGTAGCTCCAAAAAAATCAGCGTAGATAATCATGACATTTGAGTGAATTCGCCGAAGCTTATCTAACTCCCTCATCAGCAATCTATTGTGGTATCCGGCAAATTCATTCAACCAATTGAGGCATCCTGTTTTTGGGTTATAGTCTTCCTTTTTAGGACTTCTGAAGAAAGTTAGATAACTTGGCGAACAACCAAGCGGGAAGTTTCCCGGAACCAATAATGTTTTCGCTCCGAGACCGATTAATTCCTATCAGAACATTATAAGATTGAGACTAAGTAATGAATGCTAGTTGATATGTGATCATTTGTTGAGAGGGGAAGATTGAGCTTAGTACTTGAATGGAAGAAACAATTCTTTGGATTACAAGTGGAACAAAAGTTTCCACCTCATCAAAGCTTCTACCCATTAGTAATGCTCCATTATAGTCATTTCCACCTATTACTCCAACCACAAAAAGAGATCTTCTCAGTATGTCGTCTCTGCTCCCTGCAAATTAACCAACATTTATGGGCAAATTTAGTTTCATACTAGCTTTATCCCCGCGCAATTGCGCGGGATGTTTTTTATATAATTATTTAAATAGAATTAACGCGTGTGCGAATTAACGCGCATGCGTTTGAACTAAATTAATCTAATCACGACATATTTGCAAATATCATGATGTCAATAGATGTATGAGGTTCACGAAATTAGTCTATCACGAATATTATTTTCTAATATAATTTGTATAAATAGTATTTTCTCAGGTGCTTCTAAATTCGATTAATATAATCAGGACATATTCACAAATTTTAATATGTATGTAAAATAAGAAACAAAGACCAAATGTAAAATAAGAAAAAATGTAAAAAATGTAAAAAAAAAACCGAAATGTAAATAAAAAGGACCAAAATGTAGATTAAAACTAAAAAGGACCGAAATATAAATAAAAATGTAAAAAAGGACTGAAATATAAATAAAAAGGACCAAAATGTTAATAAAAAGGACCAAAATATAAACTTAAATTAAAAAGGACCAAAATGTAAATTCAAAAATGTAAAAAAGGACCGAAATGTAAATAAGAGAGGATCAAAATGTAATTTTTTGAACTCAAAATGACCAAAATGTAAATAAAAAAGGACCGAAATGTAATTTTTAAACTAAAAAGAACAAAAATGTAAATTTAAAAATATTTTTTTTACAAAAAAACCCTTGATGACGTGGCCTCATGTATGAGCTTCATTTCTTCCAACTTTATACATAAGTATAATAAGTATAATATACAAAAGAATATGCTAGATAAATTGGTAATTAATATCCATGACATAATTTTGAGAATTTTATGACAAATTTAACATAACCCCACATAGAAGTAACATAACTTAAAAAGGGATAATTACATGGTACTCTCTTTTTGTTCAATATCTATGATAAACTAAATCTAAATTATTCAAATTAAAATGGTATTAATATATCATGGAAGTTAAAAAAAAAAAAAAAAAAAACTCAAACCCCTATTTCGAGATGTATTCTGTTCGTTCGAACGCGGCCCAGCCCTATACATAATTAACATTCTAGTCATGCGAATTGCGAATTAAATCATGTTAATTATATATGCTAATGTTACGTTAATTAACGTATTAATTATTCATGTTAATTATCATTGTCGACATCATTAAAAAGTTGGTGGATAAATATGAGGCCAAACTATGATTTCCCAAAAATCTATACCCTACAATCCGTGGTGCGTGATAAATTTATTCACATAGATGTATTTTTCGAGCTCATAGACCTCCTAGTGTACCTGAATTCTTCAACATCGATGGTAATAGTTGCTTGAACCACTGAACTTGAACATCTAACGATTCGTCGGTAAAATTGGGCCGTATCCCTTTTGCTCTAAAGAAGGAACTTTCAATTGCTGTCGCCCCACCAGTCGCAAAGTTTACACCATTGATCAGAAAGACTTTGGAGTTGTTTCCTTTCAGATAGGCAGTTAGAAAAGGCAGTCCAAATTCTTGTGCTGCATAGCCGTGCAAATTTTACCGTTAATAGATTGTACGAAATATTTCACACGGTTAACTACTTTCAGACAATCTTACCGAAAAAATCGATGATGAGTCGTCCATCACAGAACCTGCCAGTGGGGTAACCAAAGTATGTTTCTCCATAAGGGAGATAACGCATGTAATGATAGTTGTCTCCAAGAATCTGCAGATAATTTCCAGTGTCGGAGTTCGAGTCGCCGAAGCTAAATATGCGTGTAAAACAACTACTTGCAAAGTGACTGTTCGCGAGAGCTGCAAGTACAAGTAATAGTATTACTATTAGTGAGTTGTGGGCTAAAATATTTTGAATATTGAACGCCATGGCCGTTGAGTCCAAGTTCGGTGGTAGGAGAAAATAGGCAATGCATACATCAAGATTTATTTATCAGTTACGTTCTAGATTCAATCATTAAATCAGTAGGAACTGTTTTACACGTAATCAAGTTGTTAAACATTTACGCCTTTGAATCAAAAGTCAGAACCACTTATTTTTTACATCACCAAATGATCACATCCAATCAAGTACCTATCACTTGTCTTGATTAAAGTAGTCAGTTCCAATAGCGAGTCATAAACAGTACATATGATGTGTTATTTTGAAAGTACGGGTATTGCGTCCCCAAGTCATCATAGTTTGCAGGATTGCAGGCTCCGTTTTGGAGTCGGCTGAGCCGGAATCGGTCGTTGCTGATTTGATTTTGCTTAATTCCGGACGGAGTTGGCCGATCTTGCTATTTTTGGTTATTTTTGCGAATTTGAAAAGGTCAGCCGAAAAGAAGAAAAAAAGATAATGGGCTAGGCTGTTGAGTTACGTTGCAGGTATATATATATATATATATATATATATATATATATATATATACGGGTATCGCGTCCGATACGAATACAGAAGTACGGTTTTCAAAAATTTTGGATAAGAATACGGTTATATAATTATTATTTTAATATATTTATAAAATATAAAAAATTAATAATATATTTAAATTAAATATTATGACAATAAATAAAAACAAATAAACAATATAAGTATTATAAATGTATCGTAAACTTATTTTAGATATATCTTAGAACTAATCTAAAAATATATTCATTATAATATTATTTAAAAATATAATGTGCCGGAATATATTCAATTTATGTATGATAATCAAGTTCGGAACTTGATTGATCCACCACCAAGGTTAAACTCGTGGGATGCAAGTGGATTTTGAAAAAAAAAATCGACAATGATGGAAATGTGCATACTTATAAAGAACGACTGTTTGCGAAAGGTTTCAAATAAATTCATGGTGTGGACTATGATAAAACGTTTTCATTTGTGGTCATGGTTAACTCCATACGTATTCTACTTACAGTAACTGCATATTATGACTATGCGATATGACAAATAGATGTCAAAACAGTTTTTCTTAACGAAAAATTAGTGGGTGTGTATATGACACAACCCGATGGTTTTGTTGTTCCAAAGAATTCGAAGAAAGTATCAAGATTCAACGATCTATTTATGGATTGAAACAATCTTCTCGGAGTTCGAAAATTCATTTTGATGAAGTTATCAGCGAGTATAATTTTGTTTGAACGAAGAAGAACCCTATGTGTACAAGAAAGTTAATCACATAATGCATTACCGACCACCGCAAAACTCCATCGAATAATTAATCACATAAGCCCGTTATGTCCAAGGTATCAAAACGACGAAGAAAATATAACTCATATGGCATTGAGATGCCCCTCTTCAAAGGTTACATGGTTCATCTCCCTTTATGTATAATTGTTGAGAATGTCAAGGCGATTTTATAGATTTTTTGAGTAATTTTGCAAAAAATCTAAATGAAAATAATTTCAAACTCTCTATGAATACTTTATTGCCAAATTGGAAAGGAAGGTGTGAGGTGGTGTTTCAACAAAAAAAAGTTCATCCCGAGTGAAGTAAACAAGGTGGCAATTGCAATAACCTCCACAAATAATTCTTTTAAAGATATATCTCTAGAAGCAAATGTAATAAACCGCAAAGAAAATGAAAAGCTCACATGCTTGGTGGATGACTCATGGGAGAAAGAACGAGCCGGATATGGCCTTGTGATTTATGGAGGGCAATCCCTATTTTATTATGAAGCAAAACCAATCAATGCTCAATCGCCCTCTCATGCCGAGACGCTAGCATGTCTACAAGCATTGCGCAAGCTTCAAGAGTTTCGAATTGAATCATGCGGAATACTTTCCGACAACACCGCACTCATCACCTCGATAAATGCAAACTCCGTGGAAGTGGATTGGTGTGCGTATTACACAGTGATGCAATGCAAATCTATGGCTAAATCACAAAAAGGGTGGTGCTTCAACCACATCCTGAGAAATAAGAATCAAGAAGCCGACAAACTAGCGAAGTGAGTTTGAATCTTCCAAACCGAGATGATAAGGAAGGAGTATCCGACGAATTGGCAGGATTAGATAGGTGTTTTTACCTTAATTTCCAAAGAAAATCATGTAATTTTGATGTAATTGTGCCCGAGAGCTTTTATGCAAAAAAAGAAAAGAAAAAAAAAACAACTCCCTCTCTATTTTGCCCCGAATTAGTTTATCACGTCATCCCTTTAATTCCTTCATTTGGATGAAGATGGGATGAAGCAAAATATAACTATTGCAGATACTTTTTTGATAAAGATTAGGTTTGCTATATATATTTTTTTTATTTCAATATTTCAAAATATAACTATCGCAGATAAGAGTTCAGACTTCGCCGTTCTCAAGTATTTTTGAAGAAATATAATATTTATTCTATAATAATAATATAGAATATTTGCATATAAATAATAATATAAAATATGACACATAATTAATCTTTTATTGAACGGCCCTTTTTCAATTAGACAGAACCCTGTTGAATAAAAAAACAGCTTTTACGAATTGCTGGGGATCTATAAGGTCCATTCAGGACTCCATTGGCAATTACCCTATACGCAGCCTCTGTTAAATGGAGTCCATCCCATGATAAATATTTCGATGGATCAGAACAAACAGTCGAATTTTGGTTTCCGCATGATATATTTCCATTATAGTTGTAGGGGCCTTGGCTTCCACAACATGTCATTAATGGGTAACTAAATCCTGCAAAAGTATGCGAAATTTCGTTAAACATTTCGTTGATTTTGGCTAGAAGTATCAATTTTTTGCATTTGTTTAAAAAAATTTGAACTTTTGCATTTTTTAATTTTTTTTAATTTTAATTTTACATTATTGATTACCTAGGAAGATCCAATTTAGGTTTATAAGATACGGTTTTAGTTTCTGGTATGGTACAGTGATGATCATTACCCATTTTGAAGTAATGAACCTTGACATTAGGGTTTAGAAGGAGAATGTATGTTGCATAATACTAACCGAATTTTGTTGGGTTGCGAAATATATTCATCGAAGCTTCGAAATAATCAGCGTAAATTATCGTCACATTCGGGTGAATATCCCTTAACTTATCCAACTCCTCCAAAAGCAATTTGTTATGATACTTTGAGAAATCATTCAGCCATTTAATGCATCCTGTTTCTGAGTCGTAATTTTCTTCGTTCTGGCTCATGTACAACGTGAGATAAACCGGGATACATCCTATTGGAAATTGACCTGGCACTAGTATAACTCTTGCTCCCAGATCGATCAATTCCTGTCAATTATTTAAATTCATCAACTCTAATTCCACTTTAAATTCTGATTAGTTCAACCTTACAGCAATAACAAAAAACATCAATTGGTTATAATTAGATAAAAAAACTCAAAAGTGCAAGGACTTACATTAATGGTAGAGCCAATGATTTGGACAACACTAGGAACAAATGTTTGAGCAACATCAACAGTATAATTTCTGCGGAAAATATAGTAATAATCGTTCCCTCCAATTTCTCCTACGACAAATAGGGCGTTGCTTATCACATTATTGCCATAACCTGCTCAATTGACAATCTCTTTGAAGTTAAGTGTTGTCACGAAAAATTGAAAATTAATACATTCTACTCGTAAATATCTACCCGATTCCTGTAAAATGGATGGAAGAAGTTGTTTAAACCATCCAAGTTGAATATCCAACGAGTAGTCCTCGTGAGATATGTGAATTCCTTTAGAGTCAAAGAATGAATTGTTCAATGCGGTTGCTCCTCCAACGGCGAAATTTACTCCGCGTGGGAAATCGCTCGCATTTTGGCCCGGGAGATATGCTGGAACAAATGGCAACCCATACTCTTCGGCTACATTAAATTTATTTTCAAACTTAACATTATAAATTTAATTTTCCATGCGACGAAAAATATTTTACTTTTTTTCCATAAAATACACAATAGAAAAATTATACTATACCCCATAGGGGTGTCAACGGTTCGGATTCAGTTCGAAAATAAAAATATAATTAAAATTGGGATGAAAAGAGAATAAAACTTTTATATTGTGAGAGAGAGGAATAATTATTTTTCAATATAACTTAGATTGGGAATTGAATTATTTTATATGTGTATGATTTATTTGTATAAAAATTATCATATTTTATTTATTATATTACAACATTATGTTATGGGAAATTTTCAAATAACCCCCATAACTTTTCTTGAATTTGTAAAAGAACCCTAACTTTTGGGAACTCCAAAAAATCCCTTCCAAACAAGGTTTCATTTTCAATTATCCCCTATAGAGATATTTCATGATGTTATAATTTTTTTGGACCAAAATAATCCTCTATTTTTCTTATTTAAATTGATTAAATCTTTTTGTATTATTTTATTAATTTAAAATCTTCATAAATATTTTTTTAACATATACTAATTTAAAAAAACTATATAACATATACACAATTTTAATATTTTATTTATTGTATATTTTGTCATACAAAGCTAGAATTAAATAAAAATAATAAACGATATAAAAAATATTCCGGAAAATATCTTGAGAAAATAATATTATTTTAACATTTAGTTTTAATTCTCAATAGTGGTTAATAAAAAATAGTTACTAAAAAATTAACTTCTGAAATCAAATTAGTTGCTGAAATTTAAACTGATGACAATATTATTTTAAAGCTAGTTTTGATGTTCATTCATTCATTGTTAATTTGACAAGAAGTAATATTTAGTAATTATTTTTATGAACAATTATTGAGAATTAAAACTAAATGCTAGCATAATATTAATTTGTCAAGATATTTTCAGGAATATATTTTTATATCATTTTTTAATTTAATGCTAGTTTTGTATGACAAATATATAATAAATAACGATCAAAATTATGTATAGGTAAAATATAGCCTACTTAGTAATACATGATTCCAACTATTATATTCCTGAAATCAAATATATATATTCCTGAAATCAAATATAAACAACTTGTTAAACTTAAACATGTTTCGGATATTATTGTTATTTTTAAAGTAGTAAATTTAAAAACAGCATATGATGCCAAATATTTTTTAATTATATTTTTTCTAAATTAATATAGATGCAAAACAACGAATTGACAAATCAACGTGTCACATAAAATTAGAATTATACCAAATACTCTCCCTAAAAAAAGAAATAATATAAATACTCCAAATTTAAACCAATTAATAACCTACACATGGTAGATTTATAAATATCACCCTCCTCTGTAATAGAGAGAGTGAATTAAACGTAACACTGGATGACGTTAAAAAAATCTTTGAACCAGAAAATCACTCTATGTTATGATATTTAATTTGATTAAGCCATTTTGATATTTTTTTATTGATAATAAAGAATAAACAACGATCTATACAAATAATACACCTTAAAAATATCTTGGCTGAAACATTCTAGTTTAGAGCGAGGCCAAATCAATATACAAGGTATGAAGGAGTGCTTAAACGGATTAATCGAAAATCATTTTGGTGTTAATCAGATTTTTATTTTTAATCATATCCATATCATAATTCATTCGTATCCGAAATATTTTTTCGAATCCGAATATTTTTTTATTACGGTTCGGATCAGTTCGGACAACATCCACACCAACATGGACACCGCTAGTTCAAATATTTAACATGCTATTAGCCACAGACAATCTTTACCATCTCCTCCAATTTGAAGTTAAAAAACCTTTTCTTCCTTTTCCTCTTCTACATTCATCCATGAAATTTTTTTGTTTTAAACATTAAAAACCTAGAACTCGTAGTCCGACCAGATCGGATTCGAATCGGGTCGGAGCCCGCCGATTTCGACTTGAGTTGTCCGACTCCGACCTGAAGTCGGTGACTCTTTGAATTATTCTGAATTGTTAATTTTTTTTTTTTTTTTTTTTTTTTGTAACCAACATTGTTGTTTGAGGACGGCATATATTTGAGGAAACTTACTTTTTTTGAGGGAAACAATTTTTTCTTATGAAGTGAATAAAAGGAATAAAGATAGTACAGTTTGAAAATAGAGAACTAACCGATGAAATCAAGAATTATCCGGCCATCAGAAAATCGGCCAGTGGCATGGCCAAAATAAGTTTCTCCGTAAGGAAGGTAGCGAACCGGGTCGTCAGTGCCCCGTGATAAACAAAACCTGTTTCCGGTGTCGCCGGTCGAGTCGCCCAAGCTAAATATGCCAGTAAAACAACAATTACTGAAATTGATTTTTAAGAGAATTAGGAGAATGATGAACAAATTGTTGTTCCAAGCCATTTATAATATGAGATATTGGGAGAATGATGAACAAATTGTTGTTCCAATCCATTTATAATATGAGATATTGGGAGAATGTTTGGAAGAGGAAATATTTTATTTGCATATGCTAGTATACTTTCGTGAACACCCCTGCAGAATATCAAAATATCATGTATACCTGTAAATTATTAAAAATTGAAAATCCTATTCAAACCAGATTGATTTTTTTTCGATTCATCCGTCAGGTATGTATTAAAAAATAAAATCCGATTAAAACTACATTAATTTCGATTAATTCGTTTTGTTGAACGTTACTTACCTTGCTACACAATGAACGCGATTTTTATAACATTGTTAATGTACCCATGCGAAAGCTCTCCTGTTTTCTACACAAAATGTATAAATTAAATACGTTTTTTCTCCCATTAATGAGAAAAATATTATACACAAAAATAATACGTTATATTATGTAAACACATGAATTTTTCTTTATTTGTAGGGATATCCATGATATTCCGACCTTCTTTCCTTCAAAACAAAGATAATATTTTCTTTTCTTTTCTGATATAATGATATTCCCAATTTAATAAGGGTACGTATGGTATTTCAAAATTCTACGTGTTACCCATAAAAGTAGCCAATGGTGTTCCTCTTTTTTGTCAACTCAATATCAAGATGGGGAAACTTTGAATTCACTGGAAGAATTGTCCACGTTTCGCGACGGATTTAATATATAAATAGTCAAATTATATATAATTGTTAGATCAATAATGATATTATTTTTTTATATAACTAAATAAATTAATGAACATAGGGTCAGAATTCCTATTCAAATGTGGAAGGACGAGAAAGTTGCAAAGTTTATGGTGGAAGCACGAGAAAGTTGCAAAGTTTATGGTGAAACGGGTCAGAATTCCTATTAAAATGACTCGCTACACGAATGGATACACCGCAACCAACACAGCAAATCCTGATGACCCACAAACCTCACCCACTGCACCAAAGACTACATAGGGTCAGGAATGACTCGTTACAACCCAGTTCACGTTCCAAACCCTTTACTCCACCATGATCCTCTGTGACAAAGCAAGCGTGCAGCACACGCTAAAACCTGGCCCTATCTCTATACTCAACCAATTGCACGATCGAATACGCAGATTTCTCCACAGAATATCTCAAGCCATTTTGAACTGAAGTTGTTATATGTCTCAACGGCTCAAATGCATCTCCATTTTATACAGAAAGGGTCATCTCCAGTGATTGTATGTATATGGAAGAATAATAGAAAAATCTCCTTGCAATTATACCCCTGCAATTACACTGGAGACGTTGATCTCTCCTCTCCCGATCGAGTAACGAACTCAGATCGAGCTCAAACCTTCGTACAAGCTCGCAACTGCCTCTCTCTCTCTCTCTCTCCTAGCCACGTCGTGACACTGTGTGGGACCCCCCTGACCAGTGTCTCCTCTCAATTTGATCTAAAACTCGATGAAATCCTGTGCAATCTCGCCTATTTAAGCCCTGCCATGGCGAAGCTTGAAATCATCCTCTCCAGAGTGCCCTTTGGCCCTCATTCTCTCTTATCTCACCATCGCCAGCATCCCCACACCCCTCTCCACCTCTTACCTTCATCAGATAGGGTTCAAGCTTCGAGCTTTCTCAGCTTGAACCTGACTCATCATCTCGCAAACCAGAATTGGATTTTCGAGCTTTCTCAAATCCAATTCATCCACTCTACACACTCTTACCCACTCCCTAAACAACACCACAACCTCAATTGCATCGATTACGAGCTAAAGCTTCGAGCTTTCTCAGTTCTTGCTCTGGATCGATCTGCCATCGCCATTGACGACCTCCAAACTCCCTCTCCTCTCTCTGAAGGCTTCACTGGGGTGACAAGAGACCATAGAAGCTCTCCAGATCATCTCCATCATCCATTCTCAGTTCTTGGTACTATCTCTCTTTGTAGGGGTATTTTTGATATTTTTCAGTTTTGGATCTTGTAGTTTGAATTAGAAATTGTTATGTGCCGTTTTTGAATATTGTTTGAATCTCTAAAACCCCCTTTTTACTTGTTTAATTGCTTGTTATTCTGAATTTGTGATTTAGTTTAAGATTAGTTGATTTAAACCTGCTTACTGTCTGATCAACTTTATTAATTAGATTAAAAATAGTTTTATATCCGATAAAAATCCATACAAATGTGTTTCTGAATCTTGACCATATCTAGTTTGTTTAGGAATTTATTTAACTTCATTTCATACATTTTCCTAATTGTTATGCATTTTTAAAGTCGAGGAATTTAATCTCTGATTTTCTGTTCTGTGCTAATTGAAAAATAAAAATAAAATAGTTTTAGATCTGTTCAAATCTCATAAAAATATGTTTCTGAATCTGCATCTTATATAGTTTATTTAGATATTTATTTCACCTCATTTAATTTAATTTTCTAATTGTTTTGCAATTTTGAAGTTGAGTCTCTGAATTTCTGACTTTCAGTTCTGATCTATTTGTAAAATACAAATAAAATAGTTTTATATATATATAAATCTCATAAAAATACTTTTATGAATCTTGATGATGTTTAGTTTGTGTTGAATTTTAGTTCATATCATTTCATCCCTTTTTCCATTTGTTATTGAATTTTAAAATCCAAGATCTGAATCACTGATTGACTGTTTAGAAAATACCAATAAAATACTTTTATATCTAGAACAAATCCATAAAAATATCTTTTAGTTACATTAGATTCTTTAGATTATCTGTGTCAAGTTTGGTAATTTTTGCATTAGTTTCCTAATTTCTAGAAATTAATCTTTGTCTCTCTGTGTTTTCTATCCAGTAATTAGTATTTGATTTTTAGTTAATTCATTTTTGCATTTTAAAATCTATAAAAATTATGATGGCTTGTTTGATTGATTTATAATCTGTGATAAAAGTTTCATATAATTTGGAGTGGTAATTTGAGCTATAAAAAGTCTTGAAGTTAATCTTGTTCTGTGATCCAGATTTTGAACACTATTTGTTTGAAGAATTTTAAATATTAACTGGCTTTATAAAAGGATCTGAAATTTGGAATATAGTTTGTATTACTGTTTATCTTCTTGTGCACAAATTAAGAGAATTTGTTAGACTATAAAAGTTTCATTTGAACAATAAACTCTAGAATTAGCATAATCTGCCTGTGGATCGATAATCTTTGCTTATCATTGCGCTAAGTTTAGGAAATCATTTATTTGTTGAATTACTCAATTTAAGACATTAAAACGACGCTTAAAAAATGAGTTTTCATTAACATATCAATTATAATACAATTAAGTTCATTCATATTAATTACACAGTAATGGAGTTGTTAATTATTTCAATTAATTATTTTTGGAATTGACGTCAATAGTGTTGGGGGACACCGGACACCACATCAAACATCTTCAATTTTGAGAAGAAAAAAAAACAGGAAAAGCACAAGAATCTGTTGGAGCAAACATAAGAAAACTTAAAATAATATTTTAATTATTTAGATATTAATAGGTTCTGTAATATATGTCATCAATTCTTATTAGGTCTTTAAACATTCATAACCATTTCACATAAAACCGTTACATGACAACATTTAATTAGCTAGTTTATATTCTCTGTAAAAAAAGGTTGCAACCGTAATAATAATTCTTATTAGTAATAAAAGCACATGAATAGCTAATATAATTAAATACACAATTAGTATATTAATACATACGTTGTAGAATGTGTGTAGGAGAAGTGTGTATATATATATCATCATAATATAGGTCAATTGAATATAAAAAATAGAGACAGAGAGAGCATGAGAGAGGGAGGTACCTCAGATAAATAATACATTTATGCTTGTTACATGCTCTCTAATAATCCCCATATTACTCTCAATATACTACTTTATATATACAATATACTATTTCGAGTTGGGTGTTGAAGAAGACTATCATCCGTTGTTCTCATGGACGTGCCCTAAAGAACGACAACCCTGGATTATCTTGGGGCATTTTCAACAGTCTGCACGAACGGACGGAATAATGCCTAAGGACAACGTTCACGCGATCGGGACAAACGGTTTCAATTTTATTGTTATTATTTTATTTTATGTATTGTTAATAATCAATATTATAATTTATGTATTTTATTCTTTATCAATATTCGAATATACCGTTTTAATATAATTTGTTTCATGAACATAATCCAACTGTACCAATAATTGACATGATATGTGAGATCCATAATATTTAAAGGAAAATATTGTATGTCCCCTAACATCCCGCGTTTGGAAAGAGGATAAGGTGGATATAAATTTTTTGAGGAATAATAAGTTAACTCTGTTTATTTCTTAATTTTTGAATGGTGTTTGATAAAGGTGTTTGGATAAATTTTGGAATAATGTTGATTTAAAAATAAAATATTTTAAAGTGACCAAAATATCCTTTTGTTTATAAATTTGAAACTAATATGTTGAATTATAAAGCTTTGATTAAAATTTAAACTACATTATATTATATTATACTATATTATACTATATTATATTATATTATGTTAAATTTCATCATATTATTATATAAAAAATATGAATATCATATTATATTTGAATATATAACGTAGTATTTGATTATATTATATTATACGAAAAGTATATAATATATTATATTAAAACATATTTTAATATTAGATTCTATTATTTTATATGATCTAATATTATATTATACTATACTATATTATCTTATATTATATTATATTACATTACATTATATTGCACATGTTATACTATATTATAGTATATTAAATATATTAAATATATTCATTATATTATGTTGTACTATATTGTACTATATTATATAATTTTATACTATATTATATTACACTATATTTATTATATTATACAATATTGCATTATTTTATACTATATTATATTATACTATATTATATTATATTATATTAAATTATTTCATATCTTATTATATAATATAATATTATATTATATTATTTTATATTATATTATATATTATATATTATATTATATTATATTATATTATATTGCATATCATATTAAGTATTGTAGATTATATTAAATATTATTTTATATCATTAGTATAATATATTACAATATATTATATTATATTAAAGTATATTGTATTGTATTGGTATTGTATTGTATCATATTATATTATATCTTATTATATAATATAATATTATTTTATTTTATATTATATTACATATAGTATTATTTTACATCATATGCTATTATATAAAATATCGTATTAAGTATTATATATTATATTAAATTTTATTTTATATCATTTGTATAATATATTACGATATATTATATTATATTAAAGTATATATTATATTACATTACATTACATTACATTATATTATTTCATATTATATCATATTATATATTATTATGACGAATGGGGGGTATTTTAGGAAAATGTTAGAGGTATAAGGGAGTAACAAACTTATCACCATAAAATGTGGTGATAGCTCAATCTTTTCTTTTTTATATTTATCCTCTTTTGTCCCATCTAATAAATTGTGTGTTTGGTAAGAATAGAACTAATAAAGTAGGTTATACCTAACTTATCCTTCATCCAAACACCACCTCAGGGTTTTCTATTGGCTGAAAGAAATAAAGTCCTAGACTAAACCATTTAGCTTCTATGTAAACGATTATCAATTATTATTTATGTTTATTGATCTATTATTATATATTTTTATTAATGCTTCATTTAATAGGTATACTAATTATTCATCATATTTAGTAATATTTAAATAAACCATGAATTATATAACTAGTTTGTGCATCATAATATGTGATTATGATAGTAAAATAGTTAATTGAACGTAGTGCAATTATAAATGTTCCTGGTCACATATATATATATATATATATATATATATATATATATATATATATATATATATATATATATATATATATATATATATATATATATATATATATATATACAGGGCTGCTAAGGAGAATCCATAAAACGAATCCACAAATCGAATCCGCCAGACGGAGGGGTATTTTCGTAATTTTTTAACTTCGTTGCTTCACTTCTCACGCTCTCGTCTTCCTTCCTTCTCTGTCTCCGATCTCCTCTTCTTCCTTCCTTTGCTTCTCGCCTTCTCCCTTCTCCCTTCTTCGTTCTCCCTTCTCCGGCGAGTGAAAGAGGCGCCTTGCCTTTTGCGTCGGAGCTCGAAACCGCCGGCGTTCAGCACGTGGATCCGTTTCTGCGGGCTGTGTGGAGGAGCCGTGAAAGAGGAAAGATCCAGATCCGTATCTCCGATCTCAATGGAGGAGCCGGGTTTTAGCAGTCAGAGTCGCATCAACGATCGAAATGGAGAGGAAGTAGGATTCATCAACGTCGGACTGGAGAGGGGCAGCGAGGTCGGAAACGAGGAGCCGGAGAGTGAGGAGGGGGGAACTGGAGAGCTTGACTAGTGGAGGAATGATTGGGCGGTGCTTTTCGGAGAAGATTAAGCTGGCGTAACGTGTAATGGCGTGGTCGAGGAGGAGAAATTGGCAGGTTGAATTGAGAAGGAAGGAGAAAGGGGGGCGGCGAATGGGCTGGGCCAAGAAATGGAGGTAAGCTCAGGCCAGAGCTTGATGAAAGAAGAGAGAGAGGAGATTGGCAGTGAGAAAATAACAAAAAAGATGTAGAAGATGGATTTACTTGCCATTGGTAAGGAGAGGGATAACAGAAGTTTTTATTTGTTACTACTAGCAACTGAATTTTTTTTTAGCCACCACAGTAAAGCGGTGAAGTGTTGATTAATGCCGTGAGTCAATTGCTCCGGCGAAGTCTCGTCGGTTCTCCCAGAGCTACGAGGTCCAGTCCTAATACTCCAAGGAAGAACGGAGTCGGTGAGCGGTTGATGGGTATACCCGGATTGCCGAGACTGAGAGTTGCTTTCCTTCTCTTACTGAGTCGATTTGAAGAGAAATTGCTTTCCTTCTCTTACTGAGAGGGACGAACGAAAGAGACGAACGAAAGAGACGATCGACATGGCGGAGAAGATGAATTGTTATTGTTTCTCCACGCTGCCGATTCCAATGGAGGGGTAGTCTCCACGCTGCCGATTCCAATTCTCATAATTATCTCCATTTCAGTGGGATTCCTTCTCCTGGTTATTATACGGTTTGATTATGGTTTTGCAGATTTACTCGATTTGTTATTGTTTTTATTCAAGAGAAGATGAATTGGATTGAGGATATTTTTCCCGAATTATTGACATTGATTATTAATTGAAATTCTTTATAGCCTCTTCTGATCTGAAGTAGCTATTAATTCAAGAATTTGATCTAATTTTTTTGAATATAATTTCAACTTTAATTTGAAACAGAAATTACTTGTCCATTTTATATTCATGATACAGTAATCCAATTATATCACATTTCCTCATCCATTCTTCAGAATTCAATTTAATTCGAGACGAATTTGTTGATTTCATCTTCATGGTTTCCCAGTCACTACAACTTTAATTGGAAGCAGGAGGTAGTCTTGAAGGAAAAGAAGACGACGACCTAATTGAAAAAGTGGCGTCTGAAGAAGTAACGGAGATTACTCTTCGCGAATGCCTCACTCAACATTAGGAATAATTAATTGTTGTTTAAAGGTGGATTATGAGATGGTATTGGAATATTTGACGCAAATTGGAGTGAGCGAGGATCCGAGAGAAGATATTTATTTGAATTCTCTCGACGCTTTGTACAAATTCACTGATTTTCATAGTCCTGTTTTTGTATTTAGACTCGTGAATTAAGGCAATTCTCATTTCGTTGGATATTTATGTAATTCTATTTGGTAGAAAATACATAATCAAAACATTAGGAATAATTAGCCTTATTTAATATCAAAACATTACGAGTTAAATTCAATAGTGTATTTCTTTCAATTTAACTCGTATATTTTGCTAAATTCAATCGTATATTTTGCTACGTTTAATAATATTTTTTGCTGAATTATATGAAATTAATGATCATCTTCATTAGGAAATTAATTATATTTTGCTAAATTGAATCGTACATTTTGTTAACTTCAATCATATATTTTGATGAATTTAATCATATATAATGTTAAATTTAATCATATATTCTGACAAATTTAATCATATATTCTGTTAAATTTAATCATATATTCTGTTAAATTCAATCGTATAATTTGTTAAATTTAATCGTATATTTTGCTAAAATCAATAATATATTTTGCTGATTATATGAAAATTAATGATCGCGTTCATCGGATAATTAACTATATTTTGCTAAATTCAATCGTATATTTTGCTAATTTTAATCATATATTCTGCTAAATTTAATCGTATATTTTGCTAAATTCAATAATATATTTTGCTGAATTATATGAAATTAATGATCATATTCATCCGATAATTAACTATATTTTGCTAAATTCAATCGTATATTTTGCTAAATTTAATCATATATTATGCTAAATTTAATCATATATTATGTAAAAATTTAATCATATAGTCTGATAAATTTAATCATATATTCTGTTAAATTTAATCATATATTATGTTAAATTTAATCGTATATTCTGGTAAATTTAATCATATATTCTATTAAATTTAATCATATATTATGATAAATTTAGTCATACATTATGTTAAATTTAATCATATATTATGTTAAATTTAATCATATATTTTGCTGAATTATATGAAATTAATGATCGTGTTCATCGGATAATTAAATATATTTTAGTAAATTCAATCGTATATTCTGTTAAATTTAATCGTATATTTTGCTAAATTCAATCATATATTTTGCCGAATTATATGAAATTAATGATCGTATTCATCGGATAATTAACTATATTTTAATATATCAAATCGTATATTATGTTAAATTTAATCATACATTTTGATAAATTCAATCATATATTTTGCTGAATTATATGAAATTAATGATCGTATTCATCGGATAATTAACTATATTTTAGTAAATTCAGTCGTATATTCTGTTAAATTTAATCATATATTTTGCTAATTTCAATAATATTTTGCTAATTTTGAACTAAACAGGGGTTGGTTTGCTATTTTTTGTAGTTCATTTGAATGAGAAATTACCACCGACGGGTTAAAGATTAAGACCTGATCAGAGGTGTCTCCAGAATTTGTTTGCTGTTTTTTTGATGTATCGTATTACAAGAGAAGCAAATTACAAAGAGGGTTCTTTTGTTGTACTAATTAATTAGCTCCATTTTTTAACTCTTTCTTAAGCAATTAAAATCAATTGGTTATTGTTAATTATCTGTGTTCTCTATTTTATTTTTTTGGTGATTTTAGACATTGGTACCACTTTTGGTGATTAGAGATCAGATGTACCATAATTATTTTTTGGTAGTTCATTTGAAGGAGAAATTGACTATTTCTAGGGATCCATTTGATGAAAAACGCAAAGGCTAATTCAATTTGGTGCTCGATACTTGGCCGTCAATTCGTGAGTTTAGGGTTTTGAGAGTCTCGTGCGATATGATAGTACGATATGATAGTACCCTGGCTGGGATCTGGCGGTACCCTGCGGCGATCTGGTGGCTTCGTTAGGTTTCATGCGGTTTCTCTTTCTCTCTATTTTTCTCCGGTGGATATGTGATTTTTCCTCTCCGCGACTGAGAGAGAAAGAGAGGGATCGCCGGAGACCTACAGAACTCTCGTGAGAGGGAAATGAAGCTGGCGCGTGCATCCAAAGGCGGTTTCTCTTTGTCCTTCGGTCGCTGCCGCAGATCTCTCTCCAGCAACTAGTAGTGACTTGCAGTGGGAGAGCGCGAGGGCGGTGAATCGACGGAAACTTCACCGGAAGGAGGATATCGCGTGGGAAGGGGGAAGGGGGAAGGGGGACGGGTGAGCATGGTTGATGGTTGAGTGAGTCGCTGGAGAAAAGAGAAGCGTGTGGGGGTAGGTGTTGGGTGTGAAAATTGTTAAAATATCCCTCCGTGTGTTGAAATTTATAAAAAAATCCCTCCGCCTGTACATGTATTAATTTTTAGGTCCTTGGATTCGAATTGTGGATTCTTTTTGTGGATTCTATTTAGCATTTCTCTCTCTATATATATATATATATATATATATATATATAGGGCTAGGCTCAATGGCCAACACTCTTACTTGGCCAACGCGGCCAACAACGCTTATTTCTCAAAATATATAAATAAAAATTGAATTTCAACCGTATATATGTGATCAATATTACTTGAGAATGTTGTAGATTCAATTTCATGAAAAACAAAAAATTCTATCATATCCATCATGATACATACAATTATTAACGGTCAATAATATATACGACATGTTTCATCATGAAATAATTTTTTTGCAATGGATTTGATTTAGATTATATATATAGGCTAAGGATCAATTTTTACAATGTTTGGAATTTTTCTTCATGGAAATCCAAAAAATTACCGAATTGGACGGTTGCGAAAATTTGTTATTTGTGTTGTTAGATAGAAAAATACAAATGATACAAAATTTATTCTACAACATATCTAAATGATATATATCACATCGATACAGTTGAAATTTTATTTTGATTTATATATTTTGAGAAATAAGCGTTGTTGGCCAACGTTGGCCAAGTAAAGGTGTTGGTCATTGAGTCTAGCCCATATATATATATATATATATATATATATATATATGGGATGGGCTCAATGGCCAACAAGCTTACTTGGCCAACATTGGCCAACATTTTTCTGAGCCACAAGATCAAAAATCGGATGGATGATATTCAATACCTCACCTACACTTGATTGTTTTGTTTTTTAATAAAAAAACCGGCCGGTTTATTCTTAAAAACCGAATTAAAAAATTTGGGTTTTTTTACCTTTCTTTTTTTCTGTGCGTGCATGCTGTACACTTCTTGCTTTAGTGACTTTTCCAATTCTCTAATAGGGTTGAGATATTTCGGATAATTTATAATTGCTTTTTTCCTAATTTTTCAGATAATTATATGTCATTATTTCATACAAATGATATATTATCGTTTCATATTTTTAGGAAAATGACAACCACGTAACCAAAGAAATATATAAAGGAATGGAGTTCGATTCATTAGAAAGCATTGATGCATACTATCGTAATTATGCAAAACAGAGGGGTTTCGGTGTTCGTACGAGAACAACCCGAAAATCTAACGATGGCATCGCAATAAGTTGTTATTGGGTATGCTCTTGTAGTGGGGACCATGTGAAAAATCAATCAGAGGATCTTCGTGGCAAAGAAAAGAGAAAATGCTCGAGCATTCGACAAGGTTGTGATGCTCGTCTTTCTGCCAACTTTAAACCAGTAAAGGGGAAATGGGAGATTGGATTATTCCATGACCTGCACAATCACACTATGGTTAGTCCTACTAGTGTGAAGTATATTAGGCACAACAAAAGCTTATCCAATGCTGCCAAAGAGTTTAGTAGAAATGTTTCACGAGGAAGGGGTACCAACGGGTTTACCTGCTTACATGTTTGGGCGTGGTGAAGAAGAATTCTCAGGGAAAGATTGTTGGAATCACAATCGTAATTTGAGATTAAAAAATCTCGATGTAGGTGATGCGCAAGCGGTACTAAACTATTGTGTGAAAAAACAAGCGGAAAACCCGAATTTCTATTATTCAATTGATTGTGAAAATGATCGCCTAGTTAATTTTTTTTGGGTGGATGCGAGATCGAGATTAGCCTATGAGTACTTTGGGAGTGTTGTTACATTCGATACGACTTATAAGACGAACAAATATAGCATGCCATTTGCACCATTTGTAGGATTAAACCATCATGGACAATCAATTTTGTTTGGTTGTGCTTTGTTGCAAGATGAGCAAGAGGCTTCTTTCATTTGGCTTTTTAAAACCTGGTTACAAGCGATGCACGGCAAGGCTCCAAAAGCTATAATTACCGATCAAGATCATGCCATGGGTAATGCAATTAGAAAAGTTTTTCCAAATACGCGCCACAGATTGTGTTTATGACATATTAAAAATAAATTTCAAGAGAGAATTCCTAGCAAAATTTACACGGAGGATTTTAGGTTGCAATTAAAATGTTGCCTTCACGAGTCGTACAACACTGAAGAATTTGAGAAGTTGTGGGGTGAATTAATGATTTGTAGTGGACTTAAGGATAACGAATGGTTAAATAAACTATATGAGAAGCGTAACAAGTGGGTGCCAATTTATAACCAAACAACATTTTTTGCGGGTATGCACACTACTCAGCGTAGTGAGAGTATTAACTCATTTTTTGATGCTTTCGTTAATCAAACTACTTCTCTTCGTGAGTTTGTCATGAAGTACGAAAAAGCTCTTCTGAGACGTATTATAGAAGAAAGTAGAGAAGACCGTGCTTCGAGATATAAAATGCGCATACTGAAGCATAATTTACCAATTGAAGAACAAGCGGCAAAATTTTATACGAGAAATATTTTTTTCTTATTACAAAATGAGCTTACTAAGGCAATTTGTTTAAGAAAAAAATGTGTCCATAAGAATGGTTCTATGCGCAAATACGATGGCACTGATCCTAGAAAACCTTGGAAGAAGGGATGGGAAGTCTCGATTAATCTAGAATCTGGTTTGGGCTCGTGCGGGTGTCATCTATTTGAGTTAAAGGGTATCTTGTGCAGCCATATGTTGGCTATTTATCATTTTAAGGGCAATCTTATACCCGAAGAGTATCTATTGCATTGCTGGTCAAAAGAAGCGAATCGTGCTCTCAAGAACTCAAGTAATGTCAATGTCGATGAACAAGATTCTTCCACTCTTCGAGCTTTGCATGTTTGTCGTGAAATGAATCATTTGTCTATTATTGCGGAAAACTCTAAAGAGGCATACGAATTCCTAGCCCATAAGTTGAACGATTTAAAGTTAGAAGCGACTAAAATCTTAGAGGCAGCAGAAATTAATGGGAAAGAAAAGGGAGGAGATATCACGAGTGGTTTAGAAGTCGAGAATTTGCAAACACCACGAATTTCTGATCCTAAAATTTCGAAAACGAAAGGGCGTAATAAAGCGGCTCCTGATGGTCGTTTCAAGAGTGGTTTAGAAAAATCACTATCACGCAAGAGAAAAAGATGTCTACTTTGCGGAGAACTTGGGCATTATAGAACTACATGCAAGAAATGCAATGAAGATGCTTCACTGCATGATCTCGAGGAGAGTGAAGAGGTATATTTTCTCATTTTGAATAGAATAATTAATTGGTTTAAATTTGTAAACTTTTTGATTTGTTCGGAAATTTATGAAGTTTTTGTTGTTGTTGATATTTGTTTTTTCATTAAATTTCAGGAAGAAGAGGAAGAAGCATGAATTATATTTTGTTGTTGGTGATTTCATCTTATATTTTGATGTTGCATGAATTATATCCATTTTGTATGAATTATATTTTGAATGTAATGATCGGGCAACTTTCTATGTATTTGTGCGCAACATTAGCTGGCTGGTGGTTAAGGCTATTTTTTTTTAATTATTTTGGATCATAATTTGTAAAAAAAAAAAACTAAGGATTCTTCAAAATGCAGAACTAAAAATTGTTCAAATTTCATGCAAGATCATCAATGATACACTTCAATTTATAAAACATTAATCCGAACTATACAATCATGACTCTCGTATACAACTCAATCATGACTCTCATATACAACTCAATCGCTTCAATTCAATTAGCCCCAAACACTAACCCTAACCCTAACCCTAACCCTAACCCTAACTCTAACACAAAACAAAAGATCGCATATTCAGTAGCAATACACTAAAGCATGGTATTTACAATCCTTCATTTCCTCTCTTTTGATTTCAGCATTTCAACATTCTTGGTTCGGTATAACAAGCCCTTGATTCAGGAAATTTGGTAATATTTACAATTACATCCTCCAAATGTAAATTATTAGAAATCAATCCTTCCATTGAACTCTTCTTGTTTGTACCAGACATTTCTCTTCTCGCAACATAACGTCTCCATTTTGAAGAATCCTTAGTGCTACTTTGTTCTCTAGCTTCTTAACTCTCAATCCATCTACACCCTTCTTCACAATCAACCTGAAAATTGCATTCGTAGTCCAACTTAGGCCCCTACTGAGGTAATTATTCCCTAATCGAAATGAGTACAGTATCAAACAAGAATGCAATGACAGTATCGGGTAAAACAATTGGTACTATGATATCCACCCTACAAAACCCTGTTGTTTTAAAGCCAAATTCTGAAATTCTCATATTGAGCGCAAATTTGCTGAAATTCTGTCCAAATTAGGAGTACTTCTCCTGATATTTTGCTAATTAATCTGATATTTTAACTATATATACCCAAAATATGCTAAATTCAAACTAAACTGTAACTGAAATTTGCAAAACAGGGCTTAATTTGCATACTTACAGCTCTATTCAATTGTATCTCGTAAAATCTACCGAATCTCGCTTCCAAAGCGATTCAGGAGAGAAGCACGGCGAGGGAGAAAGAAAACACTCTCGCAAGGGGGAGCTGGGAGAAAAGAAGATGGATATGAAGAAAGGCTCGAAAAACAGGTCCCCACGCAAGGGGAACTTGGGGCAGGAAAAGAACTCGAAAAAGAGGGACAACGACGAGGGAGAAAGAAAACAGCTCGGCATGTAGCTCGCTCGACTTTTTCACTCCAGGAGAGAAGCACGGCGGCGACCTATCCTTCTGATTCTCTTCGTCGAGAGAAGAAGCATGGGATTTCTTCTTCATTTTCTTCTTCTCCAAGAGAGAGGACTCAGAGAAGTCTTTTTGAGTTAGGAAAGATATGCACGCAGAGTGGGAGGCGAAAGAAAGAAAAAAACCGGTTACCGAAAAACATAAAAAAAACCGGCCAACCTAAAGAGAAATCAGATACTTTAGTGGGAGGCGGGATTTGATTCTGATTGTCAGATATGTTCATCCGACGGTTCAGATCTGTGCATCATAATATGTGATTATGATAGTAAAATAGTTAATTGAACGTAGTGCAATTATAAATGTTCCTGGTCATGTTTTACTGATGACAGACATGGAGATGTCAAATATGGAATATAGATATGTATTATAGACTGCATATTTGGTTGATCAATTTATGAGAATATACATGATTATTATCATTATATATATTATCATAACAAATAGAGTTTTAGTTCTTGGACCTGAAGTTATCATTAGATTCCTTATATGTGAATTGTGATACTTAGATATGTTTGTTCGTTATCTTTAACCGGATATCTATAAGATCATTATTTGGGTATTACATGAAACATGATGACGGATGTCAATAACTAAGATAGAATTTGTTCCTTTCAACATTTTGAAAGACATATCTCGCATCCCCTCCTGATGAATTAAGATTGAAGGAAATGCGTGACCACGCTCAATAAGATTAACATGTGTTGTTAATCTAATTGAATATTCAATCTGATTCATGATCGCGAAAGAGTTAAATTGATTTAGAAATGATGACAATTTAACATGCCTTTGATCAACATATATCGTATGAACAAGATAAGTAGTTACTTGGCTATTTTATAAATATGTTATGATCACGAATTATTTATTTAATTTGGGTAATCATAATGCCTTGTTAGAGGCGAAATTATGATTTGCATAGTTAAATGGAGATTTAATATGCTGCCAACATCAAATAAACATATAGGGTCACACACAAATATTAGTTTGGATTGTTCACAGAAAATCGAATGAAGATGAAGAGGTGTGAGCATGAGATGCTATATAAATGGTTGCATGGTATTAACATTCAGAATTATTTCATTTGGAGAAATGAAAAGGTATTGGAATCCGAGGGATTTTCTACTTGATTATAAATACACACCAACCTCTTCATAGATGATAGATTCAATTGTTTTTCCATTCTCAATATTCATAATAGAGAGAAGAGAAAAATGTTTTGCTGAAAGAGTGGCAGATTTTCAGAAGGGAGGAAGAGTCTTACTAGCATCGGAAGTATTCACATCTAGTTCGAATGAGTCGCGTGTGGATACCTCTAGAGGATGGTGCCGATTTGGAGAATCGCTTGAAGTGATCTACTAGTGCCCTTAAACCAGATTTATTCGAAAACTGAGGTATAATTTTGAAACACTTCTTTCGTATCTAATTGGCTTACACATATCCATGACTTTAACATTCAGAATCGAATGAAGATGAAGAGGTGTGAGCATGAGATGCTATATAAATGGTTGCATGGTATTAACATTCAGAATTATTTCATTTGGAGAAATGAAAAGGTATTGGAATCCGAGGGATTTTCTACTTGATTATAAATACACACCAACCTCTTCATAGATGATAGATTCAATTGTTTTTCCATTCTCAATATTCATAATAGAGAGAAGAGAAAAATGTTTTGCTGAAAGAGTGGCAGATTTTCAGAAGGGAGGAAGAGTCTTACTAGCATCGGAAGTATTCACATCTAGTTCGAATGAGTCGCGTGTGGATACCTCTAGAGGATGGTGCCGATTTGGAGAATCGCTTGAAGTGATCTACTAGTGCCCTTAAACCAGATTTATTCGAAAACTGAGGTATAATTTTGAAACACTTCTTTCGTATCTAATTGGCTTACACATATCCATGACTTTAACATTCAGAATCGAATGAAGATGAAGAGGTGTGAGCATGAGATGCTATATAAATGGTTGCATGGTATTAACATTCAGAATTATTTCATTTGGAGAAATGAAAAGGTATTGGAATCCGAGGGATTTTCTACTTGATTATAAATACACACCAACCTCTTCATAGATGATAGATTCAATTGTTTTTCCATTCTCAATATTCATAATAGAGAGAAGAGAAAAATGTTTTGCTGAAAGAGTGGCAGATTTTCAGAAGGGAGGAAGAGTCTTACTAGCATCGGAAGTATTCACATCTAGTTCGAATGAGTCGCGTGTGGATACCTCTAGAGGATGGTGCCGATTTGGAGAATCGCTTGAAGTGATCTACTAGTGCCCTTAAACCAGATTTATTCGAAAACTGAGGTATAATTTTGAAACACTTCTTTCGTATCTAATTGGCTTACACATATCCATGACTTTAACATTCAGAATCGAATGAAGATGAAGAGGTGTGAGCATGAGATGCTATATAAATGGTTGCATGGTATTAACATTCAGAATTATTTCATTTGGAGAAATGAAAAGGTATTGGAATCCGAGGGATTTTCTACTTGATTATAAATACACACCAACCTCTTCATAGATGATAGATTCAATTGTTTTTCCATTCTCAATATTCATAATAGAGAGAAGAGAAAAATGTTTTGCTGAAAGAGTGGCAGATTTTCAGAAGGGAGGAAGAGTCTTACTAGCATCGGAAGTATTCACATCTAGTTCGAATGAGTCGCGTGTGGATACCTCTAGAGGATGGTGCCGATTTGGAGAATCGCTTGAAGTGATCTACTAGTGCCCTTAAACCAGATTTATTCGAAAACTGAGGTATAATTTTGAAACACTTCTTTCGTATCTAATTGGCTTACACATATCCATGACTTTAGAGGTTCGGATAAGTTTCGCTGTGCAATAAGGTTGCCGAAATCCTAACACAGACATCAAATGTTAAATCATGGGCCATATGGTGAACCATGCTCATCACGTGATCGTCCATATGCATGATTTGTCATCGTTGCGGTGTTAAACCGTAGTTTCCATAATGGTCATTCATAATGTCAAGTTGAAACTTTCAAATCATCCCTACAGTTACCGTCAGAAAGATCGGGTTTATCCAAATTATTTTCAAATCCGATCCTTGATTTTTGATCGAACGGTTGAGAGTGAAATTGATGAAACCCATTTGTTACTGTATTTAGTATGTATAGTTTTGTTTTGTATTTTGAACAAATTTAAGTTTGTGTTGTGTAGTCTAAACATTTTTGGGTGGAGTATATGTTATTTTACGCGTGGAAACATAAAATCATTGATGTTTTTGTGTTTTAAAATCCATATACTGTCAGGCTTGGCAATAGTATTTATGGTATTTTCGATAACAATATACTTAAAATATCAATGAATTCTCATCATCTCAAAATCAATATATGTTGATTATTTTTATGACATGAAAAAACTAAATTCATAATGAGAGACTATGTGTGCATCGGTATGTGTGCAAAAGTCATTGGACAAGAAAAAAGAACTCAAGGTTTTAGACATTGGAGATGGATAGAAGCAAATTCAAAGAGGAATTAAAGTCTTCTCCTGCCCTTTCTCTCCCCACTTAAAAAAGAAAAAAATATCATCTCTTCTCTCACAAACACCATTTTCACCCTCACTTTCAAATTCGAGCACAAAATCCACCATTTTCAAATCTCGAAATATACCCAAGAGAAAACTATGGTGAAAGGGATAGATCTAGTGGTCATACAAACAAATTCGGCCATAGGTCGAGTAACCCTAGATCCGACTGAAGGGAATTGATCGACCCCGCGTCCGCGCAGCGGATGAAGTGAAGGGAATCGATCCGACCTCGGACCCCGCGCAGCAAAAATTGGGGCCCGGCCCGGTTCCCAAAACCCCAGATCTTGGGACGCAATATATAAACATATCAGGGACAAATGTGATTTCAGGCTAAAATCGGGAACGTTTGTAGTCAAATCCTTTTTTTTTCTTTTCGAACGCAAGGTGTTATGCCTCTGTATAATAGATATACACACCCCTTGTCACATCCTTATCCTATATGGTATATATAGGATGTTTATCTCTGTCTCCAATTAAATCAACTTGTCTAGATTCATTCTAACAATTAGTCTAACACTTATTGCATTGAGTGTGAACATGAAAGAGAGAAAGGGAGAAAAAATGTTGTTTTCATTTGAAAATATCGAATAGAGATTAAGCAAGTTGACACACGTGTCGTCTAGGCATCCACGTTTGTTACCGATAGACCATAACTCACGATGGATACGGGTAGATAAATCATGCTTTTCGTTCTCGTTTGTGATCAAAGTGAAGTTAGGGTTTCACCGAAACAGTTTCGGTTAGTCCAAGAAAAGGAGTTCGCGTACCGATGGTGTCGAGTGGTGTGGGAATGGGATGGACGCACTTCCGGAGCGGAAGCACGATGGAAAGCATGACGCCGGAAGGCAAGATGGAAGAACCGCTTCAACCCTTCGTCCACCATCAATTTGGTGCGGTATGCTTTGAAGGAAATACAGTTACAGATCAACTGGTAGATTGTACACATGAGGGTAGATGAACGTACGCGTTCGTCGGAACGATTGGATGCGCATAATAAGATTATGCAAATCTGACAGAAATAACATAGTCCGCCGTGACGCACCATATGGTCCGTCATGACGCACACTAGTGTATTTCTGTGAGTCCAATCTGTGAGTATAGCGTCATGATGCACCATTCAGTGCGTCATGACGGAGGTGCGTCATGACTCACAATTCTGTCCGTCATGACGGAGCACCTGTATAACTGTTGGATTCAATAATAGTGACTGGTCCGCCATGACGCACCAAGTTGTGCATCATGACGCACTGTGATCCGAAAGAGGAATTATTCTCATTAATGTCCTATTAATGGAGGCTTTGATTATAAGATCGGAGCAATTATTCTCTCCTTCCTCCAGGAAATTTACAGATCTGAAAGAGGAAAAACTTGTGAGACAAGTTGAGGATATACTCCATTAGAGAGATTGAAAGTCGAACAAAGTTGCACGTACTGTGAGGCCCGGATTGTGCATGGCGCCCGGATTGTGAGGTCCGGATTGTGACGCCCGAATTGTGAGGCCCGGTCCGACCCGATCCCGAGGACCACGCCGACGACTCGATCGTACAAATCATACCGCGTGAAATTGATCACGGAGACGGGTTGACTGCGTAGTTGCTTTGCTAGCTTCGATTCCGGTAACACGTGCGTCCCACGCCCGCACGATTCGACACCTCGCTCAAAGCTCCAATTTGTCGAATACAACCGGATATGATCCGATTCGTCTCCGACTTTGCTCGACATTGCTCTCGATTGATCACACTAGATAATCTCAGTTGAGATTCCTCTACTCGTATCCACCTCGAGCTATATGTCTTTCGGTTATGCGTGATTCCTCTAAAATCACCGTAAACTTTGCTCAACTTTCAATCTCTC
This sequence comes from Luzula sylvatica, assembly GCA_946800325.1. Classification (NCBI taxonomy): domain Eukaryota; kingdom Viridiplantae; phylum Streptophyta; class Magnoliopsida; order Poales; family Juncaceae; genus Luzula; species Luzula sylvatica. The sequence goes on from OX326961.1 coordinate 21,694,706, forward strand.
TAATGGAGTATACCCTCAACTTGTCTCACAAGTTTTTTCCTCTTTCAAATCTGTAAATTTCCTGGAGGAAGGAGAGAATAATTGCTCAGATCTTATAATCAAAGTCTCCATTAATAGGACATTAATGAGTATCAAAACTGCTAATTCAGAATTCGGATCACAGTGCGTCATGGCGCACAACTTGGTGCGTCATGACGGACCAATCACTATTACTGAATCCAACAGTTATACAGGTGCTCCGTCACGACGAACATAATTGTGCGTCATGATGCACCTCCGTCATGACGCACTGAATGGTGCGTCATGACGCTATACTCACAGATTGGACTGCACATAAATACACTAGTATGCGTCATGACGGACTATGTTATTTCTGTCAAATTTGCATAATCTTATTATGCATCCAATCGTTCCGACGAACGCGTACGTTCATCTACCCTCATGTGTACAATCTACTAGTTGATCTGTAACTGTATTTCCTTCAACAACATGTAGTCCCAATGCCGTGCGTTGGTTGGCTAATCACGGCCGTTCAAAATGGGCTCGTGCCTTAGACATGGACGGTCACCGGTGGGGAACACTTACCAGTAACCATGCAGAGGTAACGAATTTTGTTTGCATATGTCATGTTACAGCAATAGCAGATATGACTTTTTTTCAAGTGTAATGCGTATTTCGTGAAACATCGACAAATAATATCTGTCATCGAATTGGAAGGCAGAGTATTGGTACCTTGGGTGTATGATAAGTTGGAAAGTAGAAACAACTAATCGAATATGCATACTGTAATTTATTAAATTAATTTTTATGTTAATTGATTCGCACATTTTGTCATGTATTAATTCATTTGCAAATATAAAACATGTAACGACTTTTAATCTTGAAGACGGAGTATTTCAAGTTGATACTGCACTCACTCAAATCAACGTTGATGCTTCGAGAGGCGGGGAGAGGTTCGTAGTGAATTTCAACACTGTTCATTGCACCTGTCGTAAACCGGTATTGTTTCACTTTCCAAACCTGCACATCCTAGTCGCTTGTGGGGAATTGCATGTGATTTTTTACCGTTTCATATCCCCAATGTACTCAGTGCGCAACATAGTTCAAACGTACACTCCAGTTGTTTTTGTCTACGACACCTGCATTACTGGCCAGTTATCCCCGGAGACAAATTGATTAGGAATAAGGCTGCGGGTCAAACAAAGTGTGCAAAAAGGCAAACAAAGATACGAGAAAATGAAATGGACACAATGTCTAGTCAGACATTTACGATATGTGCAAAAAGGCAAACAAAGATACGAGAAAATGAAATGGACACAATGTCTAGTCAGACATTTACGATATGTGCAAAAAGGCAAACAAAGATACGAGAAAATGAAATGGACACAATGTCTAGTCAGACATTTACGATCCAAAGATGCGGACATTGTCGAGCACCGGGACACAATCAAAGGAATTGTCCAACAAGAGAACGGAACTAGTGTTCTGTTGTAATTTTAAATTTTCTAGTAGTTTTCAATTAAGTTTAAGTCAGTGTTTGTTTGGTTTTAGTTTGTTCTAGTTAGTGTTTGTTTTGTTTTATGTAGTTCTTGCATTTTATTTCAAGTTGAAATTGGTTAAGTACTATTCTTATGTTTAAGTATTATGTTCAACTTTGTTTAATATTGTGTCATGACTTTTCAATATTTGTTGTGTTATTATTTTTGGAAATAATGTCATACCAAAAATAAGAACTTAAAAAAGAAATAAGATATCCAAATTATGATATTTTAAATGAAATTTTATATTTCTTCGAAAATATTGAAATAATTGAAATAGAAACATTAAAAACCTAACCAAAACAGTTTCTTTCACCAACCTTCCTGGCGAGAGAGACTGAAGTTACGTTTCTAACAATGAAAACATTACAATTTTGGATTTAACCACTTTCGCCAAAGAGAAATTCAGGATTTGATATTCTGGACGCTGTTTAATGACAATCAACCTCTCTTAACAATCAAAATTCATATGTAACCTTTTTCGACAGGTTCCTTGACGAAAGTCAATTCTCTTTCCTCATAACTAGATTTGAAAGTTGCAAAATTTCCTAGCTATTCATACAAATTGAGTTTTCATAATGTTATATGTCAAAAAAAATATTTATCTTTTTAAAATGTTTCTGGAAATGATTTAGAATCTATTAATTTTAGTGTAGACATGTAAAACATCATTTCAGTCATTTATAACAACAATACAAACTACTAATACCATTCGAAAATGAATATAACTCACTACATACTTACCCGAGAAAAGGAAATGTATCACTACATCGAGTCATGCTGGAGATTGTACAACGTTTAGAATCCTAACAAGAGTTTTCTAGAGGGTGTGAAATGTATGATCCTTTCACCACTCCATCTGCAATCAGTTTATAAGCAGCCTCTGTCAAATGAATCCCGTCCCATGAAGCATATCTCGAAGGGTCGGCACAAATAGCCGAGCCTTTATGTCCGCACGGTACTGATGGAGAATAATTGTATTGTCCTTTGTTTCCACAACAAGCCACTAATGGGTTACCGAATCCTGGAAAATAAATACCGTTCAACTATCGCTTGGTTTACATATCAAGTACATTCATTACAAAAATGATCAGGTGAAAAATAACTGACCATATTTGTTTGGATTGCGAAAAATATCCATCGATGCTTGAAAATAATCAGCGTAAATGATGGTTACGTTTGGATGCCGTTGCCTTAATCTATTGACTTCCTTTAGGAGCTTCGAATTATGGAAATCTGAGAACTCGTTCAGCCATTTGATGCATCCTGTTTCTGAATCATAATCTTCCTTTCTTTCGCTTCGAAAAATCGTTAGATAAACCGGGATGCAACCTATTGGGAAATTATTTGGGACTAATAATGTTCTTGCTCCCATGCTAATTAATTCCTGTCCGATAAAAATAATCAATTAAAACTTCGGTTATGAAACAATAATTAGCTCTCAATGTAGCGCTAATATGAAGGAATTAAAATCTTACTTGGATGGTTGAACTGATTGCTCTGATAACGTTTGGAACGAAAGTTCTCACTTTATCGACTGAACTTCCTGCGAAAAATGGATGATTGTAATCATTGCCTCCAATTTCTCCCACTACAAATAGAGCATTGCTCAGTGTATTGTTCGCCCATCCTGTTTAAATTAATAAATAAGGTACAATTAGTTATCTACTTTTACGAATACTCGGTAGTAATTTTGTACATTTCAGTGGAGAAATGATCGAGATTTCACCGACTAACTCATATTTGTGAAAAGCATAGTTTTTTCATAAATAGTGGCTAGCATTGTTGCAAACTTGTCAGTATGAACACGAACATAGAATGTTGCTCCATAAAGTAATCTTAACAATAGATAATTAGCTATATTGCACTTTTTTCTTATTTATATTGAATCGATAAAACTGCAATTTTTCTTTTCAGTTATCCTTTTCCTTGTCTGTTCCTTTGTTCTGATTAAGTACTTCTTTGACTAACTTTTAAGCCAATAGAAATACATGAGCAATATAAACAATTCACTTATGTTAAATTCAACCAACAAAAAATATACTTGTTCCAAGTTATACTAATAGTAATCCATTATAGCAAATATGAAAATATATGATATACCCGACTCGTTCTCAATGGAAGGTAACATCTTATTTTTGAACCACTGAAGCTGAATTTCCAACGAATAATCGGTCCACAACGCCTTAATTCCCTTTGACACGAAGAAGGAATTGCCCAATGCCGTTGCTCCCCCAACTGCGAAATTTGCTCCGTTCGGAAAGTCACTTCCATCCTGCCCGGCTAGATACGCCGGAATTAATGGTAACCCATAGGCTTCAGCTGCAAACCAGCAAAATATTACATTTTTTAGTAGTTAATAAACCATTTATATATTCATAGTGGGATTAAATAAGAATACTCTTTTTTTTTTTTAGAAATTTAAGAACATGTAATAATATAGAGTGACTAACCAATAAAGTCAATGATTAACCGTCCATTAGAGAACCGGCCAGTGGGGCGACCGAAATAGGTTTCTCCATAAGGAAGTTTACCAACCGGGTCGTACCGGTCACCGAGCGAATGTAGAAAATTTCCCGTGTCGCTTATCGAGTCACCGAAACAAAAGATGCGGTTGAAACAACAATTTGCGAAACGGGGCTTTGAGAGAGTTAGTAGGATAATGAGAGTAGGAATGTAGAAGGAGAGGTGTCCATGAAGTTTGGAAGCCATGAGAGTTATGGAAATTATTTGAACAGAGTGCTTGTGTTTTTAAACAGAGATGCAGGCTCAGTTTATGATACCTTTCATTTTCACCCCTAGAATCATCAAAATTATGTAAACCTTGTGAAAGGAGAAAAATATCACGTACTCATGTAAAAGACAAAAAAAAAAAAGAGATTGATGAAGTTGTTTTACTGATAATTAAGTGATGATAAATTGCTGTGCCAGTAAAGGGGCCGTTTAAAACAAATCCAGAATGAAGAGATTCATCTGAAGTTCTGTAAAGTGCATACAATTATTGTAGGTATGCAGGGGCATATTTGAAATTGTTCTTTTCTTAATTGGGTTGAAATTCGCTCCCAGAGGGACCTCTTTTCCCAAATTCTTGCCGTAAAAAGAGAAATGATCTACAGTATTATCAAGCTTTAAAAGGCCTGAAAGTATGCATGTTAGAAAAAGGACTTTTTCCATGTGATGGAAATTTTACTAGGGTCGTAATATGCCACCATTTATATGCAGCAGACAAACATATTTTTGTTACCTAACAAACTTTTAATCGGTTAGTGGTGGTCCAATACCGGGTTACACGGGTCCAACAAAATACTTCGTTGGGTAGTGGTCCGGTACCGAGTTATACGGGTCCATTTCGTGTTGGAGTAATTCGTTACCCCTTCATGGAATTCCTCATTTTTATAATAACAGACATTAAATTAGATATATATTGGAATTGGAATTTGTTTTGCTCTTTAGCCTCTTGAAAAGCCCAATTTGCAAAAATAAATACTTATTTTTCCAATTTACAAAAATAACTCTTTTGTGAGACTACTAGGCAAAAAATAATGTGCCTTAAAGTTTAGAACTTGATTTGGATTGTTAAAAATGGTCAATAGATGGTTCAATGTGTTTTAACACACTCAAGTATTACAATTCCTGCATTTAATTCTTTCATCAGAATCTCTGACGAAGGAGTTGAAAATTAAGGATTTGGCCTTCCCAACGTTCTTTTTTTTTTTTAAAAATAAGTAAATGCAGAAGGTTCGGTGGTTCTCCATCCATTGGTGTCAACGGGACTCGAACCCATAACCTTTCACAACATATGATTTTTTGTGACTCACACCCGACCACTGGGCCACGGGCCCATTGTTGAAGAACCTTCTCAACGTTCTTCAACAACATTAACTGGGGGAGGAGAATCTCTTTCGCCAGGTGCCCTTGCGAAAGAGAGTACAAATAATAATTGGAGCTCCTCTTCTCTTTCTTCTTTCTTCTCTTTTTTCTTCTCATATCGAAAATTTTACGTTACATTTCAAAAATTCATCAAAAATTAAAAAAAAAATTAAAAAAACATGGATCCACGTAGTAGAAGAACTTTCTCATCTCTTTGATATGTTATTTTTTGTTCACTCTTGAATATACTAAGTTAATTTCAATACGATTTGGGATATATTTAGTTACGAAATATGTATCTTGTGCTTAATTGGGGTGTTTAGTTTTAGCTAAAATAGTTGTTAATTACGTTTTTTGTTGTTTTCGAAAACTTTCCATATTTTATTATAATTATTTGTAATTATTTATAATTAGATTGAGGAACCGTATTATTCTCCGGATCTAGAAGAAAATAATGACATAAAAACAATCCGAATGTTATGTGCACACGATGGGATATGAGATGCGATGGTTTTTTTGGAGTTGGTAAATTCCATTGAAAATGTTGAAATGTTTTTTTTTGTGTCTAATCGAATATGAGGAAGGAAAAAAAGAGGCGCACAAATTATTTTAGACTACAAGAAAATCGTAGAGGATGCAAGAAAAAATGAAGACGAGTCAAAGAAGAAAGAAGACGATGTTGTTTATGTTTATTTATTTGTAATTTTTTAATATGCATGCTTAATTATGTTTTGTACTCCAACAAAAATTGGTCATTTCATTTAGTTTTAGTTTTGTTTTGCAAGAAATATGAAACGCTAATTATTCTAACTTGAAATTAAAACATTCAGTCTAATAACTTGGAATTAAAAGGATATAAGAATTATAATAAGTTAGAATTCGAGAAGTAGTACCAAAGATACAATACTTCTAATTAACTAAGAATCTAAGATACAATACTTGTAATACTTGTAATAAACATACACTCAGTGATTCCTTCTATCAAAAACCGCTGATACGGACGATATGGCCTCTGTATTTGGAATTTTATTTCCGTTTTCATCCAACCGAGACAAGATATAGAATCGGGTGGGATCTCGGATATGTCAACCATACATATGCGTGGTATAGTCCATATTCCCTCAATCCATTTGCACTTAATATATTCTCGCATTTCATTTTCACAAAACGCATCATCTCAATTGAGATTGCTATCTCAAATGTAAGCATAGTCTTGTGAATAGAGTTTTATATGGCAATTGTCACATGTCCATTTAAACGCTATCCATGTGTTGGATTATAACGTACGGGATGTTGATTTGTTTATCAAAATGCCATATGTGTCGTAGTAGATAAGAATTTAGAAGGTTTATTTTGTAATGTCTATGTGAAACCACAATGCGATGAATTATATCGAACATGACCCGAATGCTTGGGTAAAAGGACTTTGGTTGCAACGTGTAATTTCTCGTTACACGCCTCAATATTTTGGCCCATTCAGCTACAGGAATAGGAGGAACCGTTTCACCCACACCACCATATAGCTCTTTTCCTCAATCTATCAAAGTAAACACTTCCTTTAATAATTCTTGGGACACGACGATTTCGTGTCCAAAGAGATACGAGGTAAAAAATTTCTTATCATCCATTTGACCGTCCGCATAGAATAATCGCACTACAATTTCATAGTACGGATTATTGAATGTTATAGAATCCATTTGATTCCAATGATTGAGGTTGTTTTCCAATTCTGAAGTGATAAAATTGACGTGTGGATTTAGATGTCCACGTGCAATAAAATGATAACACTGACTTACGGGACGATCCTTATACTCAGAAAGATATTTGTTTTCTGCCATGAAATTACAAAAGAAATATCAATTTGTCATGTCGTCGATATTATAAAATTGTAAGGCCCTAGCATGAAGGTCTGGAGTGTGGCCATGAGGAGGAGGATCCAATGGATCAATTTTGCAATATTTCTGGAGGAGGAGGAAGAAGAACAAGAACAAGAAGATATTGTAAATTTGCAATGTCATGGCAATCCTTAAATAAGAAAATGGAGTGGATCATAGTCTCATTAGCCTATGTTCTGAACCATAGTACCCTATTATCTAAACCCTAGTATTCTATTTACTGAACTCTAGTACCGTATTTATTGAACCCGAATACCCTATTTACTAAACCCTACAATCATGTACCCTGAAATCTAGTACCCTATTTACTGAACCCTACAATCATATACCATGAACCTTACTAGCTTATGTTTTGAACCATAGTACCCTATTGTCTGAACAATAGTACTAATCTATTTACTGAACTCTAGCACCATATTGAAAGAAAATATGGCTTAAGAATTAACTTGGAAGAATTTATATAAATAGGCAAATCTGCAGTCAGAATTGGACCCGTTCAGAATTATGGGTTTTAACCTAATTTCAGATAATTAGGATTTAATCTAATTTCGGGCCCATTCAGATAATTAGGGTTTTAACCTAATTTCGGCCCAATCCGAAAGCTAGGGTTTTAACCTATTTTTTGCCTATATATATATTCTGATTTCAACTTTCTCTCTCTTCGAGGCTGCCATTTTTCTGACCTAATACTGGCCGCCGAAATTCTTCTTTCTCCCACAGAATTTCAAAGTGAGATCCAGAGAGAAGTAGAAGAGAGATCTGAGCAATCTGTTGAGAGAAATAATCGTGACGTCGACTAGAACGGCGTTGGCGGTTCCGATCGGACGAATATCAAGGTGGGCACGAGTAGAGGGACTGCACGAGCAATCCTTGGAGAAGGCTCAATAACTTGGAGAAGAAGGCATCACGTACTAACTTGTACGAGATAAATTATGAATAACTCTTCCTTTTTCGTGGTTTTTCGAACGTGATCCAGGTAGAATTAGGTTATACATGCGAAATAATTCCGCTGCAAACCTCTAAATTCGTGTGTATAATCCTACACATATTTCCTGAATTCTAATACCCTATCATATACGAATATATTCCGTTTCACTTTTTCAGTTCTATTAATATTTGGTAAATTCATCTTAATCTTCATCTTGTTGTTCTTGTTCTTCATCTTTTTCTTCATCTCCATATTTATCCATTAGTGGATTTCTCTTCGTCTTCTAATCCTGTAAAAGAGTGGTGGGATATTGAGTTGAAAAAGACATATTTTGATATAAATAAAACATGTCCTCTCTCCTCCGGTGCTCCCACAATGATTGATCCGTGATTGAATGTCATATGTATGACATCATATATTTGAAAAAAAAAACATGAAGAATTGTTATACATACATCATGACATGTCCATTATGCTAGCATAAAACAACGAAGGATCGTTTGATTGGGATAAATGGTGCCCGAAAGTACAAGTGAGAGTTTTCGATCAATTTCGTGTAGGTTTGGACAATATTATATTACAAGTTTGAGTTTTTTATTATTAAGTTTTTTTTATGTATTTCATTTCTATAGAAACGTTACAAGTGGGAGGCGGAGGTTACAAATCTAGAGGAAATCAACATATTTTGGGAATATTGTAAGATACTTTGAGAAAGAATCGTCAAGAAAATGTACGACTTCATGTGTAAAGAATGTACTTTGAAGGATATGTATATCGATTTATGGTTCAAAAAAGGAGTTAATTCAAAAAGGAGACCTGGTGAAAGACAACAAATCCAGGATTTTTCATCCCTGCAAGCACGATTACCTATAGACCCCTCTTAACAAAGAAAATTTGATGCTTAATCTCTTTCGCCAGCTCCCTGGCGAAAGTGCATTCTCTTTGACCAGGAAGCGTGGTGAAAGAGCTAGTTTTGCCAATTGGAAAAGACCGGTGCTATTTTTACAAATTACGCTTTCTACAATGCTATATGTAAAAAAAATGTTGGAGAATATCCTCGACCCCGGGCCCGCGCAGCGGAATGAAGGCCCGGTCCGATTCCCCGATTCCCGAGATCACGCCATGACTTCGAGGGTACGATGCGAATAGAAGGATAGATATATACCAGCGTGAAATTGATCACGCACGAAGGGTTGATCGCCGCCTTCTATCTCCTGTCACGTTGGTGACAATCCGCGCGTCCCATACCACGCGTCTTTCACCGTTCGTTGACCGTCTTCTCACTCCTTGAGTCGATCACAATTCAAGAGCCACAATTGTCGCTCCTCTACTTGTATCCACCGTGAGTCGCAAGACGTCGGTCGCGGATGCACCTGCCTAGACGATGCACCGGCGAACTTGCTCGATCTAATCGATTCTCTATTACTCGAGAAACTCCTTTCTCGATTTCTCTCTCTTCGCACCCTTTCACTCACTAAAGATCAAATCTGAATTTGCTCTTTTTCTTGTGTATATTGGGCAGAATAATCAATTGCTTAGAATGATTCAACTGATGAATTCCATTGTGAAGATGAGAGAGAAAATCATATTTATACCTAAATAGGATAAGGATTAGCCAAAAGGCATGTATATCCAATATACACCCTTTCACACAGAAAACTGTATGAACCTGTTCAGTATTCTGTCCAGACGAAATTGATAAATTTCTCTGACAGAAAATCAACCAACACGAAAGTTGTAGCTAATCTTATTATCTACACAACCCAATTTGGCCCAGCCCAATTGGAGTTCGTATGCAAAAGTTATGACTGTTTTACTAACTGTATGTCATACTGTTGCACCCTTTCGGTATTTCACAGAAACGACACTTATACTTCGTTCATATGAAATATATTTCTATATGAAGGTTGTAGATAATCTCATTATCTATCTAACCCAATTTGAACCATTCTAATTGGATTTTCCCACTGAAAGTTATGGCCACGAATGTACGACTACATTCGTTTATCCTTGTGTACACTTTTACGGTTGATCCGAAACTGTATTTCTTTCAGTCTCCCACTCAATTTCAGATCTACCTAAAAGGTACTCATGCATATCCAATACGCACGATTTTAGAGAATATAGCTCGCGTATCAAATACCAAGCTATGCACATCCAATGTGCCGATTTTATGATCAAGCCCGACTTAGTACGACTCGTTGTGTGACCATGTAGGTTCGACTTAACGATGGTAGTAGGTTGTTTCCAATGCCTACAAGCTCATGAGCGGGATCTAGTCACTCCATCATAGCTACCCATGTTAAACGAAAAATGATTGTGATCATTGTGCCTATCTCGAATAGCGGTTACTAGTTCTCTTGTTTACGATATCCGTTAATCAAAAGGCATGGTAATAGTCATCCTTATAATTTGATTAACTACACTTATTCCCCGATTCCGAGTTGAGTTAACAAATTTCAATCGATATTAACCATTAATATCATGGACCGTGGCCACGGTTTTCGTTAATCGACTCATCGAGCGGCGCCTAAGAGATATCTCTTCCTTTCGGAATAAACAATTCCTATCTTGGAGACTCACATTGAATTCCGTGTTTCGGACAATACCCAATGATGACCCTTTTAACTCCCTGTTACGGTGAGCATAAGATCATATCAAAGCATTGTGTTACGCACGTAACGCAATCAATGATCCCCTCAAGTATGAAGAATCTAAAACCCCATCCGTCGCAAGTCCATCTATAATGACTAAACCATGTCATGGTCTCGCGGCTTCGGTCATATCCAATACATGTAACCTAACATATATCTACGTTCCCGATTCGACAAACACCTTGTCCCATGATTAGCAAAACATAATCATCTCCTCGGCTAACGTACTAGTGTACGCGTTCAGTCTATTCCCTTGTAATAGTAATGCTTCTCTCTTAAGCAAACTGACCCGCGACTAGGGATGTTTAGAAATGACACTTTAAGTGTGACGGTTTCGCTGCACATGGTCCTCAACCATGTCGACGTCCACACAAGCTCAAATCAGGGTTCATGTAACAATCATATTACACAACCCGCACACAGTTTTCATATAAGGTGAATGCATGAAAATTTAAGTAAACAAATTTTTTAAAAGGGATACATTCATATGGACTAAGTACTTGGGTGATACAACGTTTACCTATGGGTATCTCCATACCCACAACCTGCGAGGACTATCGTATTAGATAGCTACACTCTACTCTCTTCTTCCTCCTCTAGGTATCTCCATACCCATAGTCATCGCATGACAGTCACGCGCGACTAGAGAGAGCGGTTTTGTAAACGGGTCCGCACGTTCCCGCTAGTGTTAATCTTCTGCAGGATTGGAACATTTCCAATACCCACGATCACATCTTTTCGCAAAATTTCATGGATCAATGAAATTTTCTGAGTATTAGTTAGAAGTGGTTGTGACCTCGGCATTTTTGGCTTGTACTATTGTGTTTCACGCAATAAACAACCATAAATCCGATAACTCGTGGCTACGAGAGTTTGGTCATGTATCCTTGATCCATACCACTTCTTTTTGCGATTAATAACTGAAGGAAATACAGTTACAGATCAACTAGTTGAATGTACAAATGAGTGTAGACAAACATACGTGTTCGTCGGAACGATTGGATGCATAATAAGATTATGCAAATCTGGCAGAAATTACATGGTGCGTCATGACGCACCAAATTGTGCGTCATGACGCACAATAGAGTAATTCTGAGAAAGCCAATCTGTGAGTAGTGCGTCATGACGCAAGTTATCTTGCGTCATGACGGTACACATGAGTGGTGCGTCATGACGGACGTTATCGTGCGTCATGACGGTACACTGTGTAACGGCTATATCCAAGTAAATGTGACTTGTGCGTCATGACGCACCATATCGTGCGTCATGACGCACAGTGATCCGAATTCTGGATTAGCAGTTTCTGATACTCATTAATACACCATTAACTCTCAGATTAATATAAGATCTGTGGATTCTTCTTCCTCTCTCTCTCTGGCTGCCAGACCTAATTCTAGTAGAGAATAGAGAGAACTTGTGAGACAAGTTAGTGGAGAATAGAGATTAGATTTAAGCAAGCTTGCGGGAATTTTAGGGGAATTCACCGCAACCGAAAGACGAAAAGCTCGAGGTGGATACGAGTAGAGAGATCTAAACTAAGATCTTCGACTGTGATCAATCGAGAGCAAGGACGAGCAAGGTCGGAGACAAATCGGATAGAATCCGGTTGTATACGACATAATCGGAGCTTCGGATTTGGTGTCGAATCGCGCGGGCGTGGGACGTGCGTGTCGCCGGAATCGAAGCAAGCAGTAACTAACTGAACAACCCGTCTCCGTGATCAATTTCACGTGGTATGTTTCTATGTATATAAGAGTTATATTCATAGGTTTAGTTGCATTTCATGATTCGTACGGTCGAGTCGTTGACGTGGTCCTCGGGATCGGGTCGGACCGGGCCTCTCAATCCGCTGCGCGGGGCTCGGTAGTGACGCCGATACCCAACAGTGGTATCAGAGCTATCGTCACGATTCGATCGTCGAATCGATTTCGAATAAGTGTTATTCGGAATTTCATGTAGAATTTTAGGACATAATCATGTAGTTGTAAAATTAGGACCATAGAAATCTTACTAGTATTTGATCATGAGATGATCAAAAGAATCTAGAAGTAATCATGAATTGTTCATGATTAATCGTTTTTGAAACGATTAAAATCTGTTAAAATTACAAAATAAAACTGAATTTCAGGACTGGTGCGTCATGACGCACGATATGGTGCGTCATGACGCACACGGGAAATCCAAGAGTTGGATCTGAGGCGTTACTCAGTCCGTCGTGACGCACAAAAGTTGTGCGTCATGACGCACTGTGTAAATTCGTACCATCATGACGGACCATTTGGTGCGTCGTGACGGTAGAAGTCCAAAAAAAAAAGTTTCTGGCAAACTGAACAAAATGGTTTTGTTCAGTGCGTCATGACGCACCCTCTGGCGTCATGACGGACCAGAACAGTCCGTCGTGACGGTATAATCAACCATCATGACGGAAGAACCTCAAAAAGTTTCTGGAAATCTGGACAAAATAGTTTTGTACAGTCCGTCATGACGCACCGTCTGGCATCATGACGGAAGAACACGGTCCGTCGTGACGGTAGTAACCAACCGTCATGACGGAGGAACCTGAAATAGTTTCTGGAATAGACAACAAAATTGTTTTGTATGGTCCGTCGTGACGCACTGTCTGGCGTCATGACGGACCTGTGAAGTCCGTCGTGACGCACGTTATGTTGCGTCATGACGGAAGTCAATGGAAGTCCATTTTAGTACGGTGCGTCATGACGGACGTTATGTTGCGTCGTGACGCACAGTGTAATTTTTATTGATTTATTTAATTGTGGTTCTAATCATTATTAATTATGTTCATTCATCATGATATACTTGCTTATTGATATAATTAGATTATATCACATAAATCCCTGCATAATACTTAAGTCATGAAATGCCTTCCATGTTCACAACCTCCGAGGTTGGTCATCACACCTTGCACGGTTTCAGGCCAAAGTCGGGCGTGCATTGTTGTATGTATCAACGTGAGAGGCAAGCGTTAATTGGGGACAAATGCGGGTTCAGGCCAAAGTCGGGCGCATTTGTAGTTCAATTGAACGATATGTGATCATGGTTGTGACTTAACCGTCCAAGCCAATCCGATTGGGGTTCGGGGCATAGTTAGGATGCACAAACGGAATTTGAATCATATATGATATGGTTCGATACCGAAATCCTATAAAAGGTCAAGAGTCGTATTGGATGCGATTGGATTTATCCTACCTAAATAGTGAGATCCCATTTATCGGCCAAAGTCACTTGTGGGAGGATCATGAAATATGGGTCTTGAAGTGTTATTGGATTTAGAATCCCGAATCAATATTAGGGTTATTGATTTGATAAAAGTAACATATTTCATATCATCATATAAGCATATAGCATAAGTTCGCACATATCAGTATCAATCTCATTTTAAAGTATTTTTCGTTGTAGCAATCATGACATCAAGCAACACCAACTCAATGTCGATTAGATCGGTATTGGAGAGGGAGAAGCTAGTCGGCAAGAACTATCTTGACTGGCACCGTAACCTAAGAATTGTTCTTAGGCAAGAGTGCAAAAGTCACGTGTTAGACACGAAGATGGTTACTCCCGACGAGAACGCTTCGCCCGAAGAAAAGGCGGCATTTGACAAACTTAAGAAGGAGTCAAATGACGTGACATGCCTCATGTTGGCATGTATGGACGCGAACTTGCAGAAGCAGTTCGAGGATTCGGATGCGTACGAAATTAACGCCACGCTCAAGGAAATGTTCCAAGAGCAAGAACGCATTGAAAGGTTCAATACGTTAAAGGAGTTGGTTAACTGTAAGATGCCTAACGGATCTTCGGTTAGCACTCACGTGTTAAAGGTACAATCATTGATTGATCGTCTCGAGAAATTGGGAGAAAAGGTGTCACCAATAATGCAACAAGATTTGATCTTATGTGCATTGCCACCGATTTTTTCAACTTTCGTAACGAACTATCATATGCATTCGATGAACAAGACAATTCCCGAGCTCCATGGGATGCTCAAGAACTTTGAGTCGGAGATGCTTAAGGCATCGGGAGAACCCAAAGCAAGAGTTGCTAGGGATGTCCTCATGATTCAAGGTGGGATTCGTAAGAAACAAAAGTCCAAGGGCGGTGCGGGCAAGTCGTTGTCCAAACCGAAGACTAAAGGAAAGGAGAAATCTGAGGATGTCACCTGCTTCCATTGCAAAAAGACTGGGCATTGGAAGAGAAATTGCAAGATTTACCTCGAGGAGGTGAAGAAAAGCAAGGGGAAGGCTTTGGAAGCCGGAACCGCAGGTATGACTATTATAGATGTTAACATTTCAATTTTGGACAATTGGGTATTAGATACCGGTTGTGGAACTCATATTTGTCGAAATATGCAGGTTCTTCAAAATAGAAGGAAGTTAACACGCGGTGAAGTGGATTTTCGAGTAGGGAATGGAGCAAGCGTTGCTGCATTGGCCGTCGGAGATATTTTTATTACTTTACCGAGTGGATTTATTTTAGAACTAAATAATTGTTATTTTGTTCCAAGTTTGTGTAAGAACATTATTAGTGTGTCTAGACTAGCTAATGATGGTTATGAATTTATTATTAAGAATAATGAATTTTCTATTTGTAAGGATAATTTATTCTATGGAAATGTTCTATTAGAAAATGGTCTTTACATTTTAGATATGAATTACACAAATGATAAATCAATCTATAATATAAACACGAATCGGATTAAACCTAAAGTTGATAGTAAAACTTACTTTTGGCATTGTCGACTTGGCCATATAAACGAGAAGCGCATCTCAAAACTCCATAAGGATGGACTTTTGGATTCATTTGAATTTGATTCATATGGACAATGCGAATCTTGTTTACTTGGCAAGATGACAAAAGCACCATTCTCAAAAGTTGGAGAAAGGTCCAAGGAACTATTGGAACTTATACATTCTGATGTATGTGGTCCAATGAGTACCGAGGCAAGAGGAGGTTATCGATACTTCATAACGTTTACGGATGATTTTAGTAGATATGGGTATATCTACTTAATGCGTAACAAATCTGAATCTTTTGAAAAGTTCAAAGAATTTCAGAATGAGGTTCAAAATCAACTTGGCAAGACAATCAAAGCACTTCGATCAGATCGAGGAGGCGAGTATTTGAGCTATGAGTTTGAAGATCATCTCAAAGATTGTGGAATCGTTTCACAATTGACTCCACCTGGAACGCCTCAATGGAATGGCGTGTCCGAGAGGAGGAATCGGACCTTATTGAATATGGTTCGATCTATGATGAGTCAAACTAGTCTCCCAAAATCGTTTTGGGGATATGCCCTTGAGACAGCGGCTTTTCTAATAAACCGCTTACCTTCTAAATCGGTTCAAAAGACACCATATGAGATGTGGACCGGACAACCTCCGGTGTTATCTTTTATTAGAATTTGGGGATGTGATGTTTATGTTCGAAAAATGTTTTCGGATAAACTCGAACCCAAATCTGAAAAATGTTTATTTGTAGGATATCCTAAGGAAACTAAAGGATATTATTTCTACAATCCCGAGGAAAACAAGGTTTTCATAGCTCGAAGAGGTACCTTCTTGGAGGAGGACTTTATATCTCAACGAGCTAGTGGGAGTAAGATTGATCTCGAAGAGGTTCGAGATTCAGAAATAAACATTGAACCGATGGATGTTGACCCGAATCCATCAATAGTTGAGGATGTCGAGCCAATAGCACAAGGTGCTCCTCGTAGGTCTAGTAGGACCCGGCTGGAACCAGTACGATATGGATTTATCGTGACTGATGAAGGCAACGTCGAACTCATAGATGATGAGCCGACAACCTACAAAGATGCTATGTTGAGCGAAGATTCCGACAAATGGCATGATGCCATGAAGTCCGAAATCCAATCCATGTATGATAATCAAGTTTGGAACTTGATTGATCCACCACCCTTGGTTAAACCCGTCGGGTGTAAATGGGTTTTCAAGAAGAAAATCGACATGGATGGGAAAGTGCATACTTACAAAGCACGGTTAGTTGCGAAAGGTTTCAAGCAAATTCATGGTGTAGACTATGATGAAACGTTTTCGCCGGTAGCCATGCTTAAGTCTATAAGGATTATCCTTGCCATAGCTGCATATTATGACTATGAGATATGGCAAATGGATGTTAAAACTGCTTTCCTTAACGGAAACTTATCGGAGGATGTGTACATGACACAACCCGAAGGTTTTATCGATCCAAAGAATCCTAAGAAAGTATGCAAGCTTCAAAGGTCCATTTATGGGCTGAAACAAGCTTCTCGGAGTTGGAACATTCGTTTTGATGAAGTCATACGCGAGTATGATTTTATCAAGAACGAAGAAGAACCTTGTGTATATAAGAAGGTTAGTGGGAGCCGCGTAGCATTTCTTGTTCTTTATGTGGACGATATATTGATCATAGGAAACGACATTCCGATGTTATCGGATGTTAAGAAGTATTTGAATACTCGTTTCGCTATGAAAGATTTAGGAGAGGCCGCCTACATTTTAGGCGTGAGGATCTATAGAGATAGATCCAAGAGACTCCTCGGCCTAAGTCAGAGTACGTACATCGACAAGGTGCTGAAAAGATTTTTCATGCAAAACTCTAAGAAAGGGTTTCTTCCCATGTCGAGTGGTATAAATTTTTCGAAAGCTCAATGTCCGACATCGAGCGAAGAGAAAAATAACATGGATAAGGTTCCATATGCTTCGGCGGTTGGATCTATCATGTATGCCATGATCTGTACGAGACCTGACGTATCGTATGCATTGAGCGTCTTATCACGTTACCAATCGAATCCAGGTGATCCGCATTGGCAAGCCGTGAAAACTATCCTCAAGTACTTACGAAGAACTAAGGATCAGTTTTTAGTGTATGGTGGCAAGGATAATGGATTGGTTGTAACAGGTTACACTGATGCCAGTTTCCAAACATGTACCGATGATTTTCGATCACAAAGTGGGTACGTGTTTTGCTTGAACGGTGGCGCGGTTATATGGAAGAGTTCCAAACAACCGACTGTTGCTGACTCTACGACGGAAGCAGAATACATCGCGGCTTCGGAAGCCGCAAAGGAGGCGGTTTGGGTCAAGAAGTTCGTGACCGAACTTGGTGTTGTACCGAGTATCTCGGAACCCGTGGCTGTGTATTGTGACAATACGGGAGCAATAGCACAGGCCAAGGAACCGAGATCGCATCATCGCTCCAAACACATCCTGCGTAAATTCCACTTGATACGTGAGATTTTACAAAGGCAGGATGTTGTGATTTTGAAGATTGATACTGACGAGAATGTAGCGGATCCGTTTACGAAGCCACTTCCAGTTACGAAACATGATCGTCATGCTAGAACTATAGGTTTGAGATACCTAGAGGAGGAAGTTGGTTTGTAGTTATCTAAAACAATAGTTGTTATGATAAGTTATTTGTTGTAAACGATGTATCACCCAAGACTTATGTTATATTAATGCACTTTCAAAAATTTTATATTTCATTTGCATTTATCTTATATGAAAACTTGTGCGAGGTTGTGTAATTTGATTACACGAACCTTGATTTATGACTTGTGTGAGTGTCTACGTGATACGTGATCATGTTAAGTAAAACCATCACATTTCAAAAGTTATATTTCAAAAACGTCCCTAGTCATGATTAGGATACTTATGTGATAAGTATATCTATTATAAGATAATAGACTAACATGTACACTAGCATATTCGCCGAGGTGATGATTATGTTTTGCTAATCATAGGACAAAGAGTTTGTCAAATCGGGAATATGGATATGCATTAGGTTATGCATATTGTGACTTGACCAAAAGTGCGATATCATGACATGGTTTAGTCATTGTAGATGGAATCGTAACGAATGGGGTCTTAGTTCTTCACACTTGAGATGATCATGGATCATTTTTCGTGCGTAACATAATGCTTAGATATAATCTTCCACCATCTGTAACAGGATGGTCATGGGATTATGATCGGGTATTATCTGAAACACGGAATTTGATGTGAGTCATCAAGATAGAAATTGTTCCTTTCGAGAGAAAGAGATATCCCTTAGGCCTATCGATGAATTGATCAACGAAATCTCTGGCCAGAGTCAATGATATTAAATTGTTAATATCGATTGTGTTTGTTGATTCAATTCGGTATCGAGACAATAAGTTTAGTCAATCAAATTATAAGGATGACTATTACCGTGCCTTTTGATTGACGGATATCGTGAACAAGAGAACTAAACACCACCGTTCGAGATGGGTATAAATGATCACAATCATTTTCGTTTTCAACGTGGGAAAGCTATGATGGATTTCTTCCTAGATCCCTCTCATGAGCCCGTAAACTTGGGCATAAGTTTACTACCATTGCTTGATACGAACCTACGCGGTCACACATAGAGCTGTCTTATTTCGGGCTTAAATTTCAATCTCTGAGGTTATGTGTACATGAGATGTACGCTAGTACTTTCTTTAGTTGGATCTTGAACTGAGTGGGAGACTGAAGGAAATACAGTTACAGATCAACTAGTTGAATGTACAAATGAGTGTAGACAAACATACGTGTTCGTCGGAACGATTGGATGCATAATAAGATTATGCAAATCTGGCAGAAATTACATGGTGCGTCATGACGCACCAAATTGTGCGTCATGACGCACAATAGAGTAATTCTGAGAAAGCCAATCTGTGAGTAGTGCGTCATGACGCAAGTTATCTTGCGTCATGACGGTACACATGAGTGGTGCGTCATGACGGACGTTATCGTGCGTCATGACGGTACACTGTGTAACGGCTATATCCAAGTAAATGTGACTTGTGCGTCATGACGCACCATATCGTGCGTCATGACGCACAGTGATCCGAATTCTGGATTAGCAGTTTCTGATACTCATTAATACACCATTAACTCTCAGATTAATATAAGATCTGTGGATTCTTCTTCCTCTCTCTCTCTGGCTGCCAGACCTAATTCTAGTAGAGAATAGAGAGAACTTGTGAGACAAGTTAGTGGAGAATAGAGATTAGATTTAAGCAAGCTTGCGGGAATTTTAGGGGAATTCACCGCAACCGAAAGACGAAAAGCTCGAGGTGGATACGAGTAGAGAGATCTAAACTAAGATCTTCGACTGTGATCAATCGAGAGCAAGGACGAGCAAGGTCGGAGACAAATCGGATAGAATCCGGTTGTATACGACATAATCGGAGCTTCGGATTTGGTGTCGAATCGCGCGGGCGTGGGACGTGCGTGTCGCCGGAATCGAAGCAAGCAGTAACTAACTGAACAACCCGTCTCCGTGATCAATTTCACGTGGTATGTTTCTATGTATATAAGAGTTATATTCATAGGTTTAGTTGCATTTCATGATTCGTACGGTCGAGTCGTTGACGTGGTCCTCGGGATCGGGTCGGACCGGGCCTCTCAATCCGCTGCGCGGGGCTCGGTAGTGACGCCGATACCCAACATAATACCCAACATAATCCGCTGCGCTGCACATGGTCCTCAACCATGTCGACGTCCACACAAGCTCAAATCAGGGTTCATGTAACAATCATATTACACAACCCGCACACAGTTTTCATATAAGGTGAATGCATGAAAATTTAAGTAAACAAATTTTTTAAAAGGGATACATTCATATGGACTAAGTACTTGGGTGATACAACGTTTACCTATGGGTATCTCCATACCCACAACCTGCGAGGACTATCGTATTAGATAGCTACACTCTACTCTCTTCTTCCTCCTCTAGGTATCTCCATACCCATAGTCATCGCATGACAGTCACGCGCGACTAGAGAGAGCGGTTTTGTAAACGGGTCCGCACGTTCCCGCTAGTGTTAATCTTCTGCAGGATTGGAACATTTCCAATACCCACGATCACATCTTTTCGCAAAATTTCATGGATCAATGAAATTTTCTGAGTATTAGTTAGAAGTGGTTGTGACCTCGGCATTTTTGGCTTGTACTATTGTGTTTCACGCAATAAACAACCATAAATCCGATAACTCGTGGCTACGAGAGTTTGGTCATGTATCCTTGATCCATACCACTTCTTTTTGCGATTAATAACCGCAATATACTCGCCTCCGTAAATAGAATCATAAACTATTGGTCTTGTGGAACCTTTCCACATAACCGAGTTTTCATTTAAGCAAAACATGTACACACTTTGTGATCGAAAGTCGTGCTACATATTTGGACGTGCTTAATCTTTGGAAACTGTTGTTGTTATATCTCTTTATAACCAACACGTCCTCCACACCATTATAGATAAAAATCCTGAATTCTTTCGCAAAGTATTCAAGGATAAACCTCACCGCTATCAATACAAATCTCGATGGGTTTAAATATACATAACCATTATGTATATATTTGTATAACCATTATACATTCACAAGAGTTAGTCTCATGTAATCGAATTATATTCAAACTCATGTGATTCCCACGAATTGTATTGAAGGTGAATTAGACGCTTTAATTGTACGACAGATAGCCACATACATATCATGACAGATATAATAGATCCTAACATCAAAATGTAAGGCATCATATTATTACTTTTCGCGCTGCTTGATGTCTCACATCGAGCCGTTGAAAATTTCTGTCATTCGACATTTCGATTTAACTCCTCCAAGGAGTTTACATGTTGAAAACCATTTTCAACAATATGTCGATATATGTGC
The DNA here is from genome assembly GCA_946800325.1 of Luzula sylvatica. NCBI lineage: Eukaryota > Viridiplantae > Streptophyta > Magnoliopsida > Poales > Juncaceae > Luzula > Luzula sylvatica. The sequence continues at coordinate 21,716,280 of OX326961.1, forward strand.
TATAAAATAGAACGAGGAACTTCTTAGATCTATCCTATAGATCTTCACGCTTATTTCATAAGCGGTCTCGTCTAAATCCTTTGTCGTTACAAGAAATATAACGCAGCTCCCACTAACCTTCATGTGTACACAAAGTTTCCATTCGTTTCGACAATTTTATAACAGTTTATAACTTCGTCAAAAACGAATATTCCAATTCCGAGAAGCTTTCTCTAATCCATCATATGGATCGTTAAAGCGTGCATATCTTATCCCCGATTCTTATGAATCGACAAAACCGTAAGGTTGTGTCAACTACACATCCTTTCATAAAATTTCTGTCAAGAAATTCGGTTTTGACATTCATTTTGCCACATCACATATTCATAATACGCGACCATGGCAAGCAGAATTTCGAGAATGTGAAAGCATGGCAACAAGCGAAAACGTTTCTTCATAGTCCGACTATGAATTGCATGAAACTTTTCGCAAAAAGCCTCGCTTTACATATATGCGTATTCCTATCCATGCCGGTTCTTCATCTTGAAAAACTCACTCACATTTCACGGGTCTAACCCAGAAAGTAATGAAATCAAGTTCTAAACTTGATAATTTACATGGATCGAATCTCAGATTTCATGACACCATGTCATGTGGAATCAACTTTTCATAGCATCCTTGTAGGATATCGAATCATCATATGATTTCGATCTATTATCATTAGCCACGATAAATCCGTATTTACCGGCTTATGATATAGCCTACTAAATCTACGAAAAATTCCTTTGTGTGTTCGACTTGCGTTCATCAATTCTTGATGAAGCCATGTCAACTTTCATCGGTACAATGTTCATTTTCAGATCTCGAACTCTTTCGAGATTTATTCTACTCCCACTAGCCCGCATAGAGATAAATGGCACCAAGTTCCAAACTTGTGCGCATCTAGTCCTCCTCCAAGAAGGCATCTCTTCGAGCCACGAAAATCTCATTTTCGTTGGGACGTTAGAACTAATACCCTTTAGTTTCCTTAAGGATAAACGAACAATTTCCAGATTTGGGATTGAGTTTAACCGAAACAAATTTCGAAATACACTCACATCCTCAAATCTGTACAAGTGACAACTTCGGAACCATTCCGATCCATATCTCATATGGCGTCTTTTGTACCGATTAGAAGGTTTATGGTCCATATCTCATATGCAACCATTCATTAGTGCCGCTGTCTCAAGGGCGTATCCCCAAAACATTTTTGGGAGATCCTATTGGCTTATCATTTATCGAATCATGTCCAACATGCGTTCATTTCCTCTTTTCGGACACATCTCAATGTTCCAAATGAAGACAATCGTGAAACGATTCCACAATCATAAATGATCATCAATATTCATAACTCAAATATCGCCTCTTCGATCCTATCGAAAGGTCTAGCTCAAATACTTGCCTTCTCGATCCCATCGAAAAGCTTTGATTTTCTTGCTTAGTTGATTTCGTATTTTGTTTTGAAACTCTATGAACCTTTCAAAAGTCTCCGTTTCGGTACGCATTAAAAAAATATTTTCATATCTACTTTAACCGTCCATAAACGTAACAAAATACCGATAGCCTCCTCTTGCCTCGGAACTTATCGGAACATTTACATTTAAATGTAATTTCCAATAATTCGTTGGATTTTTCTCCAACCTTTGGAGAATGATGCCCTTTGTCGTCTTTCCTAATAAATAAGTATCGCATTAATCAATCGAATCTAATTCGAATGATTCTAGCAATCCATCATATGGAATCTAGATACGCGAATCTCGTTTATATGGCCAAGACGGCAATGCCAAAAGAAGCAATCAACTTCTAGGTTTAATCCTCCTCGGATTTCACCGTTCTTTGAGTCATTAGTTTGGACAACTCTTTGTCCGAACTCTCCATTTTGGAAAACATTTTCCCAAAATACCCTTAGACATACATTTCTTTCGATCCCACCTTTTGAATTACAAGGACATCCACGCATCTTAATGCATTGGATTCCTCGGATACTCCAAGCATCTCCAATTCAATTTTAAATCGCATCAAATGCAATTTCGGGATCGACTTATCTATCGAATGCATATGATATTCGGTCACGAAGATCAAATCTCGTACCATCAACACACGAGTGTTAATCAAAGACCCATAAGGCGTCTCAAAATTAACCTACTCTTTGAGCCGCATTGAGTCATTCAACGCGCTCTAGCTCTTGAAACTATTTCTTGAGCGTTGTGTTTTACTTTCATATACACCCGAATTCTCAAACAATTTTGAGAAATTTGCGTCTATACATGCCACCACAAGGCACGTAATATTGTTCGATTCCTTCTTAAGTTTATCGAATCCGGCTTTCTCTAAAGCCAAAGCCTCGAGCCCCGAATCTACCATTTCCGTGTCCAACACGTTCCTTTAAGTCTAAGAACTATTCTTTGACTATCAAGGTTAATAACGGTAATTCCGGCCCAAAAGCCATCTATCATATCGATCTAATCGATATATTTGGTGTTGCTTGAAAACATAATTCTAAACGGATGATGAAGATTAACTCCTAACCGTGCGTACTTAATCTATATGCTTATATGATGAATATATGAATGTGTTATTTTTATCGAATCGATAACCCTCATACCGATACGGGACTCCAAGTCCATAACACTCAAGACCCATATTTTACGATCCTCCCATAAGTGACTATGGCCGACAAATGAGATCTCGATATTTTAGGTAGGATTATATCCAATCGCATCCAATGCGATTCTTGAACCGTTATAAGATTTCGGTGATGAATCGTATCCAATACAATCCCAGTTCCGTGTGTGCATCCTATCTATGCCCCGAACTCCAATCGGATTGGCTTGGACGGTTAAGTCACAACCATATCCATCGTATCGTTCAATTGAACTACTCACGTGCCCGACTATGGCCTGAAACCACGTGAATCCCCAATTAACGCTTACCACCCGCACCAATATATACAATAGTACGTGCCCGACTATGGCCTGAAACCACGCACTATGTCATATCAATCTCGATGGTTGTGGATATGGAAGGCATTTCCATGACTTAAATATTATGAGGGATCATGCCATTGCATGTTTCTAAATTCGTGACATAATCCAATTATATCACTATCACAAGATTTTCTATATGCATATGATTTTATTCGGGAGTCTAATTATTCTAAATAATTATCTAATAATATGCTAGTATGATTGATGCCGATCAAATCGATATAAAGAACTCAAAATTCCAAGTTGTGTAGCCAAAGTTATCACGAAAACAAAATCAACAACCAGAAACCAGTCCGTTCTAACGCAACATAGTCCGTTACAACGGACCTCCAGTATACTTGGCACTCCGTTACAACGGAAGTCCAGTCCGTTACAACGCTACTTATTTCGGAGTTTGGCCAAATTTTGCCAGAAACATGTCCGTTACAACGCAACATAGGTCCGTTACAACGCTATTTTCTGCAAACCTTCGTCCAAATTTCCAGAGACCAGTCCGTTACAACGCAACATACAGTCCGTTGCAACGGACCAACTGCGTAGAGCTCCGTTACAACGGACCCAGTCCGTTACAACGGACTCCAATAGACACCCTTGGCATCCCCGCAACCTCGTATCAGATACAAGGTCCGTTACAACGGACTCCAAGTCCGTTACAACGGAATAAGCAGTTTTCACGGTCCTCTTCACACCCCCGCATCCCATACAGGGTCCGTTGCAACGGACTCCAAGTCCGTTACAACGGAATATGTGTTTTTTCGAAAAATTCTCAATTTCCTGTATCTGCTACAGTGTCCGTTGTAACGGACTATGCGATTTTTGAACTGCTGTTTTCGCTCGTTTCCAAAACGATCAATCATGAAACCTTTTCACGATTATTCTTAGATACTCTCAATCAACTATTGATCGATCTCTAGCGAATTTCACTTGTGATTTTAATGGAATTTGACATTCTAAATATATAACATCATGCAAACGGGTACGAACTTTGATAACCCGTGCGTATATCTAATATACGACTATGATTCGACCCTCGAATCAATGGCGATCGCTCTGATACCACTGTTGGAGAATATCCTCGACCCCGGGCCCGCGCAGCGGAATGAAGGCCCGGTCCGATTCCCCGATTCCCGAGATCACGCCATGACTTCGAGGGTACGATGCGAATAGAAGGATAGATATATACCAGCGTGAAATTGATCACGCACGAAGGGTTGATCGCCGCCTTCTATCTCCTGTCACGTTGGTGACAATCCGCGCGTCCCATACCACGCGTCTTTCACCGTTCGTTGACCGTCTTCTCACTCCTTGAGTCGATCACAATCCAAGAGCCACAATTGTCGCTCCTCTACTTGTATCCACCGTGAGTCGCAAGACGTCGGTCGCGGATGCACCTGCCTAGACGATGCACCGGCGAACTTGCTCGATCTAATCGATTCTCTATTACTCGAGAAACTCCTTTCTCGATTTCTCTCTCTTCGCACCCTTTCACTCACTAAAGATCAAATCTGAATTTGCTCTTTTTCTTGTGTATATTGGGCAGAATAATCAATTGCTTAGAATGATTCAACTGATGAATTCCATTGTGAAGATGAGAGAGAAAATCCTATTTATACCTAAATAGGATAAGGATTAGCCAAAAGGCATGTATATCCAATATACACCCTTTCACACAGAAAACTGTATGAACCTGTTCAGTATTCTGTCCAGACGAAATTGATAAATTTCTCTGACAGAAAATAAACCAACACGAAAGTTGTAGCTAATCTTATTATCTACACAACCCAATTTGGCCCAGCCCAATTGGAGTTCGTATGCAAAAGTTATGACTGTTTTACTAACTGTATGTCATACTGTTGCACCCTTTCGGTATTTCACAGAAACGACACTTATACTTCGTTCATATGAAATATATTTCTATATGAAGGTTGTAGATAATCTCATTATCTATCTAACCCAATTTGAACCATTCTAATTGGATTTTCCCACTGAAAGTTATGGCCACGAATGTACGACTACATTCGTTTATCCTTGTGTACACTTTTACGGTTGATCCGAAACTGTATTTCTTTCAAAAAATCCATATATTGAAAGTGACACCAGGGGCTTTATGCATGAAAAAAAAAACTTCTTAATCTGGCGAGATACTCATGTCACGGACTATGTCAACAATTGGCGTGTCACCTATTCACCTCCTCTTCGATTATTTTATCCGTGCACATCGTCGAGATTGCCTTGAAAGAAAAAAATTATATTTCTTTCTTTCCACATGTAGCAAATCGTTGCAAGTCATATGGTATTGCATTTCTTGGTGTGTTCCAAATTATTGCGATCCATATGTTCCAAATTCTTTCTTTCCATTATTGGACCATTTTTTCTAGATTTTTTTTAATTGAATATTATAGTTGCATGATATATTAAGCAAATAAATTACATCGAATTACATTGCTTAGAAAAAAGAAAAAAAAAAGAAAAATTTGGGCCCATCGCAACTTGTACATGACCCAATTAATAATCCTAAAAAATGAAGCAAACTCTTAGCAGGGTTTGCCGCCAAATATGGGGGCCTCCGCCTTCTTCCTTTTCATTTTGCGTACTCATCGGTTGTCGTCGCTATCTTGTCATTGTGCATCGTCGTCATCGACTATTCTTTTTGGATTGATGTGCATCTCGGTCAATCACCTTGGATGTACTAGCCTCTGGAGTAATTGTGGAGCTTGGATGTTGTCATGGCCGATACTATCTCTTCGCCGTCGTTGTTGTCATGGCCGATACTATCTGTTCGCCGTCGTTGCCGTGACATTTAGCTCTCCTTTGTCATTTTTGCCGTGATCAAAACCGACCTTTTTGTCATCGTTGCCATGGCCTAAACGATCTTCGACATTTTGTCTTTGCTTGGCCGTCTTGTGGAGCATTATGTTTGGCGTGGTGGTCTTGTCGTGGCCTTGACCATTGAAGTGGTGGTGGATGATGAAGCTCAAGAATTGACTCCAATGATGAAGCTCAAAAATGAAGTTCACATGGTTGGTGGGGAGGGTTGGGGTTTGTTTTGAAAGGGTTTGAGTAGAGGGGAGAGGAGGAGAGGAGGAGAAGGAGAAGGGAAGGGAGGAAGGGGAGGAGAGGGAGGGAGAGTAACGGCTAGAATTTGCCCCCCTCCCATCCTATTTATTTTTTAGATCAACTGTCATTAAGATTCTATCGTATAAGGTCAATTACCTAGAAAAATCTTAATTTTTTTCGGGGCTTTAATTTTTCACGAGTGGACAATATAATATAATTATTTGAGTTTAAGTCAATGTTATAGAAACCTCGCTTACAAATCAATAGTTCGACGACTTAATTATTTCTTGTTGTTTAATAAATACAGAAATTGACCGATTCTGACTGATTTTTTATCAATTAATCGGTTTAAATCGTTTCCTTGACTCATTTTATTTATATCTGACATGGCATAAAAAACTCAAATTCAAATTTCGAACTCAAAATCAGAACCCACTTATTTTTTTATTTACTGATGAATTTTGATATCAAGAACAAAAAAAATTTACCGATAAAGAACAAGGACATAATGCAATGCATTTGCCAAAGGACGGCACCGACGGAGTAGAGGTGGCAATAGGGCGGGTCGGGTCGGGTTCAGGTCGGGTCATTTCGGGTTCGAGTCGTTTCGGGTTGCGGGTCGTTCGGGTCGCGGGTCGTTCGGATCGCGGGTCGTTCGGTTTTCGGGTCGTTCGGGTCCGGGTCGTTTCGGTTTTCGTGTCATTCGGGTTCGGATCGTTTCGGTTTTCGGGTCATTCGGTTTCGGGTCGTTTCGGTTTTCGGGTCTTGACTATTTTGATTTTCGAATAATTCAGATTTCACAAAATTTGATTTCGAATCATTCAATTTTCCAAAAATTTAGTTTTCGGATAATTTCTGATTTGTTTTATTGATTCCGAGATATTTTAGCATATTATATTTTGATTTTAACAATAATATTTTAATTTTCGGGTCATTCGGGTCGTAAATTTTGGGTCATTCGGGTCGTGAGTTTCGGATCATTCGGGTTTCGGGTTAGTTCGGGTTTCGGGTCGTTCGGGTTTCGGGTCATTCGGTTTCGGTTCGATTTCGGATTCGGGTCATTCGGTTTCGGGTCGGTTTCGGATTCGGATCATTCGGTTTCTGTTTCGGGTTCGGATTCGGGTCGTTGACTTTTCAATATTTTCGGGTCGGATCAGGTTCGGGTTCGGGCGGGTCAGGTCATTTTTTCGGGTCGGGTCAGATTTTGCCATCACTACGACGGAGGCAGTGCTCATGTCTCTCTCTCTCTCTCTCTCTCTCTCTCTCTCTCTCTCTCTCTCTCTCTCTCTCTCACACACGTGCGCGGTATTTGTTCAATTTTCACTGAATTTAGGGTCTAGAATTTATCCTAATTACATTGTAGAATTAGCATGATATTTGTTAATTTTTGCTGGTTTTTTCGCTTTTGTTCTTTATTTTCTCATTAATTTACACGCCATTTTGCTTATTTTCGCTTATTGTAATTAAGTGTACTAAATGATTCAGTGATTTTGCTAAGTGCGATCATCAGATCGGAGTTATGAGCAAGGACCGGATTCACCGGCAATGGTTCTTAAAGATACGCATGCGCCCCTTCTAGAAGTCCTTCTTAAATGGACAGATGCGAACATTATTTCTCTTTATTCCCGCAAATTACATCTATAATGCACTATAACTCAAATCAAATGGCGTCGCAACAAAATTGAGTCCTAATCGCAGAAATTGATCGACATGGAAATTTAGGGTTACTTATTTGTACCATTTCGTATCACTGTGGGCACTAAAAGAGCTAAAAAAAATTTGTGTCTTTTCAGAGAAGAGGAAAAGCGGCGGAAAGGAAGAGAGGCGGGAGAGAGAAAAGGTAGCGAGTAGGAAGATGGAGTTTTATACTTAGGTCATTCAAAATCCAGGAAATGAATTAACAGAGGAAAGAATTGATCATATTTCCAGGTTTTGATAAAACTGAATTCAAATTCTGGGTCTAGTTAATAGAAATATGTAAGTTCTAATGGTTGTTAATGAGGATATTTAGGATTAGTATTTTATAAATCTTAGGGCAAATATCCTCATTTATTATTGTAAGAACTTATAAATATTAATGAAATCAATAGATGTATGACTTAAGAGCATACTCTATTTTATTCAAAAAAAAAAAAGTGAATCTCCCAAATCCAAAAGTGTTGATGCCTCTACATTTCAAATAAGGCCCAATAATTTTCATATTTGTTGTCTGCATATTCTCCATTTATTACTGATTTCATATATTGAATCAAGAGGATAATGTTCTGCATGCATCAGCTTCTAGCGGTAGTGTTATCCACTCAAAGCTTCTAGCTACCTCAGTTGGTAGAGGGTGTATAATGTTCTGCAGCATTGTAGAATACTGCCAACAAGCGGTAGTTACAGGTTTGCGCCTATAAATATATATATATTTATATACATAAATATAATTTCATGTGAATTTTTATTTTCATAGAAAAATTGTTGATAAGCCAAGTCCGAAATAATAAATCAAGTTTAATTAGTCCATATAAATTTAGGGAAAGTTATTTTAAGAAAAGAAATTTAGGAAATAATTATAGGACAGTTTTTATTATAAGAAAATTAGTTTAGAAAATAAGTTTAAGGCAAGATTTAATTCCTTGTATTCCAAGTTTATGGAACCTATAAATATATCTTAGATGTTTAAGAATTAATTACATTGAAAAAGAATATATCAAAATATCAATTAGAAAAAGAAAAAAAAACACTCGTAAAAATCTATTAGAATTATAAGATAGAGTTTTGTTTATTAGAAATTTCTATTTGAATCCATATTTGAATTCCGTATTACCAACAAAAATCAGACAAAAAAATACGTAGCTTGACGTTCAGTCGAACCCGGCTCGAAAACTGTTCGAAAAAATCTCATTCGAAAATTTGCTCGAACGAATTCGAGTTGAGCCGAGCCAACAGGGGTCAAAATCGAGCCGAGCTCGACCTAGCTCAAGTTCGAACATTTTTACATATAAACCGAAAGAAGTATATTTTTTTCCAGCCTAATCGAGTTGGTTCGAGTTTTTTCGAACCGAGTTCCAGCTGAAAAGCACATCTCGAACTGTCGAGCACCTAATACGAGCCGAGCTCAGATTAACTTTTGTTCATTCGAACTGGGCAATGCAAATTCTGAAAAAAGCTATGGGTTAGTTTGGAGAACTTTGTTTTTTTATGTAGCTAACGGTTTGTTTGGATGAGTTGGTAATATCCAGTTTAATGTAGAACAGTAAAAAATTTTAAAATTTTACTAGTGCATGTTTGAATGTTTTTTAGGATTTAATTGACAAATTTTAAGTTAACGAATCTCTACATAATTTTGTATACAAAGGAATCAAAATTAAAACATTACATTGATCTAAATATTTTGTACTAACTTTTTGGAACTCTTGAAAATAATGAACTCTTGAAAATAATATTTTATTGAGTTAAAGTAACTATCATCATACTTATATTATTAAATAATTTCGTAAGTTTCAAAGTATTTTAATGAAAATTGTGCTGATTGTATTGGAATTGTATTTCAATGAACAAAAGTCGAGATGTCCATGGCTAAAAAATGGTGATAATAACACCAATTTTTTTCATGCAATAACATTCCTACAAATTACAAACAACACAATATTCAGGCCGAGTGCAGTTCTATCATTAAAATATTCTATCATCCTTCATGGGCTATTATAAATCAATATTCAGTCCGAGTACCAAACATACACGATCAACAAGTCTCGGCCTGGCATATTTAATACCTACACATGCAAACCAAGATCAACTCGGGTCACTTATCGGGCATGACGAAATAGTGGCAGCAATATTTAAAATGGCCAAGGACAAAGCCTCCGGCCCAGACGAATTCCCGGCTGAGTTTTGCCACGTAATATGGGAAATCGTCAGCACCGAGCTAAGAGAGTTTTGCCTCATCTTCTCGCAAAATAAGTTATAACCTACGAAGAATTAATAAAGCCCACATAACCTTAATACCGGAAAACAACACATTGTGTCCAAAAACTGCTGACCCATAAGTGTTATGGACACATCGGTTAAAATCATTTCTAAAATTATGGCCACTAGGCTACAGCCCCATATGCCCGACCTAGTGAACTATAGACAAACGACCTTCATCAAAAAACATTTCATCCTTGAATCTTTTGTTACAATCCGTGAAATATTCTACCATTACAAATCCACTAATACCCATGAGGTCCCAATACAAGCTTGACCTTTACAAAGACTTTGATACTATATCACGAGACTTCATGATACAAATGTTGCAAACAAGAGGTTTCCCGACCACATAGACTGCATGGCTACAAAACATCATAATCTCTTCAAATTTCTCCATCAAAATGAATGCATCGATGAGTGATTTTTTCTTCCATGGAAGAGGGTTGAGACAGGGGAATGCCCTATCTCCACTACTGTTTGTACTAGCTGTTGATACACCTCAACACATCATAGCCAAACTATCAAGCTTTATGAATTCCCAAATATACTTACCGATCCAGAGTCTTCAGTTTGCAGATGACACATTATTTATTACCGAAACATCCAAAGAGAATTTGCAAATGCTCAAACTAATAACGGATATATTATGTCACATTACGAGTTTAAATTTGAATACTGACAAGTGCATTTTCATTAAAATCAACATTCCACGGGTCTTGAGCCCATCGATTGAATACATCTTAAAGTGTACAGAAGATTCCATTAGAGAGAAAACCTAACTAAATCTGCATACCTCAAACTAATAGATTCCATTAGAGAGAAGATTCACGGGCGGAGTGCACGACTAATATCCTTAGGAGGTAGAATACTACTAATAAACTCGGTTCTATCATCACGCCACTATAATTTATGCAAGCGAACCTACTGGCACAGTGAGTTATTAGCAAAATTGATCAATTATGTAGGAATTTTCTATGGCAAGACAATGCAAATTTCAAACCAGGGAAACATCTAGAAAGTTGGTCTAAAATTTGCACCCCCAAATCGTACGGGAGACTAGGCGTTATCAACCTTGAATTGCAAAACATGGCACTCCTCACAAAGTGGATATCGAAACTGACACAACCAGGTTGCGACCTTGGAAAAATATTTTTAGAGACATCTATGGTGCAACCCGCTTTTTAACTGATATTTTCCTAAATACTTCCTCTCATTTCGTCAAAGACTTGAGCAAACTAGAACACCTAGCATTCCTGGGAACGTCTCATCAAGTCAACAACGAGGCATACACACGATTTTGGTACAATCAGTGGAGGGGGCACGAAGGCTTAGCAAAAACATTCCCGACAATCACGAAATACATAACAAACCACCATGTAATAGTTCGGGAGAATCTAAGAGATGGTACCGCGCACATACCAACTACGAATAACCTATCGCACCAAGCTCAACAAGAGCTGACGGACCTAAAGAACACACCTTTTGAATCCTTATTAGGGGCGCCAGATGTAATATCCTGGGGGTATACATACACTGGGTACAACTAAGGACGAGTTCTCGGTTAAAAGGATTATATAGCTTACTTGCTAACATGGGAGTCAATGAAGGTAAAAATATTCGTGTGGCTTCTTCTGGACAACAAGCTTTTAATCAAGATAGGTTGGCTCTACGAGGGTGGCCAAATGCCGATGGTTGTGTCCTATGTAACACCAATCACACGGAGGATCATGCCCACATGTTCTTAGAGTTCCCATTCACGGTATGCGTTTGGAAATCATCTTTGGAGAGATGCAACATTCGATTGTCGGAATGGACAACGAGCCAAATAAACTTTTGGGAGAAAAACACCAATGAGGTTAAGGATCAAGACGAGATCTATCGGTACACATTATGGTTGTTTAACTCCGGAATATCTAGAAATCAACGAGGTTAAAAAGATCTTGATTATATATCTCCAAATGCAGACATTGTTGGTTTACGAGATTCAAATATGGATTCAAATAAAACTTATAATAATCAAATCTCTGTTATAATTCTAATAAGTTTTTACAATATGTCTTTTTGTATTTTCTGAATTGATATACTGTTAAACATCTAGAGTCTATTTATAGGCTCTTTAAACCTACGCTCCAAGGTACGACAAAAACTTGCTTTAAAATTATTCCTAATATTACTTTTCTTAGAATAAAACTTTCCTAAAATTATTTCCTAAATTACTTATTGATATTACTGCATATTATTTCTTTCCTTACTATAAAACTTGTCTTAAAGTTATTTGGGCTAAGTAACCGACGTGGGCTTGAGCTTATCAACAGACATAACGGGCAATAGAGCTAGGCTAGAGGCAGATGTTGGGATAATACTAATACATTGTAGTAAATCTTAGTGGGAGGTTTGTTTCACACACTGTAAATACTTATGTAAAGATAAACTCTTTCTTCTTTCAATATATAATCTTGGTAGCCAATGGGCTCGTGACCGGTGGTTGGGTGTAAGGCATAAGAAATCAATCATGTGTTGTGGGAGGTTGTGGGTTCGAGTCTCATTGATACCAATGTATGGAGGACCACCGAGATTTCTCCATTTACTCAATATATAATCTTGATAGGAAATTGCCTACCAATTTAAAAAAAATATATTACAATAGTCAGATATGCCTAACAGTTCGATATGATAATTATATCCCTTAATACTTAATTAATCCTTTATTTAAAGGCCCTTATTGAATTAATCAGAACTATGTTGAATAAAAGAACAGCTGTTACGAATGGACGGGGAAGTATAAGGTCCATTCAGAACTCCATTGGCAATAACTCTGTAAGCGGCCTCTGTAAAATGTAGTCCATCCCATGATCCATATTTCGATGGATCAGAACAAACGGTCGATTTTTGGTTTCCACATTGTATATTTATGTCGTAGTTGTAGGGACCTTGGCTTCCACAACATGGCATTAATGGGTATCTAAATCCTGCAAAAATTATGCTTCATTTGGTTAAAGATTTCGCAGATTTTGACTGAAATTATCATTTTTCTTCTTCTTTTTTACTTGAATTCTTGTAATTTTTTAATTCAAATTTTGCTTTATTTATTGACTAGGAAATTCAATTTAGGTAACAAGATATGGCTTTAGTTCTTGGAATTGTACAGTGATGATCATTATGGAACTTGAAGTGATGAACCTTGAAATTAGGGTTTAGAAAGGAAATATATGTTACATAATAGTATAATACTGACCGAATTTTTCTGGATTGCGAAATATATTCATCGTAGCTTCGAAATAATCAGCATAAATTATCGTCACATTGGGGTGAATATCTCTTAACTTCTCCAACTCCTCCAAAAGCAATTTGTTATGATATTTTGAGAAATCATTCAGCCATTTTATGCATCCTGTTTCTGAATCGTAATTTTCATCGTTCTGGCTCATGTACATCGTGAGATAAAGCGGGACACATCCTATTGGAAAATTACCTGGCACTAGTATTACTCTTGCTCCAAGATCGATCAATTCCTGACAATTAATTAAATTAATCACAACTCTAATTTCACTTTATGGTCTGATTAGTTAAACATTACAGCAATAAAAAACACCAACTTGCTACGAATAGAACAGAAGGAGAAAAAAAGTAAGTTCAAGAGCTTACATTGATGGTAGAGCCAATAATTTGGATAACACTAGGAACAAATGTTTGAACAAAATCAACAGGATAATTATAGAAAAGAGGATAGTTATAATCGTTCCCTCCAATTTCTCCTACGACAAACAGCGCGTTACTTATTACACTATTACCAGAACCTGCTCATTTGACAATCACAATGGAGTTAGTGTGGTAACCAAAAATTGAAGACTAATTCATTAGTACTGGCAAAAATCTACCTGATCCCTGTAAAATGGATGGATAAAATTGTTTAAACCATTCAAGTTGAGCATTTAAGGAGTAGTCCTCGCCAGATAAGTCAGGTATGGTAATGCCCTTAGAGTTGAAGAATGAATTATTCAAAGCCGTTGCTCCTCCAACGGCGAAATTTACTCCGTGTGGGAAATCGCTCGCACATTGGCCCGAGAGATATGCTGGGATATATGGCAAGCCATATTCTTCAGCTACAATGATTTTTTTTTTTTCAAAATTAAGATTGTACTTTCATTTTTCTATATGAACTTGTGAAGAAAAATGTTCTATTCTTTTCCATAAAGCATACAGAATAAAGCACCTTTACCAATGTAACCAACAATCTTGAGGAAAGTGTACTTTTTTTAATGAAAGCAATTTTTCTTATAAAGTAAATAAAAGCAATTAAGAGTTTTTTAGGTAAAAACAATCAAGATTTGAAAAATAGAAAAACTACCGATGAAGTCAAGAATATTACGGCCATCACAAAATCGGCCAGTGGCATGGCCAAAATAAGTTTCTCCATAAGGAAGGTATCGAACCGGGTCGTAAATGTCTCGTGATAACCAAAACCTGTTTCCGGTGTCGCTGATCGAGTCGCCCAAGCAAAATATATGAGTAAAACAACAATTAGCAAAACTGATTTTTAAGAAAACTAGAAGAATGATCAAGAAATTATAGTTGGAAGCCATGACAATATGAGAGGAGACTTAAGAGTGGGAGAATGCTTGGAAGAGTAAAGATGTTGATATGCTGGTATACTTTCATGAATACCCCTGCACAATATCAAAATTATCTTATATATATACATATAATTAAAAAAAAAAATCCGATTAATACTAGATAGGTTTTCGATTAATCCAATGATGCTCCTCTCTTATGACGCCAATTTCAAAATGTTAGGTGCAAAGTCAGAAAATATCCAAAAAGAATACTCAATATACTAAGAAACAATTTGTTGGGGTGTTTTCAAGACTATTGCATCAATATTATATGCTATTACATCAATAATGGTCTTAAATTCCAAGTGGCGAGATCTGATAAGTTTTGTGGCCAATTGATGTTACTCTCCAACCACCACCAAAAAAAATTAATAATTTTTTTATTAGAAAAATGCTTGCATTTCGTTGCGAACATCTTATAACTAAAACACATTTTCTTTCATTAATAATCAAAATATAAAATAAATATAACCAAATAATAATATTGTAAATAGATAATAAATAACTAAAACAATCTAAACACAAGGTCAAAAGATAAATAACTAACATTATCATTGTTACAAACATATTACTTGAAACCCAAAAAACCTAGGAAATTATGTGTGCTAATTAACTTGAAAGTAACCATAAAATCTTAAAATTAAAAAACCTTAATTCACCATCTACATCGAAATAAGAAAAATTATACAGTAAAAAATAAATCACAACACATACAAATAGACTCAAAATAGACAACGACAAATAAACCACAAGTCCACAACACATCGAATTACCTGTACCCAAGGGAAATAGAATTAACTAGATTTTTCCCGCGCAATTGCACGGGAGTCTTCGAATTTGTTATGATTTAATTTTTCCTAATATGTAATTGGATTCTACATTTTTTTGCCTGATTGTTCACACATATGTGTTTTGGTGTATTTTTAACCCCTCCTAACTTTTTTGGATATTGTACAAAATTCCTATTTTTTTGTAAACTCCAAAAAAATATGTCTACCAAACTTTTATTTCTAAATACTCCCGTATGGATGATGTTAAAAAAATTTTACCAAATACCCTTCAATCTTCATATGTAATGATTAAATTTTTTTTTCTTATTTATTATAAATTTTAAGAAAATTCATAAACATTTCTTAACATATAGTGATTTAAAAAATATGAAATTATAACATAGTGTGTTCACATAATTTTAATATTTCCTTTATTATTCAAGAAAAACTAACATAAGATAGTAATAATAAAATAAACAAAAATAAATAAACACATTGAAAATATAGTAGAAGAATATCAATTAAGACATCAAGTTTTTTATTTCCATTGACTTTTTATTTTTGTAACAGTTTCATGATTTTCTATATTTTAAATATTTGCAATGTGTTATATTAGTACTGTGTTCATCTTATTATTATTTTGTCTTAGTTTTTCAGAAAAAAAAAATATAAAACACAAATATAATGAAATATTAAAATTATATAAATATAAAATATAATATATTTTTTAATTATTATATGCTACAAAAAAATTAGGATTTTAAAATTAATGAAAAATATATGTTTTCTTCAATTACTACATATGCATATTTATGGGGTTTGTACAATATCCAAAAATTTGATGAGTTTTTTAAAACAATTTCATATTTAATTGAGACAAAAATATGAATGAACTTGGTCCACGATGGACCTAATTTTTTAATCAGTTGGTTTATGTAAATCATGTTCAAATGAAAAAACAAATATTTTAGATCTTTTGATGAAGATCAAATAGTTCACATTAAAGAGATGATATGGCCTCTTGTGAGTTGTGAGTGCTTGAATTTCTCTAAAATTAATATGAATGAACTTGGTTCACGAAGGACCTAATTTTTGAATCAGTTGGTTTATGTAAATCATGTTCAAATGAAAAAACAAATATTTTAGACCTTTTGATGAAGATCAAATAGTTCACATTAAAGTGATGATGTGGCCTCTTGTGAGTGCTTCAATTTTCCTAAAATTAATAATAATTAATATTAATTATTATTAATAATAATAATTATTATTATTAATAATTACATGTAACCAATATAGACAACTTAGTTGTGTATTTAGTACTCCATCTCCAACTCCCCAAATTGCACCCATGAACCATGATTAGTGGATTCACAATTCCCATTATTCCTCTAGTTAATCTACAAATAAAAAATATAATAAACATGTTGGTATTACGGGATTCAAATATAAATTTCAAATAGAATTTCTAATAAACAAAATTATTTCTAATTCTAATAAATTCTTACAAGTCTTGCTCTTTTGTATTTTCTGAATTGATATTTTTCCTCAACATCTAAAGCTTATTTATAGGCTCCATAAACTTGAAATACAAAGTATTAAAACCTAAGTTACGCGGATACTTCAAAAATGCAGAAGTATCCTGAGGATACGTGTATCCGATACGGATACGGGTGCGATACGGCTCGGATACGTATCGGATACGCCACGTGGCGTATCCGAATATTTTAATATTTATTTTTTTCGGATACGGCGGGGATACGGCAGGATACGTCTGGGGATACGTCCAGGATACGGCTGGGATACTCCATTTATGATACTTCGGCCCATTATATATTTTGACCCATAATATTTTTAAATAAATTATATATGATACTTCTAAAATACTTCTAGATTAGTTCTAAAATATTTCTAGAACAAGTTTATAATAGTTTTATGATACTTGTATTATTTGGTTGATATTATTTATTGTCATAATATTTAATTTAAAAATATTATTAATTTATTACTTATTTATTAATTATGTATAATATAAATATATTAAACTAATAATTATAGAGCCGTATCCGTATTTGTGATTTTTTGAAAATTGTCGTATCGCCGTATCCGTATCGTATCGAATACGCTACCCGTATCCGTATCCGTGCTACATAGCTAACCGCACACCACATAAAGTGTGATACATAACTGTTCAGTTTGTACTAGATTCATGATTCATTCATGAACCAACCGTTAATTAATACAAAACAAAGAAACAACATAACTAATTACAATTGAATCCTTAACATTGTACTTAATAACTATATACCCTCAGGTCATGACATTCAAACCCTAAACTCTTTTCTTTCAAGGATTGGAATTGTTGAGGTTGTCTCGAGAGAGAGAGGAGAAGAACAGATCCTTGGTTAATCGAGTGTCGAATTGTTGAAGTTTTGATGCAGAATTGCGACGAGGTCTTGTTTGAACCGATTCCGGGGAATGGGTGTACAGGGTTACGATTTTGTCTTGGCTCGAAACGAGGATGAAAGGAATTCAACGACAGCAAAACCTGGATCGAGGAATCGGGAATTCGATGAAGGCAAAATCAAGGAGTGGAATCGGCGAAATTCGAGTTTTGGATCAGCGAAACTCAAGTCTTCACTCCAAAATGATCAAGGAGTGGAATCGGGTCTGAAATCGTTTCTGGATAATCAGAGAATCGACGAATCGATATTTCAAGTCGAGGAATCAAGGTTTGAACCGGTGTAAATCGAGGAATCGCCTCGAATCGGTCTCGAATGGCTCGAATCGAATTTATATTTCGAAGCAAGAAATCAAGAAATCGAGAAATCGTATTCAAAGAATCAAGAAATCGAGAATCGTGAAACTCTGATAGCAATTGTAAGGTTTCGGCAAAGAATCTTATTCAAAGAACTTCAAATTAGATAGAAATTGAGATAAAGATACAAACTTTTATGGAATTCTAATTCGATTCACTAAAGCATAACGAGAAAGGTCTCGGGTTCTTACAGGAAGAAACAATTACACAATATTCATTACTCTAAACTTTCTCGTTCCTCCATTTATAATGCGACAAAACAATAAAAGAAAATAACAACTAAACATGATGCATCACGCAAGTTGTGAACCGAGAACTAATTTGCAAATATGTCCCTTTATTATTCTTAATTATATGTATACTCTCCGGGCCATGACAATTTCATCCAACACCTGATTGTCACGAGGTTTGTTATTGTGATTGCAGATCCCCATTGAAAATCCTGTCTTGATTGATTGTATAGAGACAAAGAGAGAGAAACGAAGAGGGTAAGACAAAGACACATGGTCCATTGGTCCCCATGGAGAGGGACTTAGAGGCCGAGAAGAGGATTTGCTCGAGCCAATCTGGGGACTGGACGGATTCTCCTTCAGCGAGGTTTTCACAGATTCTCGTATGCAGTGAAGCTTCACTTTCATTCATGATTGGAAAGGAAGAAGGGTGTAACGAAATAGGAAGAGACGGTCGGCGAAGAGGTGGATTTTGGTGAGTCGCGATGGCGGGGAAGAGGGGAATGAATTTTTTGGCGCAAGACTGAAGAGGTTTTGGTGAAGACGTGCTGTGGGGTGTGAGGGTTTCTTTTCTGAAATGTAATGTTATGGAATGATGGCATGGCAATCTGTGAGTGTAAATAATAGCATGTAAATTGTATGATTAGGATTAATTATTATATTCGTAACACACTTAACTTAATTAATCCTTTATTCAAAGGCTCTTGTTTCATATAAACAGAACTATGTTGAATAAAATAGCAGCTATCATGAATCGCCTGGGAAATATAAGGTCCATTCAGAACTCCTTTGGCAATTATTCTATAAGCAGCTTCTGTTAAATGGACTCCATCCCATGATCCATATTTCGATGGATCAGAACAAACGGTCGAACTTTGGTTTCTTTTTTTCTTTTTCTTTTTTTTGAAGGAGAAGCAATGCCTCTCTAGTTTGCATTAATTAATAAAAACTCCAATTACAAGAATTAGAAAATATAAAAAGAAGAGGAGAGATAGATAGGGCCCTCATACACTCTGGTCAAAATCAAAAGTACTATTGAGTTAAATAAGAGTTTGGAATAGGGAAAATATACTTCGCCCCCGAAACCCACTTTTTTATCGACGATGCGTTGGATTGACTATGCTACGTGTCAATCCAGCTGGCCCTAATGTCAATCCAGATGGAACTCCAGGCCCATCGACTTACAGCACTTACACTGTTGACACGTAACATCACACGTCCTCCTCCAGACTGATAACTGTGCAGGCCCCCTCACGTCAACCGCCCTACCTCTCCCACTCGAGTATCTACTCCGACACACACGGCCCCTCACGTCTATTCTTCCTCCTTCCCTAGAATAGAAATTCGAATTCGAATTCGAACGCTCACTCCTCAATTATCACCCTTTATTCGCCATTGTTCTGCCATTCAAACGCCATTGTTGTGAGTCGTTAATCGCCATTGTTAGGCTCAGTGGATATTCTCCCCGTCATGTCAGGTACAAGTTTCTCCTGAATTATTACCCGTCAATCGCCATTGTTGTGCCATCTAAATTGAATCTCTTCTCCTTGCTTTAGAACCACCATTGCTTTAGAACATTTTATTGCGAGTATTAGCATTTGGATGAACAGATTTTATTTGGTCTGCATTTGGACATGCTAGGAATTTTATTAGCTAAACTGATTTTCATGCAATATCTTCTCCTAAACTGATTATATTTGGTCTGCTTTAGAACGTGTTCCTGTTTTTCCTGCAATATCTTCCTGCAATATCTTCCTGACTTAGCATTTTATTTGGTCTGCATATATTAACTCATTTCGAGTAGTACATAAAAATTGAGTCTAATTCTTTGGTAAACTGATTTTATTAGCCAACATTTGAGTCTAATTAACTCAGTTCGAGCAGCATTGTATGAGAAGAACATTTTATTTCGTTAACTGATTTTATGAACTGATTATATAAACTAATTTCGAGTAGTAACAAATTAACTGATTTTATTAACAGGTTTTATTAACAAAAAACATCTTATTAACTGATTTTATGTGCTAACATTTTAGTCTAATTAGCCAACGTAGACAAAATGTTTTTTGGCTAATACTGTTTATTTTTGCAGCGCAACCAAATTATGGGGATGGCATTGTATCAGAGCACCAGTTTTTTCACGATGCAATTAACGATGACAAACAACAAGATGAATATCACCATAGTTACGCAATTGACGACGATAATCCGGCAATGGGTTCCCAACATTCACCAACCCCCACAATTGATGATGAAACCACACCCGCAATTGATGAAACCAGCCCTGATTCAATTGATGATGCCACCAGACCAGCAATTGATGATGAAACCAGCCCTGATTCAAATGCAACAAGCCACAACTTCGATGTCACAAGCCCCGATTGCGGCATGCCCGATAATAACGCAGAAGCAGTACCAGGATTTACCAGCTGCTCGAGCAAAATAACCCCGCAGGCAGAAGCGGTACATCCATCAGGCGAGCTGTGCGACAAAGATCCAATAATTCAACCAGCTATTGGGATGCAATTCGAATCAAGGGACGAGGCTTTTGCGTTTTACAATTTGTATGCTCTTCGTATGGGGTTCGCAACGCGGCGAAGGACTGTGTACCGGTTTAGAGGCCAACCCTACAAGGCCACATTCACGTGTAGCCGTGGCAGGAAACGACCCAGCAATGGCACAGCCAAATGCCGGCCACCTCCCGGATTTGAGCAAAGAAAACACGGAGAACACGCCACAGAGTGCTGCGCAAGACTACAAATTGCCGATAACATGCTCACCAATAACTGGGAAATAACGGAAATCGAACTGCACCACAACCATAAACTGGTTCCGAAGAGTGTTGGTTTTTTTAAATGCCACCGCAAATTACCAGATTTTGTCAAGTTGCATCTCAAGATAAATGACAGTGCGGGTGTCCCGCAAAATCAGTCTCTCAAGTCTGTTTTTGCTATGGCTGGTGGGGTTGAGACATGTTCTTTCAACGAAAGGGATTGTCGCAACCTTGTACAAGCAGAACGTGCTCTCCAACTCGTCAAAGGCGACGCAAATACACTCATGCATCACTTCCACCTCCGTCAATCACAATCCCAATCATATTTCTACAGAACTCAATTCGACGCGGAGAATCGTGTGTCAAGAATTTTTTGGATACATGGTAGGGCCAGGACCGCGTACAAGTACTTCGGGGACGTGGTTACCTTCGACACAACTTACCTCACCAACAAGTAAGACAATTATTTGATCAATTCTTCACACAATTCGATGCTAACAATATTCGTCTGTCAGGTATGAAATGCCGTTCGCTCCTTTTGTTGGTATTAACCACCACGGGCAATCTACCCTTCTTGGATGTGCTCTCTTACCAGACGAGACGACTCAGACATATGTCTGGGTTCTGCAGACCTGGCTCGAGGCAATGGGAGGGGTTCCGCCCAAAGGCATCATTACTGATCAATGCCAGGCCATTGGCAAAGCTGTCAAACAGGTCCTGCCGCAGACTCGCCACCGACTATGCCTGTGGCACATTGCAAAGAAGTGGGCCTCAAAATGCGGACATGGTGAAGTTGGCACAGATCGTCTCAAACGTGTTCGCAAACTGGCACACGGTTCCACTTCCACCGACGAATTCGATGCAGGCTGGCTACAGATAATCGCTGAAATCCCACAAAACCAGAAAAAATTGGACTACTTCCAGTACATGTACAACATCAGAGCAATGTGGGTACCAGTATACTTACAGGGCTTTTTTTGGGCAGGAATGAGTACCACCCAACGGTCAGAGAGCATTAACTCATTTTTCGACGGTTTCGTCAATTCCTCCACAACATTGACGTGTTTTGTACAAGGTTACGAAACAGCAATAAGATCTCGCTGGCACGCAGAGACTAAATCTGATTTTGACGATTTCAAAACCCAACCAAAACTAATATCCAACCATTTTTTCGAAAAACAATTCGCTTCGGCCTACACTGCTATGTCCTTTTACACATTCCAGCGAGAAGTACAACATCTTCTCAACCTTCATTCCCAACTAGTCCATTCTGACGAACACCATTCAGAATTCATTGTTTCTGAATCCAATCGCGCACCAGTATCTGTTCTAATCTTTCAAGCTACGAACATGTACGCATGCCCCTGTAAATTGCTTCAGTTTCGTGGAATTGTTTGCCGTCATGCTCTCTGCGCATACCGTCACATTGGGATACACAAATTACCGGACGAGCTAGTGTTGGATCGATGGAGGAAGGATTTAATTCATGCAAACACTGATGATGGCCAATTAACTCCACTTACAGTACGCAATCTCGACAGTTACGACCAGTTGTACAAAAAGTCACACGCCATCCTAATCGACCTAGTACATTCATACTCAGCAAGGCCCAACATGCATGATTACTTCATACGTTCCCTCAATTCACTTAATGTAGAAGCCCGACAATTAATGCCTCCTAATGGGTCCAACCTGGGTTTTGAAATGGGGTCCGTCAATCCACCCGTCAATCCAACCTCTCCTGACAATGCCAATTACCTTGAACCAGCACATGTATCCAGGTCCGGACGACCATCCAACAAACGTCTTCAGAGCCACTGGGAACAACCTAATCGTAGACGCCGAGTTAATGGACCCCAGACTTCGAACCTACATTTCAATGTCGCCACCACTGATCAAGTAAGTTCACTTGCCACCCATACTCAACATTACTTGTCAATTTTTTACCTAACCAGTCAATCCTACTAACTCGTGCACAGGCCTCCCCGTCTGATGACCTGTCCTCGATGTCGCACATGAGTTTGCTCAGGAGGATGAACGAGAGCGGAACCAATTTGTAATTTTCTGTACTTTTTGTCCTTACTTTCATGACGATACTGTGTTATTTTGTAACTTATTATTATGTTTTTGTTGGTAATTTATATTCCTGTCCTCCATTTTTAAAAAATTTCATACTGTCAATCTGTCCGTGTTAATTGGCCCTTACCTCCTCCCATATAATGGGCCATCCAAACAGGACTGGATTGACTTCAATTCCGTATTTAAAGGCCCACGTAAAATTTCCGGCCCACGGAATTCTTTTTCTCGTAATTTTTTCCCACTGAATATGGCCCATATTTGACATCAATCCAGCTGGCCCACTCAATATGGCCCAAATCTTCTCCCTTTTTATCAACATCACTTCTTACACCGATCGGCACATAGCGCTTTTAACTTACACAAATCAACACGGATAGACACAGAAAATCAACGCACCTATTCATAATTCATGACTTCCCACCACAGCTATTCCCCTCCTGACACACGC
The DNA here is from genome assembly GCA_946800325.1 of Luzula sylvatica. Lineage (NCBI taxonomy): Eukaryota > Viridiplantae > Streptophyta > Magnoliopsida > Poales > Juncaceae > Luzula > Luzula sylvatica. The sequence goes on from OX326961.1 coordinate 21,740,027, forward strand.
CTAAACCCTCCCCCTTCCCAAAGCTTCTCGTCCCATCCATCTCCTAGCCATTAACGCCCGCCCAAAGCTTCTTGTCCCATCCCAATCCCAAACGCCCGCCCAAAATTTTCAATTTCAAATCCTTAACACCACTTTCCTGACTTAGAATATGCCTAGAAGACCGCCAACCGCCGGAGGGGGGTGCTCAGTAACGACAAGGTGCTATTCAACTCGTTTCTTAAGATATTGGAGAAACAATCTGGAGCCCATTCTACCAGCACAGTATGCCTCGCTTGTTGATCAATGGCCATTCAAGCAACTGCTCGGATTACCAGAAATTGATCTCCAACGTACATTCCTTACTGATCTGATGAAATTCTGGAACACCACTCTCAACGGGTTCGCGGTAGGTTCCAAAATTCTCAGGCCAAATGGACACGACATTAGTCTAGTTCTGGGCTTGAGGGCAGACGGGAAACCCGTTGATGTATCGATCAAAGCAAGGTCGTCCGCTACTGAACGAAATGATATGGCTGAACGTTTCTTCCAAGGTACAACCGCAATTGGATTCAAAGAATTAGAGATCGTCCTCAAAGAATTGGTAACTGAGAGATTAGAAGAAGCCACACCTGAAGAATGGATCTCAATTCTGACCATGTATCTCTTCTCCACTACTCTGTTCTCCTTGAGCACTGCCAATTGCCCCTTGCATCTCTGGGATTATGTAAAGGACTCGTCTAATTTGTGGGAGTACTCATGGGGGACGGCGGTTTTCGACTTTCTAAATCGCCAATTACCAGATATAGGTTTCAAATCTTCGAACGACATTGACTCAAAACCAACTTTCGTGGGATGCCCTTTTGCACTGCTGGTAATTACATTACGTTAATCGATTCATTTCAATTCAATTCAATTCAATTACAATTGTTTCAATTCAATTACAATTGTTTCAATTCAATTCGTTCCCGTTCAATTCAGTCGCTCTAGCAATCCATTCCAAATCAATTCCATTCGAATCAGTTCAATTCACTTCCATTCGATTCTATTCAGTTCAATCCCCCTACTGTAGCCATTCAATAAGAATTATCTGATATAGGTTTCAGAAATTAGCTGATTTAGGTTTCACAATTGAGTTGAATTCAATTCAATTCAATCATAATTAGCTGATCTAGGTTTCAGAAATTTATTCATCTCAATTTGCGGGGTTAATCTATTCAATTCAATTCCATACAATTCAATTCCACTCGATTCAATTCAATTCCACCTCTATTTGTGTTTCAGAAATTCAATGCTAACTACTCAATTGCCAGATGTAGGTTTCAGAATTTGATTCATCTCAAATTGGGGGTTAATCAGTTCAATTGAATTCAATTCAACTCAATCCCCTTACTTTGGCAATTCAAACCGCTGATATAGGTTTCAGAAATTGATTCATCTCAATGCGGCGTTAACCAATCAATCCAATTCCATTCAATTCAAATGATCACTCTGGCAACTAATTTCAATTCAAATAAACCCCGCAATCAATTGGACTAATTATTCTTCAAATCATCAACTACCACTGTTAATTCAACTCCCTCCACAATTTTTTACAGGTGTGGTTCTACGAAAAGACCTCTCCATTCGAGCTTTCCCACGGTACGACCCGTTCTCCTCGAGTGCTCAACTGGAAGTACGAATCGGATGTCAACAAGACAACCTTCATCGAACACCTGCTTTCCTTGGAGGCCAATGAGATAGATGAAGGCCCTTTGGCACCGCACCCTCACGAGATTTGGGTATTCGAAGAACAAACGGACCAGGCTTGGTCAGGATACAGTCGGTCCTTCGGATTGACTGGGTCCTCAAGAGCGGTGCCAAGAGCAACATCAAAGAGAAGTACAAACCAACGTAGACCAGCAGCCAGAGGTTAATAAAATAAATTCTTCATTTCAGTTCAGTATCGAAAAATAATCCTATATCGTTTGCAGTGACAAGAACTAGAGGTGCGGGAGCGAATCGTCACAAACAAGCGAGCACAAAAGAAGGTATTTTTACATTACTACATTCCTGCACCACAAATAGCAGATGTTTACGTCTGGTCTTCTCGTCAGGCACACCATCGAAAAGGAAAATAAATGACGAAGACGATCAGACAACGCCGAATGAGAGGAATACTCATATACCAGAAGACGCTTCGTACAATCAATTGCAGAGAGGTGGTACGAGACGACCAAAGAATTTCAGATCTCCAGTGCCGGGTGAGTCTTCACAACAACCGGAGCCGACACAGGTGGCGCAGAAACAATCGAACATGGCCACCGGAACCCAAAAAGGTAATTCTTTCAATTAACGAATACGTTCTTCTGGTATATACGAGTGTTTCCCCCGGAATCATTTCAACAATGCGCGTACTAACCGTTCTACTTTAAAAATATAACCAGATGATGGTGTGATTGACATAGACGAATACGTCAGTCCACCGAGGTGGGAGGAACGGAGATACGAGTGTTTCCCCCGGGGGAGTACGCGAAGAGGGAAATATTTTCGCTCACCCATCAATCAAACCCAGCAGCCAGAAAAAATGCATGAAGCACGCGAAGTCAACAATGACTGCGGGGTTAATGCGGATGACCACTTCAACAAGGCTGTTGAAGACAATCTCCCCGATTCACCAATTTGCACTCAACCATGTCAAACGGATCAAGTTGACATCGTTCCAGATGAACCATCAATTCCGGTAATGGGCACGAGACGTCCAGACCAACCAAATAACGTCCTTCACAGCGAAGTACACGGAACAACGTCACAGTGTGCCCCATCACCTGAAATGCTTCAGAACAAAGGTACTCTTATTTCAATTGGTCCGTACGTACGAACTCGACTGAATCGACCTAATTTATTGTGTTCCAATTTCCGTTCCAGATATACCACCCCCAATTTACCAAAGCGAAGAAAAGGATACACTGCAACAGATGGCGACGGAGTGTGAACAAGGGGCCAAACAAGGATTCAAGAACGTCGTGAGGAACCTCAACAACTATACTGGTTTCTTACCCTCTAGTTCACCTGTGAAGTTTCCGGCATCGAAGTTGTCTTCATCTTCATCTTCGATTCCTTCTGTTCATATCAGAACTGGAACCACATGCACGAACGATCAAATTAATCCATGGAATACACCGAAGTACGATACGTCCGGCCCACGCGGTCCTACAACTTCTCCAATCAGGATGAGTAACTATTTCTTTCGCACTGCTCCAAAAATTTAATCAATGTTCATCATAATCATTATAATCATTATAATACATCATTCGAATGCAGTTAATTTCTCGCCTAGCACGGATGATCAAAGTCCTAAAAACAATACAGAGGCCCACAACGGAAACGGAACAGACCCCACTGTCAGGAAAATGAAGACAACTGTGCCCGAGCATATTCACAAGTTGACGCAGATGCGCCAGATGAGGCAAAATCGAAGTATTTAACAAATATCATTGTTTTCCTTACTATTAATTCAATGAATTTCTTCATACACTTATATATATGTTCTGTTCAAAACAGGGAAAACATCAAATACATCGAATCAATCAAAGGGTTCTGCCTCGTCAAGCTTCGTAGATCCGCAATTTTCATCTCCACTACGGGTGCTTGTATCCCGTCAATACTGTGCTACCCCCTTTGGCCAAGATGAGTTGCTCCATGCCGATCTTGATTATCCTCTGCAGGAAACTGCTCCATTCAATCACCGGGGGTGCGACGTGAACTACATTAGCAGGAATTACATCCCGTCCTATATGCAGAGGGCTATCTATGGATGGTTCAAGGGATTGATAAAGAAGAATGAAAAATATGCATTCTGCCATGGAGGATTTTCGGTAACCCACAGCGATGCTCTCGACCTAATTCATAATCGCGCCATATCAGTATCGGTTAGTTCGGTTATATTAATTAACCATCAATTCGATGTATCTGACTTCCATATATGCTTATTGTCAGATGGTCGATACAGTAATGTACATAATGCATCTATTCCTCCAATTAGAGGCTGCCAGGTGGAACTTTGTCAGGATAATGCATGCAGTAAGAACTAAATCTTCCTATCTTCAAATCACTTATAATGCATCTATTACTTCAATCGTTACAAATCACTTATAATATATTTATCAAATTTCAGCACTCCATACCACATCTCACAGACTTTCAATTGGAGGAACCAGCGTTTCAGGCCCTAAAGCCAAAAAACCTAGCCGGAAGGCGATACTTATTCATCCCGTTGAAATCGGAACGGCACTTCTTCTTAGCTCTATTTGATTTCTTCGACTTCAAAGTCAAATGGTATAGCTCGACAACGTATGAAGACAAGTATTTCCAAATGGTCGTTCAATTGGCGGAGCTCTGGAAACCATTTCTCAGTAACAGGATGAAGAGGACGGACATTCTTGAGTGGGATATTGTCAAACTGCATGGTCCAAGACAAGGATACGATGTCGACTGCGGTATATATTGTTTGAAGGTTATAGATTGCCTTATAAATCGGAGGCCACTTGCATTTTCGAAGGAAGAAGCTATCGGCGACAGAGGAAGGGTTTTCTACAACTTGATGGCTGCAATGTTCTATCCCGATGCATTCCCTGTTTAGTTTGGTATTGACGATGAAGCACTCTTATCTGTTTAATTTAGTATATGTTTTGGTTCGTAACTTATTTTTATGTTGTAATTTTATGTATCCGGCTTGACGGTACTCCAGAATTGAACATGTTGTATGTTTTGGTTTTTAAGTACTATCGACTCTTTCATTATACTTGTTTACTTTTTTTATTTCTTTTCTCTTATATGATTACATACAATTCAAAATTAATCCAACCTTGATATATGAAAATACGATTAAATGCAACAAGTCTTTCAATATATCACATCAAGTTCGACAATATATTACATCTAGTTCGACAATACTAATTAAACTACGCAATTATGGGGAAATCAAAATACATGTAGTTCGCAAAATACATAATTTCGATACAATTGAACTACTAATTTTGGTTCAGCACAAGCCATTCACTTGAACTCATGGCGTTTGGAATTGTGCGCGCGTTTCGTTTCTCTTGCACACTCCAGCCTCTGCGCATACGTCATTTCGCCAAAACATATACCAGTCTGTACGTACAAACTTATATCCATTTCAAAATCAATCTCTATAAGTAACTCCCTACGGAAACAATTATCATACAGATAGGTAATTGTTGGCGGGATACTTTTCAAATCAACACAGTCGATCAATATACCGAACGAACTAAGATCAACATGCCTCCGGCCAGTATCTACCTCTGTAACTCGCCCGAAACCTATTACCAGCTCTTCTGCATTTTCAAGAGAGTAATGATGCTCCGGCAAAATTGAAAATCTTTAGCCAGACCTGTAAAGTCCACATAAAAATGCTAGGCTTTGGGAGTTAAGACCAAATCGACAGATCCACAATTGATCCAAAATTAAGATAAATTTTAGGATCAATTTCTACGGATCGAAAATTCAGATAAAATTGAATTGTTTTATGTACAATTATGACTAATTAACAGATTATTATCCATTGAACGTTACGTACCTTCTTGTGGAAGGTGAAAGTTTCTGCACCATTGCTAGGCATCCATGGATTGAACATAACCCAGCAGCCAGATATGCAAACACGTATATTTCCACCAAGGAACGTGTCACGAACGTAGCGAGAAGGAAATTGCAGGAGATAAGTATTAACTCCGCAATAATCACTGTCGAAATCAGTTAATGGACAGCTCGTCACAATAGATACATACCTAATTACACTACCAATGTTGAAGTCCTTTGGTATTGGCTCTTCAAACTTAACATACGAACAAAACTCCAACTCTTTCTCCCTCCTCCTGGTACAACCGGTTGGCCGTGAGTAAACCTTCATTTGCGACATTTCCACCGAAAGATATGGCCGTGAGTAACGAAGCTGTGACTGATTTCAATGAAAGAGGTTTATAACGAAGCTGTGACTGATTTCAATGAAAGGAGGGGGTAGCGAAGGAGGGGATAGCTTTGCTTGTTGCAGGAGAGAGATCATTAATGGCGATAGGACATGCTAAGAAAGTTTTGTAATAGCCCTGTGGTGCAATAAATGACACACGAAACCGAGTGATGGAGACAAATTAAGGCAATGCAACAAATGATTCAATCGGAGGGCCAAAAAATTCACCTTATACGCACGGAAACAACCCGGCCTTCCAACTAATGAAGCCCAATTGACACGTTCCCATTTTGCTGACGACATCGTCAACCTTTTTTCGGGTTTCAGGGGCCAAATATATAACCCCTTTGGAATATGTATGAGCTGTAGCTTGTAGGTGAACTAATCAGGCATTGAGAAGGTGCTAGCGAGACAGAGAGCATGGCTGTATGAGTGTAGTATGGAGAACCTAGCAATTGGCTTCCCATGCATTTGTGTACCTCATCTGCCGTAATCTTCTCTAGGCTTGTCGAAAATCCCATCTGTGCCGCTGCCTCGTCGAGAGATGTATGAAGGTTAAGGAAACCCGTTAGCTGTGCCGACAAGCCTGTCGCTTGTACCGACACAATTTTTCTCCAAGACGTGAATTTACTCGAGTGCCGAAAAGCCTTTTGCTTGTACCGACACAGTTTCTCTCCAAGACGTGAACTTACTCGAGTGCCGACAAACCAGTCGCTTGTACCGACACAATTTCTATCCAAGACGTGAACTTACTCGAGTGTCAACAAGCCAGTCGCTTGTACCGAGACAGTTTCTTTCCAAGACCTTAACTTACTCAAGTGCTGACAAGCCTCTGTCTTTGCCGACAAATTGTTCCCTCCGTCAACACGGTGCCGACAAACAAAGCCTTTGCCGACAAACGGTTGCCTCCGTCGACACGGTGCCAACCAGCCTCTGCCTTTGCCGACAAACGATTGCCTTCGTCAACCAGCCTCCGCCTTTCCCGACAAATGGTTGCCTCCGTCAACCAGCCTCCGCCAGCCTCTCCCGACAAACGGTTGCCTCCGTCGACAAGGTGCCCGCAAGCCTCTGCTGACAAACTGTTGTCTCCGTCGACACGGTGCCCACAAACCTCTGTCTTTCCCGACAAATTGTTCCCTCCGTCAACACGGTGTCGACAAGCCTCTGCCTTTGCCAACAAACTGTTGCCTCCGTCAACATGGTGCCGACCTGTCTCTTCCTTTTGCCGACATATTGTTGCCTCCGTCGACACGGTGCCCACAAACCTATGTCGACAAACTGTTGCCTCCGTCGACACGGTGCCCACAAGCCTCTGCCTTTCCCGACAAACTGTTGCCTCCGTCGACACGGTGCCCACAAGCCTCTGCCTTTGCCGACAAACTGTTGCCTCCGTCGACACGGCGCCCACAAGTCTATCTTTGCCGACAAGTTGTTGCCTCCATCGACACGGTGCCCACAAGCCTTTGCCTTTCTCGACAAACTTGGGAAAGACAGAGGAGTGAGGAGTTGTTGCTTCTAGGATTCGTCCACATCAAGACGCAAACGAGGAGGTGCTACTTCTAGGGTTCGTCGGTGCCAGAGAGAGGACCAAGCAGGAGGTGCTGCTTCTGGGGTTAGATGAGGCGGTGCTTCAGGGATTCGTGGGACCAAAGAGAAGGAGGAAGCTTCGAAGCCGTCCGCCATACCCACGAGAAGGAGGGGAAGCGGCCGCCTCTATGGTTTGCCTTGTTGGATCGCTCTTTTTCGGAGCTCTCCGTACAAGGTCTTTGCCAAAAATCCTCCTCCCTCCTTGGTCTTCATGTTGATATGGGTCGAATGTCGAACTTTGGTTTCAGCATCGTATATTTTCATTGAAGTTGTAGGGGCCTGGGCTTCCACAACATGGCATTAATGGGTAACTAAATCCTGCAAATATATGTTTCGTTTGGTTAAAGATTTCGTTGATTTTGACTAAAATTATCGGTATATGCATTTTTTTTTATTTGAAATTCGCATTTCTTTTAATTTGATTTTTTGCATTTTTTTTAAAACAGTGACGATCATTAGGCAATTTGAAGAAATGAAACTTGAAATTAGGGTTTAGAAAGGAAATATGTTACATAATACTAACCGAATTTTTTTGGGTTGCGAAATATATTCATCGAAGCTTCAAAATAATCAGCGTAAATTATCGTCACATTCGGGTGAATATCCCTTAACTTGTTACCCCCTCCAAAAGCAATTTGTTATGATATTTTGATAATTCATTCAGCCATTTAATGCATCCCGTTTCTGAGTCGTAATTTTCATCGTCATGGCTCATGTATGACGTAAGATAAAAAGGGAGGCATCCGATTGGAAAATTACCTGGCACTAGTATTACTCTTGCCCCAAGATCGATCAATTCCTGCCGATTAATTAAATTCATCACAACTCTAATTCAACTTTATATTCTGATTAAACATTACAGCAAGAACGAAACATCAATTGATTACAAATAGAACATAAGGAAAAAATATATCAGTTGAAGAACTCACATTAATGGTAGAGCCAATAATTTTGATAACACTAGGAACAAATGTTTGAACAACATCAAAAGGATAATTTCTGAAAAGAGGATAGTTATAATCGTTCCCTCCAACTTCTCCTACAACAAACAGGGAGTTGCTTATGACATTATTGGCTTTGGCATGACCTGCTCAATTGACGATCACTATGAAGTTAAGCATTGTCTCGAAAAGTTAAAAGACATACATTCTACTGATAAAAATCTACCTGATTCCTTTAAAATGGATGAAAAAAGTTGTTTAAACCATTGAAGTTGAATATTTAACGAGTAGTCCTCGCCAGATAAAGGAATTCCCTTAGAATTGAAGAATGAATTGTTCAAAGCCCTTGCTCCTCCAACGGCAAAATTTGCTCCGTGTGGCAAATTGCTCGCACTTTGGCTCGAGAGATATGCAGGGATATATGGCAAACCATATTCTTCAGCTACAATGAATTTTTATTTTTCAAAATTAAGATTGTACTTCCATATGGCAAACCATATTCTATATGAACTATGAAAAAAATGCTATGTTTTTTCCCATTAAGCATACAAAATAGGGAAATTATACCGTGTCCCTCAAACCCACTCCAACACTCTCGATCCGTACAATCCCACTCAATTAACAATTAATCTCCCACTTAATTAACCCAATCTCACTCAATTAACAATTAATGAATATTATGTATTAATGATTAATCTACATATATCTTAATTCAATACTAATTAATCACTAATCGAATATATTTGAATTAATTAAATTCGTCATTAATCACTAATCCCAAAGTCAGCAACCTCTGGGGAATCAAATTTTTTTTAACGTCATCCAGTGTCGAAAATGAAATCTTGTTTGAAGGGATTATTTTGTAATATTCAAAAAGCGAGTGGCCTTTTACCAAAATTCAAAAAATTAGGAGGTTATTTGAGAATTTAATGATGGTCTTATTTTGAATTTATTGAAACTATTAATAAGTCGGCTTTGGCCTTAACCCTTATCAGTCCCTATTTAACGCTTGTCACCCCGTCGATGACTACAATAACCCATGTCGGCTTTGACCTTAACCCATGTGAGACGTAGTACCGAACACAGTGGTTGTGAATATGGAAAGCATTTCCATGCCTTAAATATTATGAGGGATCATGACATTCATGCTTCTTTATTCGTGACATAGTCATATTATATCACTATCACAAGATTTCTAAATGCATATGATTTATTTAGGGAGACTAATTATTCTAAATAATTAATTATCTAATATGCTAGTATGATTGAATTAATTGAGTAGAGATAAAAATAGGCCAAAAGGTATGTATATCTAATATACACCTTTTCAAACAGAAAACTGCTCGCACCCCTTCAGTATTTTGTTGAAACAAAAATTTTAAATCGTTTCAACCTACTTTGAACGTGGACGAAAGTTCTAGATAATCGTATTATCTTTCCAACCCCAGTGGATTGGACCCGATTGGAATTCGGATGCGAAAATTACGGATGTTTTACTAACTATATGTCAAACAGTTCCAATCTTTCGGTATTTCATTCAAACGACATTGACAATTCGTCCAAATGAAAACACTTTCTATATAAAAGTCATAGATAATCTAATTATATAACTAACCCAATTTGATCCAATCAATTTGGAGTTTCCTACTGAACATTAGGCCAATTTTAGTAAAATACGGACAAACGAAAAGGTAATTATATCCAATAGACACATTTTCAACCAGAAAACTACGGACACCTTTTCAGTATTCTGTTGAAACGAAAATATTAGATTATTCCAACCGACTTTGAATGTGAACGAAAGTTCTAGATAATCTTATTATCTAACTAACCCAATTGGAGTTTCGATGAGACATATACGGACGTTTTAGTCTATGTATGTCAAACAGTTGCACCCTTTCGGTATTCCATAAAAAAGACACTGATAATTCGTTCAAATGAAAAAACTTTCTGTATCAAAGTCATAGATAATCTCATTATCTAACTACGCCAATTTGATCCAATCAATTTGGAGTTTCCCACTGAAACCTATCTTAGTTTTACTCACTATTTCGTATTCTAACTTTCTGCAGATTTTACCCTTTCTTCCGTTTTCGCTCGTTTCTGAAACGATAAATCATGAAACCTTTTCACGATAATTTCTAGATACTCTCAATCAACTTTTGATTGATCTCTAGTGAATTCTACTTGTGATTTTTAACGAAATTGGAATCTCTATATCTATCATCATGCAAACGGGTACGAACTTTGATAACCCGTGCGTATATCGAATATACGACTATGATTCGACCCTCGAATCAATGGCAATCGCTCTGATACCACTGTTGGGAATTCACCCGACCCCGGGCCCGCGCAGCGGATATGAAGGCCCGGTCTGGTTCCCTAAATCCAAGATCACGCCATGACTTCAAGGGTACGATGCAATAGAAGGATAGACGATTACCAGCGTGAAATTGATCACGCACGAAGGGTTGATCGCTCTTCCTTCTTTCTCCGGTCACGTTGGTGACTAGCACGTGCATCCCATACCACACGTCTCCCACCGTCTTGACGCTCTTCCGGTTGTCTCCGTGTGTTCCACGTCCAAGCGCTTCCAACGTCTTTGACCGTTCTTTCTCTCCCTAGAGTTGATCACAATCGAAGAGACACAAGTGTCGCTCCTCTACTTGTATCCACTGTTTGTTAATTCTAACCTAGAGGGGGGTAAATTTGGTAATCTACCGTACAATTACTTTAGCTAATTACCTAATTTACTATGCGGAATAAATAATAATTTAAATAAAGTAGATGATACCGGAAACACTTGAACACAAGATGTTTTTTAACGAAGTTCGGTAGGTGGTTGCTATGTAGCCTTAACTCACCCTTTACTCGCTTAATTGACCGATTCAATTAAGTTGCGAGTACCTACGTCTCCGGGAATGCCTTGCGCCTCTTTTTGGCTTTTCGATTGAATTCCAACTCACTCGATTACAAGGTGTCGCCTAGATCGATTTACACGCTTTCTATCGATCTATAGCTTAGGCTCTTTACAAGTAGTTGCACTAGCCTATTACAATTTTCACTAATCGAGCTACAACGTGATCGGTCACGTGAGTGGGATACGATTAGTGGAGGTTATCGAAAGTAGATCGAAGATCTAAAGAGGGTTTCTCAAGCTATCAATGGATATGGATAATCACAGCTTTTAGGGTTTCTCTCTTTTGTGTTTTGAATGTGAGGAAGTAAAGAGTTGAGAGAGAGAAGCCCTAGAAGGATTCTATTTATACTCTCTATAGAAATCCTTCAGAAAATTGCCGGTGCGTTCAGAACGCACAATGTTCGTTCTGAACGCACATGCAGTTTGTACTAGCCGTTTCAAAATAACGTGCAAATATATTTTTGGGTCCGTTCGAACGAACACAGTTCGTTCACAACGGACTCACTTATACATTACATTTGTGTTCACAGAAAGGATTGTCCGTTCAACGCACATAAATGGTGTGTGAACGAATTATATATGTCCGTTCGAACGTACATGTTTGTGTTCATAGAAATATATTATCTACACTGATACTTCGTTCATATGAAATATATTTCTATATGAAGGTTGTAGATAATATTATTATCTATCTAACCCAATTTGAACCATTCAAATTGGATTTTCCTACTGAAAGATATGACCACGAATGTACGTCTACATTCATTTATCCTTATGTACACTTTTACGGTTGATCCTGAAACTATATTTCCTTCACACTACACACACCGAGAGCATTCAAAAATACATAAATACCACGGTTCACATAAGAAACATCATGGACCAGAAATAAATAAATATAGACTACAAACACTTAGACCATCCGAAAAAATACTGAGAAAGGAGCAACACAATACTACATAGAACAAACCATAGAAAACAGGACTAAAAAATATACCTAAACAGCTTACGTGGACGAGCAGTAGAGAGCGAATTTGCTCAAAAATATACACAACTTATAATTATAATTTTAATATCCCATCATCAATATTTATCGTATCATTCATCAATTTATTAGAATGTAATTGTCATATCAAATATTAATTAATCGAAAAAAAAAATAATGGGGCAAAATAACTCAAAAAATAAATAAGTGGGCAAAGTTAACAATAATAATAAATGATGGAATAAAATCGGACTTTTTTAAAAAGAAATTATTAAATAAAATATAGAAAGTGCGTTGGTGGAAATGTTGGGGAAAATTAAAATTTTCATTTTTTTTAAGGCCCATGGACTTGAACAAATTAATTAGAAATTTTAATTTACCCAAGATTTTTCCAACACATTTTCTATATTTTATTTAACAATTTAATTAGCATGATGATTTTAAAAATAGAGAATGAACAACTAATTTATACTAATTTGCATATATTAATTGAAATAAATGTTTATTGTAAGTTAATTAATTATTAATTATTTGATATGTGTTAGTTATCGTATCAATTAATATGTTAATTAATAAGTAGTGATGTTGTGGTAAAATTTGGAGATCTCTAAATATTTAATAAGTTTGATATTTTTTACCGGATTTTAGAAACCGGTGGTTTTTCTGCTTTATTAAATCATCGAATTAAAAATTGAATTAAGTGATTAATTTAACTAAACCAACTGATTTTAAATATCAGTTGGTGCGGATTTTTAAAATCAATTTTGAATTACTTTCGAAATATTAAAAAAAAATGAATTATTTTTCGAAATTTTTTCTTATATGGGATTTCATGCGGAGATGCTTTCAGGGGGGCAAGGTATAATTGTCACAGTGAAAGACTTCGAAACAAGATCCAATTACGAAATAAACCCGTATACACATACAATGATAAAACTAGCCATGCTAGCCCAACCCCATTAAGATCATGATTTGGAGAAAAAATCTACTATACTATATTTCTTTCTTTTTATACCAACTATACTATATTTCTTTCTTTTTACTCTCATCCCCTGAATCCCCTTTTCTCTTTCTTTTTTGAATAAAATGTTTTGATGCTTTTTCATTGCTCAGAAAATTTTGGTTTAATCATTTTTATTCTAGTAAATAGAAGTTCTTACACGACAAATTACATAAACAAAACAGTACAATAGTATCGATAAGATTAAACATGTATATAAGATATATATCTCAGCAAGACAGAGAGATAGGAGGGTCGAGGTAAAGTCCTCGAAGCACTCCATCGGTAATAATTTTGTACGCTGCATCCGTCAAGTGGATTCCGTCCCACGAAACATATTTTGATGGATCCTCACAAACAGTAGTTCCTTTATTCCCACAAGGACTCGTCAGATTGAAATTGTACGGTCCATCCTTCCCACAACACGAAGCCATCGTCTGTATGAACCCTATCATAAATCAAACGATGTTCCTCTTACAAAACGAAATACACGAAATAGGTTAATTTGAGGGTATGATTACGAATAAAGGGAAATGAACTAACCATACTGCTGAGGAGATTGCAATAGATCGATATAGGCACGGTAATAATCAGCGTATAAGATCAATACATCAGGATATAACCCTCGTAGCCGAGCCAATTCCTCTAGAAGTAACTGATTGTGATGGTCCATGAGCTCATTCAGTGCTGCTATACAACCCGTCTTTGGGTCATAATCTTCTTTCTTTTGTGATTTCATTACGGTCAGATATAGTGGACTGCATCCTGATGGGATCGATCCGGGAACTACCAAAGTCTTGGCACCGAGTTCGATCAATGCCTGGCATGAAGTATAGTTGATGCGATCAGTACATAGAAGATGTGAAAAGTAAAAAAAAAAGAATCATGTGGCTTGAATTTCGTTACGTCTCCGTTACATACCTCAACAGCCAGACCAATTGATTGGATTACGCCAGGGACGAAAGTTCGTACATTATCAACAGATGCAAGCCCAACTAATGGAAATTGGTAGTCATTGATGCCGATCTCTCCAAGCAAGAATAATGATTTTTTCATAATATCTTCGCAATCTGAGGAAACCATTTGCATTCATTAGAATATATAAAGATCAAATGAAAAGTTCAAATCATTAATCTTATAACATAATATAAATCATAAATATATTAAATATGCTTTATATTGTACATGTATTTGAATATATTTTCATTTGTGAAATTAGAATGTTGTAGTTTTCACCTACCTGATTCAATACATATTAGGGCTAGAGCCTCCTTAAACCATCTAATCTGAGTTGTCAAAGATCCAATGGACGGGTTTCTCGCTGTCGCACCACCAACAGCAAAGTTGGCTCCGTGCTCGAAATCTTCTGCACTTCTTCCTGTTAAGGATGGCGGTAGCAGAGGCAATCCAAAATTCTCCGCTACATTAAGCAAAACATACATATAATTTATCAGATACATGTCTAGTATACATTTGATTCGCAAAATGCTAACCAATAAAATCAATGATAACTCGGCCGTCGCAAAAACGCCCTGTGGGTTGGTGAAAAAAGGTCTGTCCATAAGGAAGGCTACCAGAAAAACCAATGATTGTGTTATTTCTGACGATGAGAACTTCATTACCATTGTCGATTAACGAGTCCCCGAAGCTAAAAATTCGTGTATAGCAGCCTATTGACAAATAGGCTGTGTTTAATAGGACAAAAAATGTAAAAATTGAGAGACTATTGAGATAACAAATCATTTTTTTCTGGTGAGCTACTGACTACGAGTGTCTTGTATCATGTAGCATTTATAGACAATGTTTGATTAGTAGGAGTTTTTTTTTTGCATATCTCAACTATAAAATGCAGCATTTATTGAAAAATAAATGGCTTATCAAATAGAAACTGTCACCAAAAACAAGGACAATTGTTTCCTCCAAATCTATATTAACAAGTCCTTCAATTTAACTTACACGATTAAAGTATGTACTGCCTATATTGAACAATTAATACTGTCTAGAAGTTCAATAAATGCTTTTAGGATGTTTACAGTTAATTGTCACTATTCCGTGATTCGTTGTTGCTTCTGCCAAACAGCCTGGACAAGCTGGGTGAGAGCTTCTGCCCGGAGCTCGGTCGAAAAGGTGATCTAGATCATACTACAATGAATTTGTGTAATCTAAAAAAGAGAAAGTGCGTCCTAAGGGTCTTGGGAAAGTGCGGCGTATGGTTCTTTATTGGCAAAGTAGGCAAGCAAAAAAGACGCATCTTTTTGAAATTCCTAGAGAACGAAGTCATTTATACCGAGCCTGCACCAAGCACTTCGGCTGTGGTTTCCTAGGGATTTGAAGATCATAGTTTCATTTTCTTTTTGATCTTAGAGTTTGAAAAATCGCATTTCCTTGATGGATAGATGATAGTGTCGTGTTATCAGTCTAGTTCGATCAGTTGAGAGTTTCGTAATTACCTTATAGCATGGGTAGCTCAATCATTCACTATGAATTATTTCTCCTCCTTTACTTTCAAAGAAGCGATAGGACTCAAAAGTGGTTTATTAATCACATGGAACCATAACTTCGCACTACCGTACTAGAAAATGGGAAGGGCGTACAATTCTTGATCTCGAATGTCTACGGCCCGGTAGATGAGAGCTCGAAGAATTTATTCCTACAAGAATTGGCACACATAAAATTAATAAACCAGCTTCCCTGGCAATTAATTGGGGATTTCAACATGATTAGACTCTACCATGAATCTACGGGAAACTCCCATTCATTAACATCTATGAATAATTTCAATGATGTCATCGACTCCCTGCATCTAATTGAAATCCCCCTATCGGGCCGATTGTTCACGTGGTCAAACAAACGGGAAAGGCCGACCTTATCTAAAATACTTTTGAGTAATGATTAATTAATGGTTATTGGGTTTAGATTTAATTAATGGGTAATGATTAATGCTTAATGGGTTAATGGGTATGATTTAAATGAATATTTTAATATTTTTTAAATTTGCCACGTCATCTCTTAAATCATCTAAAAACATGTCACGTCACAGTGTTACATCAGCAGTTAACTGATGAATAGATAGTTAACTGATGGAAGGGGCACTAGTGAGCAAAATTAAGAATTCAGGAAATAAAAATGAGTAAATTAAGTTGGAGGGGTTAGTTGCACATTTTTGAAGAGTTCAAAGAGCAAAAGTGAGTTTTTTTCTATAATTTAACATCTTGAAAATTAAGATTTTAATTGGATGTTCAATCATAAATTGAGATAATTTTTTCAATATTGTTGCAAACTTTTGTAGTTTATCCTTGTAGGAAATATTTTCAATTTCTAAATAAAAGAGTAATGATGATATATAGACTATACATAAAGTGAATTCTGAAGTTTGGAATTAATTTAATGTAAATTATCATTTCAACTGTTGAACCGACTCATTATTGGTTTTTTATTTATTACCAAAAACATAAATATACTATAATTAATTTTTTGGTGATATTAGCGTAACAAAATATAAGTACTAAACATCCAAGTATATTTTAATCAAAACTAATTTAAATACAGTAAAAGTAAGTATTACATGATCAAGGCAGAAATAAAAGATTATACCAGAACGAGGGTCTGTACTAGTTATATACTTACATGCATGTTTTTCTAGTTCAGTTTGAGTTCTTTGAGCTAGGATATTTTTAAGAACCAATTTTGAATGTTTCATTTCAGCAAAAAAACGAATGATTAAATTTAAGAAGTGCATGAATCATTTGAACTTTCGGCCTTGCCAGTTTTGAAAAACCAGTGGCGATTACGAGCAGTAAGCAACGCCCCGGTTTTGGCACGTAATATGAAAACACATCTGGATTGTATATGATCGCTTATTTTTTTTTTTAAAAAAATCATTGAATTCAAAGAGAAAACAATCAAACATGATTAACAATAATGAAAACAAAATTTTTTTTTTTTTTCTTACTTCACCTAGAATAAGCAGTTTTGAAAAACAGTTTTGAAACACAAGGACACACAAAACTAGAATAAGCATCACAGTGAATCTTTTGATATAGTGTTACTGGCAGTATTTACCAACCCCAATTGAAACGGCTCGTGGTGACACGCGTCTCGCATCCAACGAGGCGAATGACATGTCTATTGTAAGACACTCGTTAATCTCGCTTTAAAATTTCCAATTAAAACCCTAATCCTCATTTTTCTCTCTCTCTCTCTCTCACACACTCTATCTGCAATGGCGACAGCCAAGACAAAATCAAAAATCGAGCAAAACTTTCTAAAAAGAGCTTTCATGAGGTGCGGCGATTTACTGCACCGTCTCATGGAATATGACGAAAGTTGGGTTTTCAGCACTCCTGTCGATGTAAAAGGCATGCGTCTCAAAGAATACTATAAAATCGTCAAGCACCCAATGGACTTCGGTACTGTGAAGCGCCGGCTCGAGAAAGGACTTTATTCGTCGCCTATTCAGTTTGCCAGAGATGTCAAGCTCACCCTCAATAACGCGATGTTATACAACGGTAATGGGGAACCGGCCTATGACATGGCTCAAAAGCTTTCGCAGTTCTTCCTCAAGGAGTGGTCCTCTATCAAAGCCGAATTCATATCGCTATTGAGTTATGATGATATGGTAAGTTAGGGTTAGAAAAATAAATATAGTTTTCTAAAATTATTTTTGCAATTGCGATTATTCGAACAATTTTTGTAAACCAGATTTTAAGAAGATGTGAAAGTTTGTTAAATCGACTTTTGATGCACCCGTACGGAATGTCATTCCATACTCTCGTAGACGTGGACTTGGAGGGTTACTACGATATTGTGCGCCGCCCAATTGACTTGGGGAGAATCAAAATCAATCTCGAGACTATGAAGTATTCATCGCCTCTCGAGTTTGCAGAGGATGTTAAGCTCACTTTCGACAACGCGATGTTATATTTCGACGAGGGACGTGTCGAATACATCATGGCTGAGGAGCTTCTACAAATTTTTAACAAGGAGTGGGCCTCTATCAAGGCTGATTTTGCACCTTTGTTGGATGATGATCTATTTTAAGCCTTCTAGAAAGCTTTCTATGAGATGTTATTGCTTGATTTGGCTAATCTCTTTGCTTAATTTCTTTAGGTTAAGAAACATGTTTAGTTTTGTCTATGTTGATTTTATTGTAGGGCCGTTCATTGGGAAAATATTGTTTAGTGTTGTTTGGAATTGCTTTCCTTTCTTGACAAAGCTGGAAACTGTGTTTCAATTTTCATATAATGGGGATTTGAGTTCCCAGTTATTAAAAAATCTAGAAGTTCAAATCCCGCCCTTTCAACTTCTCTGTCACCCTCTCACTCTGTCACTCACACACAGAACAATGGAGATGAGAAATTTCAGTAGCTGTAGTGCGCTTCTCTCGAAGCTCTTGAACCATGACCATGGGTGGGTCTTTAACGCTCCAGTCGATGTGAAGGGGCTCAGATTGAGGGACTACTATTCTATAATTCGTAAACCCATGGATCTCGGTACAGTACGTTGCCGTCTCGAGAAGAGCCGGTACCAGTCTCCGCTCGAATTCGCCTCAGACGTCCGTCTCACCTTCCGCAATGCAATGACTTACAATCAGAAAGGTGATTTCTTTCATGGTCTGTACTCTGAAACATAATTTTGAACTTTCTGCTGGTAAAGTTTCATACTTTCCTCTATAGCAGTGTAGGGTTTAGCATTTTGGGGTTTTAGGACTTAAATTGTTATAAGTTTTCCTGCATTTTCACTGGAAAAAACACAATTTTACACTGAAAGTATGCTAAAATAGTGAAATAGATACTCAATTTTATTTTGGGTCGTTACAGGTCATGCGGCCTATGACATGGCAGAGGAACTGTTACAAATATTTGAATCTGATTGGCCTTCAATTGAGGCCGAATTTCGCTCCAATACTAACAATATGATTAAAAAGGAAGGTAATTTGGCGAAAAATCAAGGTGTTAGTCGTAAAATTGAGTTCGATTTTGATGGTTGTGCGGAAGAATGGGAGGTTAAGCCAAGCAAGATTTTGAGAAAGGTTTCATTCAATAATAATTCTTTCTTTTAAATTTATTTATAATTTGTTATTGCTTTGCATTCTGAGCTGAATTTTGAAATATGTGGATTTAGGGTATATTTTCTGACGTTGGTACTGAATCAAAAGCGAAGAAAAGATATACAGGTCAGGTATAAGATAACATGGCGATAATTTCATGTTATTTAGTTTTATCGACCCGACTACACATTATGTATATATTGAATTTGTATATAGTATGAACGAGATCTCTAGATTTTGTACGAATAATTAGCAAATTAGTGTATTATTTAATGAATTAGTAGTTTGTTCGAGCTTGATATTATCGATGTTATCTTTTGCGAAGAATTTAAAATGTTCATATCAGCTTGTTTGGTATAATTTTTATATTGGATTTTTTTAAGATATATTATTTACTTGACAAGTTGAATCATATTGCTGTTCAATTATTCATATAGGGACCTGTAGTGGTTGGTTGTGTATTTAGGAGGACAAAAGGAGCACGACATGAATAAATAGTCTTATGACCAAACTATGACAAAACAAAAATGTGGTCCAATTGAACCACTCCAGCAATTTCAGAAATAAAATTATGTTGAGAAGCAACAATATTGAAATAAAGCCTATGTATAAAAAAATGGGGTGGTTGTTGAATTATAAAATAAGAGTGTTGTTCTTATCCAATTTGGCCCCAACTGGGGTAATGATAAGGTGGTATAATCCAATAACAATTCACAAATTTGAAATAAGTATTAAGTTTGTCTTTGATTTGTGAGTCCATACATGATTAATTAGTGTTGTTAATTTAAATGTTTGTGTCATATTTGTGATTGTGTAGTCATGTCGTTATTTTCCCAATCATATGTAAAGAAAGTAGTTGAAATTTTTTTGGATGTTTTATTGTCATGATAACTTACGAGTCACTGTGAATTATTTTAGTAGAAATTCTAAGATAGATAACCTTTTTTTATTCGCTAAACTTAAAAAGTAAAAAATTGATATATGCGAGATTGTCTATTTTTAAATAGAACGAGTAATTACTAATTATTTTTAAATAAAACGAGTAATTACTAATTATCAATAAGTAATATTATTTAGAAATTATAGTGATACAATCTATGTTACGCGGATACTTCAAAAACACAGAAGTATCCTGAGGATACGGGTATCCGATACGGATACGGGTACGATACGGTTCGGATACGTATTGGATACGCCACGTGGCGTATCTGATTATTTTAATATTTATTTTTTTCGGATACGGCGGGGATACGGCAGGATACGACAGGATACGGCTGGGATACTCTATTTATGATACTTCGGCCCATTATATATTTTGGCCCATAATATTTTTAAATAAATTATATAGGATACTTGTAGGATACTTGTATGATACTTCTAAATTAGTTCTAAGACACTTCTAAAATAAATTTAAAATACTTTTATTATATTTGTATTGTTATGTTGATTTTATTATTTTCATGATATTTAAATTCAAAATATTATTTAATTAATTATTTATTTATTTATTATATACAATATAAATATATTAAAATAATAATTATATAGCCGTATCCGTATTCGTGATTTTTTGAAAATTGCCGTATCGCCGTATCCGTATCGTATCGGATACGATATCCGTATCCGTATCCGTGCAACATAGGATACAATTGAAATGTCTTTTATGTAATATAAAGAAGTGACATGTCTTAGCGAAGGGGGGAGGAGACGGGGGGAGGAGACAGACAAAAAAATTCTATTGAAATTACACCAAGGAAGTCAAATAAAAATATTTACATTGTTATAATGATAAAATATATTCAATCATTCGTAATATACAGTGTTCGCTAAGATCCGTCGCTAATATTTAATAAAATAGAAAATTTGGAAAATTAAATGTTGTGGTATTCAAAACAATATTTTGTTTTATAAATCAAGTGTTGGAAGAAATTGCACAATGTATTGTGAATTTCTTTAATTAAATAAAATTTTATATGAACTCGGTCTGAACAACTACAACTTTATTAAAATCTATCAATTGATTCACTTATATCAACTTGGGTGCACAAACATGGGAGATCTTAACACCATATCTTCTCCTAAATTATTAAATTCTACTAATTAATTCAATTAATTTTTTATTAAATATTCATTGAATTATTTTTTATTAAATATTCATAAATATTCATTGAATTAATTTCACTCGGTTTCTTTCTTTCCTAAGTTACTACACATAAACATATCAATTATCTTCAGTCATCTCATCACCATACGAACCTTCCTCTCTTTGACAAAAATCCCCAATTTCTCCTCTTATATATTCCCCATTTCCCTTTCGTAATTCTCAATTTCCTTCTAGTAGTCTCATCTTCTTTCTCTTCTCTCTATTTCCTCCTTGTTGCGAGCTAATCCAATTTGAAAAAAAGGAGAAATTTTGAAATCGAAGAGGAGAAGAGATGTGTTGTGGTGATGGCGAGTGTAGACCACTCGGATGGCTCTTGGGCCTCCCCTTTGCTTTCCTTGCTCTCATCGTTTCAATAATTGGAATCTTGGTCTGGATTGTTGGGTAAGTTCTGTTCTTTCTTTTTAAAAATCAATCCTGAATTTGATTGTTAAATTGAATTTGATAGAGATTGTGAAAACTTCATGATGTATTTTGCTTCTTTTCAGTAATTTATCTCAATTGATTTTTGTTATTTGTGTTGATTTTGTGCAGGTTAACTTTGTCATGTATTTGCCCTTGTTGTCTCTGTGTGACTATTTTAGTGGAGATAGCTATTGAGCTTATAAAAGCTCCTATTCATGTCATGAAATGGTTCACTGAGCAAATTCCTTGTTGATTATGCTTTATTATTAAATAAATTATTGTTGGTTTCTTCTAGATATTACAATTTATTTCTAGTTTTAGGGAGAGGATTTTTCATTTATGCAGCATTGGATTTTTTTGGGTTGTATTGTTCTGTGTAAATAAAGGTAATCTTGCTCGAAAGTTGAAATTATTTTCGGTTTGGTTGTCTATTTTCACTTTTGTTGACTTCTTGAACTTGATATTATCTTTAAAAAGTGAAAATAAAAATACAAATAAAACAATAATTGTGGTATTGGTTGAAAGTTCAAATCATTTTCCATTTTGCTAATGAGATTATAGTTTAATTGATTGAGGACGAAACACAAAAAATATATATCTTGTAAGTCGTCGTGGATTCAATTCTCTTTGTAATCGATGAACGGTGGATGAAAAAATATAAGAGTTTTTTCGTTTATTCATATGTCAATAGACTCATCATAACTCAAATAATTGAATACATAACATAATAAATTCTTAGTCATGAATTTAATTTTTATTGACATCAATGAAAAAATACAAAAAATCTTTTATATTTAATAAAGAATAATAAGTTTGCAACAAAAAAAAAAAAATACACGCGTGCTTTAGTTGCAAATGAAATCAAGACAAGCATATAATATATACAGAAGCCGAGTCGTTTATTTTAGCTTTTATATTTTACAAAAAATATCTCTATTTGATCATATTTAGTAAACAAACAAATATTTAAAAAATTGTAAAATTTTTATGTTAGGGCATTTTGTGGCATAATTTCTGTTTATTAAAAAAATTTCAAGAAAAGAAACATGCTTGGGTAATTAGTGTCATTTTTCATTCCTTTTGCCCCAAATAATACACAAAAATAATAAGATTTTGAAACCGACAAAAATGTGTGTTTATTTTTGTCTATAATAATCACAAAAGTTGGTATGATTATATGAAACAAAATATTATTTTTTGAAGGCAAACATATTAATCTGTTACGTATTGTCTTTAAAGAAAAAAAAACAATTACAATTCTTTTTCTGAAAAAAAAAAAAATTTGGCCGACAGCCCACAGAAATAACAAGAAAAAACTTAAACATAAGATTAACTAAGTCTAATTGTACTTAGTCGTCGTCATCTCGGCCAAGTGAGCCGTCGTCAATGACTATCACCGTGTTCTCTGACACCGTTGTAATTTGCCGTCATTGTACCCAACAGATTTCGAAACAAAATGTTATTATCTAAATTAATAAAAATTTGTAACCGTCTCATTAAACTTGAAAATGGTATATATGAATAATGAAAAATAATATATTGGTATTTAAAACGTTCTATTAATCCCCAAATACTGACACAAAATTTGTATACCACACATGTATATTGTTATTTAAATATCTATAAATTAAATGCAACTTGTTCCAATAAAGTATGCTTTACACATGAAAAATGTAACGAACGTGTAACATATCATATAAAAGTATAATTGATTTACACACGAATTATTTGAATTTTTCTTATGTATAAGAAGTACAACAGAATTCTAATAAAAAAAATATCAGATTTAAGTATATGATTGTTATTCCCATTCCATAAAAATATAACAAACATAAAAAAAGTGTATAATTAACGTATAAAAATATATTATACATATAATATTATTGTATAATGAAAGTCCAACATCTTTAACAAAAAATATGTATTCTCTTTTACAAATAGATTTTCACAAAAATAATTTATGGCCGGAAGTAGTTAGCCAAACTCTCATTTACAAATGTAGCGGCGAGAATGCGAGATCTTTTTTATAAATGACTTAATAAAGTTGATTGCACTTTACATTTTACTTCACCAATCGGGAGTCCTAATACCATGGAGTCCGTTTTCTCTGTGGCTTTAATATAAAGCCTAACATAAAGCCTTAAACGTGGCTCGTCTCCAACCACATTTTTATGGAAGCATGTATAAAAGTGAAAAACAAACGGTCAAATTCCAAACGGAGGAGTAAGTACTTGGAATAACAATGGATTGTTTTTCATATATAACCTTGTATTTATTATTATTCAATGTGAAAACTGTATGAACTTTTTATTTAGCAAATATATTATATGTATAATCATTTTATAAGTAAATGTATAATTATTTTACAAGTGAATTATTAATTGAAAAAATGATTATGTATATGTTATTGTGGTTAATTTAGATGTGTATATATGATATTTGGATTTTTAAAAGAATAAAATTTAAATTTAAAAGGGTAAATTCGATGATTCTAGTTTTTGGATAAATATGATATTTTAGATTAGTGAGATGATACATATGATATTTCATTTGTTAGAAGGGTAGATATGTTATTTTAAGATTTTAAAAGGATAAATATGCAAACCCCAATATATTTAATTTAGATTAAATCCTAAGCCTATATATATAATCTAAATACATGGTTGCAAATTCCTTCGCTAAACGCTACGGTACACCGATATAACTTAGTTTAGAGGCAAAACGCTATGCGCTGCAGTATTGTAGTCTGTTACTGCTAAATAAAATAATTTTATATTTATTTATTAAAAATCAAACGAATTTAATTAAGGAAATTTATTTCATGACAATTTTAAAAATTAAAAATTATTTTGGTTGACAAATAAATCAAAAATCACCGTCTCTTATTTATGTTAGATATTTATATACCTATGCGTTAATTGCTTAATTCAATATTATGATATTTTTATGTTTGAATCAATTTATAAAATATAAGATAAATAGTAAAAAATATATAGATTTATATTCTATGCTTCACGGATTCAATAACTAGTCGATACAACAATTTTCAATAATAATTATGATATCTATTTTTTTATATAACATTTTATTATATTATTAATAATATCTCGTGAATTTAATTATTTCTTAGTTTTTGGTATTGTATTATCTATAATAACTATTATACGAGTATTTTTTTTATTTACTAAAACTAAAAATAATAATAGTATAATATTTATTATATTGACAAATAATGTTGTAGAACAAAATGTTTGTAATATATAATTCATAGCTTTTTAAAAAAATTTGGACTTAAATGAGAAAAATCTTAATTTATTTCAAGAAATGACATGGGATATTGACCCAACTCTCCTTCACCTGATTCTCACGTCCCACTTAACCTCACCGTTATGTGCTTTTCTTTTAGTTGTGGGACCCACCCATCTGAATGGTACGGATGAAGCCCCGAAATGGGCTGTTCATTACGCTTCAATATTATAGCCACAGAGAAAACGAACTCAATACCATGGGTGAGTAAATTATGGAAATGCCAATGCCCCGAGAAAATAAAGATTTTTCATTGGCTATCGTTCAATTAACTGCAGCCTCTCGGCCGAGAATCTCCAAAAAAGAGGTTGGACCCATGAACCTCGATGCGTCCTGTCCTGTGCTCCATACTATCGAACGACATGAATATTCTGGAGTTATGTGATACTTTCTTCAAAATTTGTCCTACTGGCCGCAAAATTTATCTCATTGAAATGGCTAGTTTCGAAATAGATCATTTGGACCGAGAGAATTTCTAGGATATTGAGCAAAAAGGCTCATGGCAATGCTACTGTCAGTAGCCTGCACCCTCTTCTTCTAGAACTCACAAACGCATAGTATCTCATAAGTCATATTTTCTTACACTACTCTAAGCTTGAGGCAACCTTATATTACTTTTATTTGTCGTCTGAAATGTTTCTTTTCTTGATTAATTGCCGTGCTTGCCGGCTCTTTCCAAAAATCTTTTGCTTCTTTTTCAGGAATTTGTGTCGAATAATTTTTCGTGTTTGTTTAATTTTGTGCAGGTTGATTTTGTCATGTATTTGCCCATGTTTCCTGTGTGTGACTACTTTAGTGGAGATAGGTATTGAGTTTATAGAAGCTCCTATTAATGTCATGAAATGGTTTGTTGAGCGAATTCCTTGTTTTTTTTTTTGAGTTGAATACCAAAATGGTATCCAGTCATTTGAGCGAATTCCTTGTTGATTATGCTTTATTATTAAATCATTGTTGTTTTTTTTCTAGATATTGTAATTTATTTCTAGTTTTTTTTTTTATTAAATGGAGAAGTTCTTTTGTCTTCCGTCCATTTTCCATACATTAATTCCAATGTAAATTGAACTCGTGATTTAAGATTTATTGTATTATGTACTCAATCATTTTTGTTAAGGAAATGATTTATCATTGGAAAAATATAATTGTCCCTTCTAAATTATAAAAAAAAGTATACTTGTCTCCTCTAAATTATCATTTTTTAATGCTAGTTTGTATGATAAAATATATAATAAATAAAATATTAAAATTATGTATATGACATATAATTTTTTTAAATTAGTATATGTTAAAAAATTATTTACAGAAAATTTTAAATTGATACAATAATACAAAAAGTGATTTAATAAAATTAAATATGGAAAATATAAGTGTATTTTGGTTCAATTTTTTTTAACATCATGAAATGTTAAGAATAATCCATATAAGTAAGGATATTTAAAAATGAAACCTTGTTTAAATGACTTTTTTTTTGGAGTTTCTCAAAAATTAGGATTTTTTTACAAATTCAACAAAAGATAGGGGCTATTTGAAACAATTCCAATAAATAACAATATAATCGGATCGGGCCCAAACCCATTTATGCTCTCGGCCCTATGAATTTTTTTTTATGAAAAAGTTTAGAGCGGGGTTGAATGTCCCACTTCCAAACCATACTAGCTTTATCCCCGCGCAATTGCGCGGAATGTTTTTTATATAATTATTTAAATAGAATTAACGCGTGTGCGAATTAACGCGAATGCGTTTGAACTAAATTAATCTAATCACGACATATTTGCAAATATCATGATGTCAATAGATGTATGAGGTTCACGAAATTAGTCTATCATGAATATTATTTTCTAATATAATTTGTATAAATAGTATTTGCTCAGGTGCTTCTAAATTCGATTAATATAATCAGGACATATTCACAAATTTTAATATGTATGTAAAATAGGAAACAAAGACCAAATGTAAAATAAGAAAAAATGATCAAAATGTAAAAAAAAAAACCGAAATGTAAATAAAAAGGACCAAAATGTAGATTAAAACTAAAAAAGACCAACATATAAATAAAAAGGACCGAAATACAAATTAAAATGTAAAAAAGGACTGAAATGTAAATAAAAAAGGACCAAAATGTTAATAAAAAGGACCAGAATATAAACTTAAATTAAAAAGGACCAAAATATAAATAAAAAGGACCAAAATGTAAATTCAAAAATATAAAACAGGACCGAAATGTAAATAAGAGATGATCAAAATATAAATAAAAAGGACCAAAATGTAATTTTTTAAACTAAAAAGGACCAAAATATAAATAAAAAGGACCGAAATGTAATTTTTAAACTAAAAAGGACCAAAATGTAAATTTAAAAATATTTTTTTACAAAATAGCCCTTGATGACCTGGCATCATGTATGAGCTCCATTTCTTCCAACTGTATGTAAAATAGGAAACAAAGACCAAATGTAAAATAAGAAGAAATGATCAAAATGTAAAAAAAAAACCGAAATGTAAATAAAAAGGACCAAAATGTAGATTAAAACTAAAAAGGACCAACATATAAATAAAAAAGACCGAAATATAAATTAAAATGTAAAAAAAGACTGAAATGTAAATAAAAAAGGACCAAAATGTTAATAAAAAGGACCAGAATATAAACTTAAATTAAAAAGGACCAAAATATAAATAAAAAGGACCAAAATGCAAATTCAAAAATGTAAAAAAGGACCGAAATGTAAATAAGAGAGGATCAAAATATAAATAAAAAGGACCAAAATGTAATTTTTTAAACTAAAAAGGAACAAAATGTAAATAAAAAGGACCGAAATGTAATTTTTTTAAACTAAAAAGGACCAAAATGTAAATTAAATTTTTTTTTTTACAAAAAAACCCTTGATGACGTGGCATCATGTATGAGCTCAATTTCTTCCAACTTTATACACAAGTATATATAATATATAATAATATAATTATATATAACATTAATTGTTAAGATTTTACAGCTGTGAAATCTATCCGTATATTAAAAGAGGGAATTTACCCACACCCTTATTTTAGACTCAACTTTGTGTAATTTCCTTGTGCCACATCATCACTTTTTTTTTAACATCATCACTTTTCTTTTTAACCATTGATTATAATATGTGGCAAAATTTAGACCATTGATTAATCATTGATTTTTTATAAACATATTTTCTTTGTAGCCAATTAAGTGTCCCTTATTTTACACTATGTTTTAAAGATTTTTAGAAAGCCACATCATCATATATTAATGATGTGGACTACTTTTATTGGTTAGATTAATGTTAGACAAAGTTTATTCAATTGTTTATCATTTCACATGAGCTTACATGATCAAATGTGAATACAATGGAAGATGAAAAGTTAACATATGAAATACTAACAACTTAATATATAATATTATAAACATACAACATATAGTGGTATTATTTTTAGAATTTTGATTTTAAAAATTCATCAAATATTTTCGTTTTAATTTTCTCTTTATTTTGACATCCATATTTGCATAGTTCATACATACCATTTTCCATAATTTGAATTTGCAAAATATTATGTAAAAAACGCAATGCAAAAAGTGCATTTTTACAAATAATAATTTTAATTATTTTATTTACATAGAATTTTAAATATTAATATTTATTTTTAGAAATTACAACTATACTAATATCATATAAAACTAAGTTGATTATATTTGTGTTTTTAATCAAATAAATTTATTATTATTTTCTTTGAAAAATAATAGATATAAAAATAGTTTATCCATCGGAAAAAAAAATTAAATTTATTAACACTTACAAAATAGTAATGTTAGTTTTAAAAATACAAAATTTACAAAACTCATATGACTTAAAATAATTTATATTTATGTTATGCTAAATTAATTTTTTTATATTAGTTATTAAATTACTTTCACTATTAAGTTTGATATTATTTATAATTTCCATTGCATTTTGAATCAATAACAAATTATTAGTACTTGATAATTAATTATATGTTACTACGTATGTTGTGTGATTTATTATTTATAATTTATAATTTTCATTGCATTTTGAATCAATAACAAATTATTTGTACTTGATAATTAATTATATGTTACTAAGTATGTTGTATGATTTATGATTTATTAATTTTTTTACATTTGATATTGTATGAAATATTGTGAATAACAATGATATAAATTTGTTGTTATGTTTTTTTCTAAAATCATATTATATCTCATATATTATTATTATACAATCACATTAATATAAGTGTTATTACTTGATTAAGAAAATGAAATTTTGTTTCATCATAATGTAAAATAATTGAAAAACTTATACATAATCATTAACAAATTAGTTCAAATAATTTATATTATGAAATGATATTATAAATATCATCATATTTATAAGTATTTTATATTGTAATGAAAAACATAATTAACATCCTCGCCGCGTAGCGCGAGTATTCTCCTAGTAATGAATAAAGACAAAAAACACTTTTGCCCACACATAGCCATTCACAAATTGACACGCTCACTCAGACCCTACCTTATTCAGATAATAGTTATTTGCACATGGTTCACTGAACCACAAATACACACAAACACAAATACTTATATATGGTTCATGGTTCACGTGGACCAGAAATTTTCTGATTTCCCAAACCTCTGTCGCTTCTAACCATTGATCGCCTCCCCACTATTCTACTCTCTCTCTCTCGCTCGCTCGCTCGCCGCCGAATTGAAAGAAAAATTGAGTTTCTACTCTCTCGAGCGAAAACGAGCAATGGGAAATGATGGCCTCCTTTTTATTCTTGTGTTTCTTTTTATTAACGAAACCCTAACCTCGCGCCAAAGCTCACCAAATTGTTGATTGATACGCCTCCCGATTCGGCGTCTTCAAGTCATCACTGGTGTCTCCCCCTCGAAGCTCGAGTCGGCTTTTAGCTACTTAATTGATTTTAGAAGGCAGCAAGGACAAAAATCTCTCGATTATCTCTATTCCCTTTCTTTCAGCTCGATTACTAGGTTAATTTTGCAATTAGGTCCCTGCATTCTGATTGTGATGAATTTGCCACATCACCATTATTGCTAATTTATTTTCTTTAGGAATGGATCGGGCAATCTTTAGAAGATAAGGGATATAATTTTAACTTGCAGGTA
This sequence comes from Luzula sylvatica, assembly GCA_946800325.1. NCBI lineage: Eukaryota > Viridiplantae > Streptophyta > Magnoliopsida > Poales > Juncaceae > Luzula > Luzula sylvatica. The sequence continues at coordinate 21,770,471 of OX326961.1, forward strand.
ATTTCTCAAAATTATAAGGGCTAAATTGTAAAAATGTGAATTTCTCAATTTTAACTCGATCACTAAGTTAATTTTAACTTAACCAGTGTATAAGTGCGGAATGATTTGAACTGACGAGAATCACATTGGTTGATATAAATGGAGAGGTCAGATAAAGTCGTAAAACCTTCGAATCCAATTACTGATTACAATACAAGGTATATATTTCCTTTTTTATTCCATTTTTACCCTTCGTTTATTTTTTCAAAATCATCTTAATTTTTTCATAATAAATAGATTTAATGGATTAACACACAAAATGTTGGATGCCATAGCCACTCTTTCAGATATTCCGGTATATAAAACCCTAAATTATCAAAATAACCCTCTAATTTTTTAAATTTTGGAAGAGTTTTGCGAGGTGCTACGAAAAGAAACTGTGATAGTTGGCCATTCATTAGAAAACGATATTTTTGCCCTCGAGATATGTCACGAAGGAGTGGTCGACACCGCGATTCTCTATGCCCATCGAGATCGCGGAGGACATGTGGCACAAAAGGTGGCGTTACGAGTCTTGGCGCTCAAGTTTCTAAATTGTCAGATCCGATGCTCCGTCAACGGCCACGATAGCGTCGAGGACGCTCGTACCACTCTCAATCTGGCCTTGTTGAAAATTGAACACGGTAAATATCATAAAAACTCCTTGTAAATGTTTGGAAGGTTACATTTCATATTTTTATGTTTTTTAAGTGTGCGAATTTTGTTAGGACCGGAATTTCGAGTGCCGCGGGGATTGAAAAAATGCAAATTGGTATCGATTTTGACCAAAAATAATAAACAATGTTCTTTAATTGATGATATAAATATCCTCAAGACATATTCTGAAGAATCGCATAACGCCAACTCAGCAAATTCAGATAATGAATCCCTTATATGGACGCCAACTCAGAAAATTCATGTAAAAAAATAATTAATTATTTTTTGTAAATATATTTAAATTTTACTATTATTCTTGGATATATTAATAGGTGAAGAAAGAGAAGGTGGTGTTTATATGGACGCAATTTTCGTCATTAATAAATTATGTAAGGACTAGATTGAAAGATTGTGAGAAAATAAAATGCCAAATTGCAGAGATTTTAGCTTTGCGTACTTGCAATGTAAAAAAACCACACGAAAAGAGTGTAAAGATATGTGTCCTGAATTGAGGAATATTCTCTCAAACCAATTCGTTGCTTGTTATTTGTACCGGTCATGGTGATACTCCCTTAGTTCAAAGATATGATTTTTTGATGTAGGGGTATTTTTGAAAGAAAATATTTGTTCTGATTTGATTTTGTTTATTTAGTCGTGTAGATTGAAGAAAATGTTGAGCAAGGAGAAGGAAATTGATGTGGAGAGAGAAAGTATGGTTCAAGCTTTGAAAGAATTTCAAGCTCATGCTGAGGTGGCATTGTGTTTTTCTTTTGAAAAATATTTAATCGTTTAGGGTAAAATTTCATTACTTAGTGATTTGAATTTTTCATGGAGTGGGTTATTTGTTGAGAGGACATTTATGTAAAAGTGTTGAGATATAATTATATAAAATATATGATGGGTTGAAAATGTCATTTTCTAATTGGTTCTTGAGTGAAAGTTATGGAACTACATGATATGATAACATGATTGATGTTTCTAATTCAAATTACGGTATTCTGACTTATTTTTTGTCAGAACAATTTTGTTGCTTTCAATTTTCTGCGAAATAGATTTTTCGATTGCAATTCTCTGATTCCAAATGATGTTCAAATGGGGTCAAGAATTAAAATTTTCATTGGTTTTCTTTTTTTTGCCTTGTGTACTATTTCGTACTTCTTTAAAAGTCAAATATTTAAATTTTGAATCTTCAGGAAGCATTTTAAGAAGATGCGCTTTACTTCACAAAAAAATCTACTTGTTTAGATTTAATAATTGTTCCTATTCTTATAGTTCTTATATTATTAATATTACCAGGATGAGTTTGCAAATAATTCCAAATTTAGAAAGGGTAAATATGATATTTTGTAATTTTCAAAAGGTAAATATGATCCATACTTTAGAAGAATAAATATGATATTTCCGGATATTATTTGGGTCGAAATGATATTTCCAGATCTTACAAGAGCAAATATGATATTTTGTATTTTTGAAAGGTAAATATGATACATATTTTTAGAAGGATGACTATGATATTTCCATATATTATTAGGGTCAAAATGATATTTCCGGATTTTTACTAGGGTAAATATGATATTTTGTATTTGTAGAAGGGTAAATATGATATCTTAGGTTTATAAAAGAATAAATATGATATGATATTTGCATGTTATACCAAGGGAAGATTTCTAATTGCATCAATTCAAACAAATTTGTCCTAAACTTTCATATTTTAACGTATTTATTTTCTTCAATTTCCTTTCTAAGCCAATAAATATGATATTCAGGTTAAGGGTATAAATAAAATATTTCAGATTTTTAAAAGGGTTAATATGACATTTGTCAAAAAAAATCAATAATCGAGCATCTTGATTAAGAAGATAGTCATCGACAAGCTGATCAGAGTGGCTAGGTCTCGAATATATAATCGGTACGAGAAGTGGCATGTTTAACCAAACCAAGGTTCAGTTAAACCTCAAATTAGTCCTAGATTAATTCAATAAAAATGAAATTGCTATAATAGTTTGGTTTTATTTTGTTTCTTTGTTTCAACGAAAAGAGACTATTATTTTGTAAGAATTTGGTTAGTTTATATGAATATGACGAATTATTATAAGGTCGGGTAAAAGTGAACAATAGCCAAGGACCGTAATTATCTGAATGTATTTTTCTTTTTGTTTCTATTATTATTATTTTTTTTGGTATTTTTTTCAATAATCAGAAAAATAGGTTTCAAAAAACTTACCTTAATGCCAACACAACCATCAACATCGAGAGTAGACTCTCGGAAAAAGTTTTCGACAATGCCTCGAGGCAATTATCCGCAGTTCCAATTATTCCAAACAAACTGCAATTCATGTATAATAAAATCAGTTTTATTTTTAATTATTTTTGTCAACTTTTAGAAACTAATTTACCTGGGATATTCTTCCATTTCATTATTATCACTCTTAATTGTCCGAGTTGGTCACTCTCAGTTTTTTAATTATTTCATCACATTGTTTGTAAAAACAATACCATTACGAAAATTAGGTTATTGACTGTTTAATTGACCAACATAGTCTCTTTCATTTTATTTGTACTCAAATTATAACAATTTTTTTTTTATTTATAATGATTTTATTTAATTAATTATTGCCTTCTCGAAAATTTCTGATTTCTAATTGATGTAAATATAATATTTTGCATTTTTAGAAGGGTAAATAATAAATATGATAGTTCAGGGTTTTTTAAGGGTAAATGTGATATTTCTAGATTTATCCAAAGGTAAATATAATACTTTCATATTCTGAAAGGGTAAATATGATATTTTGTATTTTTTGGAGGGTAAATGTGATATCCAAAGGTAAATATAATACTTTCATATTCTGAAAGGGTAAATATGATATTTTGTATTTTTTGGAGGGTAAATGTGATATTTCAGGTTTTTAAAAGGGTAAATATTGATATTTCTAGATTTTTATAAGGGTAAAATAGCATACTTCCATAATCTGAAAATTATCGTACTTTTGAGCTTGATGATTTTTTTAATTTAATTACTGCCTTCTCGAAAATTTCTGATTTCTAATGGATGTAAATATGATATTTTGCATTTTTTACAAGGGCAAGTAAGATATTTCAGGTTTTTTAAAAGGGTAAATGTGATATTTATAGATTTATCCAAGGATAAAAATAATACTTCCATATTCTGGAAGGGTAAATACTAAATATGATATTTTGTATTTTTTTTAGTGTAAATGTGATAATTCAGGTTTTTAAAAGAGTAAATATTGATATTTTTAGATTTTTATAAGGCTAAAATAGCATACTTCCATATTCTAGAAGGGTAAATATCAAATATGATATTTTGTTACATAAATGTTGGCCTTTTTAATGATTTCAAAAAAATCTGAAAACACAAAAAATTATCGTACTTTCGAGCTTAATGATTTTTTTAATTTAATTATTGCCTTCTCGAAAATTTCTGATTTCTAATTGATGTAAATTTAATATTTTGCATTTTTACAAGGGTAAATAATAAATATGACAGTTCGGGGTTTTTTAAGGGTAAATGTGATATTTCTAGATTAATCCAAGGGTAAATATAATACTTTCATATTCTGGAAGGGTAAATATGATGTTTTGTATTTTTTGGAGGGTAAATGTTATATTTCAGGTCTTTAAAAGGGTAAATATTGATATTTCTAGATTTTTATAAGGGTAAAATAGCATACTTCCATAATCTGAAAATTATCGTACTTTTGAGCTTAATGTTTTTTTCTTAATTTAATTACTGCCTTCTCGAAAATTTCTGATTTCTAATGGATGTAAATATGATATTTTGCATTTTTTACAAGGGCAAGTATGATATTTCAGGTTTTTTAAAATGGTAAATGTGATATTTATAGATTTATCCAAGGGTAAATATAATACTTCCATATTCTGGAAGGGTAAATACTAAATATGATATTTTGTATTTTTTTTTAGTGTAAATGTGATAATTCAGGTTTTTAAAAGGGTAAATATAATAATAAATACAAGGGCAGTTATGATATTTTTAGTTTTTTTACAAGGATAAATAATAAATATTACACTTCCAAATTTTGGAAGGGTAGGTATGATATTTTTGAAGTTAATTATTGGCCATTTTGAAACGTTGAAATTTTGGTAAATACGATAAGGGTAAATATGATATTTCAGATTTTGAAAATGGTAAATTTTATATTTCAGATATTCATAAGGTTAAATATGATATTTTCAGATTTTTACAAGGGTAGGTACCATATTTCCAGATTTTCGAAGTGCAAATATGATATTTTGTCAAAATGGTCCAACAAGTATTCTTAAAACTATTGTTAATTAATATAATTGCTTTTTTCTATTTTTTATGTCTAAGCAATTAACAGATAACAGTTTAGAAACATACTTGCCAATGAGGAAGAAAATAATTAACAATAAATTACTCATATTAATTGAGAGAGGCAATTAATTGGTTTTCAACTTGTCAATTTTCAAAATTGGATTACGATTATAATTATGTATTACGATTATAATTGTGTTTTAGAACTGAATTAGGATTACAATTTTCTAAACTGGATTCTAATCAAGGAAAGGGTTATTGTGCTTGTGACCCAATAGTCTATTCATTTTTTTTACTCTTCGCTGGAATCCGTGATAGATCAGAGATATAACAAAGACGGCCCAAGCTGAGCAAAACAGTATCTTCGCGAAACCCCGAAGGATATCGAAGCGAGTATGACAGAAAAGACGAGTTTAATTAGTAAATTAATAATTTTGTTTTCTTATTGTTACAACATAATATACTGACAATCAAATTGTGTGGACGTCTAAGATCATGTTCTTAAGGCAAGATAAATAAATGTTTACATGACTATGTTCTTCAAGGTATATGCAAACAAAACATTAATATTTGTCTCATGAAATCATGTTTTTCAACGTATAGGAAACAAAGTATTAATATTTGCCCCACGATTTCAAGGTATTATTTTTTTTAAACAAAATTGCGCTCAATCCCCAAAAAGAGGGTTCAAAATATCAGCTCCTTTGGAATTATTAGGATTGGAGGATAATTGTAGAATTATCATGTATGTTGAGATTTATAATTAAGGTATCTGAATTATTAACATTGTAATTACTATTATTTGAAGTTTTTCCATCAATTTTTTTATAATCCTAATTTCAGTTTCGTTTACAATTGGACTTTTGAAGGTTATATTGTGATAACTTCAGTATTCCATTTTTTTGGTATGTTAGTTGTGAAAAATAGAAAAATATTATATCAATACAAAATCTATCGAGTCATATAATTTTACAATTCTTAAATTAAAATCTTTTTAATTATCATAAATTAGTAAATAATAAATTAATTTAATCTGTGTACATAAATAAAATTAATATTCTGTCCATGTATAAATTGTCCAATTGTATCAATGAACTAATTAATTAATACCATTTTCATGTATTTGCTACATCATATAAATGAACTAATTAATACCATTTTCATGTATTTGCTAATTTGAAAATAAAAATGATCAAAAAATAATAATTAAATTAATATTCTGTCCATGTATAAATTGTCTTGTTAATTATCATATATTAGTAATTAGTTGATTAAAATGAGGAACCGGCATGTACATAAATAACCCTAATGAATTAGTTATAGAAAAGTGCATTGATAAAAAATGATATATGAACAAAACACAATTATGTAATTACAAATATAATACTTATTTTAATAATTTCTGGATCAACTAGCACATATCTGTATTTGTTTATCATAACAATAAAATATTATTACATTTAAATTGAATTGAGATACAATAATAGAAAATATGATGTAGTTATTAATAAAAACAAAAAATAATGTTAAATGAAATATTAAATAATTAATCAAATTAAACTCCTATAGATAAGGATTAACACGTGCGAAGCACGTTATGAGAACTAGTTACAATTGAAAACCCTTGATGACTGTCACACCTATATGACCAATTTACAAATAGCCCAGATCAATTAAAAAGAATCCTTGCTCGGCCCATCAGATCAATTAAAACAATAATCTGTCTACAAGCCCAAAATTACCCTTCCTCCTTCATCCTTCTTTCTTTCTTCTTTCTCCCCTTCTCCACGATAAACTAAAAAGCTCCCTCTTTTCTCCTTCCTCCCTCTTTGTATCAGCATGATGCCGATTCTTAATCGCTACTGAGAACCTCCTTCAAACTCCATTAACGTTCCTCACTTCAGCACTGACATCAGTCACTTCTTCCCTCTTCATCGCTTGTCCGAGCAGATCGAGATCTTGTTTTTGGAGATTCTCCCCGCACCCGCCTGAAGAGATCCCAATCCTGCCGAATTTCCTCTGCAACCTCCTTCACTCCCCTGCTTCTATTCGTATAGGTACGTGAACATCTTTCCTTCCATACTCCAAACACAAAGAAAATCGCAATTTGTCTCACTTCTTCTTTTTCATTCTTATCAAAGCATATCTCATAGATCGATTCCACTGTTCTCGGCACGCCTGGAAGCTCTATCAGGCGATTCAGACTATCCAAGATCTCCTGAGGGCCCTATGAATTAAAAGCCTACAAATAACATTCATTACCCAACCCGTACAGTGAACTCCGACGAATTTCATCTCCTTTGATTTGATAAATTCCAGAAAAGGGAGAATCTTGATTGAGCAATGGAGGAGCAGTTTATACTGAGGGTACCCCCATCAGTGGCGGAGCGAATTGAGCGCCTCTTCAGTGAAAATTCTTCTTCTTCTACTGAAGATTCTTCTCTCGATATTTCCTTTTCAGGTACTTTTTTTATTAGGCATAATAATTTATTGTGCTATTTGGGTTTCTGGTCGAATTACCAAATGAAACGACATAAAATCTCAGCTTATACCTGGTTGTATGTTACTAATTGGGTGATTTTGGGATAATTGCGAGAATGAGCTGATAATTGGCAAATTAGATTAGGAAAATTAATTAATTTATGCTCGGATTCGTAATTGAGCAAAAAAGAAACTAAATTTCTCCTTCCCTTGTAGAGGATGGAAGAAATGGAACGTTTATGATTGGCAACGAGACATTTCCTGCATCTCTATTGGATCTACCGTGCATAGTTGAATCATTCAAAACATATGACGATAGCGTCCTCATCAAAACAGCCGATGTTGGCCAGGTATTTCAGGGGCATTTTCGGAATTTCAAAATTTTAGTTGATCAATTTATGATTTTTGTACAAAAAAATAGATGGTAATGGTACGGGATGAAGAAGAACCGGTACCAGAAGGAGTTGAGCACCGGCACGGTCTCACTCCTCCAATGAGAGATGCTCGGAGAAGAAGGTTTAGAAGAGAGCCCGATTTAAATGTAATTTTGATAACTTTATTTGATTGTTTTGTTTATGTTTGATTTGGTTTTTGCTAATTGATTTGATTTGTTTGGTTCGTTATAGCCTGAGGTGGTACAGAAAGTAGAGCAAGATTTACTCGACATTATGAGTGGCAGTATCCTTTTTCTTTTCATTTTAACCCTAGAATTATTTAGAAATTTATTTATTTCAATCAAATTTAGTGCAAAGTGCAATGTTTGTCCTTGACTGTTCCACAGAAAAACGGGATGTACGCATAGCAGATACTACTGCGAATGGAGACGATCCTGAACAGAGTGACTCTGACGATTCTATGGAACAAGATAACTAGAGAGAGATAGAGAGGACTTAAACTTTGAAATGATGTATAATTTCTGTTGGACTTGAAATCTGATAAAACTTTCTGAAATGGTAATGGTTTTGGTGTTTCTATGTGGTTAAAAATCACATTTACATTTTTTTTTAAAGCTAGCTGAAAATTAACTTAAATTTAGGAAACTTTGTCCATACAGACACAAATAACTAACAAAGTTGGGAAATTACGTTTATAACATTCTCGGCTTTTAAGAATCTGACAAATTTAAATTACTCGTGCCTTTGAGATGTCAACAGTTTTAATAACCATAAATTTCCCCTAAACCATATTTAACAAAAATAGCTTTTAAGAGGCCGAGAAATCAAGCATTACCCTAAACCCGAAGCACGCTGTTTTGGAGAGGTCTATGATTTTTTGTTGAAACAGAGGTAGAAAGTTCTGAATGGACTGGAGAAATTAAATGCACTTAAAATTCGTTGGATTTGATTCTTACTTTCGACTTGTATGGAGTGGAATGTATATTGTCATTATCTGGTACCACTGGTACCACCGGCTTACTGTGGCGATTTTAGGATCTTTAGTTTTATGGTTGTTTAGTTTAAGGTGCTTTCTCCAAGTGAGTTTCGTAATTTCAGATTTTATGGGGTAATTTTGCAAAAATAAAATGGGGGGTAATTTTCCTATGATAAAATATGGCACTAAAGCTGCCGGCCAACACTCTAGGCAGGGGTGGATCCACGATCCATATATAGGGGGGGCCGAAATAAAAAATAAATCAAAATATGTGCATTGAGAATCTTGAACTCAAGACCTCCAATCTCCCAAACAGTAATTTTACCACTAGACTACACTAATATTTGTGAAATACTTACAAATTTATCATATTTATCACTTTCCAAAAAAACAAAATCACCTTATTTTATCGCTAATATATCGGTTCCCGATTTCATAGGGGCCCCCCCCCCCCCCCCCCCAAGATCCGCGCCCCTGACTCTAGGAGTCCAGCAGCGTAAAAAAAGGCCAAGAGGTCGAAGTCGAAGACCCACAAAGCAACGCGGAAAAGGGTTATCTTGTTTGCTCGCAGAAATCACAAAAAAGTTGGGGGCTGATTTGCAAAAGGTTTGTAGCTTGTAGTGTAGGTACTCCCAGTCCCAGTGAAAATTAACAACAATAATAATCACATAATTCTTCAAAATAATTTCAAGTTCTTTTCGTACGAGAAAAAGCAAAAAAAGAGGAAAAAAAAAAACAAATATGGTAAATTTCAAGAACCCTGGTCCAACTCGTGGTGCATCTCTTACTCCGTGATCTATATTACTGGAGAAGAATTTGAACTAATTTATCCGTATTCTTGGTTTTCACTTAACTTTATATAATTTCTTTACGCCACTCACAATCATCTTAGTCGTTAAATTATGATATATAAATGAAAGAAGAATCTCTTCAAAAAAAAGAAAAGAAAAGAAGAAAGTGTTATGTATGATTTATTAATAAATTAATATGTTATTTTATAAAAGATACAGTTTTAGAACTTTTATTTCAAAATTCGTGAACTATATTCATTGATTTTTTTCATTTATTTTGACATTTATATTAGTCATAAAGTTTTTTCTAAATTCAAATTTGTGAAAATATTATGCGAAAAAACACAATGCAAAAGAGTACAAATTTACATAATTTTAAAAGGACAATTATACTTTGCCCCACCATTTCCTCCACAATTCCTCCACACTAATTAATCTCAAAATTAGCAAAATGGATTAATAATTAATTCATGATTACTAAATTTTTTATATGGAATTAAGGTCCATACTAATTAATAATTAATTCTAAATATTTAAAAATAAATAATTATCAATTAATCATTAATCCAAAGTACTAATTATTGAATTAATCATGAATTATTGTTGTGGAAGAATTGTGAGGAAATCTAGGAGACATGATATATAGCCTCATTTTAAAAAAACCCCAGATGTCATCTATATTGTTTTAGGCCTCGTAATGTTCTTTTTTATCCTATACAAAACCCTAAAAATCAACTTCATAATTTTAGAGGGTAGGGTCCCTAATAAACTATGTTATGTGAATACTTTAAAATCAAGTCGTCATTATATCGCAAAACGATATCTATACGGTACTCGTCAGATACGTATCAGATATTACATGTAACGTATTGCAAAAAAAATTTATCAAAAAATAACAAGTATCTTCCGGATACTTATAACGTATTAATAAATATCCTTGTAAAACAACAAAAATAATTTGAAATCGAAATAAACAAGTAATACATATAAATATATAATCAAATATAATAAACGTTTAATTTATAATATGTTTATTTCAGTAATAATAAGATTTTAATATATTTTACATCAATAACATATTACCTAATACATCAATAATATAGTCAATAATAGACATATTGTATATTTTATAAAACTAACATATTATTGTATCATTCGGAATATAATATTCATATTTGTATTCGTATTCGTGGAATATAACTAAGGATGTGTGGTAGCTAACAAATAATACACGACATGGATTTTACTTCGAGTCAGCCTTATTTTTTATTTTGGCTAAATCTTTTGGACTAAGGTTGGATTTTTATTTTTTTTATTTAGACTAAGCCCAACCCAACCCGAATTTAATAAGATTTTTTTGTTTTAACGAAAATCATTCCATTTAAATATACAAATGAAAGATTCTTCTCTAATTTTTGTGGTCGAAGTATGAGAACTAAAAACAAAAAGGAACTTTCACTCGGGTCAACAGTCTTCGAAGTGTATTTTATCAAGGAAAATGTTGTACATCCCCTACTCCCCTCCCCCCAAGCCTTGATGACGTGGATAACGATTAACACCTCAAGAATTAACATACAAATACATGATTTAACATCTTAATTTGCACTTTCAGTATCTTATTTTATGATTGAACACCAAAATAAGATGTTAAATCACGTTTTTGTGTGTTAATTCTTAAGGTGTTAATTCTTATCCATATCATCAATGTTCCAAGTGTAGGTTGGGAAATGTACATCACTGCTCTTTTATCAATGATTGTCCACGAGTCAATAGTCCATATCACTTATCAGGTAAGATTCCTCGCGTGTTGAACAAGGCAACACAGTCCCTATCAAAGTTCATAAGTCGATACCAAACATTAAGCCATATCTGAACGTCTTGAACAAGTCAATAGTCCATATCAAAGAAGTTTCCTTACATGTTTAGCTCTTAGCTCAAATAAATAGGGACGTATTTAAATGAATTAATTAGATCTATAATCAATTTAATATGAATTGATTTAATTAAGATAATTTAATCAATTCATGTAAACACGCACAATTGATGTATCAAGATTGTTTGAGTGAATTTTAAGAACCAATTATATAACCCATAATTAAAGGTACCGACCACTACACAAAATGATAAAATAGAGAAAATATAGTTGGGATTCCAAACTCATCTCAATATTTTCGATAGAGAAAAAATGTTCGAATGAATTAATTATAATTTCTAATTGACTCAATTAAATATTAACTGATACTTAAATGTTTTATAATATGTTAATATTGATACATGTTAATTAACGTGTCAATTTAATTCAACGATCGATTAAATCGTAAAATTAAATCAATTAATAATACTAATCAATTCACTTACCCCTTCTTTGACACCTCATCAAGGATTTTTTTTTTGAGTTCGAGGGACATAATATATAACCCAAATAAAATATCATTTCATTGATACAATGCGTAAAGGAATTTACAATCTAAGAGTAGTGATGTAAATATTTTATAACTCTTCACAAGAAACTTGATGACATAAATATGACTTAACACATTAAAAATTAACACATAAATATATGATATTAATTTTTATGTTGTTAAATCATATTCACGTCATCAAGATTTTTGGGAGAGAAGTGAAGATATCTCCAACATTTTCTTTTGTAATATAGTGACATAATTGGTGTCTATTTTGTAATATATGTAATTCTCGTAATCTCTTTATTTTTTTTCTTTAAAATTGATTGGATCGAAGGCGTCGCGCTCCTCCGTCTCTTCATAAATAAATAAATAATACATATTGATTGAATAAGTCAAATAGTTCATATCAAAAAAGTTTATATGACGACTGAAATAAAGGAAGAGCACTATAATTATTTTGTCTAAAATAGTTAAGGGGAAATATCGTGCATTCCATGGGCATACAATTTATGTGCATGCCATCAATAAAAAAAAAAAACATGACTTGATTTATTTTCCAATGTTAACCGCATTTTGTGCACTCCAAAAGAAAGGCCACATTTTATCCATGTTTGTATACATTTCTGAATGCACGATATATATTTATGGGTTATACTTTTTCAAATATATTTTATACATTTTAGATATATGATATATCTTTATCAAATACAATACATGTTATAAAGCTTTACATGTATGATATACATTTAATCGCTATATTTTTTTTTATCTACATCATATATATATATATATATATATATATATATATATATATATATATATATATATATATATATATATATATATATATGATATGTCTTTTAAGATCTAATTTTTTTACACGTATGTGCAACGTCAATTTTTAAAATAAAACTACACAAATACTATCCGACATAGTTTTAATTGTATACATCAACAATAATATCCATTCATATGTTCATACTCTATTTTAGCACATTCATATGTTCAAACTTAACTTCAATTACTATTCATTATGATATTTGTTTAACAAATATCCGATTCATTTTTTTTTTATAGATTCAAGGTTCAAGTCTCGTCTAGACCAAAAAAATTCATATTTTCATTGTATTTTGGAAATTTTTTATTAAAATTATAGCTTGTCAAGATTTGGACTCGTGACATCTCACAAGATAATTAAGTGTACTACCAATAAACCACAAAATTTCTTCTCATTTTTAATAATTTTATTGTAAATATATTTATTTTTAAACTAAATAAATTTTTTTTTTAAAACTTGACTCATCTTAAAATTTTGGTTCCGAATCCCAATTTTTTTGGACTTTAGGACCGTCCTGTATATATAATATAGTCATGTTAATTTACTTGTACTAGAATTATTTTTACTGGTGACTTTAAGCTATTAGATGGATTATTCGTTATAAAAGGCTACCTTAACTCAAATCTAATAACTCAAATCTAATAGTTAAAAAATTATCTTTATAAATATTATTTGAGTTGTACAAATAAAATAATTACAATGTACAGGCACGTGCGTGCTACCTTGAACCCTACTAAAATTCATGTCTCATTATTTATCGAGGCATTTTGCCATGCCCTCTGCCTTTCCCAATATAATTATGATAGCATCACCATCATGTCATCATTAATAATTATGATTCTAATTATTAATTTTAATTAACGGTTAATTTATATTTATTTTTGAATATTTATAATTAACAGTTAATTGATTGAGACTCTAGTTACATATTATTTTTTTATTAATCATGAATTAATCGTTAAATTTATTTTATTCATTAGAATGTTAATTAGGAATCGTGACATCATCACGATTCTTGTCGAGAAACGAGAGGGGCATAATAGATTTTTTCTTAGTTATTAGGGACACCTCTCGTCCAAGACTCCGAAAGTTCTTTAACATGACTAGGAAATTTGTCTGCTTAATGTATATCATTAATGAATATCAAATCACGAAATAAATATGAAATCATAAAATAAATATGAAAACATGATATAAATTTTAATATAATTAAGGTAGAACATGATATAAATATCATAAAATAAATTATTAAATGGTTAAATATTTGGTAAAACATGATATAAATTAATGGTTACATGATATAAATTAATGGATGTAATCAAATCATAAAATAAATATGAAAATTATATAAATATTAATATGTGTGATAGAAAGTCAAAGAGATGAGGTGGCTCAATGTGGGATTTTAATGTAATTATTTGTATTAGATAAAAGATTGTGTATTCACTTATTAATTGTTCTTTGTTATGTTTACAGAAAAAATATCATAAAACCAATATGAAAATTATTAAATGTGTAATTTGATATAATATTACAAAATAAATGAATGAATATCACAAAAAATATGAAAATTATTAATGCGTAAAGCATGATATAAATTAATGAAATCACAAAATAAATATGAAATCATACCATAAAATAAAGGAAATTTTCTCAAACTAACCAAGTTACCAAAGTTTATACCCGAAATAATCAAGTTTTGAACATAATTCCCAAAATATCTTTTGCGAGGTTCCATACCTCGCCAGGCGAGCTATCATTCAGCGCCTTTTTTTTACCGGAGTAATTAAGGTGGGTAAACAAAGGCGATGAACCAAACTTCGCCAGGCAATGAACCAAACATCGCCTTTTTTTCAAATCCAAGAAAAACAATTAATCCCCTCCAAAATGCACCTGCCGAATTCTCTATTATTTGAATTATTATATTTAATTAATGTGATAATTAAAAAATATAATTAAATATTCATTAAAATTTATTCAAATTTAAGAATTCGAACGAATATTAATTATGTATTAATTTAGCAGCTAATATGTAATGGTTACTATTTTAATTAAATATACTAATTAGAACATATAAATATTATGATAAAATGTGGATAATTTCAGTTCGTATATTTAATTAAAATGATAAGCAGTACATGTTAGCTGTTAACTTAATACGTAATTAATAATGATTCGAATTCGTAAATTTGAATAAATTTTACTGAATATTTAATTATATATTTGAATTATCAACATAATTGAACGTAATAACTATATAATAGATAATTCGGCAGGTACATTTTGGAGTACAATAAATTTTTTCTTTTTTTTAATATCTGACACGTGACATGGTTTGAAAAAAATATATAAAAAATTTATTCTACTCCAAAGTGTACCCGCCGAATTATCTATTATTTAGTTATTACGTTCAATTATGTTGATAATTAAGATATATAATTAAATATTCAGTAAAATTTATTAAAATTTACGAATTCGAACAATTATTAATTGCGTATTAAGTTAACAGTTAACATGTACTGCTTATCATTTTAATTAAAATAGTAACCATTACATATTAGCTGCCAACTTAATACATAATTAGCTGCTAACATAATATTTATATGTTCTAATTAGTATATTTAATTAAAATAGTAACCATTACATATTAGCTGCTAACTTAATACATAATTAATATTCGTTCGAATTTTTAAATTTGAATAAATTTTAATGAATATTTAATTATATTTTTTAATCATCACATTAATTAAATATAATAATTCAAATAATAGAGAATTCGGCAGGTGCATTTTGGAGGGGATTAATTGTTTTTCTTGGATTTGAAAAAAAGGTGATGTTTGGTTCATCGCCTGGCGAAGTTTGGTTCATCGCCTTTGTTTACCCACCTTAATTACTCCGGTAAAAAAAAGGCGCTGAATGATAGCTCGCCTGGCGAGGTATGGAACCTCGCAAAAGACATTTTGGGAATTATGTTCAAAACTTGGTTATTTCGGGTATAAACTTTGGTAACTTGGTTACTTTGAGAAAATTTCCTAAAATAAATTAATGAATATCACACAACAAATATGAAAAAAATATTAAATGCGTAAAACATGATATAAATTAATTAATATCAAATCACAAAATAAATATGAAATCATAAAATAAATATGAAAACATGATATACATATTAATATAATTAAGGTAGAACATGATATAAATATCATAAAATAAATTATTAAATGGTTAAATGAGTAAAACATGATATAAATTAATGGATATAATCAAATCATAAAATAAATATGGAAATTATATAAATATTAATATGTGTGATAGAAAGTCAAAGATGATGTGGCCCAACGTGAGAGCTCAAAAACATCCACTCTTTAAAAGGGGGAACAATTCTCGTAAATAATTTATTATTTTGTTTATTTTTTCTTATACTTTTGAGATTTATTTTTTCGTGTGTGTGAGGAAAAATGTTGGGGGCCACAATGGAAAGAGAACTTTTCAAATACTAACATGATATTTATTTATGCGGTGTGGCTGCTAACATAACTAAATTAAATTTACATTTTACGATAGCATATTTATATTTAAAAAATTGAACAACTTACGAAAATATATCATGTTAGTATTTTCTTACGAAATTGAAGGTCATGTGGTCTTCTCCTAAGATCGGCTACTGTCTTCGTTTATATATACTTTTTAAAACTTTTTTGTGAAATTATCTAATTTGCATTTGAATTTAAAATATCCATTTTTTGGATTAATTCATGTTATGAAGTTTCATGAAAAAAATCACAATTTATTTAATTTTATATTTGTAATTATTTTTTGTAGTGTATATTTCAAATCAAAGTTTATTTTTTAAATTTTTGTATGAAGTAGTGCAACAAAAATTTAATACTTTTCCAGATGGTTTATTTATCACCAAATAGGGATGAATATTATATGGTAACAACAGGAAGTTCTTTGACCTTGAATCAGGATATTCAGGAAGAAAAAGTTGTTCCAGCTCGATATCGTCAAGAATTTCTGACGATTGCATGGGATCGTATTCATCTTAGAAACATTTCTCCCTTCCATTTTTTTTTCTATCCGAGCTTCCCTTATTCCTTAGCTGTTATGTTTTGTTTTAAAAAAATTATTATTTTTTTTGACATTTTGATGTTTGAGAAGCAATGTTAGGAATTTATTTTAGACAATAATTTGTCAATAAATCGTAATACGTATATTCGACTCAAAATAATTTTTTTTACAAAGAATAATTGCTCTTGTTGACACGCATTGCTATCATTTGCATGGACCTAATTATTGAAAATACACATAAAAATAAATTGTTTTTAAATAAATATATATTTTATAGTTATCACTTGTCAGTTGTCACTTTACAACAATTGTATAATGAATTAATGACTGATAGTGTAGGTAGTGTTGGAGTAAATAAATATAAATATATTAAAACTCAAAATATAATTGTAAATTTATTTAATAATTGTCCATTCAAAAATATACACTGCCACATTAGTTATCCTTAAATTTATGTGGCCCATTCGAAATGCCTCCATACGTTTTTTTAAGAATTAATTATATTATTGGTAACTTTTATCCGTCAACATCTAATTTAATGTGATTCATTTGTAACATCTAATTTAATATATATATATATATATATATATATATATATATATATATATATATATATATATATATACTATTTTACATTGAACGATATACTATTTTAAGTTGGGTGTTGAAGACGACTATCATCTGTCGTTCTCATGGGCGCGCGTTAAAGAAAGCGACATCTTTGAATTATCTTGAGGTATTTCCACAGTACACGAACAAACGGAATAATGTCTAAGGACATCATTCACATGATTCGGATAAAAAATTTCAATTTTATTCTTTATCATTATCCGAATATATTGTTTTAATATATTTTGTTTTAACGAGAAAATGACCACTTGTCGCGTTTTTAACATTATATTCGATTATATTGTTTTAATATATTTTGTCTAAGAAAAAATCGAAAGAAAAAATTATTTGACGTGAAAATGACCACCTGTCGCGTTTTTAACGAGAAGCAAAGAACTTTTTTTACTTCTTTTTAATTTTTTTTGAGGAATATAAGGTGGGCTCTTTGTAGGGGTGTCAACGGTTCGGATCCGGTTCGGATAGTGGTCATACCATATCCATATCCATATTTTTTTTCGGATACGGATCCGGATACGGAATTATCCGGATCCGGATACGGTTCGGATAATAAACGGATACGGATACGGTTCGGATATTATCGGATACGGATACGGATACGGTTCTCTTTCGGATATTAAAACGGATACTATGTTATTTTTTTTTTGATTAATTGAGACGGGTTCAAAGCCCCGTACCCAAACTATATTGATAATATAGTTACAGCGTAACCATGGTAATTACAATGATATTTACAATTTCAGTTAATTCTAGGTAACTGTACCTTAGTAAGTTATTTTTTCTTGTCTTTATTTAACTTCCTAATCTGCATAATATTGTCAATCTCTATATGAATATCCATCACCAATTGCTTATAAGTTCTCGCTTTGTCTTGAAAAATGCGCGTGCATCTCTCCTTCCATATATTGTGCAATCCATGTGCCAGTATTAGTTTTTTATCTTTTTGTATTTGAGCAGTCAATATAAATTGCACAACATCTGCTGTATTCAGAATATGTAGATCGTATCTTGCTTCCAAGCATGTCCAAACCGCCACTGAATACTATGTTATTATAACATAACTTACTTTTTAGCTATAAATATATATAATTTGTGACATGAACGATAAATATGATTATATTTAAACGTAATTTTACGATTGTGAATTTAAATCACTCACAAATCATTAATTTGTATATGATTTTTCAACTAATATCAAATATAATACATAAAAATAATATATAATATGCGTATCCGGATCCGGTTCCGGATACTCGAATCTGGTTCCGAGTATCCGGATCCTAAAAATACCCGGATCCGGAACACGGATCCGGTCCCCGCACCAAAACTGAATATCGGATCCGGTTCCGGATCCGGATCCTAAAATTAGCAACCAGATCCATATCCGGATCCACTCGGATCCGGATATTTTTTTCGAATCCGGATATTTCTTCGGATACGGTTCGGGTCGGTTCGGGCAATATCCACACCATTGACACCCCTAGCTCTTTGTCCCTCGCTTATTATTTCAGTAGAAACTCAAATTTCCCACTTTTTTGAGGTTTGAGTGGATACTCAAGCACTTGTGATAACAAGTTTTGGTCACGAAACCAAATTTGAGTTAAGTTTCATTTAGAGTTTCGTGTTGATAAACCAAGAGTAGTTATGTTTTCTTCTGAGTGAGCTCACCATGAAGTCAAATTGAGTTAAGTTTTAGGGAAAATATAACTTGGCCCTACTCTCGTCTCAACTTGTCCGTTGACCCCATTTTTCAACATGGAAATTATTGAACATTTCCTAGTATTTTCTTTCAAAATTCTTGATGACGTTAATATGATTTAATATCATAATTTTTACATATTAATTTATGATTTAACACTTAAATAGAGTGTTAAATTATAAATTAACAGAGTTAAACCAAAAATTAAGGTGTCAAATCATAAATTAAATTGTAAAATCAAATTTTAATGTCATATCATCAAAGGTTGTGGGAAAGAGTACTACGAACATACATCACTACTCTTTCAATAATACTCATGTATGCATTTATTGAGTGACGCATACAATTATACGATTCTTTGTAGGGAAAATATATGTAGTCCCACAAAATCGAGGATGCTTAATTAGATTGATTATTTCTTTTAATTGAATCAATTAAACTAAGCATTAATTTGAGGGTTAATTAATCCAATCAATCCATTAAAATAGTCTCGATTGACGCATCAAGAATATACATGAAGGATGTATGGGCCGCCATATCTAACCTCTTCTTTGTACTAATTTTGGTGTCACATTCAATGAAAAGAAAATATACAAAGGTAAAGTGTTAAATGTAAAATCCGTGATTAATAAAACTTAAGAGGTTATATATGGTGCTCCAAAAACTCACTTCGTTCTTGATGAGGTGGAAAGAAAAAATTAGATGACTTGATTAGTATCATTAATTGATTTAATTTGCGATTTATTTTATCGTTTAATTAAATTGACACGTCAATTAACATGTATTAATATTAACATATTAAAATGACTAACATATTTATTAAACATGTCAATTAACAATTAAGTAGATCAATTAATAATACCAATCAGTCCATTTAATCTTTTATTTTCATCTCATCAATACAGTTGAGATGAGAGTGGGGAAGTTATATTTTCAATAATATATATAAAAAACATTATATGATCATTATCTGGACTAGAGATATAAGAGATGGCTGGCTGGACCCTGAATTTGAGTTAGATACCATTTACCCCGTCTCCAAATTTCACCATCACATTTTTTGTAGCTTAATTTACCTTACAATTAACAAGAGATACATAATTAATTTACATGGTAATTAACAAGAAATACATAATTAGATACATGTCATATTTTCTACATATTGCTTGCTTGTGTGTGCAACAATAAATTCGGATTCAAAACAACAAATTTTTTTTTTTTGAGTAAATTCGGAGAGGGCTCAAAGTCCCCCTTCCGAACACAATCTCCTTTTTTTTATTTTATTTTTATTACAAACCCGTAGGCCACACACTCTATTCACTCATTTAACATTTAATCTATAATTCAGTGTCCCCGTCGGGAATCGAACCCCACACCTCTCGCTCCCTAGCCAAGAGGTGTGACCAACTAGGCTAACTCTAGTTGGCAAAACAACAAATTTTAAAAGAGGTCATATATCATGTCCCTGAAATTTTGTCATAATTTTTCCACAATAGTAATTCATGATTAATCCAATAATTAGTGTTTTGGATTTAATGATTAATTCGTAATTATTTATTTTTAAATACTTAGAATTAATCATTAATTAGTATGGATCTTAATTTCATATTAAATTTTTAGTAATCATGAATTAATTATTAATCCAATTTGCTAATTATGAAATTAATTAGTGTGGGAGAATTATGGGGGAGACGAGGAAAAAAGTATAATTGTCTATTTTAAAAAGATGCCGTTTACCCTTCCTTCTGTCCAGTCCAGTCTCTATCATATGCACCACCACATACTCTATATTCTTAATTATTTATATCCTTAATTAGCACACTTGATTAATTAGTAATTAACAAAATACGTTCGATTAATAATTAATTAATATATATTTAACATATACATTAATTAATAATTAATAATTAATATTAATTTATTTTTTTGAGTAAATTCGAAGAGGGTTCAAAACCCCTTCCAAACAAATATATAAATAAGAAAAAAGAGTAGCATAGTTTTTAGTTACAAACCATATTTACATACACTAACTAAAATATTATACCACTCAAAAATAACAAAAGTCTAACTCACTCCAGGCTATGAATGATACAGTCCATGCCTTCGGTCCATAGCTCAATTCTTGCTCTAAGTTTATCTACTTTCTAATCTATCTCCCCTGTACTTTCCCCATACGACTAACAGCTGTTCGGTCTCTTACTCCTCTTTACTCTTTTTCACTTTGGTCCTTAATTAATATTAATTAAATGTTAATCGAGTGTATCTTATTAATTACCAATTAATTAAATTTGCCAATTAGGAATACAGAGGATGTACTGGTGCATATGGGGGAAGGGTAAAATTTTCCTTTTGAAAATATCTCACTTTTGGATCTTGAATCTTCTATTCATTTCCCTCGCACATTATTTTCGACTTTTCATCACCAGAGGACTAATGCGAAAAACCACCCCCATCAAAAGCCATCATCCGAAACCATTTACACAACATTTCAAAATGACCACCAAATTGGAGATCATAGCCGCAGTACTAATGATCCTCTCTCTTGTTGCTCTTTCTTTCGCAGACTTCTTTTTTTTTGGAGGCAGGACATGCGGGGGGGTTGATGATGAATATCTCTCCAACTCTTATTTTTTACATAAATTCGACATCCCATATTTCTACATGATTTCCATCATTGGATGCGCGGTAGTATACTCAGTCATATGTTATATGCATTTGAAGCGTATATCTACTCAGAGAGGTAAGTGGCTGATAGCAGCAACAGCAGTTGTTGCTATTTTAGTCATCCTGCCCATGCGTTTCTATGTCGGCCAGCCTCGGTGGGACATTGAATTTCACCTCCTTTTAGCTATAGATTTCATTGCCATTGTTGCCTTCTTGCTTCTTAACTTTATACAAGATACAAATCACACAATTCTAGTTACATTCTTTTTTTCCACTCCCTTAGTTTCCCTTTATACTGGTCCTTATACTAGTTTTATATGCGACGACCTTGACGAAAAATTAAACCATATAAACTTGATAGCAGCTATTTGTACACTTGGTATAGTGCATTTCATTATACTTCGGCTTTACGCAAAGCACGTTTCAAGCTACTTCTGGAAGGCAATGACAATACTAGCGTTCATCTTTATTATTGCAATCGTGGCATTCCTATTTTACTTGCACATACATCTTTTCGTCGGTTTGCATGCTTTATATTACGCTCTCTTCTGTGCTAACACAGTGTCCGCCTTTGTGCTTTGGTTGTGGATATATTACCCCAAAGTGAAGGAATGGTATGATATTTATAAGCGGAACAATTACCAAGATAATGTTAGAAGAATAGCCGGAGGGCCCCCTAGGTTCGCACTGACGGATCTTGATAAGGCAACCGGAAACTTCCAAACACCAATAGGCGAGGGAGGTTCCGCTACCGTGTTCAAGGGCGTGATGGGAGATGGCTCTTTGATTGCTGTAAAGCGGATCAAGGGTCAACCAAGTATGGAACAAGAGTTTGAGAATGAGATAAGAATCATAGCAAGCTCGCGGCATCTTAATCTGGTGCATCTGTTAGGATATTGCCTATCGCCCAGAGGCGATAGGTACCTCATCTACCCATTTTTCGAAAAAGGGTCTCTTGATTCTTGGATTTTTGCTGAAGAGGAGAAAAGAAGTTGTTTGACATGGATGTCGAGATACGGCATCGCAGTTGCGGTGGCGAAGGCACTTGCATACCTCCACTATGGATGTCGCCGTCGCATCCTACATCTCGATGTCAAACCAGCGAACATTCTACTTGATGGAAGTTTTACGGCGTTATTATCGGACTTTGGCATTTCAAAGACGATCGGTAGAGAGGAAAGTAGTGTCAGGACCAGAGCTAGAGGCACGGTAATGTGAAATTTTACGGCGTTATTGTTGAGAAAGAAGCTCTTTTAGAACGTTAACTTGTAAGAGTGTCTTTAATATTATTTTATAATTTTTAACAGATAGGTTATTTGCCTCCAGAGATGCTCGTGCCGAATGCAATTTCTGTCAAGTCCGATGTTTATAGTTACGGCATGGTGCTCTTAGAGCTTGTGGGTGGACGGAGGAATTTTCAGTCGACAGTTGATAAGGGAACTCAACAGACAAGAAACACCTACTTTCCTAAAATCGTTAAAGAGAAAGTATATGAAGGCAACCTAATGGAGATAGTGGACAGGAGTTTGATAGATCATGAGGACATAAAAGAAGATGAAGTTACGATCTTAGTATTAGTGGCTCTCTGGTGCATTCAAGAGAGACCTCAGCTAAGGCCCACTACTAATGAGGTGCTTGATATGCTGGAAGGGCGTACCAAAGTTAACATGCCTCCAGAAAGTCCAATGTTTGTGGTGAATTTCTTGAATATGGAATTACGGTCTACTCCCGGTCGAGCTCATGTTCTAGAAGATGAAGAAACTTTATTGTCTAGTGACAACATTTCCATTTCAATTCAGTCGTGTTGATTCGATAAAATATTTATGTTCGAAATATAGACTTATTATTATTATTATTATTATTATTATTATTATTAGTTAAGGTATAGAAGGATAGTAAAATATGTAGACAATAAATTGTATAGAATGTGAAATGATGTAGTGATGATATTTATTTTCTTTAACATCTTGTGAAATGATGTAGTGATGATATTTTATTTTTTTACCATCATCAAGATGATTGATGTCAGGGGCGGATTCAGGATTCGATATTAGGGGGGAGGGGGGAGGGAGGGAGGGAGGGAGGGAGGGCCCGAAGTCAGACCAGCGTGTATTTTTATTATTCATTGTATATACATTGCCTTATAAAATGTTATAAATAATTAAAAAAAATTATGTAGACATTTATACAAAAAATGTTAATTTTAAATAAGTAATTTATTTTTCTTTAATATGAAATCGCTTATCAAACTATCATATTCAATTTTTATAGTAATTATATTATATTATATTATATTGATAAGAACACTTTGTCGGTCCACTAATTATGATACAAAATTTCATTAAAGAAAAATAGTGAGGGGAATTCTTCTGTCTCCGGGCCCGCGTAGCAGATATGAAGGCCCGGTCCGGTTCCCAAATCCCGAGATCAGGTTTCGATATCGAGGACACGATGCAAAGTAGGATAGTCAATTACTGGCGTGAAATTGATCACGCTCGAACGGTTGATCGCTTATCGTCCTTTCTCCTTGTCACGTTGGTGACAAAACGCGCGCCCCACACCACACGTCTCTCACCACTTCGTTAACAGTTTTCGCTCCTTCGGTTCGATCACAATCACTACTAGAAACAACACTTTCACCGGCGGTGGAATACCGCCGCTGAAAAGTCCAAAACCGCCGCTGATACTATCACCGGCGGGCTCCCGCCGGTGATACACCGACACTGATACTCGGCCGCTGAAAATGTGTTTTAGCGGCGGTACCGACGGTGAAAATTTTCATCGGCGGGATCTACTATTTTTACCGGCGGTCTTGTTCCCGCCACTGAAAATATGCTAACCGGGCCATTACTTTCAGCGGCGGTACTTTCAGTGGCGGTTTTGTTATTTTCAACGGCGGTTTCTTACTTTTAGCGGTGATATTTTTAGCGACAGTTTCTTTATTTTTAGCGGCGGTTCTTTATTTTCACCGGCGGTACCCCCACCGAAACTTTTTTTTCAGATTTTTTTTTTATTATTCCATAATATTTTAAAAAATGAGAAAAAACGAAATAAAAAAATCTGATGTGACGTGTAGAATAATAAAAAATTTCCATAGACAATAATAAATTACATAATCCACAATAATACTATCTAAATCATACATAATTAACAATAAATTTGTCTAAATCATACAAATGTTTTAAACACAATTATGCGTACATCACCTTGCGCTCCATTCTCTCGTAACCCTAGCGCTCCATCCTCTCGTAACCCTAGCGGCACATAATCTCCATCCTCTCCACTACATCTACTCTCGCCTAATCGACCACTACTTAAAACAAGACAAAGCATGTTTGAAATATCACGACTCGAATTATAATAATTCCAGGATTCTAGCATTAATCGCTTCCTCGACCCCTTAAAATGCACAATCTGAAGAAAAAAAAGACACACTAAAAAAATATCAATCTTTAAAAGCTAGTAATATTTACCTTTACGTCGAGGGGCATTCCGTGAAACTGACCAACACCTTCAAGAGGGGTCCAGTTGTAAATTGCACAAGGTAAAAACAACAAAGACACCCCTTTTCATTTCCTCAGTAAATATTTCGGGTTGATAGAATTTTTGAATTGCAGAGGCGACGTGTGATTTTATGACCGAATAAAGAGCCAATTGATCACCAAGCATTCTCGAAGCGCCCATATATTTCAACACGTATACTGCGAGTATTTCTTCTAAAAATAATTTACCCCTAAAATAAATAAAAGGATTTTATATATATATATATATATATATATATATATATATATATATATATATATCAGATATACCCTTATAAAACAAAAAAGAATAATATAATTTAAAACTCACTTTTTGATTCCTTCGAGAGTTTCTCTGACAGCAATGAAACCAGAATTTAACGGTTGATTTTTGTTGTTTCGAAATGTCAATTTAACGGTTGATTTTTGTTGTTTCGAAATGTCAGAGCATCGTGAAAATCAGGGTAGTTTTATTTCGTTAATATCATCTATCACTGCTATATCCGAATCTGTGAATATGAAATTTTCATTGAATTTTGTCCTCTCCATTTCTCTCTCCTCTAATTTCCTCTCTAAAAATGCCTGCATTTGAAGACCTAAATTTGAAATTTCAACAAAGAAAAAGAGAAAATAGTATTTATAAATTTACCTTTAGATCGAGGGTATTTTGGTCAATTATTTGTAAAGTATCGAACAGATGATCGTGAATAGAATTTGTTTAAATACCTGAATAAAATTGATATAAGCATTTAAAATTGCCATGGATCGATCAGCCTTATTGTACGAAATATTTCCAACTGTGACTATATCTGAAATTTTCTCATTTGCAGGGTCGGATTTGTAAATTGTGAAAATAGTCAAAAACGAAATTGTATCTCCTGAGTTCGTATGTTTACTTGATGAGACTATCTTATTTATCGCCCCCCGACCCCCACCCACGCGTACTCCCAAGACCTTCTCACATTCGGGTAGTTTCGCAACTATTTCATTCCTAATTTCATCCCAATTTCATACATAATTCAATTTGAATCCCAATTTCTTATCTAATTATTCAATTTCATCCCAAATTAAAATCAAAATCTAGATGAACTATTTGAGAAAGAAGCAATTACCCTTGATTTCGCGGATTGGAAGAGATGAAGACTCGAAGGACTCGGATTGGAAGAGATGAAGACTCGCGGATAGGACAATGGCTCGGATTTAGAAGAAGGACTTGAAGAACCGGTTTGAAGAAGGGCTCGGATCTAGCGTCGAGTCTAGAAGAAGAGGGTGGCGTCGAGATCTGGAGAAGCAATCGCGGGAAGAAGAGAAGATGCTAGGGTTGGATTTAAAAGATGAATCCAGGGGCGGGTTGGGTTATAAAGCTATTTTCACCGGCGGTATAATTGCTCACCGCCGGTGAAACTGTGACGTTTTCACCGGCGGTATAATAGCTCACCGTTGGTGAAACCTAGTTTTAGCGACGGTGTACATATTCGGTAGCGGTACCGCCGGTAAAAACGAACTTTCAGCGGGGGTTTTATTTTTCAGGGGCGGTACCGCCGGTGAAAGATTTATCAGTGGGGGTACCTCCGCTGATAAGTTTGCACCGCCACTGAAAAACCGTTTTCTAGTTGTGAATGAAGAGCCACAAGTGTCGCTCCTCTACGCGTATGCACCGTGAGTCGTAGCACCTCGGTTACGGGTATACCTGCCTAGACGATATACCGATAAACTTGCTTGATTGAATTGATTCTCTGAACCGAGAAAAATCTCTTTTCTCGTTTCTCTCTTTCTTCGCACCCTTTCACTCTCTGAAAAAGTGTCTCTCTTTTGATAGAATGAACTGGATTAAATATACTTCTACAGAGAGAGAGAATTATCCTATTTATACTAAATAGGATAATGACACCCAAAAAGCACATTTTAGACACACCAAATCGTGTGTACCAAAAACTGCCAGAAAACAGCATTTTAACACAGTGCGTCATGACGCACCCTTTGGTGTATCATGACGCACCCTTTGGTGCATCATGACTGACGATGTCAAAAAGTTTCTGGACAAAATACGCATTCTAGCGTCATGACGCACCATATGGTCCGTCATGACGCACGACCATATTTTTCCTGAATTTGGCTAAGTCCACAACCTTTGCAGACTGTATACACTAGGTGCGTCATGACGCATCTTATCGTGCGTCATGACGCACAGTGTTATTTCGCCTAATTCTGCACAATCCTATTGTGCATCGATCCATCTTCTCGAACACGTACGTTCGTGTGTCCTTGTGAGTACACTTTTACAGTTGACCTGAAACTGCATTTTTTTCAAATAGTGTGCATCGAATCAAGTTGAATTAGTATTACATCTTTACTACTTTAAATTGCAAGAAATTCAGTAATCACGTGTTCTTAACATGAGATTTTTTTTTAATTATAACATGAAAATTGTTAAAGGCAAAATCTTAATATACTACAAAAGAAATTGTTTTTAATGTAATTTATCATTTATGCATGAAATAATGTGTTTGTGTGAAGGGTTCTTGACCATAATTATTTCACAAGAGAACTCCACTTTGTATATTACTAGACATTTTTATGTACTACATTAAATTGAAGGTTTTTTGAACTATTTTTAACATGTCTAAAATATCACATTATTCTAATTTATCATTTAAATTGAAGGTTTGGGTGAAGGCTGGATTCCGTCATAACGAAATACAATATGAAATTGATATTTGCATAATTTTACTATGCACATATGTATACTTTTATCGTTGATCTAAAACTGTATTTTCTTCAATATGTATAAATGTATCAATAATAACTTAATCCAAATGTCCATATTTAAAAATAATATAATTAATTCAAGTATTCAATAAAATCATCCAAAAATACATAATGATCATTAATCGGTCACTAAACTTATTATAATCTGCTAAATACATACGCTACACGCGATAACATCGTAGAGGAACAAAATGGTACAAGACTAAAATATGAAACGACACAATATTTACCTTCCGAATTCCGTTAAAACACGCTATAACGCCATTATTTAAAACATTCCTTTCAACACTAAACATTACAAAAAATATGTTGGAAATATTTTGTTTTCAACATGAGTTTGTTACTTTTTTCTTTAAATATATTATGGGCTCAAACTTCTATATAAGAATGAATAATACTTATGCTAGTTCATGAATAATAATGTTAATTAACCAAGTCATTTCTCAACATTGTGTATTGACAAAAAAAAGTAAGCTATTCAAGGAGACTTTTCCAAAGATGCTTTTTATACACAATGTTAGTTCCTGAATGATACTTATGAATAATATTTATAATAGTTGTGTGGATCGTAAATAAACAAAAGAATGAAAGTCATATTTTAATTTCAGAAATCAAGAAAATCAGAACGCTTTAGCTTCTAATTGATTGTATTATTTGACGTACTGACTCATTCATTACAACATAGATAACATATCAATATGGGATAAAATTTATAAATCATAGGTGGGCCGGCCCTCCCCCTCGCTCCCTCTGGATTCGCCGCTGATTGATGTGTTGTCATATATATTTAATGATGTGGTTAATCATTGACATACAAATTAGTGGGATGATATCGACATACCCATTAAATTATGATGTGCTAAAAATATTGATGTACATGTTACTGAAATGATAAATCAAATAATATTGATGTACATGTTACTAAAAACGGTGATTTATCCTGCGGCGGATGTTTGTCGACCTCGACACAAAAAGTGAAATGCGTCGGGCGGATGTGTGGTCATATGAGGGAGGCGATACTCGATATTTCTCTTTGTCACACTAGTCACTGGTTCTGTAGCCGACGTAGAGCGGAATGTATTCAGTGTGGTTTACTAGATCTGGCTGTTACAATATATCACGCGCACAGTAAAGAGCTTACTTTTGCTTCTATTGTTAAAGCCGTGGGGTCACCTATTTAGCAGATAGATGTATGGAGGTACAAATGGGTTTGCACATGGATTACATGATTATCTTTCCACAGAGGATCATCAAGCACCATTGACCGGTCAGGTCAGCGAGGATTAGGTGTATGGGCATGAATGCAGCCAGAGGTGTAGCGAATGGAGAAAGAGGGGGAGGAGAAGATTTTGTGAGTCGCCGCGGAATCGATCGCACTGATCCCAGGTCACAGACGATCTGTACGACTGACTGAGTTGACCAAGGATTTCTAGGATCTGGTGTAAGAAGCATTCGTGTGGCTGTTGTGTGATGGATTTGAGAAGTTTCGGTGGAAAAACTTGCTACATGGAGAGTTACACGAGTCAGAAAACAGGATATCTGCTGCCATGTTTTTGTGCGTATTTTTGAGTAGCAGGCCAGTGTTGAGTGTACGTTTCAACTCGTTTCATGGACTTTGAGGGTCCATCTGCCACCGAGAATCCTGGAGGGTTAAATCATGTCTGGAGATTTGTTGTCCTTAGTGAAACGAGTCAGTTTTGACCCGTTTGAAGTAAACGCCAGGTTTCTCTTTCATCTTTCCATCAAATATCATCATATGGTATCTCAAATCGACCAGAACGACGAGATGAATCCATCTACACCATTGCTTCTGCGAGATTTTGCCTTTTCACCTGACATTAACACAAAAAGACATATTAAAGTATTTTATCTTAATAAATTGGAATTGTGAATATTTCTTATACTTTAATCATATTTAAGTGTTTAAATTCTATATTTTGTGTATGTAAAAAGTGATGAAAATTTTTCTCATCACCCTCCATGATGACGGAGCGAAGCTGGACCTATGGTTGGTTAGCTAGGTCAGATGCTTCTGTCATGACGGAACCTTTTATGTCTCACAGTGAAATATATTTGTAGCCTTCCGTTGTGACGGAGCCTAACTCCCGTCACAACGGAATAATTTCTGGAACTTTTGTTCATTGATAACATAATATTATTAACAAACTCGTAACCTTCCATTGTGACGGAGCCTAGCTTCCGTCACAATAGAATACCCTCCGTAATTGATATTTGAATAATCTCATTATACACTTATTAATTCCGATGAACGCATACATCCTCTTGTCCTTATACGAACATTTTTACCGTTGATCCAAAAATGTATTTCCTTCATAATTAACTAGTGCATAATATTTTGACTTCAGCTTCCAAGAGGCAACACTCAAAATTTCTAGAAAATAAAATTAAAGTTAGTAACAAATATTAACCATGAATTACATTATTTACTGAAAAGAAGTTGAAATGTTGCTCAGAAAGTTTGTTTTGGAGTAAAAACTTCGTTTAGTTATTAATGGAATTTTTGTAGAAAAGAATCATAAGAAATAAGTAGAAATGGAAAAATTATTGAAGAAAAAATATTTGATCATGAAAATGGTAAGGAAAAATAGAAAAATTATTGATGAAAAAGTAATTGTTGGTGAAAATGGCAAGTGAAAATAAAACATAATAAATCAAATGTTTAGTGCAGTCTGATGTAACGTTGTAGCGGAACAAAACGATGCATAACTAAAAACTGAAGGGATACAACATTTACCTTTAAAAATTCGTTATTGCGCACTACAACGACGCTACAGCGGCGACATTGACATATATTCATTTTCATTATCATATTAGTTACCATGTTAATTGTGTTTGTTATATAATTATATGTTAATTGATACGTTAATTTGTTGTGAACGTCCAAAGTGAGGATTTACGAATGATTTTTCTTTTTTGTAATGGATAATTTTATCATGCTCCTCAAATTTCCCCGAACACCTTCAATTTCATTAATTAACAATTAATTAACATGATAATTAACAAAAAATATATTTCTTTAAAGATTAATTAATTTTGATTAAAAATTGTTAATTCATACGTATTTTAATCATATGTAATTGTTAATGAAATATATTTTTGTTAATTATCATATTAATTAAGTTTTAATAGGTGATATAGAAGATGATTGGGAAAACTCAGGACCCCAGATATGGCCTCTTTTGTAATTGAACTTCCGTATTCATTCACAAATCATTCAACAAACTATAATTTCTCTCTCTTTCTCTCCTAATACTTCAGTTGTCCATCAAAATGTTAGAGACCTTAGCCTCGGCAGTAATGATGGCCGGTCTTGTTGTTCTCGTTATCATAGACCTCACCCAACCATTCGGCGTCGGCAGTTACTGGGATTATATGGACTCACACCTTTACTTGGTTTTAACCGCTGCATGCACGGTTATATACTCTGCCATATTTTATCTCCATGTCAAGCATATACCGACTCGGAAATGGAAGAGGTTAATCATTGCAACATCTATTGCTCTAGTCGTAGCCATACTTCCCATGCGTTTCTTCCTGGAACCACGGCGATGGGATATTGAATTTCGACTTCTATTTGCTATCGACTTTATGGCCATCATTATTTTCTTATTATTCAAATTTACAGAGCATGATACAAAGAGCACTGTTATAGTTGCAATATTTTTTGGTTCTCCCCTAGTTTTTGTTTATACTAATTTTGCTGTTCGTCGTCAACAGAAAGCCTACTCTATAATACATCTTGCTACAGCAGCAGGAGTCTATTTAATAGTATTTTGGCTTTACTTCAAGCATGTTTCGCAACGCGTGTGGAAAGTAGTAATAGTACTAGCATTTATGTCGGGCATTGTAGCTGTGTCTTTAATAATTATTTTTACGTCGACGATATTTGGGATGGGCGGCGTTTTGGTATTTTTTGTTTTCCTTAATACATCTTCAGCTTTTGTGCTTTGGCTGTGGATGTATGCCCCCAAAGTGAGGGCATGGTGGAAAATTTCTGTGGAGCATGAACTATATGCGAACGATCAAAATATAATTTCACAGATTGCAGGATTACCCACATGGTTTGCTCTGGAGGAACTTAACGCGGCAACCGGCAACTTCCAAGCACCAATTGGCGAGGGTGGTTCCGGTGCCGTATTCAAAGGGGTAAAGGAAGACGGGTCTACTATTGCAGTAAAGTGGATCAAGGGCCAACGCAATGGGGAACAGGAGTTCATGAATGAGGTCACAATCATAGCGAATTTGCAGCATGTAAATTTAGTGCATCTCCTAGGATATTGTACTTCGCCTAGAGGTGATTGGTACCTCGTCTATCCTTATTTCGAAAATGGGTCTCTTGATTCCTGGCTTTTTGCCGAAGAGGAGAAAAGAAGCCGTCTAGCATGGGAGGTGAGATACAGCATCGCAATTGGAGTTGCCAAGGCCCTGGCATACCTCCACCATGAGTATCATCATCAAATTTTGCATCTTGATGTCAAACCAGCCAATATTCTTCTTGATGACTGCTTTAGGGCAATATTATCCGATTTTGGCATTTCAAAATCAATTGGCCGCGATGAGAGCAACGTCATGACCAGAGCTAGAGGCACGGTAATGTGAATTAACTAATTTCTACATATTCTCATATTCATCTCAAAAATTATTTCACATGATGGATTTTAATAGTTCACATTTAATATAGCTTTGTACTCATACAGGTCGGTTATTTACCTCCCGAGATGCTTGTTCCCAACGCAATTTCTATCAAGTGTGATGTTTATAGTTATGGCATGGTGCTCCTCGAGCTTGTTGGCGGACGAAAGAATTTCCAATCAAGACTCGACGAAGAGACTCAACAGACAACAAACACCTACTTCCCTCAAATCGCGAGAGAAAAACTGATTGAAGGGAAGCTACTGGAGATAGTAGACCAGAGTTTGATAAAGAATCAGGCAATAAGAGAAGGCGAAGTAATCATTTTAGTTCAAGTGGCTCTCTGGTGCATTCAGGAGAATCCAGAGCTTAGGCCAACCATGGCCGAGGTGGCCGATATGCTTGAAGGGCGCATTCCTGTGGAAATGCCTCCAGAAAGTCCCATGTTCGTGGTAAATTTCTTGGATGTGCTATCTGAATCTTACGAAGCGGACAATAATGCTCCGGATGAGGAGAATGCTCTATTGTCTGTTAATACTATTTCGATTTCAATTCAGTTAGGCAGATGATACGTTATGTAATATCTATTTGCAAAAGATGTCATTTGTATGATTTAAAATTTGCATATGGTTTGTCCTTTTTAATATTGTTTTCTTTGTTTTGATTGTATTGCATAAATTGTTCCACAAATTAACTAATTTGAGTCATTCAGTTTATATCCATAATTAACTTTTCCCTTAATCAGTAGGTGACAATGTAGAGATCAGTGCTAATTGCCGTCGAGCCTCAAAACAGATTCTCTCGTTTGGTCATGCTTCATACGAAGAATAGGGGAGTGACTCACAGCGGGGACTCAATTCTCAAGTAGATGAGCCAAGCAAGAAAATTCTCTCGAGCGAGTCTGGAACATCGAGTACAGAACGTTGAGTATAGAGAAGGAGTGCAACGAAAAGAGCCAATTGATGGAACATATAGGTATACTGCGACATAAGGGAATGCCACCATTGTTAGGAGACGTAGTAGAGGACCTCATTCTAAATTTTTTTATTTCATGTTTTAATTAGAATTTATAAAGCAAAATTAAGTGATTGAATGTTATATACAGCAAATCTTAAATATATGAATCCATAAAAGTCGAGGTTAACTACATAAAAATTAAATTATGGACACGAAACTGAGAAGAAACTAGAAGATTCCATTAATGCAAATAGTTTGAATTAAATTTACTCAGCAAGACAAATATTTGATTATAATTTATAAAGATGAAAATAACTAATTAATATTTTATGATTATACTTGTTTTATATTTGTTAGCTTCTTAAGATGGTTGGTTATGGCTGAAATATATGGACGGGTTGGATTTCATAGGGGCCTATAACACAACTTTACCGTGCTCTCTTTTCTCGACGGAGGGCTTATTCGGTTCGGTTTTTCGGTTTTTCGGTTCGGTTCGGTTCGGTTCAAAAATTGATATTATTCGGTTCGGATGGTTTTGGTTTTTCTAAAACCGATTAAACCGAACCGACCGAATTAGTATTATTTTTCATGTTTTTTATTATATTTATTTTACAAAATTAATAATTCATATTGTAAAATTAGAAATCATATAATTATATTTAATATGATTTTTTTTAATATTTTTTTGGTAAATAAAATTTGAATTTTATCATTATATTATAGAAGTTTTAATTCGGTTCAACCGAACAAATCGAATAAGAAATTCGATTCAATCGGTTCCGGTTTAATTCGGTTCAAATTTTATTCGGTTCGGTTCGGTTTGAATCGGTTTAGCCTTAATCGGTTCTGTTCGTTTCTGTTCGGTTCAACCGAATGCTCGTACCGGACCTTACATAAAAAGTGATTGTTGAACAAGGACAATAAAACCTTTTCCAAAATCCAGCCAATGTAAACTTGACACGTAGTGTGGTGTGGACTCCACCAAATATATTGAATGGACTATATAAGTGATTTCATGTATAAGTTTTTAAACATTAATGATTCAACTTAAAACACGTTTGATCGTATTTAAAAATGGGAAATTAATATGCAAAATAACTCGTAAACTAGAAAACTTTGCCCATTCGGTGTTGTTTTGAATATCATAAAAAAATGAGAGTTTGTTAACTAATTTGATGATATTCAAAACAATATCCGAGATACTAATCTTTCATCTAAGTGTGATTAATACGAAAACGACATATACACACATCATGAACCATAACAATACTCTTGGAATTCACATCATGAATCCCGAAACACACCCGAAAAAGACACAAAAAATCCCGACGAAGACTTAAAGATTTGAAGACTCACACGACCCCCAAAACACTTCTAGGAGGACCCTAAACACACACCCTAGAAGTATTAGATCAAATTTTAAAGAAAATTCAAAAAAAAAATTTTGGGAAATATTTATGAAAATTGCAGAATAACACATTACGTTCGGACGCCAGATCAAGCCGTCCGGATGCTTCATCAGAAAAATTCTAATAGCGTCCGGACGGGCCAAGGAAGCGTCCGGACGCCTAATACAATTTATGTCAAAGTGTCCGGTCGACCGAGGGAAACGTTTGGACACGTAGTGTGAAAACGGCCAGCCCACAACCCAGCGTGAGGGGCGAGCAAATTGAAAGGTTTTTGAATTTGAATTCTCCCGAGGCTCCGACCTATTTGGTCCCTTGATTTTACGCTAAATTTGGAGATGGGGTGCTCCCCCCCAAAACCTATAAATAGGGGAGCACCTCCATTCAGAATTTACAACTTTCTTTGTTAAATTCTTGAGAGCAAATCCTAATCACCTATTATTAGGCTAGCTTATACCTTCAAATTTCCGTAAGAATAGCCTTAATTAAGAGAGCATTCTTTGAGGGATTGTGTGGTTCCTTGGATAGTTGTTATATCCGTTGTTTTGTGGAATTTGTTTGTTATGTAAAGGCTCTACATCCTTGTTAGTCCTCTTTGTAATATGAACTATTATAAGAATTTCGTCACGCTCTCTCGTGACAGCAAGATTTTTCTCCAGAGACGTAGGCACCGTTTCGCCGAACTTCGTTATCCAATATTTTAAATATCGTGTAGCGACACATAGCGTGTTAACGTTTAATTTAGCGATTATCGTAAATCAGGCGATATAGCGCCGCTTCACCATCCGAGCGAACTTTGATCGAATTTATTATTTTTATAATACTACAATATGCATATAAATATAATTTAGCAGCCAAATATGATTTATTAATAAATTTAAATTAATTATTTCTTTATACCAACCTCACAAATTAACATAAATAAGAAATTCTTAGAGAAAATACATTATTATTATTATTATTATTATTATTATTATTATTATTATTATTATTATTATTATTATTATTATAAGTAGTAGTAGTAGTAGTAGTAGTAGTAGTAGTAGTAGTAGTATTATTATTATTATTTATTACTATTTTATTATTTTATTATTTTATTATAATAATACTAATAATAATAATTGTTGTCGTCGTCGTCGTCGTTGTTGTTATTATTGTTGTTGTTGTTGTTATTTATTGCTATTACTGTTGTTGTTGTTGTTGTTGTTGTTGTTGTTGTTGTTACTATTTATTGTCGTCGTTGTTGTCGTTGTTGTTGTTGTTGTTGTTGTTGTTGTTGTTGTTGTTGTTGTTGTTTAATAATTGTATTATTGTTGTTGTTGTCGTTGTTGTTGTTGTTGTTGTTGCTATTATCATTATAATTACTATCATTATTTTATTATTATTATTATTATATTGTTATTATTATTGTTATTATTATTATTATTATTATTATTGTTGTTGTTGTTGTTGTTGTTGTTGTTGTTGTTGTTGTTGTTGTTGTTGTTGTTGTTGTTGTTGTTGTTGTTGTTGTTGTTGTCGTCGTCGTCATTGTCCTTGTCATTGTTATTATTGTGGTTGTTGTTGTTATTATTATTATTATTATTATTATTATGATTATTATGATTATTTTCAACATAAATAAATACTACTCAATATTTTTGTATAAACATATTTAATTAATCATTTTACTTTTGTAACCATTCTATAGCACTGCTACAACCGTTATATTTGGACGCTTCACACTATAAAAGCCCGTTATGGCATTGCAGTGGAACAGAACGTTACAGAGCTAACATTCGATGCAATGAAGCGTTTATTTCCAAAAATCCGCGATAACGCCGCTATCATACCGCTATTTAAAATATTGTCATTATCATATCCGGCGTCATCTTTTTATCTTTAGCATTTCAATAGTTCGGATTTATTTTATTTTTCTTTTATTTTGAGGAACTTGAGTTTTCCTCGCAACTCCCATTGTATTTGCGTGCAAATCAAAACTGCCCCATCTATAGTTGATTGAGTTATCAGTAAGTCATGTATCCATCAGTGACTAGGAATATTGTGCATCAAGTGTGTTATTTATTTTTCCGTACTCGTACTTTTATTTATTATTTTATTTATTTTATTTTATTGGATTTGTCGATCTTTATTTATTTATTTATTCAAATACATCTTGTTTTTAGTTTAATCCTATCACAACATCAACTTTGTTAATTACTAGCTTTTTCCCCGCGCAATTGCGTGGAGTCTTAGAGTTTGTCATGTCTTAAATTTTCGTAATATGTATTTGATGCAACATTTTTTGTCTGATTGTTCACAATTACGTATTTGGTATATTTTTAATCCCCTAATTTTTTTGGATATTTTAAAAAAATTACTATCTTTTTGTAAACTCCAACAAACCTCATCTACCAAACTTTTATTTTCAAATACCCCCCCCCCCTATGGATGATATTATTTTTTTTTACCAAAATACCCTTCTATTTTCTTATGTATTAATTATTATTATTTTTTTTGTTATTTTGTTAATTTTAAGAAAATTCATAATATTTCTTAACATGTGATTTAAAAAAAAAATTATTACATGTTGTGTTTATATAATTTTAATATTATATTTATTATTCAGGAAAAAACTAACATCAGATAATACAAAATAAGCAACAATAAATAAACACCTTGAAAATATATTGATAGAAAATATATGTTTAAACATCTAGTTTTTTATTTTCATTCCATTTCATGTATTTTTTTTAATAATTTCAAGATATTTTATTCTTTAAATATTTGCAAGGTGTTATTTTAATATTGTCTTTCATCTTATTATTAAATTATGTTAGTTTTTGAATAATAAAAATATAAAAGTCATAATATAATGTATGAAATATTAAAATTATATAAATATAACTTGTAATAATTATTATTTTTGAATTATTAAATGCTACAAAAAACGTAGGATTTTTTTATATTAAAAGATAACAATTTACTTTAATTACTATAAGTAAATTTAGGGGGGATTTTACAATATTGAAAATAATTAGTGTTTTTTTTTGAAATTTTTCCATATTTAATTGAGACCAAAAAATGAATGAATTTGGTCCACAATGGACCAAAGTTCAAGTAATATTTACTTTTGTTGGTTTATATAAACCATGTTCAAATGAATAATTAATTAATTTGGACCTTTTGATCATGATCTAATGGCCCATATTAACTTGATGATGTGGCATTCTATGAAAGCAAGAATTTTGTTAGAATTATACATAAGATATAATTTCTGTAACTAGTTACATAAGTTTGATTAAGTTTAGAACTTTCCGCATATAATCCTATTCACCCCCTCTAGGCCATCTCGGGACAACATTCTTGTTTTCCTTAAAAAACTCATTAATAGATGACTAACACAAGAAAATTTTGTTTTTTTTCCAAAATTCGAAAAACGCAGAAATGAAGTCAAATACCTTAATCAAATTATCATATTTTTCTAAATGGTCTAAATTAATGTCTATAACGAGCACAATACTTAGTTTTTATGTTATAAAAAAATCTCTATAATTGAACACTATAACACATGCAAATTACTATTATTTCAAAAAAATGACAAAACATTCTTTAGCAAGTCAAGTCTAACACCTTAAAAAAATATCAATTATCATATTTTTCTACAAAATTCCAAAATTGATGTCTAAACCAAGTACAATACTCGGTTTCATGTTTTCTAAAACAAACTCCGCAATACAAGACTAACACATGCAAATTTCTATTTTTTTTTGCAAAACATTAGCAAAAATGAAAAATGCGAAGTAAAACACTTTCAAAAAAAATTAATGATCACATTTTCTAAAAAACACAAAAAGTTATGACTAAAACCATCAAAATAAAAGGTTCGGTTAGCAATTAAAGCTGGATGAAATGTTGTACTTCACTTAGCAAGTCAACTCAATGG
This sequence comes from Luzula sylvatica, assembly GCA_946800325.1. Taxonomy (NCBI): domain Eukaryota; kingdom Viridiplantae; phylum Streptophyta; class Magnoliopsida; order Poales; family Juncaceae; genus Luzula; species Luzula sylvatica. Next base: position 21,809,642 of record OX326961.1, read on the forward strand.
AATGTCACCACAAGGAGTCAATACGAAAATGAGAAGATACTCAGTTTCATGTTTTCATGTTTTCTTAAAAAACTATGTATTTGTTGACTAACACAAAGAAATTTCTATATTTTTAAAATTCGAAAAAGACAAAAAGTGAAGTCTAACACCTTCAAAAAAATTATTTATCATATTTTTCTTAAAAATGTGTAAATGTCTATAATGAGCGCAATACTGTATTTTAATGTTTTTTTTTCAAAGAACTCCACAATAGTTCAACACTAACACATGCAAATTTCTATCTTTTTCAAAAAAATTGCAAAAATACAACAAGTGAAATCTTAATACCTTCAAAAATATATCAATTGTCATATTTTTCAAGAAATTCCCGAATACATGTCTAAAACAAGCGCAATACTCAATTTTCAAGTTTGTTTTACAAAAAAATCCATAATTGAAGACTTACAGATGCAAATTTCTATTTTTTCAAAAAATTTGTTAATTGCAAAAACTGAAGTGTGAGACCTTAAAAAAGAATCAATTATCATGCATTTCTAGAAATTCCATAATTGATATCTAAAAAAACGCAATACTCAATTTTATTGTTTGTCTCAAAGAACTATATAATTGAAGACTAACATATGCAAATTTTTATTTTTGTCAAAATTTTCAGAAAATCCAAAAAGTGATGATAACACCCAGGGGCGGATCCAGGATCCATATATAAGGGGGGCCGAAATAAATAAATAAAAAAAAAAAAAAAAATCAAAATATGCAGTTTGAGGGTCTCGAACTCAAGACCTTCCATCTCACAAGCACCAAGTTTACCACTAGACTAATTTAATCTTTGTGGAATACATACAAATTTATCATATTTACTACTTTCCAAACGAACAAAATCACCTTATTTTTTCGCTAATACATGGGTTGTTGATTTCATAGGGGGGGGGGGGCCCTCCCGCTCGCCCCCCCCCCCAAATCCGCCACTGATAACACCTAAAAAAAATCAATTATCATATTTTTTTTTAAATGCTAATATTGATGTCTAAAACAATCACAATACATATTTGAATGTTTTCCCCTTAAAAAACTCTGTAATTGGAGACTAACCAAGTAAATATTTATTTTTTTTTCAAAATATTTGAAGTCATACAAGGAGTGGAGAGTAATACCTTACAAAATTCAATTATCATATTTTTCTACAAATGTCAAAAGTAATCTATAAGACGGAAACAATACTCAATTAACATGTTTTTTGTCACAAAGCTCCGTAATGGAAGACTTTGGAAGAAAATATGGCTTAAGAATTAACTTGGAAGAATTTATATAAATAGGCAATTCTGCAGTCAGAATTAAGTTCGTTCGAACGAACTATATGAGTGCGTTCGAACGGACTTATTCGTGACAGTCAGATTTGGGTTAGTTCGAACGAACTACTGAAGTGCGTTCGAACGAACTAGTTCGTTCGAACGAACCATTTATGTGCGTTCGAACGGACTGAATTCCTATATATATAGAATTCTGATTTCGTTTTGACCTAAGTTTTTTCTAGGGTTTTGAGCCGTCGTTTCTCTTTCCTCTTCCACAGAATTCCAGATCAGATCTGGTGAGATTGAGAGGGAGATTCGAGCAAGGATCTTGAGAGATTGATCGTGACGGCGACTAGAACGACGTTGGCGATTTCCGATCGGTCGAAATCAAGGTGGACACGAGTAGAGGGACTACACGAGCATTCCTTGGAGAAGGTTCACGAATTTGGAGAAGTAATCGACACGTACTAACTTGTACGAGGTAATTATCTCCAACTCTTCCTTTTTCGGTGGTTTTCGAGCGTGATCCCGGTAGAATTAGGTTACGCATGCGAATTCTATTCCGCTGCACACTTTGATAAACGTGTGCGTAACCCTACAGTGGTATCAGAGCAATCGCTCGTTAAAACCATCAAAAATCGATGATTTAATTCGGATTTAGGAAATTTTAGAATTTTTGGGCTGAATTTCAGAAATTTGAAAAGCTGGCAGAATAGGGTTCGTTCGAACGAACTTGGAGTTGCGTTCGAACGAACCTAGTGTTCGGTTCGAACGAACCTAGTGTTCGGTCCGAACGGACTGATCTGTTCGAACGAACTTGGAGTTGCGTTCGAACGAACAATTTTCTGGACAACCAATTTGTTTTTTTCTGTCAAAAATGCCCAATAATTTTAAAATTTCCAATTTATAAATTCGATACGGTATAGCATATAGCCTAAAACGGGGGTGATTATTTGTGTTGCTTGTAATGTGTGTTGTGTGGGGGCCGGTGAGCTTTCCAAATTGTATTTTATTTAATTATGTGGGGACCGGTGAGTCTTCCAAAGTTGTAATAAAATAAAATAGGTTTAGTTTTGAAGAAGGACCTTCAAGGCAAGACGACACGACACGACACGAAGATTGGATCTTCAAGAAAGGCAAGGAATCATCTTGGGTTTTAGGGTTGGGAATTTTAGGGTTTTATGATTGCTCATAAAACTAAAAGGCCTATATGCTATACCATAATTTTATTTGTTATTGTGAATAAATAAAATAAATGATTTTTACAAAAAGAAAATCCTCCCACGAAATTATCAAGTTATTTGCCTCCCAAAGTGGAACCTTCAAGACTAGTGTTTGTTTATCTGTGTTGCATGGCCATAGTCTGGCACAGATTTACACGTGCGTAGCAAGGAAGGCATACATTGATTAGGAATTGATGTGTTGCATGGCCATAGTCTGGCATGTCAATTCGCTGATTGAATGATACTCCACTTGTGGTTTGGACTTGACCAATTCGCTAGCTAGGCTAGGATTTGGGGCAAGGAGTGAGGTACACACACTCTGGTTTTGAGTTGGACTCAATACCGGACCTCACGAATAAAGCAAGAATCGTCTTGGAGATGATTGGACACCGTCCTACCCGACGTGACGTATTTTCTGAGTGGTTGGCCATAGTCACCTTAGAAATACGTTAAATACGGATCTTGTCCATTATGAGATTTAAGGTATCAAATCTCCGTTTCAATAGTGGGGGCTATTCGAAATGATAAAATAATGGGTATTTCAAGTTGTTTAAAAAGAATTTTTAATATATGAAAGACCACGCTATTAATTACATTATTTTTCAAAAATTGTAGAATTCATTGCTTTACCAAGTAATAACCGCTTCAGTTTGCGTTCCATTTTGGAAAGGGAACGAATGAACGGAAAGAATTTTCTCGACTGGCAGAGGAATCTGGGATTCGTTATGAAACAGGAAGGAAAGGCACATGTCTTGGAGACGCCTATCCCTCCCGTGCCAGGGGATGACGCAACTGGGGATGCCATATTCGAATATCAGGCCATGATGGATGATTCGAATGATGTCACATGCCTCATGTTGGCTACTATGACTCCTGAATATCAAATCCAGTTTGAGAAACAGGATGCATACGAGATTATGAAACAACTCAGGGAGATGTTTCAGGTTCAAGGAAGGGTGGAGAAGTACCAAGCTCTTGGCAAGATGCAAGATGGTACGCCTGTTAGCTCGCACCTTCTCAAGATGAAATGATATTTCGATCATCTTGAGAGGCTTGGCATAAAATTCGAGGTGGAGTTACAAACTGATTTGATCATGTTGTCGCTGCCACCGAGTTTCGATTCGTTCATTTCGCATTTCCACATGTCAGACATGAAAAGGACCATTCACCAGCTTATCGGAATGCTCAGAACATTCGAAGCTGACATGAACCCGCGGTACATGAAGTCTAGGATTTCGGAAGTATTGGTGGTTGAAGGGAAGAGTCCAAGCAATGGGAACAAAAACAAGAAGAGGAAGGCAAAGGGCAACAAGGTTGCGCCTAAGCCTGTGGGCAAGAAAGCCAAGGATGACAAGAAGTGTTTCCACTGCCTCAAGGAGGGGCATTGGAAGCGTGATTGCGAGATCTTCCCGAGGGAGAGCAAGCAAAAGACCGCTTCCTTGGACACACCCGCATCAGGTATTTCTGTTATTGATTCTTATTTCTTTACTTCATCATCATGGGTGTTAGACACTGGATGTGGGACTCATATTTGTAATAATATGCAGGGCCTAAGAAGTAGAAGATCATTGATTCGAGGCGAAGTTGATTTACGCGTCGGGAATGGAGATCGAGTAGCAGCATTAGCCGAAGGGACGTATGATTTAACTTTGCCAAATGGACTTATTTTAGTTTTGGATAATTGTTGTAATGTACCTATTTTGAGTAGGAGTATTATTTCTGTTTCGAGACTGATTGCGGATGGATATGAATTAGTTATTGGTACTAATGGTTGTTTTATTCGCAAGAATGACATTTTCTTTAGTAATGTTCTAGTTGAAAATGGTCTATATGTCTTGGATTTAGATAATAGCAACAATAATCAGTCCATTTATAACATAAATACCACTCAAACTAATGAAACATACTCATGGCATTGTCGTCTCGGACACATAAACGAGAAACACATTGCTAGACTCCAAAAGGATGGAGTGCTAGATTCTTTTGACTTAGAGTCAATAGAAAATTGTGAATCTTGTTTGATGGGTAAGATGACAAATACACCTTTCTCCAAGAAAGGAGAAAGATCGAAAGATGTGTTGGCCCTCATACATTCCGATGTATGTGGACCGATGAGTGCCGAGGCTAGAAATGGGTATCGCTAATTTGTGACTTTTACTGACGATTATAGTAGATATGGTTATATATACTTAATGCGTCACAAAAGTGAAACTTTTGAGAAATTCAAAGAGTTTCAACATGAAGTAGAACTTCAACTGGGCAAGAAAGTAAAAGCCATTCGATCGGATCGAGGTGGCGAATACTTGAGCTATGAGTTTGAGGACTATCTTCGAGATTGTGGTATAGTATCACAATGGACTCCACCGGGTACACCCCAATGGAATGGAGTATCCGAGAGGAGGAATCGGACCTTGTTAGACATGGTTCGCTCGATGATGAGTCGAACGGATTTGCCAAAGTCATTTTGGGGTTTCGCGCTTCAAACGGCCGCTCATATACTGAATAGAGTTCCGTCCAAATCGGTTGAAAAGACACCATATGAATTATGGTATGGCATGGTGCCATCATTGTCTTATCTTAAGATTTGGGGTTGCGAGGCATACGTCAAAAGGTTATTGACGGAAAAACTCGAGCCAACATCAGACAAGTGTTTATTTGTGGGGTATCCTCAAGAAACAAAATGATACTACTTTTACTTGCCTAGCGAAAACAAGGTTTTCGTGGCTCGACGAGGACACTTCTTAGAGAAGGAATTCCTAGATCGTCAAGCCAGTGGGAGTAAAATTGATCTCGAAGAAATTCGAGAACCACAAAATGAACAAGTTGATTTGGAACAAGATTCTGAGTTACCATTGGATGGTGAACCAGAATTTAGTACACAAGCTATACGTAGATCTGGTAGGAATCGTCAACAACCTAAGAGATATGGATTTCTCATTAGTAATGACGATACTGAGTTGACTCTAGATGATGAGCCAACCTCCTACAAAGTTGCTATGTCTAGCCTGGATTCCACGAAATGGCATGAAGCCATGAAAACCGAGATCCAGTCCATGTATGATAATAAGGTTTGGAATCTTATTGATCTACCTAATGGTGCTAAGACCGTTGGGTGCAAATGGGTTTTCAAGAAGAAAACTGACATGGATGGTAATGTACACACTTTTAAAGCAAGACTGGTGGCGAAAGGTTTCAAGCAAATTCATGGCATAGACTATGATGAAACGTTTTCTCCAGTAGCCATGTTTAAAAGTATTCGCATTCTTCTAGCAATAGCTGCATATCACGATTATGAGATATGGCAGATGGATGTCAAAACCGCTTTCCTTAACGGGAACCTTACCGAGGATGTGTATATGACACAACCCGAGGGTTTTGTCGATCCAAAGAATACGAATAAAGTGTGCAAGCTTGTGAAATCCATTTATGGATTAAAGCAAGCATCTCGTGCGTGGAACATACGATTCGATGAGGTCATCGCAAAGTATGGTTTCATTCAAAATATCGAGGAACCTTGTGTATACAAGAAATTCAGTGGGAGTTCGGTCGTATTCCTCATCTTGTACGTGGACGACATCTTACTCATTGGAAATGACATCCCAATGCTTAACCAGGTTAAGGCATATTTGGGTAGTCAATTCGCAATGAAGGACTTAGGAGAAGCCGCCTATATTTTAGGCGTGAAGATCTATAGAGATAGATCGAGGAGACTTCTCGGACTAAGTCAAAGTACATATATTGACAAAGTGATAACTAGGTTTCACATGGAGCAATCCAAGAAAGGATTTCTGCCAATGTCACATGGCATCGCTCTCACTAAGGATCAGTGTCCTTCAACGGACGCTGAACGTGAGAGAATGAGTCGGATCCCATACGCTTCGGCTATAGGATCGATCATGTATGCCATGATATGTACTGGACCAGATGTCGCATATGCGTTGAGTGTGACTTCCCGCTATCAGTCTGATCCCGGGGGAGTTCATTGGTCCGCAGTCAAGAGCATTCTTAAGTATCTCAGGAATACTAAAGATATGTTTCTTGTCTATGGTGGTGCGGAAAGAGATCTGGTTATCCAAGGATATACAGATGCTAGTTTCCAAACTTGCCCGGACGATTTCCAATCTCAAGGTGGTTACGTCTTCACGCTCAATGGCGGAGCTGTTGTTTGGAAAAGCTCCAAACAGAAGACGGTGGCTGATTCTACAACTGAAGCGGAATACATCGCGGCTTCGGAAGCCGCAAAGGAGACTGTCTGGCTACGACAGTTCGTGATGGAACTTGGAGTTATGCCAAGTATCTCGGGTCCCATGGATGTGTATTGTGACAATAACGGAGCAATAGCACAATCAAAGGAACCGCGAGCGCATCACAGGTCCAAGCATGTACTCCGGCGTTACCACTTGATTCGTGAGATTACGAAGAGAGGTAACGTGAAAATAATGAAGATACCTACTGATGATAACGTGGCCGATCCATTTACGAAGCCACTATCATGTGCCAAGCATGAGCAGCATGCTAGGGCGATAGGATTGGGATATCTATCGCAGTGTTAGATTGGGTATTTTATTTATGTTTCTTATTGCATAAGGGGATTCGATCTGCCTAGTGCAAGTGGGAGAACATTTATTATGCCCTAGGCGTGTTATTGGGATTGTATTTGTTTATGAGACAGATATTTATATTATTATTCATTATATGACCTAATCACCTAATCCTTCATATTTCAAAAATTTTAAATAACAAGAAAGTGTGTGAAAGGTTATTCGATTATAATAATCGGATAGAACTTGAATTTTATTCTAGTTTAGTGCATCGAGTCAATTGAGAATAATATGTTGCATGGCCATAGTCTGGAATATTGATTCGTCAATTGAAAGATAGTAAAACCACTAAACGGAATGAATATAATTCTAAAACGTCCCTCGTGTATAAAGTTGTTCATAGATTTGAACCAGGTAGTCCATTCACTGAATGGAGACTTTTACATACACTGGCATATTCGTAGATGAGATGATCAGGTTTTACTGATCTGGGACGGTAGCGTCGATTCTAGAATATGGATATACGCGGCGTCGTATATTGAACTGACCACTATATGAGTTTGTAACATGGTTAGAGTCATTGGAGACGAACTCATATCCAGATAGTGCGTTTTAGTTCTTCATACTTGAGTGAGCTCACGGATACCTAGTATGTGAAAAGACAATGCTTTGATATAATTAACCCTATGCGTAACTGTGTAGCAGAGATTACTATTGGGTATTGTTTTTAGCATAGGCAAAGGATAAGAGATTGCAAGATAGGAATTGTTCGTTTCTAACCTTGAAAAAGGATAGAGGGAGATATCTCTTGGGCCCCTCGATTGAATTGAGATTGATGAAATGCTTGGCCAAGCTCGATGGAACTCAGTAGAGTTCGCATTGTTATTATCAATCTAATTCTTATCGAGAAAGAGTGTATCTGATAAAAAAGAAAATGGGATGACTTGAAGTCTTACGCTTCACCGTGACCCTTTTGATCGGACGATATCGCGAACAAGAGAACTAGTAACACTTATCTGAGCTAGGTATGAAGATGTACTGCATCTTCATAAAGGTGTTCTCCACCTTTTTCGTGCTAATTCTGGGTAGGTATTAACGGCAGTCTAGTGCTCGCAATACCTTGTGGATTGCTGCCATATCCACTGCCAGTCTTAGACGAACCTACAAGGTCACACCAAGATTTCGTAACATATCGGATTCTCAAGATAATGCTCACCAATACGTTTGTTGGACAAACAAAATGGAATCACGTGTGATTAGATCTCATGACATATGTTGGACATATGGCCAAGTTGATTAAGTCTTAATCCAAGAGGGAGTTTGAAAGAAAATATGGCTTAAGAATTAACTTGGAAGAATTTATATAAATAGGCAATTCTGCAGTCAGAATTAGGTTCGTTCGAACGAACTATATGAGTGCGTTCGAACAGACTTATTCGTGACAGTCAGATTTGGGTTAGTTCGAACGAACTACTGAAGTGCGTTCGAACGAACTAGTTCGTTCGAACGAACCATTTATGTGCGTTCGAACGGACTGAATTCCTATATATATAAAATTCTGATTTCGTTTTGACCTAAGTTTTTCTAGGGTTTTGAGCCGTCGTTTCTCTTTCCTCTTCCACAGAATTCCAGATCAGATCTGGTGAGATTGAGAGGGAGATTCGAGCAAGGATCTTGAGAGATTGATCGTGACGGCGACTAGAACGACGTTGGCGATTTCCGATCGGTCGAAATCAAGGTGGACACGAGTAGAGGGACTGCACGAGCATTCCTTGGAGAAGGTTCACGGATTTGGAGAAGTAATCGACACGTACTAACTTATACGAGGTAATTATCTCCAACTCTTCTTTTTTCGGTGGTTTTCGGACGTGATCCCGGTAGAATTAGGTTACGCATGCGAATTCTATTCCGCTGCACACTTTGATAAACGTGTGCGTAACCCTACATACTTACACATGCAAATTTGTATTCTTTCTCAATCAATTTACAAAAATGCGAAAGTGAAGTCTAACACCTTTGCTATGACCACTTATTGCGAAAAAAACAAAATGTCCGATTTTGGTACAATCTTGTGAAAATTTGTAACGTAAAACTTTTGATAGAAATGTTCTTAAAAACATGTTATTTGGACTCACGAAGGCATAAATAGATTGCTACGACCGCTTATTTTTTTTAAAATCGTATTGTTTGTACAATCTTGTGAAAAATTGCAATGTAAAGCTTTCGATACAAATATTTTAGAAAACATGTTGTTTGGACACGCCAAGGCCGAAATAGATTGTTATGACCGCTTATTACGAAAACACAAACTTTCGTAATGTTTGTTCAATCTGGTGAAAAGTTATGTTGTAAAACTGTCGATACAAATATTCTAAAAAACATGTTATTTGGACTCCCCCAAGGCATAAATTGATTGGTATGACCGAATTTGCGAAGTAACTTCCTTAATATTTGTACAGTCTGCTGAAATGTTGGGTCGTTAAACTTTCGAATCAAATATTCTAAAAAACAAGTAATTTGGACTCACAAATAGTTTATTTGCCTATCGTCGGTTATTGCAAAATAACAAACCTCTCGTAATGTTTGTAAAATCTTTGGAAAAGTTGTGTCGTAAATTTTCCATACAAATGTTCTTAAAATAGTTTATTTGCCTAAAGGCCTAAATACATTGCTATCACCGCTTATTGTGAAAAAACAAATTTTCGTAACGTTTGTACAATCTTGTGGAAAGTTGTTTCGTCAGACTTTTGATACGAATGTTGTAAAAAACATCATATTTTGACTCCCCATGGACTAAATAGATTGATATTCCCTTTTTTTCGGAAAATAAATTTTCGTAACCTCTTGTGAAAAATTGTGTCGTTCAACTCAAATATTCTCAAAAACATGTTATTTGGATTCCTCAAGCCCTAAATATATTGCTTGGCCGTTTTTTACGAAAAAAGCAAAATTTAATAATCTTAATACAATATTGTGTAAATTGCAATGTAAAATACAAATGTTCTGCCAACATGTTATTTGGGCTCGCCAAGCCAAAATACATTTCTTTGACCGCTTATTGCGAGAAAACAAAAAATGGTAATGTTTGTACAATCTTGTGAATATTGTGTTGTCAAGTTTGCGACACAAATTTTATTAAAAACTTGTTATTTCGACTCCTCAAGACCTAATTAGATTGCTATCGCCGCTTTTTACGAAAAATAATTGTCTTAGTATGTGTACAATCCGGTCAAAAGTAATGTCGTAAAACTTTCGATAGAAATGTTAAAAAAACATGATATAATTTGGAATCGTCAAAGCCTAAATAGATTGCTATGACCATTTATTGCGAAACAACAAAAATATGTAATTAATACAATGTGGTGAAAAATGGTAATGTAAAATTTTGGATACAAATGTTCTCAAAACAAATTATTTGGACTCCCAAGGCCGAAATAGATTGCTATCATTGTTCATAACGAACAAACAAAGTTTTGTATTATTTGTACAATCTTGTGAAAAGTTGTTCAGTAAAATTTACAATACAAATATTCTACAAAACATGTTATTTGACTCCTCAAGGTCTCAATACATTGTTATATCACTGTTTATTGCGAAAAGACAAAAAATCGTAATGTTTGTACAATCTTGTGAAAAATTTTGTCGCAAAACTTTCTATACAAATATTGTAAAAAAAACATCCTATTTGGACTCCCCAAGGCCTAAATAGATTGATATGATTTTTTTTTCGAAAAAAAAAACTTCCGTTATGTTTCGTACAATCTTGTGAAAAAATGCGTCATAAAACTTTCCATACATATATTCTCAAAAACCTGTTATTCGGACTCCTCGAGACATAAATATTTTACTATGGCCTCTTTTTAGAAAAAAAAAACTTTCATAATCTTTGTACAATGTGTCCAAAACTCACGTCGTAAAACTTGCGATACAAATGTTATGAAAAACATGTTATTTGGAGTCAACAAGGCCTAAATAGATTTCCATGACCACATATTGCAAAAAAAAAAAAACTTCAGTAATGTTGTACAATATTGTGTGACTACTTTAGTGGAGATAGGCAATGTTGCAAAAAAACGGTCATTAACGGTATTTAACGGTCCAAAAAACGGTTCACGGTGGATTAACGTTACTTTTTTTGCTTAACGGTATGAAATAACGATCAACCGTTATTTGATCGTGTTTGACCGTTTTTTTTTCTCTTAACGGTGTTATATATTCGGACCGTTATTTGCATGCTATTTGTGTGAGCGAATAGAAAAATCTATTTCGGCCAAAAAGTATAACAAAATATTTATTTGGGCATGTGCCTTATTTATCTTTCAGAGTTATTTCAAGCTATTTTCGAGTTTTTTTTTCACCCTAATATTGATTATTTTATTCTTTTTGATGTTTTGTTTTGCTTTAAATAATAGTTCATACATATTTCAATTTGGGAATTCACCTTCAAATAGATGGTTATAATAATTTCAAAAAAATAATATGATATATGATATATTATTACGGATTCGAGTAAACGTAATAGTACCGCTATATCACCGTTATATTATCGTTAATCAGTAATTCACTTTAACAATGCCGGACCGTTACATTCCGTTAAACGTTATTTGCAACATTGGAGATAGGTATCTTAAAATCGCCCCCTCCTATTAAATCTTCAATAACTGGATCCACAGCCAGCCACGTATCCTTCCTCATTTCTTCCTTCTTTTCTACAGAGAAAGAGTGAAAGAGTGAATGGATATAAGCTCCGTACCGTACTCCTATGCTAAGGTGAAGCATGCGCTAGCTAAGGGGGAGCATGGTCCACACCTTTCACCTCTTTACCGTACAGAGAGAGGGGGGGCCTTATCTCTTTACCTATCTGAGAGAGAGGAAAACCATACCTCAATGCTAAAGAGATAGCAAGGCTAAAGAGAGAGGGGACAGATCGAGCCAGCCATGGCGTGTGGCGTGGAGAGAATGGCATGGAGAGAGATAAAGAAAGAGAGGGACACGCCAGATGGCACGAGGAATTTGGTATCTGGTGCATACAAGGCGAGAAATCGGGTGCATACGAGGTGTTTGTCATAATGCCTCAACATGATAATCCATTCGAGTAAGCTTATTGTTGTTGAGAAATCCGGTGCATATAAAGTGTTTGTGATAATGGCTCAACATGATAATTCATTCGAGTAAGTTTTAGTATCTAAGATAATGCATACAAGGTGTTTGTTATAATGCCCCATTATTTATGCAAGGTATTCTCGCCTCAAATTGGTTTCGACTTAACTAAAAATCTGGATGTGGTATTTGGCCAAGGCTCTGACTCTGAGCACTCATCGGTGCCATCGTTACGACATGATCATGCTCAACGAAGGTTGCGATACTCGAAGTTTGATTTGAATCAAACATTTGTAAGTTGTCGATTATACATATTTTATTTTCTACGGTTCAGGAACTTTAACAATGATAGGAGAAAGTCAATTTGGAGGTGGATCTTCTCTCTTTAGCTCTATTGATGGAGGGTAAAAAAACTATTTTACCCCTCAATTCAGTTTTTATAATATTCTTAATTGTATTTTATTTGTTTCAGTTCTTAATGGTCCTGACGAAAAATAGTACTATTGACGAAAACCAAAAGGATTCGGAAATTAGTTCTCATGAAGTTCCGCCTTGTCTTACCTTAGCCACTCGAGATGAATTCATTGTGGGTATTTATTTATTTCAAATGAAAATTTCGCATATAATTTTATTTTTTTGAATTTAAGCAACAATGATAAAGAGCGAATCACAATTTAGCGAAAAGTACAATTCGAAATTTTTCCCGCAACGCTAGAAGCGGCAACTGCAGATGCATCAGTACAAACTGCTCGTCTCGCAAATAAATCTCGTCATAGAAAATAGGTACATAGATATACTCATTTCTACCTTATTATTATAATATTCTATATTTGATGTTTATATTATGAAATGTTTGGAAACAAGGATGGATCTGACGGTCTTTTGTTTGCGTTTTGAAGTACCGACGCATCCAGTTCTGTTAACAATGATGGTACGCTATATAATTATTTATTAAGTTGTTTAAAGTTTGACCATTTATTATTATGACATATTGTTTTTTTCCGATTGATGATAAGGTGTTCGACAAAATTACTCTAAGAAGTTTCTTCATATTTGAAGATTCGAATAGTAAATTACTCTTAAGACAAAATTACTCTAAGAAGTTCCAGTAGTTTCGGGTTTAGTTCTCGATGATTCTTGGCTTTATCATCCTGATTTCACTATTGCCTCAAAGCAAGTAGTTTTAATCTATATCTTAATCATTATATTATTTTATATTTACTATTTAGTTTGTGTATAGATTTATTTAGGTAATATTTGATTATTTAGGTACGTGATCTGCCTCCAATTAGGGAATTAGGGCATGGGACCAACTCTTCAGGCTGCGTCCACTGGAATTTTGCAGGTATGCTCTAAAACATCATATTTACCCTTCCAAAATAAATATATATAATATTTACTCTATCATGAACATATAAAATATTATATTTTTGCCAAAAGGATCATCGATTATGTAACAGGAAGTTAACATTTGGATATTTTGTTTTTTTAAAGAGTAAATATGATTTTTTAATTTTTGGAAGGGCAAAATATGATATAATAAATTTTGGAACGGTAAATATGTTAATTTTCCATTATTATTATTTCTGTATAGCTTGTTGGGACATATCATTGCACATTCAATTCGACACAAAAAGCTTTTGGTTTGGATGATTTCAGAAAAATCCCTAATGGAGTAAATGGTATATTAATAGCCATAAGATCTTTGCAAATTCGCCATAATTGAAGGGCTCTTTTGAAATTTTGCTGAGTATTGTTATTTGATTTTCAGGTTTGGAAGAAAGGATGCTTTTAGTTTGGGACGCAATAGTGGTAAGAAATAATAAGGATTGATTTATTCACCACTTCATTATGCAAAATTATTACTTTAATTTGTTTAAATTTCATAAAAGGCCTTGTTTATGCTGAAATTGCAAATGTAGTATTGAAAATTACAATAGAACTTGTAATTACTTTAAACTTAACGCCATGAAGTAATTTATCATAATCCAAGTTTGACAATTTTGACAGAATACAGGGTCTTTTTCGCAAATTTTCTTTATATTCATATATTTAAAATATTTTTTTTTACAATGAACCCATCTTTACTAGAAATACCAGATGGCGAGATAGACAGAAGACAAATAAGCATAGCAAATCTTATTTTACTCGCAGAGGACAAGCAAAAAATATGGTTTGTTATATTTACTTTTAATTTATCTCACTTGTACAATTTTACAATTTTACTTTAAGGAGTCTTTTTGAATATCTTCATTCTCTTATATGCGGAGTAAAGATCCAAATGCAAAGAAACCCTCTCACAACCAAAGGTATTTTCTTTTTTTTTCATTATTTTTTTGTATTATATTAGATTATTTTAAATATGTATCTATGTTTTTACAGTTTGGAGTCGAAGAGGACATATCAGGATGGATTTGATTTTTTTGAGTTTGTCAGGGACCAACATGAAAAAAACCAAGATGATGACGACGAAGGTACTGCGGGTTTTATTTTCCCCGTCTAATATCTGGTGCCCATTGTATAAATATACAATTATATAAATATACAGGTACAAAGTTACTGTTTTAATGTATCTTTATTATATTTGTAATTTGTAATTTTTTTAATTTCAAGGATTACCCAGTTATCTTTCGAATCGGCACTGAAAGAGAATATGCAACGAATCATGGACATGATAGTAAAAGTAAGTACAATATATGAAAATAAATATTATTATAAATTATAAATTTCCAATTAAATTTGTTTAGAAGTCCATAAGTATTCAACAAACCTCATTAAAAAAATTAATTTGTCTTTATTTTTCTGTTAGCAATATTACATGTAATATCCTGACATGTTGGCCCTTCCAGCATTTACTATAATCCCTCGGGTCATTTTTTATTTTATTTTTCTATTAATTAATTGCAAAATGATATAATCAAATTGAAAGAAAAATCATTCTTGGTATGTATATATACAGGGCAGTACTCTTTATGGGCAAGAACAGTTTATTTACTTTGTGTCAAGTGTTAGTACTTTGATATTATCTTTATCTATTATTTAATATGTATAATAATGATGATTTTTAATTTTTGCAACAATTAACCTTAATAAATGAGCTTTCCATAACTAAATTAGGTTTACCGATTATGAAACCTCCCAATAAGGTGTTGACTCTTGAGGACTCCTTAATGATTGACAAAAAAGGGCTATTGAATCGTTCCATGGTGATACATTTTACAAGTATGTATTATATCACTAAATGAGATAAAATTAATTTATAACTCTTATTGTATTGAAATATTTTTATCATTGTTATTATAATAGATATATAATTGTTATATTATATATAGGAATACAAACTTTATTGGTGTTAATACGTTTCAATAGATATAGAAACATGATATAGAAGTATGTAGACGATAATATTAATAAAGTGTTCATTCTCTTCACGGTGACCTTTTTATATACAAGAAAAAATAGAGGAATCTTTCAAGAAGCCCCTATTTTTTCATAGAATTATCAAAAAAATCCTTTACTTGTATGGATTCTTTCATAAACTCATTGAACTTTTTTGAACTCCCTCTCTATGAAGTTAAACTCAAGTTTTTCCAATCTAATATTCTTTTTACCTAAATACTCATTGAGCTATTTTCATATTTCATTTATTATTTTGTTTAAATCAAAAGACAAAAAAAAAATATTTTGCTTATAAAATAAAAAATGAATATGAAAAATAAATACAATCATAAAATACAATAATAAAAATAATATTTTACACAAAATAAAATTATAATTTGCATACAAAATTATCGCTTTTTTGCATAAAATAATATCATTAAATAAATTAATGTATTGCCAAATATTCATAATATATTGTTAAATAATAACACAAAAATCTATGTTGAAAAAAATATATTAATTATGTTTTATGTTGAATAAAATAGATATGTAAATAATTGAACCATGGGTATTTTGGTAAAAAAAAGTTGTATTTAGATGGAAAAAATCAGCGAACTCCATAACATTTGATATTAATAGATATCTGAATGATAAAATTAGCCATATGTTGAATTATAAAATTTGTTTCATTAAGAAAAAATAGTTGTAACCCCAAAAAAGAACAAATATTTGCCATATGTCAATATAGTATGTCTTTCAAATTTTATAGAATATGATATGATATTAATTAATTATTGTGTCTTGACAAAAAACTCATACAGAGTACTACTTATTATTAAGAAAATGGAATGAAATAAGACATGTATAATCGAGCGGTACTTCAAGAAATAGTTTTGATGACATTTTTGTTTGTCAAATTTCTACGAGAGATGAACTTTTGATATATTAAATATTCCAAAGTGTTTTTTTTTTGTGCTGATTTATATTTAATGTATTAAATTAGTAATACATTTAATTATCACTTATTTAATTTGAAAATACAGTCAACGAATGTAATGTTGTTAAATTCAACTATGTTTGCTAAGGTTACAGAGTAAAAAAAATATTTTTTCAGTGTTGTATTGATATATTATTGTGAATACTTTTAGTAACTTTTAGTAACTTTTAGTAACTATGTGTGCCTCTATCTCTCAGAAAAAAACCAATTTTAATGTTTAAGGCGGATATTCAAAAAGCTTTTGACACTATATCATGGGATTTTATGATCAAAATATTAGAAGCTAGAGGTTTCAAAAAAAGATGGATTAATTGGATGAGATACTATATCTTGGGTGGATCGGCAAAATTTTTGCTAAACGGAATCCTGGGAAAGACAATATACATGAAGAGAGGAGTGAGGCAAGGGGACCCACTGTCTCCCCACCTCTTCATTTTGGCTATGGATGTCTTGGGTAGAGTGATGGAAAAATTAGGCAGTATAGGTTTTATTGAGAGGCCAATACTAAACTCTCATACCACTCTTTTCTATGCGGATGACTCCTTGTACTTTATCAAGCCAAATATTGTACAAGTCACAAGGTTAAAGTACATCTTGAATGTATTTGCTCAGAATTCAGGTTTGACCATTAATTATGATAAATCTGAGCTAATAATTTTACCGAATGACACCCAAGGGGCTTAGGAAATGGCTTCAGAAATAGGATGTCCTCTGGTACAACTTCCCATTAAATACCTAGGATTTCCTCTCCATTACAAAAAGCCGAGAAGGGAAGATTATATGGAATTAATTGGAAAATTTCATAAGAAATTGGAGGGGTGGAGGGGAACTATTCTAAGTATTGGAGGCAGTTTAATACTTATCAATTCCGTCCTCTCTTCACTACCAGTTTACTATTTTGGGGTGTTTAAATTTCCTAAATGGGTATTGAAGGAAATGGAGAAGATTAGAAAATATTTTTTATGGAAAGGAAATTCAAAATCAGGGTATAATCTAGTGGGCTGGGAAACTGTTTGTAGACCAAAAGAGAGGGGGGGGGGGGGGGGGGGGGGGGGGGGGGGGGGGGGGGGTCTAGGAATAGTCGATTTAGAATTGCTCAATCAAGCCATGATGGTCAAATGGCTATGGAAATACCACCTCGGTGACAATGGTCTGAGATGGCACCAATTAGTGAATGGAATTAGCTGGCATGAGCCAGCAGGTGCAAGGAATCGAGGAGAGTCTTATTTTTGGAGAGATGTTCAAAAGAACTTATCTTTCTTTAACCAATGGACAAAATTCATCATAGGGGATGGAAAATCGGCGAGATTGTGGTTTAATGATTGGGGCTTTGGAAGACTAAACTTCTCCCTCCCCAATCTGTTCTCTTATGCGGAGAACAAGGAAGTAACAGTGGAAATAATTAAGAAGGGGAAAGATCTAAGAAAGAATTTCAAGCCTAACTTGAGCTCGCAAGCTGAAATGGAGCTAGGCTTGCTGAAAAATTTCTTGAATAAAATCACTCTTGTTCAAGAAAGAGATAAAGTGGAATGGATAAGTAATAAGAAGGGGATATTCTCAACTAATGAAGCTTACAAAATTTTAAGTGAGGGGATCTATACATACAGTGAAAAAGAAAAAATATGGAGAGTAAAGATTCCACCACTACGTATAAAAAAAATTTACTGGATTTTGCAACAAGGAAAAATACTTACGCAAGATAATTTAAGAAGAAAGGGAATGATAATTATTAACAGATGTTACCTATGTAAGAGAAGTGAAGAATCAGTGATCCATCTTGTCGAGGATTGCGGTTTCGTCCAATGGCATTGGTCCATGCTGAAAAATGAGACCCGTCATTTGCTCAGATCGACAGACACCATTGCAGAAAAGCTTGACAATTTGTTCGATTCAGGAGGCACTCAAGCTTCCAAGCAACTCCTCGCAGTGTTCTTCTTCGTCGTTTGGAGGGAGAGATGTCGGCGAATTTTCACTGAAGAAGCCAAAGAAGGAAACCTGTTAATGGATGAGATAATGGCGGAATGGGATTTAGTGAAAAAACGAGACCAAATTGCAGAAGATAAAACGTAAGTGAGCTTGAAGGAAAAGAACTCGAAAATACCTAAAATGGAGAAATCGAATTTGGGGGAGATGTGAAGTGAAAGGGAGACGCGAGAGAGACAGATCAGCTTTTTGGTTTGCTCCCATTGTTGAATATGGGCATGAATATGGGCCGAATGAAAAAGGCCTGACCTCAATTCTTTTTAGCTATCTTTTCAATACAGTAATGTTTTTGTTTTGGCTGTAAAAAGTGGCATGTGTAAAATACTTATTTTATTTATTCAAAAATTCAGAGGGATAATTAAGCCCTCTCTGAATCTCTTCAAAAAAAAAAAATTAAAATGTTCGTAGCGTAGCGCGGGTATTGTCCTAGTAACTATAACGCTCAACATTGGTTTCTAATACCTCTCTTCCACGTAGTTGCCACTTGAGCCGTTCGATCTCTTGCTCTTTATTCGTTCCTGTACCGTCTGATGCTTTGCTTTGGCCTTCGTGCCTAGGTTTTCGCCTCGGCCACTTTAACCTTTCCATCTCTTCCTCTCTTTTTATTGTGGCTTCTGCAAATCTCTGCCGTTTCTTCTTCTTTTGCCTGCAGCATCTCGATCGCTCTATATCTCGGCCACACCTCATGCTTGGTGCTGTTCTGCCCTTACTCTAGGCCTGTTCCCGCTCTATGTTAACATGTGAGTTCTTTCGATTCATTGTTCCTTTTGCTTTCTCTCGGTTGTGCCATGGCTCCGTTTCCTTTTACATATGGAATTTGTTGACCGCCACGCTGTTTGTGGGTTTCGTTTGTGCGTATTTGCGAAATTTAACGCCTACGTACGGTTCCCGCGAGTGTGCTGTTGTCAATGCATAATAGTTGTCAAAAAAAAAGGGGTTGACGCAAACATACATTTCTCTCTCTCTATGACAATGCGGTTTATTTTTTTCTGTTCACGTGACACTGCGTAATAAAGTGACTTATTCACATAGATGGTGTTTGGCATCAAGATAAAGTGGGTATAAGTTACTTTATTAGTCTATTTCTTTTTCAAACATGCACAAAATTAAGAGGGATAAAATGGAATAGGGATAAAAAGAAAGGATTAGGTTATCACCATTTTTTGTGGTGAAAACTTTGCTATTTTCTTATACCTCTCAAATTTTACTAAAATACCCCCATTTATCATGAATATATATTGTTATAATATAATATAATACAATATAATACAACATAATACAATATAATATTATGTAACATAATAAAATATATTACAATATAATATAATATAATATAAAAATAATATAATACAATATAATTAAAATAATACAATATTTTATAATGTAATGTTGTATAATATAATATGATATAACATATGTAATATAATGTAATAACATATTAGTACAATAATATATTTTCAATATAATCTAATTTAATATAATATAGTATAACATATGTAATATTGTTGGGTATCAGCGTCACTACCGAGCCCCGCACAGCGAATTGTGAGGCCCGGTCCGACCCGGTCCCGAGGACCACGTCGACGACTCGATCGTACAAATACTAAACTATGTGCAACTACTTATGAAATTAACTCTTAATTCATAGAGAATCATACCGCGTGAAATTGATCACGGAGATGGGTTGACTGCGTAGTTGCTTTGCTCACTTCGATCCCGGTAACACGCACGTTCCACGCCCGCGCGATTCGACACCTTGCTCAAAACTCCTTTTGTCGTATACAACCGAAATTTGTCCGGTTCGTCTTCGACCTTGCTCTCGATTGATCACACCAGAAAATCTCACGTGAGATTTCTCTACTCGTATCCACCTCGAGCTCGCGTCTTTCGGTTGTGGAAAATTCCCCTAAAATTTCCGCAAACTTGCTCAAAATTGAATCTCTCTAATGGAGTTTTCTTCAACTTGTCTCACAAGTTTTTTCCTCTCTCAGATCCAGAATAATGACTTGAGGAAGAAGAAGAGATTGCTCATATCTTATAATCAAAGCCTCCATTAATGGGGCATTAATGAGTATCAAAACTGCTAATCCAGAATTTGGATCACAGTGCGTCATGACGCACGATATGGTGCGTCATGACGCACGAGTCACGAGTACTAGATCTAGCCATTATAATTGTGCTCCGTCATGACGGACAGGACTGTGCGTCATGACGCACCACCGTCATGACGCACTAGATGGTGTGTCATGATGGCATACTCATTGATTGGGTTATACATAAATACATTACTGTGCGTCATGACGGACCATATGGTGCATCATGACGAACTATGTAATTTCTGTGATATTTGCATAATCTCATTATGCATCCAATCGTTCCGACGAACGCGTACGTTCATCTACCCTCATATATACAATCTACTAGTTGATCTGTAACTGTATTTCCTTCAAATATAATGTAATGTATTGTCATATAATATAATATAATATTATGATATAACATAATATAATATACTATGATATCATATAATATAATATACTATGATATAATATAATATAATATAATATAACATACTACAGTATAATATAATATAATATAACATACTATGATATAATATAATACTTAATATTATACTATGATATAATATAATATATTATATTATAATATTATTATTATTATTATATTATAATATACTATCCTCACCCTCGCATATATGATTATAATATGATGATGATTATTATTATTATATAATATACTATGATATAATATAATACTTTATATTATACTATGATATAATATAATATATTATATTATAATATACTATCCTCACCCTCGCATATATGATTATAATATGACATGATATAATATAATATAATATAATATAACATGATACAATATAATATAATATAAAATAATATAATATAATATGATATGATATAATATAATATAATATAATAGAGAATAATATAATATAATATACTACATTATATTATAATATAATATAATAAAATATGACATAATATAATATAATATAATATAATACATTATATTATATTATAATATAATACAATATAAAATAATATAATATAATATAATACATTATAATACAATATAACATATATTTATATTATAATATGATGTAATATAATATAATATAATATAATACATTATAATACATTATAATTTAATATAATATAATATAAACAATTATAATTTTACATAATTTAATATTATATAATGTAATATAATGTAATATAATATTAATCTATGTTTTAAGGGAATATTTATCGTTTTAAATTATTAATTTGAAATTTATAAGAAAAAGGGTATTTTGGTCATTTCAAAATATTCAATTTTGAAATCAATGCTATCCCAAAATTTATCCACACAACATTACAAAACACCATTCCAAAATTTACGAATAAATAAGAATAACTCAGTGTAGGGTTACGCACACGATTATCATAGTGTGCAGCGGAAATTAGTTCACGTGCGTAACCTAATTCTACCGGGATCACGCCCTAAAACCAACGAAAAAAGAAGAGTTGTGAAGATTATTACCTCGTACAAGTTAGTGAAAGAAAATATGGCTTAAGAATTAACTTGGAAGAATTCATATAAATAGGCAATTCTGAAGTCAGAATAAGATTCGTTCGAACTAACTATATCAGTGCGTTCGAACGGACTTATTCGTGATAAACAGAAGTGGGTTCGTTCGAACGAACATTTAGGTGTGTTCGAACGAACTGGGTTCGTTCGAACGAACTATGGTGCGTTCGAACTGACCTGTTTCCTATATATATAAAGTTCTGATTCCGGAATTTAACCTAAGTTTTCTAGGGTTTTGAGCCGTGGTTTCTCTTTCCTCTTCCACAGAATTCCAGATCAGATCTGGTGAGATTGAGAGGGAGATTCGAGCAAGGATCTTGAGAGATTGATCGTGACGGCGACTAGAACGGCGTTGACGATTTCCGATTGGTCGAAATCAAGGTGGACACGAGTAGAGGGACTGTACGAGCATTCCTTGGAGAAGGTTCACGGATTTGGAGAAGTAATCGACACGTACTAACTTGTACGAGGTAATTCTCCGAAACTCTTCCTTTTTCGTTGGTTTTAGGGCGTGATCCCGGTAGAATTAGGTTACGCACATGAACTAATTTCCGCTGCACACTATGATAATCGTGTGCGTAATCCTACAGTGGTATCAGAGCAATCGCTCGTTAAAACCATCGAAAATCGATGATTTAATTCGAATTTAGGAAATTTGAGAATTTTGGGCTGAATTGCAGAAATTAGAAATACTGGCAGAATAGGGTTCGTTCGAACGAACTTGGAGTTGCGTTCGAACGAACTGGTCTGGTCGAACGAACCTAGTGTTCGGTTCCAACGGACTGATCTGTTCGAACGAACTTGGAGTTGCGTTCGAACGGACCTATTTCTGGTTCAAAAAAAAAAAAAAATGTTGAAATTTTTTTTTCTGACGTTTCTCGATCTAACTTGGAGTTGCGATCGTTCGAACAATTTTCTGGACAACCAATTTTTTTTCTGTCAAAAATGCCCAATAATTTTAAAATTTCCAATTTATAAATTCGATACGGTATAGCATATAGCCTAAAACGGGGATGATTGTTTGTGTTGCTTGTAATGTGTGTTGTGTGGGGGCCGGTGAGCTTTCCAAATTGTATTTTATTTAATTATGTGGGGACCGGTGAGTCTTCCAAAGTTGTAATAAAATAAAATAGGTTTAGTTTTGAAGAAGGACCTTCAAGGCAAGACGACACGAAGACGACACGACACGAAGATTGGATCTTCACATGAAGCAATGAATCATCTTGGGTTTTAGGGTTGGGAATTTTAGGGTTTTATGATTGCTCATAAAACTAAAAGGCCTATATGCTATACCATATTTTATTTGTTATTGTGAATGAATAAAATAAATGATTTTAATAAAAAGTAAAATCCTCCCACGTAATTATCACGTCTTATGTCTCCCTAAATGGAACCTTCTAGACTAGTGTTTGTTTATCTGTGTTGCATGGCCATAGTCTGGCACAGATTTACACGTGCGTAGCAAGGAAGGCATGCATTGATTAGGAATTGACGTGTTGCATGGCCATAGTCTGGCATGTCAATTCGCTGATTGGATGATATTCCATTTGTGGTTTGGACTTGACCAATTCACTAGCTAGGCTAGGGTTTGGGGCAAGGAGTGAGGTACACACACTCTGGTTTTGAGTTGGACTCAATACCGGACCTCACGAATAAAGCAAGAATCGTCTTGGAGATGATTGGACACCGTCCTACCCGACGTGATGTAATTTTAAGTGGTTGGCCATAGTCACCTTAGAAATACGTTAAATAGGGATCTTGTCCATTATGAGATTTAAGGTATCAAATCTCCGTTTCAATAGTGGGGGCTATTTGAAATGATAAAATAATGGGTATTTCAAGTTATTTAATAATGAATTTTAATATATGAAAGACCACGTTATTAATTACATTATTTTTCAAAAATTGTAGAATTCATGGCTTTACCAAGTAATAACCGCTTCAGTTTGCGTTCCATTTTGGAAAGGGAACGAATGAACGGAAAGAATTTTCTCGACTGGCAGAGGAATCTGGGATTCGTTCTGAAACAGGAAGGAAAGGCACATGTCTTGGAGACGCCTATCCCTCCTGTGCCAGGGGATAAAGCAACTGAGGATGAGACATTCGAATATACGACCATGATGGACGATTCGAATGATGTCACATGCCTCATGTTGGCTACTATGACTCCTGAATATCAAATCCAGTTTGAGAAACAGGATGCATACGAGATTATGAAACAGCTCAGGGAGATGTTTCAGGTTCAAGCAAGGGTGGAGAAGTACCAAGCTCTTGGCAATGCGACGCAATGCAAGATGCAAGATGGTACGCCTGTTAGCTCGCACCTTCTCAAGATGAAAGGATATTTCGATCATCTTGAGAGGCTTGGCATAAAATTCGAGGTGGAGTTACAAACTGATTTGATCATGTTGTCGCTACCACCGAGTTTCGATTCGTTCATTTCGCATTTCCACATGTCAGACATGAAAAAGACCATTCCCCAGCTTATCGGAATGCTCAGAACATTCGAAGCTGACATGAAACCACGGTACATGAAGTCTAGGACTTCGGAAGTATTGGTGGTTGAAGGGAAGAGTCCAAGCAATGGGAACAAAAACAAGAAGAGGAAGGCAAAGGGTAACAAGGTTGCGCCTAAGCCTGTGGGCAAGAAAGCCAAGGATGACAAGAAGTGTTTCCACTGCCTCAAGGAGGGGCATTGGAAGCGTGATTGCGAGATCTTCCTGAGGGAGAGCAAGCAAAAGACCGCTTCCTTGGACACACCGGCATCAGGTATTTTTGTTATCGAATCTTATTTCTTTACTTCATTATCATGGGTGTTGGACACTGGATGTGGGACTCATATTTGTAATAATATGCAGGGCCTAAGAAGTAGAAGATCTTTGATTCGTGGCGAAGTTGATTTACGCGTCGGGAATGGAGCTAGAGTAGCAGCATTAGCCGAAGGGACGTATGATTTAACTTTGCCAAATGGACTTATTTTAGTTTTGGATAATTGTTGTTATGTACCTACTTTGAGTAGGAGTATTATTTCTGTTTCTAGACTCATTGCGGATGGATATGAATTAGTTATTGGTACTAATGATTGTTTTATTCGCAAGAATGGCATTTTCTTTAGTAATGTTCTAGTTGAAAATGGTCTATATGTCTTGGATTTAGATAATAACAACAATAATCAGTCCATTTATAACATAAATACTACTCAAACTAATGAAACATACTCATGGCATTGTCGTCTCGGACACATAAACGAGAAACGCATTGCTAGACTCCAAAAGGATGGAGTGCTAGATTCTTTTGACTTAGAGTCAATAGAAAATTGCGAATCTTGTTTGACGGGTAAGATGACAAAGACACCTTTCTCCAAGAAAGGAGAAAGATCGACAGATGTGTTGGCCCTCATACATTCCGATGTATGTGGACCGATGAGTGTCGAGGCTAGAAATGGGTATCGCTATTTCGTGACTTTTACTGACGATTATAGTAGATATGGATATCTATACTTAATGCGTCACAAAAGTGAAACTTTTGAGAAATTCAAAGAGTTTCAACACGAAGTAGAACTTCAACTGGGCAAGAAAGTAAAAGCCATTCGATCGGATCGAGGTGGTGAATACTTGAGCTATGAGTTTGAGGACTATCTTCGAGATTGTGGTATAGTATCACAATGGACTCCACCCGGTACACCCCAATGGAATGGAGTGTCCGAGAGGAGGAATCGGACCTTGTTGGACATGGTTCGCTCGATGATGAGTCGAACGGATTTGCCAAAGTCATTTTGGGGTTTCGCGCTTCAAACGGCCGCTCATATACTGAATAGAGTTCCGACCAAATCAGTTGACAAGACACCATATGAGATATGGCATGGCAAGGTGCCATCATTGTCTTATCTAAAGATTTGGGGTTGCGAGGCATACGTCAAAAGGTTATTGACGGAAAAACTCGAGCCCAGATCAGACAAGTGTTTATTTGTGGGGTATCCTCAAGAAACCAAAGGATACTACTTTTACTTGCCTAGCGAAAACAAGGTTTTCGTGGCTCGACGAGGACACTTCTTAGAGAAGGAATTCCTAGATCGTCAAGCCAGTGGGAGTAAAATTGATCTCGAAGAAATTCGAGAACCACAAAGTGAACAACAAGTTGATCTGGAACAAGATTCTGAGTTACCATTGGATGGTGAACCAGAATCTAGTACACAAGCTATACGTAGATCTAGTAGGAATCGTCAAGAACCTGAGAGATATGGATTTCTCATTAGTAATGACGATGATGAGTTGACTCTAGATGACGAGCCAACTTCCTACAAAGGTGCTATGTCTAGCCTGGATTCCTCGAAATGGCATGACGCCATGAAAACCGAGATCCAGTCCATGTATGATAATAAGGTTTGGAATCTTATTGATCTACCTAATGGTGCTAAGACCGTTGGGTGCAAATGGGTTTTCAAGAAGAAAACCGACATGGATGGTAATGTACACACTTTTAAAGCAAGACTGGTGGCGAAAGGTTTCAAGCAAATCCATGGTATAGACTATGATGAAACGTTTTCTCCAGTAGCCATGTTTAAAAGTATTCGCATTCTTCCAACAATAGCTGCATATCACGATTATGAGATATGGCAGATGGATGTCAAAACCGCTTTCCTTAACGGGAACCTTATCGAGGATGTGTATATGACACAACCCGAGGGTTTTGTCGATCCAAAGAATACGAATAAAGTGTGCAAGCTTGTGAGATCCATTTATGGATTAAAGCAAGCATCTCGTGCGTGGAACATACGATTCGATGAGGTCATCGCAAAGTATGGTTTCATTCAAAATATCGAGGAACCTTGTGTATACAAGAAATTCAGTGGGAGTTCGGTCGTATTCCTCATCTTGTACGTGGACGACATCTTACTCATTGGAAATGACATCCCAATGCTTAACCAGGTTAAGGCATATTTGGGTAGTCAATTCGCAATGAAGGACTTAGGAGAAGCCGCCTATATTTTAGGCGTGAAGATCTATAGAGATAGATCGAGGAGACTTCTCGGACTAAGTCAAAGTACATATATTGACAAAGTGATCACTAGGTTTCACATGGAGCAATCCAAGAAAGGATTTCTGCCAATGTCACATGGCATTTCTCTCACAAAGGATCAGTGTCCTTCAACAGACGCTGAACGTGAGCGAATGAGT
Organism: Luzula sylvatica; assembly: GCA_946800325.1. Taxonomy (NCBI): domain Eukaryota; kingdom Viridiplantae; phylum Streptophyta; class Magnoliopsida; order Poales; family Juncaceae; genus Luzula; species Luzula sylvatica. Next base: position 21,836,942 of record OX326961.1, read on the forward strand.
CGGATCCCATATGCTTCGGCTATAGGATCGATCATGTATGCCATGATATGTACTAGACCAGATGTCGCATATGCATTGAGTGTGACTTCTCGCCATCAGTCTGATCCCGGGGAAGTTCACTGGTCCGCAGTCAAGAGCATTCTTAAGTATCTCAGGAATACTAAAGATATGTTTCTTGTCTATGGTGGTTCGGAAAGAGATCTGATTATCCAAGGATATACAGATGCTAGTTTCCAAACTTGCCCGGATGATTTCCAATCTCAAAGTGGTTATGTCTTCACGCTTAATGGCGGAGCTGTTGTTTGGAAAAGCTCCAAGCAGAAGACAGTGGCTGATTCTACAACTGAAGCGGAATACATCGCGGCTTCGGAAGCCGCAAAGGAGGCTGTCTGGCTACGACAGTTCGTGATGGAACTTGGCGTTGTGCCAAGCTACTCGGGTCCCATGGATGTATATTGTGACAATAACGGAGCGATAGCACAATCCAAGGAACCGCGAGCGCATCACAGGTCCAAGCATGTACTCCGGCGTTACCACTTGATTCGTGAGATTACGAAGAGAGGTGACGTGAGAATAATGAAGATACCTACTGATGATAACGTGGCCGATCCATTTACGAAGCCACTATCACGTGCCAAGCATGAGCAGCATGCTAGGGCGATAGGATTGGGATATCTATCGCAGTGTTAGATTGGGTGTTTTATTTATGTTTCTTATTGTATAAGGGGATTCGATCTGCCTAGTGCAAGTGGGAGAACATTTATTATGCCCTAGGCGTGTTATTTGGATTGTATTTGTTTATGAGACAGATATTTATATTATTATTCTTCATATGACCTAAACCTTCATATTTCAAAAATTTTAAATAACAAGAAAGTGTGTGAGGTTATTCGATTATAATAATCGGATAGACCTTGAATTTTATTCTAGTTTAGTGCATCGAGTCAGTTGAGAATAATATGTTGCATGGCCATAGTCTGGCATATTGATTCGTCAATTGAATGATAGTAAAACCACTAAACGGAATGAATATAATTCTAAAACGTCCCTGGTGTATAAAGTTGTTCATAGGTTTGAACCAGGTAGTCCATTCACTGAATGGAGACTTTTACATACACTGGCATATTCGTAGATGAGATGATCAGGTTTTACTGATCTGGGACGGTAGCGTCGATTCTAGAATATGGATATACGCGGCGTCGTATATTGGACTGACCACTATATGAGTTTGTGACATGGTCAGAGTCATTGGAGACGAACTCATATCCAGATAGTGCGTTTTAGTTCTTCATACTTGAGTGATCTCACGGATACCTAGTATGTGAAAAGATAATGCTTTGATATAATTAACCCTACGCGTAATTGTGTAGCAGAGATTACTATTGGGTATTGTTTTTAGCATAGGCAAAGGACGTGAGGTTGCAAGATAGGAATTGTTCCTTTCTAACCTTGGAAAAGGATAGAGGGAGATATCTCTCGGGCCCCTCGATTGAATTGAAATTGATGAAATGCTTGGCCAAGCTCGATGGAACTCAGTAGAGTTCGCATTGTTATAATCAATCTAATTCTTATCGAGAAAAAGTATATCTGATCAAAAAGAAAAGAGAATGACTTGAAGTCTTAGGCTTCACCGTGACTCTTTTGATCAGAAGATATCGCGAACAAGAGGACTAGTAACATTTATCTGAGCTAGGTATGAAGATGTACTGCATCTTCATAAAGGTGTTCTCCACCTTTTTCGTGCTAATTCTGGATAGGTATTAACGGCAGTCTAGTGCTCGCAATACCTTGTGGAATGCTACCATGTCCACTGCCAGTCTTAGACGAACCTACAAGGTCACACCAAGATTTCGTAATATATCGGATTCTCAAGATATTGCTCACCAATACGTTTGTTGGACAAACAAAATGGAATCACGTGAGATTAGATTTCACGACATATGTTGGACATATGGCCAAGTTGATTAAGTCTTAATCCAAGAGGGAGTTTGAAAGAAAATATGGCTTAAGAATTAACTTGGAAGAATTCATATAAATAGGCAATTCTGAAGTCAGAATAAGGTTCGTTCGAACTAACTATATCAGTGCGTTCGAACGGACTTATTCGTGATAAACAGAAGTGGGTTCGTTCGAACGAACATTTAGGTGTGTTCGAACGAACTGGGTTCGTTCGAACGAACTATGGTGCGTTCGAACTGACCTGTTTCCTATATATATAAAGTTCTGATTCCGGAATTTAACCTAAGTTTTCTAGGGTTTTGAGCCGTGGTTTCTCTTTCCTCTTCCACAGAATTCCAGATCAGATCTGGTGAGATTGAGAGGGAGATTCGAGCAAGGATCTTGAGAGATTGATCGTGACGGCGACTAGAACGGCGTTGACGATTTCCGATTGGTCGAAATCAAGGTGGACACGAGTAGAGGGACTGTACGAGCATTCCTTGGAGAAGGTTCACGGATTTGGAGAAGTAATCGACACGTACTAACTTGTACGAGGTAATTCTCCGAAACTCTTCCTTTTTCGTTGGTTTTAGGGCGTGATCCCGGTAGAATTAGGTTACGCACATGAACTAATTTCCGCTGCACACTATGATAATCGTGTGCGTAATCCTACAGTTAGTACGTGTCGATTACTTCTCCAAATCCGTGAACCTTCTCCAAGGAATGCTCGTGCAGTCCCTCTACTCGTGTCCACCTTGATTTCGACCGATCGGAAATCGCCAACGCCGTTCTAGTCGCCGTCACGATCAATCTCTCAAGATCCTTGCTCGAATCTCCGTCTCAATCTCACCAGATCTGATCTGGAATTCTGTGGAAGAGGAAAGAGAAACGACGGCTCAAAACCCTAAAAAACTTAGGTCAAATTCCGGAATCAGAACTTTATATATATAGGAAACAGGTCAGTTCGAACGAACTTAACATAGTTCGTTCGAACGAACCCAGTTCGTTCGAACGCACCTAAATGTTCGTTCGAACGAACCCACTTCTGTTTATCACGAATAAGTCCGTTCGAACGCACTGATATAGTTAGTTCGAACGAACCTTATTCTGACTGCAGAATTGCCTATTTATATAAATTCTTCCAAGTTAATTCTTCAGCCATATTTTCTTTCACTCAGTATCTCTCAAATAATTTATAACTCACCTTATCATCTTCCCAAACGGAGTCATATTTTTCAAGTTGTGCTGATGATGGGGTTTTCTCTCTCTCTCTCTCTCTCTCTCTCTCTCTCTCATTTTTATTCTTATTTTCACTCTCTGCTTGTAATGTTTTCTTCTCTCTCTACTTATAGGGCCCGTTCGGCAAGCGATGGAATAGAGGAATGTAGGAATAGGGAATAGACAATTAAACCATTTTATTCCAACGTTGTTCGGCAAAACTAATGGATTAAGAATATAGGTTTAAAAAGAATGAATGGTGCTAATGACCAAAATGCCCTTATCGTATAAATTAATTTTTCTCTAATTAAAATCAAATCAAATAATAATAATAATAATTATTATTATTATTATTATATTATTAATATTATTATTATTACAATTAATATTATTATTAATATAATAATAATAATAATTATTATTATTATTATATTAATTATTATTATATTATTAATATTATTATTATTATTATTATTAATATTATAATAATTATTATATTATCAATATTATTATTATTAATATTATTATTATTATTAATATTATTATAAATATTATTATAATTATATTATTAATATTATAATAATAATAATAATAAGGAGGGGTAAATTGGTCCAAAATAAAAAACTATTTGATGGAATAGATCTATTCCATGTTTTATATGGAATAAAGATAAATCGTTTTCCATCACTTTAATCCTAAACCCTAAACCCTAAACCCCCTTGGCAGCAGGACGAGCAATCTGCCAAGACGAATCTCTCGTGGCAGCCAGGACGAGCAATCTGTGAGCCATAGCCATGGCAAATAATCGAATTTGGAAAAGAAGGGGAGGAATTGTTGTTTTGGAAAGAAGGATCTTAGGCAACGTGTGGAAAGAGCCTCCGTTCCGTCTATCAAACATATCTAATCAGAGCATCTATTTAAGATTAATCCGACGGCTTAGAACCTTTAAGTACATTAAGCGATTTACTTAATTGAGTACGTTAGCTTTTCTCTCTCTCTCTATATATATATATATATATATATATATATATATATATATATATATACAGGGCTGCTAAGGAGAATCCATAAATCGAATCCAAAAAACGAATCCACGAGCGGAGGGACCTTTTTGTAATTTTGCCAAAAACATTACTTTCCTTTTCTCTTTCTTCTCTCGTCGTCAACCTCCTTCCTCCTCCGCAAATCCCCTTTTCTCCTTCCTTCCTCCTCCCTTTTCGCCAACCATCTTTCCCCAACACAGCAGCCACAGGCGGGAGTCCACCCGCGGCATTGACCCCACCCAGCGAACGGCGACGAGAAGAACCTATGCAGCCGACGAGCACGGCGATTTCCAGGGCATGCAGCCGACGAGCACGACGGCGATTTTTAGGGTTTCTGCAGCCGACGAGCACAGTGATTTCCAGGGCTTGCAGCCGACGAGCACGACGGCGATTTTTAGGGTTTCTGCAGCCGATGAGCACGGCGATTTCCAGGGCTTGCGCAGATTTCAGCTCACGTGAAGGTAATCTTTTTTGGTTCGATTTTTTCACTTCGGTTTGTTCTACTATTGTTTTTTGTTTGATTCCTGCTCGATTTGTGCATGATTTCATGCATTAATCACCCAGGTTTTTTTTTAGATCCTGTAGAAAGTTCGTTTCTAGGTTTTTTTCTAGATGTTGGTTTTTCTGTCTTTCATGGTTGAATTATATAGTTTGGGTCATGGACGCCTCTGCGTTTGCTTTTCTCCGGCGAGTCCATTCGAATGTGCCGACCGTCCTCACCAGATCCACATCCCCGTCATTTATTCTTCACCAGTATCAAAACACTGGAGAAATCAGTACATATCAGTACATACGAAACTTCTCTTCTAACGGTCGAAATGGTTCTTTCATACTGGAGGCGAGTCGAACAATTGCGTCGTATCCCAACAGTCGTAATTTGACGATTTTGCCCCCGCTGATAATTCTTTCCTTGCACTGAGTGGTTTGCTTATATTCTCTCGCGCGTGATTTCCTTAATTATCGATAATTAAGGCTTGAATTCGGATGTTTTGATTTCAATTCGGCAAGATTTCTTCTTGACATAAGTATTTATATCGAAATTGTTTTTATTCGACAGAGCAATTTCTTCTTCCAGTTTTTATTGCAAAATTGGCAATTTGCATTTAAGGACCTGTATTATTTTATTTACATAAATTGGATGTTATGTTTTTCTTTTGCAGGATAGCACTACATGTACGTTTCGAGGAGCGTTTTGGAATACTGTATGGGTGAGTATTTTTTTAATTTGTTTTTGTGATGAGGGACTATTTTGTAATTTATGAAAATTGTAGGGATGGATGCGCAAGTTTCGTACGCTTTTCATTCGGAGAGGAAGTCGCATCCAGAGAAATTTAAAAACCAGTTTTCCAATCAGGTGAATTTTGATATTAATTAAATGAAATCCATTTCTAAAAAAATTAGAGTTTTAGGGTTTAATTGTCAATTGTTGTGCAGAAAACATATGTTAAATTAGGATGGACACAAGGCTGGTTTTGCGCCCCTTTTATTCACCCTACTTCTCGGTCTCTCTCTCTCTCTCTCTTAGTTTTGAATTTTAAATAAATTTTAGTAAGTTAAAAAGGAAATTAATGTGATTTTTTTTGAAATAATACAGTAATATTGCGCAATTAGCGAAGGTGAAAATAATGAAGAAAAATGGGAAATGGGAAAGACTTCACATTCCTCACAGGTACCAAATTTTCAACATTTACCATCAATATTAATTAATTAATTGAATACCCTAATTATTTTTTAATTAATATGCAGCCTGATAAGAAACATATCAAAATGATTTAGTAGAATACCCTAATTTTAATTAATCGATGCGGTGCAGACGTCAGACGACACGGAGGACGGTCCGCCAGGTGCAGGTGTCAGACGACACGGAGGACTGGCCGCGAAGCGACCCTCTTGAAACAACGCCACCGTTATTCGAAATCCGAAGAGTGCATAAAGACCGGGTTCGTGCATTTAATGCGGTCCGTGAACCGGGCCTACGACCTGGTCCGCGGAACCGGTGCGCGCGTGGTGCGTAACAAAGCTGGCGGGGATTTCGTCATGCTGTGCGGGCTGTGCATACGCGATTGTTTCGTCGCTCATGTCAAGTGTGATGTCATCCTGCGGGCCCCGTTTGTCTCCGTCACGATACATAATAATTTGTTGTAAATTCGAGGACTGAATTGTAATTTTGACATTTTTTTGTAAAATCATATGGTACTGTTATTTTGTTGTAAAATGGTATATTAGGTTGAGAAACGGTATAATGAGTATTTTGGACACGTATGTAAATTAATGTTGCATTGAATTGTGATGGTAATAAGTGTACTTGAAAAATTATTTGTCCATATATTTTTATTAATTTTGTAAAATATTGTGGTGCTCTTTTACTGAGTAGTAAAATCAGTAAAATCAATGACAAAATCAAGGGTGTTTGTGATTTGTGAATAAATAACAAAGAAATGGAGGGTCCAATATTTGTGGAAATGGAGGTGTGTGTCCATTTCGATAAATAGTTGCCTTCATTCCAATAATATAAAAAAAAAAAAATTGAAATCAGAACACAATACAATAAAGTTTTGAATTCATAACACAATATAAAGTATATTTTGCTAAATTAAATCATATATTTTGCTGATTATATGAAATTAATGATCGTATTCATCGGATAATTAACTATATTTTAGTATATTCAATCATATATTCTGTTAAACTTAATCGTATATTTTGCTAAATTCAATAATATATTTTGCTGAATTATATGAAATTAATGATCATACTCATGAGATAATAAACTATAATTTAGTAAATTCAATCGTATATTATGTTAAATTTAATCGTACATTTTGCTAAATTCAATAATATATTTTGCTGATTATATTAAATTAATGACCGTGTTCATCGGATAATTAACTATATTTTAGTAAATTCAATCGTATATTTTATTAAATTTAATCGTATATTTTGCTAAATTCAATAATATATTTTGCTGATTATATGAAAATTAATGATCGTGTTCCTCGGATAATTAACTATATTTTAGTAAATTCAATCATATATTTTGTTAAATTTAATCATATATTATGTTAAATTTGATCATATATTCTGGTAAATTTAATCATATATTATGTTAAGTTTAATCATATATTCTGTTAAATATAATCGTACATTTTGCTAAATTCAATCATATATTCTGGTGAATTATATGAAATTAATGATCGTATTCATCGGATAATTAACTATATTTTAGTAAATTCAATCGCATATTCTGTTAAATTTACTCGTATATTTTGGTAAATTCAATAATATATTTTGCTGATTATATTAAAATTAATGATCGTGTTCGTCGGATAATTTACTATATTTTAGTAAATTCAATCATATATTCTGTTAAATTTAATCATATGTTCTGTTAAATTTAATCATATATTCTGTTAAATTTAATCATACATTTTTCTAAATTCAATCATATATTTTGCTGAATTATATGAAATTAATGATCGTATTCATCGGATAATTAACTATATTTTAGTAAATTCAATCGGATATTCTGTCAAATTTGATCATATATTTTGCTAATTCAATCGTATATTTTGCTAAATTCAATCATATATTTTGCTAAATTCAGTAATATATTTTGCTAAATTATATGAAATTAATGATCGTATTCATCGGATAATTAACTATATTTTAGTAAATTTAATCATATATTCTGTTAAATTTAATCATATATGTTGATAAATTTAATAATATATTTTGTCAAATTTAATCATATATTATGTTAAATTTAATCATATATTTTGCTAAATTCAACAATTGAGCTTTTGAAATTCATATATGTACTTTTTGAATAATCAAAATCAGGCAATAATAATAGGAACTATAAAGAAAATAATATATCATTGACATAAACAAGAAAAAGTAGGTTCAAATTTCTCAATTCAACACACAAAGTTTAACACAAAACATAATATCAAAAATCAACTAAAAACTAACATTCTCTTTACTGATCACCAGGTAGAGTTTTGGTAATATCAGAATCACCTAAATAACATTAACATAAATAATAATTTAGATAATTGCTTAAAACAAGTGAACATGAAATAATGATAATTATGAGGGGGGTAAATAGAAAACTAACCAGGATCAATAATGCTGAGGCAACACACCCTGTAGTACTTTCCACATGCGGTACCAAGATCAACATTGTCTAATTAAATTCAAACAATTAAAAATTAGATCATTTCCTAAAAGAAGTAATTAATAATAATCAATACCTAGTGATTTCGATGGACACATCAATACCTCTACTCAAATCCTGTTGGACGCAATTCATCGAACACCTTGTGATCGAGCAAATAATCCATCGAATTAACATATTCATATTAGATTTCAGGTTTCGACCTGTCAAGCTTCGACGTGCCAGCGAGATTCGCCTTGCCCAGCTTCGTCTTAAGCTCCTGAGCTAGGAAGTTGCTCTAATCTAACCTCTGCGAAAAAGTCAAGGTCGAACTGGCCGCTGCCTTCTCTTCAAATTACCTCCATTAATCCGATAAAATCACAAAAACAAAGAAAATGGATCGAAATTGCGTGTTTCAAGAATCGATCGAGAATGGATCTAGTCGACGCCAAGAATGGATCGAGAATGGATCGAGAGATCTAGTCGACGACATCCTTCACAAGCACCCTCGTCGTTTCATCGCGCATGAAGAACACACATCTGTATCTGGCGAAGAGATAATAATTACGATCTGTTATGCAGAAAGGATGCGTGAGTGAGTGAGGAGGGAGGAAGCGTGTGGGAGAGAGAAAGGGAATGGTCGCTGTGGAGAAGAGATAATAATTACAAAAACAACCCTCTTTTTATTTTAATCTAACCGTCTGTTAATAATTACGATCAGGTCCCTCCGACTCTACAGATATTTATCTTAGATCTTTGGATTCGAATTGTGGATTCTTTTTGTGGATTCTATTTAGCATTTCTCTCTCTATATATATATATATATATATATATATATATATATATATGGTAAATTTTCAAGCACCCTGGTCCAACTCGTGGTGCATCTCTTACTCCGTGTCCTGTATTAGTTGAAATTCACATACTATAGGAGAAGAATTTGGACTAATTTATCCGTATTCTTGGTTTTCACTTAACTTTATATAATTTCTTTATGCCGTTCACAATCATCTTAGTCGTTAAATTATGATATATAAACGAAAGAAGAAGTGTTATGTATGCTTTTAAAAAAATTAATATGTAATTTTATAAAAAATTTGGTTTTTTTTCATTTTTTTTGACATTTATATTAGTCATAAAGTTTTTTCTAAATTCAATTTTGTGAAAATATTATGTGAAAAAACACAATGCAAAAGAGGACAAATTTACATAATTTTAAAACCCCGCCGTGATGTCATCTATATTGTTTTAGGACTTGTAATGTTCTCTTTTATCCTATACAAAACCCTAAGAATCAACTTCATAATTTTGGAGGGTAGGGTCCCTAATAAACTGTGTTATGTGAATACTTTAAAATCAAGTCGTCATTGTATCGCAAAACGATATCTATACGGTACTCGTCAGATACGTATCTGATATTCCATGTAATGTATTCCAATTTTATTTTTTATCAAATAATAACAAGTATCTTCCGGATACTTATAGCGTATTAATAAATATCCTTGTAAAACAACAAAAATAATTTGAAATCGAAATAAACGAGTAATACATATAAATATAGAATCAAATATAATAAATATTTAATTTATAGGCCAAATTTCACATGTACCCCTACAAAACCTCATAATTTCACGTATATCCCTGTAAATCGTGAAATATCATGAATACCTCTACAAAACTATTAAAATTTCAAGGATGTCCTTTTTGTTAGATTTCGGTTATCTATTTTTGAAGATACCGGTAATTAGTGATTTTTCGATTTTTTCGACATAAATAATTATTCCACATTTACACAAGGAGTAAAATTGAAAAAGCAAAAATTAGCGATAATCTTAACGAATAGCTAAACGAAATCTTATAAAAATAACATCCATGAAATTTTAGTAGTTTTTTAGGGGTATTCATGATATTTCACGTTTTGCAGGGATATACGTGAAATTATGGGATTTTGTAAGGGTACATATGAAATTTGGCCTAATTTATAACATGTTTATTTCAGTAATAATAAAATTTTAATATATTTTACATCAATAATATAGTATCAATAATAGACATATCGTATATTGTTTTTTAAACTAACACATCATTGTACCCGTATCGTGTTCGGGATACGATATTCATATCCCGTATTCGTGAAATATAACTAATAATGTGTATCCATACAACATAACTAATAAATAATACTTTTACTTCATGTCGGTCTTATTTTTGTTTTAGGATAAATCTTTTGGACTAAGGTTCGATATTTATTTAGACTAAGCCCAACCCAACCTGAATTTAATAAGATCTTTTTGTTTAACGAAAATCAATCCATTTAAATATACAAATGAAAGATTCTTCTCTAATTTTTGTGGTCGAGATATGCATGAACACGGGGATAACTAACAAAAAGGAACTTGTCAAAATAAATATTCGTCCACTTAGGTCAGAAAGGAACTTCCACTCAGGTCCAAAAGGAATGAGGCCCCCCCCAAACACACACACACACACCACACACCACTATTCACGATGTGGGGGAAATAATATCCATCTACCAAATTTATACCTCCCATTTAAATTGATGGTTAATTGAAATTATTAATTATATTGATGACTAATACAATTATATTAACGGTTAATTATATTTGAATTAACCGTTAATTCAAAACACAATTAACCGTCGATTGAAATGAATGGTGCAAATTGGAAGGGGCAATTAAAACCACACCCCACTACTCACAAATAGGATACAAATCGTGAATAGTGGGGGAAATTTGAGGGACACGGTATAATTATCCAAAAGAAAACTACAAAAGGGAACTTCCACTCAGGTTAAAATAAATATTCGTCCACTCAGGTCAAAAAGGAACTAACAAAAAGAAACTGCCACTCAGGTCAATAGTCTTTGAAGTGTATTTTATCAATGATCGTCCATGAGTCAATATCATTATTTTATCAAGTCGTATCTTATCGGATATCGATACTCGCCGAATACTCGTCGGATACGTATCAGATATTTCACGTGACGTATTTGAATATTTTATTTTAAAAAAATAACGAATATTTCTCGGATACTTTCGAATACTTATCGGATACTTTTAATGTATACATAAATGTACTAGAAAACTAAAAATATAAATTTGAAATTGAAACAAATGAGTAATACATATAATTAAATAACTAAATATACTAAATATTTACTTAATGAAAAGTTATCAATGTAAAAACAAATTTTTAATATATTTTACGTCCAATACATAATATATAAAAATATTAAATATACAAATTATAAATAATAAATAATAAAATATTAAATATAATTGTCGTATTGTATTCTATGTTTTTTTTAAATTGTCGTATTCCGTATTCGTATCGTGTCGGGTACAATATCCGTATCCATATCTGTATCCGTATCCGTGCATCGTAGCATATCACTTATCAGGAAAGATTCCTTGCGTATTGAACAAGGCAACACAGTCCCTCCCTGTCAAAGTTTCTTAAACGTCCATACCAACCTCCAACATTTTCTTTTGTAATATAGTGACGTAATTGGTGTCTCTTTCGTAATATGTGTAATTCTCGTAATCTCTTTTATTTTTCTATAAAAATAATTGGATCGAAGGCGTCGCACTCGTCCGTCTCTTCAAAAGTAAATAAATAATGCATATCTATTGAATAAGTCAAATAGTCCATATCAAAAACGTTTATACGATGACTGAAATAAAGGAAGAGCACTATAATATTTTTGTCTAAAATAGTTAAGCAAAAATATCGTGCATTCCATGGGCATGCAATTTATGTGCATGCCATCAATAAAAAACGACACGTGACAGTTTGATTTTTTTTTCCAGTGTTAACCGCATTTTGTGCACTCCAAAAGAAAGTCCATATTTTATTCATGTTTTATACATTTTTCAGATGCATGTTATATATTTATGTGTTATACCTTTTTTAAATATATTTTGTGCATTTTAAATATATGATATATCTTTATCAAATACAATACATGTTATAATATTTTACATGTATGATATACATTTAGTTGCTATACTTTTTTGTATATATATATATATATATATATATATATATATATATATATATATATATATATATATATACATGTTATATTTTTTTATATCGCATGAGATACATTTATGTATGTATGATATGTCTTTTAAGATATAATTTTTTTACGGGTATGTGCAACGTCAATTTTTAAACTAAAACTACACTAATACTATCCGACATAGTTTTAATTGTATACATCAACAACAATATCCATTCATATGTGATATGTTCATACTCTATTTTAGCACATTCATATGTTCAAACTTAACTTCAATTACTATTCATTATATTTTATGATATTTATTTAAAAAATATCAGATTCATTTTTTTTTGTCGATTCAAGGTTCAAGTCTCGTCTTGACCAAAAAAAGTTCATATTTTCATTGTATTTTGAAATTATTAATTATATTGATGACTAATACAATTATATTCACGATGTGGGGGAAATAATATCCATCTCCCAAATTTGTACCCCCCATTTGAATTGATGGTTAATTGAAATTATTAATTATATTGATGACTAATACAATTATATTAACCGTTAATTACATTTGAATTAACCATTAATTCAAAGCACAATTAACCGTCGATTGAAATAGAGTGTGCAAATTGGAAGGGACAATTAAAATCACACCCCACTATTCACAAATAGGATACAAATCGTGAATAGTGGGGGAAATTTGAGGGACACCGTATAATTATCCAAAAGGAAACTACAAAAGGGAACTTCCACTCAGGTTAAAATAAATATTCGTCCACTCAGGTCAAAAAGGAACTTCCACTCAGGTGAAAAAGGAACTAACAAAAAGGAACTTCCACTCAGGTCAATAGTCTTTGAAGTGTACTTTATCAATGATCGTCCATGAGTCAATTTCATTATTTTATCAAGTCGTATCTTATCGGATATCGATACTCGTGGAATACTCGTCGGATACGTATCAGATACTTCGCGTGACATATTTGAATATTTTATTTTAAAATAATAGCGAATACTTCTCGGATACTTTCGAATACTTGTCGAATACTTTTAATGTATAAATAAATGTACTTGAAAATTAAAAATAAAAATTTGAAATTGAAACAAATGAGTAATACATATAATTAAATAACTAAATATACTAAATATTTACTTAATAAAAAGTTATCAATGTAAAAACAAATTTTTAATATATTTTACGTCCAATACATAATATATAAAAATATTAAATATACAAATTATAAATAATAAATAATAAAATATTATATATAATTGTCGTATTGTATTCTATGTTTTTTTTTAAATTGTCGTATTCCGTATTCGTATCGTGTCGGATACAATACCCGTATCCATATCTGTATCCGTATACGTGCATCGTAGCATATCACTTATCAGGAAAGATTCCTTGCGTATTGAACAAGGCAACACAGTCCCTCCCTGTCAAAGTTTCTTAAACGTCCATACCAACCTCCAACATTTTCTTTTGTAATATAGTGACGTAATTGGTGTCTCTTTCGTAATATGTGTAATTCTTGTAATCTCTTTATTTTTTCTATAAAAATAATTGGATCGAAGGCGTCGCACTCGTCCGTCTCTTCAAAAGTAAATAAACAATGCATATTGATTGAATAAGTCAAATAGTCCATATCAAAAAAGTTTATACGATGACTGAAATAAAGGAAGAGCACTATAATATTTTTGTCTAAAATAGTTAAGGAAAAATATCGTGCATTCCATGGGCATGCAATTTATGTGCATGCCATCAATAAAAAAACGACACGTGACAGTTTGATTTTTTTTACAATGTTAACCACATTTTGTGCACTCCAAAAGAAAGTCCATATTTTATTCATGTTTTATACATTTTTCAGATGCATGTTATATATTCATGTGTTATACCTTTTTTAAATATATTTTGTGCATTTTAAATATATGATATATCTTTATCAAATACAATACATGTTATAATATTTTACATGTATGATATACATTTAGTTGCTATACTTTTTTGTATGTATATATATATATATATATATATATATATATATATATATATATATATATATATATATATATATATATATATATATATATATATATATACAATACATGTTATATTTTTTTATATCGCATGATATACATTTATGTATGTATGATATGTCTTTTAAGATATAATTTTTTTACGGGTATGTGCAACGTCAATTTTTAAACTAAAACTACACTAATACTATCCGACATAGTTTTAATTGTATAAATCAACAACAATATCCATTCATATGTGATATGTTCATACTCTATTTTAGCACATTCATATGTTCAAACTTAACTTCAATTACTATTCATTATATTTTATGATATTTATTTAAAAAATATCCGATTCATTATTTTTTGTCGATTCAAGGTTCAAGTCTCGTCTAGACCAAAAAAAGTTCATATTTTCATTGTATTTTGGAGAAAATTTATTAAAGTTATAGCTTGTCAAGATATGGACTCGTGACATCTCACCAGATAATTACGTGTACTACCAATAAACCACAAAATTTCTTATCGTTTTTAATAATTTTATTGTAAATATATTTATTTTTAAACTATATATATATATTTTTAAAACTTGACTCATCTTAAAATTTTGATCCCGAACCCGAACTTTCTGGACTTATAGTTAGAACCGTCCAGTATATATAATATAGTCATGTTAGTTTACTTGTACTAGAATTATTTTTACTAAGACCGTCCTGCATATATAATATAGTCATGTTAGTTTACTTGTACTAGAATTATTTTTACTGTTATTTTTTATGGTGACTTTAAGCTATTAGATGGATTATTCATTATAAAAGGCTACCTTAATTCAAATCTAATAATTAAAAAATTATCTTTATAAATATTATTTTAGTTGTACAAATAAAATAATTACAATGTACTGGCACGTGCGTGCTACCCTGAACCCTACAAAATTCATGTGTCGTTATTTATCGTGGCTTTTTGTCATATCCTCTCGTTTTCCTATCATAATTATGATGACATCATCACGATGTTATCATGGGTAACTAGAATCTTAATTATTAATTTTAATTAACGATTAATTTGTAATTATTTATTTTTGAATATTTATAATTAACAGTTAATTGATTGAGACTCTAATTACATATTATTTTTGTATTAACCATGTATTAATCATTAATTTATTTTATTCATTAGAATATTAATTAGGAATCGTGATATCATCACGATTCTTGTGGAGAAATGAGAGAGTCATAATAGAATTTTTCTTAGTTATTAACTTATTAGGGACACCTCTCTTCCAAGACTCCCAAAGTTCGTTAAAATGATTCTTGTAAATAATTTATTATTTTGTTTTTTTTTTTTTTGTACTTTTGAGATTTTTTTTTTCGCGTATGTGAGGAAAAATATTGGGGGCCACAATGGAAAGAAAACTTTTCAATACTAACATGATATTTATTTATGGGGTGTGGCTGATAACATAACTAAATTAAATTTACATATTTTACGATAACATATTTATATTTAAAAAAATGAACAACTTACGAAAATATATCATGTTAGTATTTTCTAACGAAATTGAAGGTGGTCCTCTCCTAAGATCGGCTGCTATCTTCATTTATATATATATTTTTTGAACTTTTTTTGTTAAATTGTCTAATTTGCATTTGAATTTAAAATATCCATTTTTTGGATTAATTCATGTTATGAAGTTTCATGAAAAAAATCACAATTTATTTAATTTTATATTTGTAATTATTTTCTGTTGTGTAAATATATATTTCAAATCAAAGTTTACCTTTTAAATTTTTGTATGAAGTAGTGATATATCTAAGGTATAGAATGGAAAGTAGAGAGGGACACAAGACATCATACATATACACTTTATATGCTCTCTATAACCCATAAGTATATCTCAATATACTATTTTATATTCTATTTTATATTGAACGATATACTATTTTAAGTTGGATATTGAAGACGACTATCATCTGTCGTTCTCATGGACGTGTGCTAAAGAACGATATAGAGATATTTCCAACAATACACGAACAAACATAATAATATCTAAGGACAACGTTCACGTGATTCGGATAAACAGCTTCAATTTTATTCTTTATCATTATTCGAATATATTGTTTTAATATATTTTGTTTTAACATGTAGGGCCACCAACATTCTCAAAAACCTGAGTATGTAAGAAAAAATCGAAAGGAGAAATTATTTCACGTGAAAATGACCACCTGTCGCGTTTTTAACGAGAAGCAAAGAACTTTTTTACTTCTTTTATTTTTTTTGACGAACATAAAGTGGGCTCTTTGTCCCTCACTTATTATTTTGAGATATCGGATTAGTTGAAACTCAAATTTTTCATTTTTTGAGGTTTGAGTGGATACTCAACCACTTGAGCTAACAAGTTTTGATCACGTAACCAGATTTGAGTTAAGTTTTATTTAGAGTTTCCTGTTGATAAACCAAGAGTAGTTAAGTTTTCTTCTAAGTGAGCTCACCAGGAAGTCGGATTGAGTTAAGTTTTAGGGAAAATATATCTTGTCCACACTCTCGTCTCAACTTGTCCGTTGACCCCACTTTTCAACAAGGAAATTATTGTACATTTCTAATATTTTTTCCCACAATTTTTTATGACGTAGATATGATTTAATATCATAATTTTTACATATTAATTTATGATTTAACATTAACATAGTTAAACCAAAAATTAAGGTGTCAAATTATAAATTAAGTTGTAAAATCAAATTTTAAAAATTATGTCATATCATCAAAGGTTGTGGGAAAGAGTACCAGGGGACATACATCACTACTATTTCAATAATACTCATGTATGTATTTATTGAGCGACGCATAAAATTATAGGATTCTTTGTACTAATTTTGGTGTCACATTCAATGAAAAGAAAATATACAAAGCTAAAGTGTTAAATGTAAAATCCGTGATTAATAAAACTTAAGAGGTTATATATGGTGCTCCAAAAACTCACTTCATTGTTCTTGATGAGGTGGAAAGAAAAAATTAGATGACTTGATTATTATCATTAGTTGATTTAATTTGCGATTTAATTTATCGTTTAATTAAATTGACACGTCAATTAACATGTATTAATTTTAAATATTAAAATGACTAACATATCTATTAAACATATCAATTAACAATTAATTATATCAATAAATAATACAAATCAATCCATTTAATCTTTTATTTTCATCTCATCAATGCAGTTGAGATGAGAGTGGGGGGAAGTTATATTTTCAATAATATATAAAAAAAAAATTATATGATCATTATATGGAGAGATATAAAAGATGGCTGGCTGGACCCTGAATTTGAGTTAGATACCGTTCACCATCACATTTTTAATCAAATTTCACCATCACATTTTTTATAGTTTAATTTACCTTACAATTAACAAGAGATACATAATTAATTTACATGGTTATTAACAAGAAATACATAATTAGTTACATGTGATATCAATATAGTTAACATGGTGTTACTTAGGATATCCAAGATATGGTGCTATAATCTGGGACAGGGTAAATGACCTTTTTCGCAACATTTTGGTCATATTTTCTACATATTGCTTGTTTGTGTGTGCAACAATAAATTCGGATTCAAAACAACAAATTTTAAAAAAGGCCATATATCATGTCCATGAGATTCTCCCATAATTTTTTCACAATAGTAAATCATGATTAATCCAATAATTAGTGTTTTGGATTAACGATTAATTTATAATTATTTATTTTTAAATATTTAGAATTAATTATTAATTAGTATGGATCTTAATTTCATATTAAATTTTTAGTAACCATGAATTAATTATTAATCCAATTTGCTAATTATAAAATTAATTAGTATGGAATAATTACGGGGAAATGAGGAAAAAAGTATAATTGTCCATTTTAAAAAGAGGCCGTTTACTGTTCCTTCTGTCCAGTCCAGTCTCTTTTTCTAACCACATCAGCGTCTATGAATATGAGCTCTATCATATGCACCACCACATAATCTATATCATTAATTAGCACATTTGATTAATTAGTAATTAATAAAATATGTTCGATTAACAATTAACTAATAAATATTTAATATATACATTAATTAGCAATTAACAATTAATATTAATTAAATGTTAATCGAGTGTGTCTTATTAATTACCAATTAATTAAATTTGCCAATTAGGAATACAGAGGATGTACTGGTGCATATGAGGGAAGGGTAAAATTTTCCTTCTGAAAATATCTCACTTTTGAATCTTCAATCTTCTATCCATTTCCCTTGCGCATTATTTACGACTTTTCATCACCAGAGGACTAATGAGAAAAACCACCCCCATCAAAAGCCATCATCCGACTCAATTACACAACATTTCAAAAATGGGCACCAAATTGGAGATCGCAACCTCAGTACTAATGATCCTCTCTCTTCTTGTTCTTTGTTTGATAGACGTTCTAAAATTTGACCAGGAGATATGCCTGCAGTTGATTGCGGATTATAATTCCGATTATAATTTCGATTATAATTCCCCCAACTCATCTTCGACTTTTAACAACTCATCTAATTTCTACATTATTTCCATCACGGTATGTGCCGTAATATACTCTGCCGTATGTTATCTGCATTTGAAGCGTGTATCTACTCAGAGAGGCAAGTGGCTCAGAGCAGCAACAGCAGTATTTTAGTCATCCTTCCCATGCGTTTCTATTTCCACGAGCCTGAGCCTCGATGGGACATTGAATTTCGCCTCCTTTTAGGCATCGATTTGATTGCCATTGTCGCCTTCTTGCTTCTTAGCTTTATACAAGATACAAAAAACACAATTCTAGTCACATTGTTTTTTTCTACTCCCTTAGTTTTGCTTTATAATGGTCCTTTTTTTTTTTGTGCCCGACTATATTTAACGTTGAAGGCTTGAAGCATCTATGTGTACACTTGGTATAGTCTATTTCATCATACTTTGGCTTTATGCAAAGTACGTCTCTAATTACTTCTGGAAGGCAGTGACAATACTAGCGTTCATCGTTGTTATTGCACTTTTGGCTTTCCAATTGTTCTTCCACCAAAAAAATTATTCTAACTACCTCCGTTCTTATTTCCTTCTCATGATGATCAACACAGTCTCAGCCTTTGTGCTTTGGTTATGGATATATTACCCCAGAGTGAAGAAATGGTATGATATTTATAAGCAGGACAAATACCAAGATAACGTTAGAAAAATAGCCGGAGGGCCCCCTAGGTTCGCACTGACGGATCTTGATAAGGCAACCGGAAACTTCCAAACACCAATAGGCGAGGGAGGTTCAGCTACCGTGTTCAAGGGCGTGATGGCAAATGGCTCTTTGATTGCTGTAAAGCGGATCAAGGGTCAACCAAGTATGGAACAAGAGTTTGAAAATGAGATAAGAATCATAGCAAGCTCGCGGCATCTTAATCTGGTGCATCTGTTAGGATATTGCCTATCGCCTAGAGGCGATAGGTACCTCATCTACCCGTTTTTCGAAAACGGGTCTCTTGATTCTTGGATTTTTGCTGAAGAGGAGAAAAGAAGTCGTTTGACATGGATGTCGAGATACGGCATCGCAGTTGCGGTGGCGAAGGCACTTGCATACCTCCACTATGGATGTCGCCGTCGCATCCTACATCTTGATGACAAACCAGCGAACATTCTACTTGATGGAAGTTTTACGGCGTTATTGTCGGACTTTGGCATTTCAAAGACAATTGGTAGGGAGGAAAGCAGTGTCAGGACCAGAGCTAGAGGCACGGTAATGTGAATTAACCAATTACTCTTTATTTCTACATTACTTTTAGTATTAATTGTTGAGAAAGAAGCTCTTTTAGAACGTTAACTTTTAAGTGTGTCTTTAATATTATTTTATAATTTGAACAGATAGGTTATTTGCCTCCAGAGATGCTCGTGCCGAATGCAATTTCTGTCAAGTCCGATGTTTATAGTTATGGCATGGTGCTCTTAGAGCTTGTGGGTGGACGGAGGAATTTTCAATCGACAGTTGATAAGGGAACTCAACTGACCAGAAACACATACTTCCCTAAAATCGTGAAAGAGAAAATGTATGAAGGCAAGTTAATGGAGATAGTGGACAGGAGTTTGATAGATCATGAAGAGATCAAAGAAGATGAAGTTACGATCTTAGTATTAGTGGCTCTCTGGTGCATTCAAGAGAGTCCTCAGCTAAGGCCCACTACTAATGAGGTGCTTGATATGTTGGAAGGGCGTACCAAAGTTAACATGCCTCCAGAAAGCCCAATGTTTGTGGTGAACTTCTTGAATATGGAATTACGGTCTACTCCCGGCCGAGCTCGTGTCCTAGATGATGAAGAAACTTTATTGTCTAGTGATAACATTTCCATTTCAATTCAGTCATGTTGATGTCGATAAGATATTTATGTTAGAAATATAAACTTATTATTATTATTATTATTATTATTTAAGGTATAGAAAAATAGTAAAAAATGTAGACAATAAGTTGTTGTAGAATGTGAAATAATGTAGTGATGATATTTATTTTCTTTATGATCATTAAGATGATGGATGTGTTGTCATATGTATTTAATAACGTGGTTAATCGTTGAAATACAAATTAGTGAGGTGATAAATCATCGCAATAAAGTTATGCACCCCGCATTTAATATCCCCCAATCTACCCGCACCTGATAATTGGCTCTTAAATTTCTTAATTTGCTCATTATATGCATTAATTACTCAAAATAACATTCCATGTATATTCATGCGGGGTGAAAGCGGGTTCCAAAGTGCGGGGTGTGTAATATTGTTGTAAATCATCGGCATACCCATTAAATTATGATGTGTTAAAACATTTATGTACATATTACTGAGATGATAAATCAAATCAGATTTGAAGTTATATATGATGATGATAAACCGTTAACATACAAATTAATGATATGATAAATCGTTTACATATACATTAATGAGGTGATAAACCGTCAGCACACACATTTAATGAGGTGGTAAATCATAATGAAATTCCTATGTCCTAATTTGAAGGTAAACCCCACATTAATAATGTGATAAACCGTTGACACACATTAACGAGCCGAGGAACCGTTTGTATATACATTAATGAGGTGTTCTTATTCTAATTTCGTTTCTCCAATTCATTTCCTTAATACAAGTTTTTTCAATCTTAGAATAACTATCTATGGAGACCGATCGTTCATGGATGTATAATCGTATTGCCAACCGTTCCGTTACGAATGAGTTTTGGAATGGAATGATTGGTTTTCTAAATTTTGCTTTCGCAAATCCCGAGAATGTGCAAATAAATAGTCAAGGAAAAACATGTATTTGGTGCCCATGTAATTCTTGTCAAAATACTTCATTTCGTTCCAAATAATAGTCAAGAAAAAAAAAAATCCTACCAATTGAAATTTAAAACAGATTTTAATCGGATTTAAAAACCAAATAACGATTATTTTTAAACAGATTTTTAAAACCAAATAAGGATTTAAATCAGATTTTAAAACAGATTTTCAATTTCAAAAACAGAAACAGATTTTAAAACAGGAATAAAAAAACGAAAATTTCAAAAAAAAATTTGACAGAATTTCGACAGAAAAATGACAGGGATTAAAACATAAATTTGATAAAAACAGAAATTTCAATAAAAATCCTAACACCAAAATGGTAGAGATTTCTATAATAATCCTACAATAATTTGACAAACAAGAAGAAATGTACCTCAAAAATAAAACGCGCACAAACTCTAGCACCAATCTTAGCCTCCGAATCCAAGCTCAAGAACCTAAATTCGTAAAATAGAAACTAAAATCAATTCATGATAACAAAAATTAAAACAAACAAGTCGAAAAAGATAAGCATAAGCTTGTATGATTTCTGTGTCTAATCTAGGTATAAACGAGTCGAAAAAGATAAGTAGTTTATTTTCATATATTAATTGACCATAGTTCTTAGAGTCGGAGTCGGAATCGGAGTCGGCATCGGATCGGAATTGACCATAGTTTATTTTAAACAAGTCGAAGAGTAATAGTCGGGTGAGTCGGAACGGAATCGCCCGAGTCGGATCGGAGAGTCGGATTTTGTGAAAATGTTGTCTTATTAATTAAAAAAAATTAAAAAAAATAACACAAATGCAACTTACATTATATTATATATATAGTAATAGTCGGGTGAGTCGGATCGGAGAGTCGGAGAGTCGATTGGAACTTTGGGACAAGCCTTAGTGTCGCCCGCAATACCCGCTAAATATTTTTTACCGCGAAATATCCCTCCATGTAGAATTTTATTGCAATGTTTGCATTGTACTACTTTTTTTACCGGATCGAGATTATCAAAATGTTGCCATCCGATATCTTCTTCTCTGGCTTTGTCTTTGCCTTTGCCCGCCATATAATTTCTACAAAATAATAATAATAATTATTATTACATTTATTTCAATTTTACATAAAATTAAAACAATAAAATAAACAGAGTTTATGAGAAACAAAATAAATTACCAACTTCTTAGAAAAACAGATGTAGAAAAAACCAAAAGAAATGTTCAACTCGAAAGTGATAGAAAATGAAAACCGATGAGGAAGATGAGCATATGTGAAATATTACAACACTATTTATAGCCAAAGAGATCTTCAATAATTCATCGAATATATTCATAAAGTGATTTATACATGTTGTCTTCGAAAAAAACAATGACACGGTCTATTTTCCTTCAAAAAATGACCCCTACAAAATGATAGCGACCCCTAAACTAGCGACCCCTATCAATTAACTACAACAGATGTTATCAGCGACGGGGCCAGCTCAACACTTTATGTGACGGGCTGACGCTATTCCTTCTTTTCCGACGGCCCGACGCACTCACCGACGGCCCGTCGCTCCTTTAACCCGTCGCAAAAGATCTTTTCCAACGGCCATCATTCCGTCGGCCCGTCGGTGAAAATAACACAGTATTTCCTTCTCCAAATCATATTCTCATCTCTTCAAAGCTCGCCAGATCTGAAAAAATAGCAAAAAAAAGCTGGATCGGTGAAATCAGCCCGGAATCAGCCCGGAATCGGATCGGCCACCACCGACTCCGACTCAAGTCGGGCGACTCCGTGCCTGAGTCGGCGATCCTGCGAACTATGGAATTGACATTTGAACAAATTTGAGCCCAAAATTAATTGAAGAAGAAAAAGAAGAATGCAATTTTTACAAACTAATATACCATTTTTCATATTTGAACCAATTGTTTTTTTTTGTGAAAAGCACAATAAAAAGGCAAAATATTCATGCTAAATCGAATATATAAACAAAGAGAAAAGGATTCATTTCTAAAATTGCATCAGATTCGAAATCAATAAAAAATTGCAAGAACTACCTGTTATTTGAGAGGGGCAGCAGATCTCGATCTCCACAGAGCTCTAGAGAGGGGCAGCAGGTCGCGAAGTGATTTGTCTCGACGTGGAGCTGTGGTTATGGCCGCCTGTGGTGAGGGTGGGGCTGTGGTGAAGGCCGCTGTGGTGAGGGCGGGGCAGCAGGTCGCGGGGGGGGGGGGGGGGTTTGTGGGGGCTGGAATGGGGGCTGAGGGAGGGGGTTTGTGGGGAAGAGGGGCTGCAAAGAGAGAGATAAAGGGGGTTTGTGGGGAGAGGGCTGTGTGGGGGAAGAGGGGCTGTAAAGAGAGAGAGAAAGGGGGCCAGCGGGCTTAAGTAGTGTCAAAACTATCACCGACGGGCCGCAGCTAGGCTTCACCGACGGGTCCTAGTCTTCAGCGACAGGCCTTCAGCGACGGGCCGTGGCAGCGTCTTCATCGACGGGCAGGATCTTCAGCGACGGGCAGGAACTTCACCGACGAGCCGACGAACAAATTTAAATTTTCACCGATGGGCCGACGGAAATGACCTTTTGCGACGGTTTTGAAGAGGAGCGACGGGCCGTCGGTAGGTGCGTTGGGCCGTCGGAAAAGAGGAATACCGTCAGCCCGTCGCAGAAAGTACGCCTTATCTGCGTTGGCCCATCGCTGAAAAGTTGACTCCGTCCGGAGGCATGGTGCTCTTAGAGCTTGTGGGCGGACGGAGGAATTTTCAATCGACGGTTGATAAGGGAACTCAACAGACCAGAAACACATACTTCCCTAAAATCGTGAAAGAGAAAATGTATGAAGGCAAGTTAATGGAGATAGTGGACAGGAGTTTGATAGATCATGAAGAGATCAAAGAAGATGAAGTTACGATCTTAGTATTAGTGGCTCTCTGGTGCATTCAAGAGAGTCCTCAGCTAAGGCCCACTACTAATGAGGTGCTTGATATGTTGGAAGGGCGTACCAAAGTTAACATGCCTCCAGAAAGCCCAATGTTTGTGGTGATTTCACAATTACGTAGTATTTTGTGAAATGCTCTCGTAACTTTAGAGAACACCATCCCGGAGAGCATTTCAGCCTAATGCCGCCAAATGTGCGTGACAGCATTAAAACATGCATTCAGCAGCATATATAAATGCATTCGAACTCTGACATTGTTGTAGTGATTGATGATGTGATAAATCATATTTGATGTTCCCAATAGAGATTCAACGGGGGAACTGGATTTCACTTATCACGTCAAATTTTTGATTCGCCATCCCTCCAAGTTATTTACCAAACCTAATTTTATTATTTATTTAAAAAAATAGGATTTTTTTTTTTCAAACCAGAGACCAATCATATTTTAAAGTTGCATAGGCCGTTCAAATGGAATTTCCAACCATTCAAATGGTCACCAATATACTATTTTTTACACTATCCGGACAAACAATCTTTGAGCCGTTCGAACTGTTGGTTAATTCTAACCTAGAGGGGGGTAAATTTGGCAATCTAACTTACACTTAGTTTAGATTTAAACCTAATTTACGGTGCGGAATAAATAATAATTTAGATGATAAAGATGATACCGTACAAACACTTTGACACAAGATGTTTGTTTACGAAGTTCGGTAGGTGGTTGCTTTGTAGCTTTAACTCACCCTTTACTCGCTTAATTGACCGACTCAATTATTTGCGAGTACCTACGTCTCCGGGAATGTCTTGTGCCTCTTTTTGGCTTTCGATTGACTTCCAACTCAACTCGATTACAAGGATTTGCCTAGATCGATTTACACGCTTCTATCGATCTATAGCTTAGGCTCTTTACAATTTGTTGCACTAGCCTATTACACTTTTTCACTAATCGAGCTACAACGTGATCGGTCACGTGAGTGGGATACGATTAGTGGAGAATATCGAAAGTAGATCAACGATCTAAAGAGGTTTCTCAAGCTATCAATGGATATAGATAATCACAGCTTAGGGTTTCTCTCTTTTTAGGTTTAAATGTTTTGAAAATGAAGGAGTGGGAGAGAGAGACCCATGAAGGATTCTATTTATACTCTCTATAGAAATCCTTCAGAAAACTTGAAGTGCGTTCGAACGCATAAAGTCCGTTCAGAACGCACTTGTAGTTTGCACTAGCCGTTTCAAAATAACGTGCAAGTACATTTTGGGTCCGTTCGAACGGACAATGTCCGTTCGTAACGGACTCAATTATACATAGCATTTTGCGTTCACAGGAGCAAGAGTCCGTTCAACGCACTGAAAAGTGGGTGAACGGATTCCAGGTTGTCCGTTCGAACGCACATGTGTGTTCGTTTGAACGCACACATCCCTGTGACGTTTTCCGTTCACAGGAAGGATTGTCCGTTCAATGCACTCAGAAGGTGGGTGAACGGATTCTAATTGTCCGTTCGAACGGACATGATTGTTCGTTCGAACGCACACATCCCTGTGACACGTTTGGTTCTAATCAAGCTTTAAAGTTTTGATATGTAGCAAGTCCGTTCTGAACGGACTTTGAGTTCGTTCAGAACGCACTTCCTGCTTGACTGAACTCTTTGTTATTTTGAACATGATTTTACTTGAGTTCTACTAGGTTTGTACCTAAGGTTTATTTGTGGCGTATCCCACTCACGGAAGGCTTCAACATCTTGAGTCTTGATGTATTCCAATGGCCTTCCTTGTGTTCTTCTTTTCTTGTTTATGTTGAGACTTCATGTCCTGATTCTTGATGTAGTCCAATGAAATCTTCCTTCACAAATCCTCCTTCATCTTCGTATCGTACCTATGTTATCCTGCACTTTTCTGGATGTATACATTAGTAATGACAGTGTTTTGAAATAATCAAACTATCAGGAAATTTGAACCAACACGAACATATCATAAGATTAATTAGCAAATATTTCTTAAACGGCCAGTATGATTTGATTTTCTGATTTTTTTTATAGAACGTTCGAACGGACCACATCACTTGTTCGAACAGATCTATGTGATTTAGCCAGAGCCTCGGGAATAGAAGAAAAACTGGCAACACCTCTCTCGCGAAAGAGGTTAAATCAAGGATTTCAAATTCCTGGAGATAACAATTAACTATCTCGTAATAAATTTTGTTGATGTTTAACCTCTTTCGCCAGCTTTCCAGACGAAAGTGGATTCTCTTTCGCCAGACTGCCTGACGAAAAAACTAGTTTTGCAAATTGGAACAAACTTTTTACAAATTGGACTTTTGACAATGCTATATGTCAAAAAAAATCGTTATATACTTATATGTTAATTGACACGTTAATTTGTTGTGCACGGCATAAATGAGGATCTATGAATGACTTTTCCTTTTTGTAATGGATAATTTTATCATGCCCCTCAAATTTCTACCAATTAACATAATAATTAACAAAAATATATTTCATTAATGCTTAATTGATTTTGATTAAAAATCGTTATTTCATATTAATTTAATTATATATCAGTTAACTGTTAATGAATTTTTTTTTTTTAATTATCACGTTAATTAAGTGTTAATATGTGACATAGAGAATTGTGGGGAAACTCCGGAGACGCCGTATATTTGTAATTGAACTTCCGTAATTTCTCTCTCTCTCTCCTAATACTTATTCAACAAACTATAATTTCTCTCTCTCTCTCTCTCCTAATACTTCATTCAAAAAACTATAATTTCTCTCTCTCTCTCTCTCTCTCTCTCTCTCTCTCTCCTAATACTTCATTCAGCAAACTATAATTTCTTTTTCTCTCTCTCTCTCCTAATACTTCATTCAACAAACAATAATTTCTTTCTCTCTCTCCTAATACTTCATTCAACAAACTATAATTTCTTTCTCTCTCTCTCCAACCATTGGACTTCGGCGGTTACCTGGGTTATATGGACTCGCACCTTTACTTCATTTTAACCTCTTCATGCACGGTTATATACTCTGCCACATTTTATCTCCACATCAAAGATATATCTACTCGGAAATGGAAGTGGTTAATCATCACAGCATCTACTGCTCTAGTCGCAGCCATTCTTCCCATGCGTTTCTTCCTAGAACCACCGCGATGGGATATTGAATTTCGATTTCTGTTTGCTATGGACTTCATGGCTATCATTAGTTTCATACTTTTGAAATTTACAGACCATGATACAAGGAGCTCCGTTCTAGTTGCAATATTTTTTGGTTCTCCCTTAGTTTTTGTTTATACTAATTTTGCTTTTCGTCGTCCACAAAAAGATAACTCTATAGTAAATAATGCTGCAGCTCTAGGAGTTTATTTAATAGTATTTTGGCTTTACTTCAAGCATGTTTCGCAACGTGCGTGGAAGGTAATTATAGTGCTAATATTTATCTCAGGCATTGTGGCTGCGTCTGTGCTATTTCGTTTTGCGAAGATGCAGATGGACGGTTCTATGATCTTTTTTATTTGCCTAAATACATCTTCCGCCTTTGTGCTTTGGCTGTGGATGTACGTCCCCAAAGTGAGGGCATGGTGGAAAGTTTCGGTGGAGTATGATCAATATGAAAACCATCAAAATTTAATTTTACGGATTGCTGGATTACCCACATGGTTTGCTCTGGAGGAACATACCATGGCAACCCGCAACTTCCAAGCACCAATTGGTGAGGGTGGTTCCGGTGCCGTATTCAAAGGGGTAAAGGAAGACGGGTCTACTATTGCAGTGAAGTGGATCAAGGGCTAACGCAATGGGGAACAAGAGTTCATGAACGAGGTCACAATCATAGCGAATTTGCAGCATGTAAATCTAGTGCATCTCCTAGGATATTGTACTTCTCCTAGAGGTGATTCGTACCTCGTCTATCCTTATTTCGAAAATGGGTCTCTTGATTCCTGGCTTTTTGCCGAAGAGGAGAAAAGAAGCCGTCTAGCATGGGAGGTGAGATACAGCATCGCAATTGGAGTTGCCAAGGCCCTGGCATACCTCCACCATGAGTATCATCATCAAATTTTGCATCTTGATGTCAAACCAGCCAATATTCTCAAAAACCTGTTATTTGGACTCCTCAAGGCATAAATATTTTACTATGGCCTCTTTTTAGAAAAAAAAAGCTTTCATAATCTTTGTACAATGTGGTCAAAACTGACGTCGTAAAACTTGCGATACAAATGTTATGAAAAACATGTTATTTGGAGTCAACAAGGCGATTTCCATGACCACATATTGCAAAAAAAAAAAACTTCAGTAATGTTGTACAATATTGTGTGCGACTAATTTAGTGGAGATAGGTATCTTAAAATAGCTATAATGATCAACATTGGTTTCTAATACCTCTCTTCCACGTAGTTGCCACTTGAGCCGTTCGATCTTTTGCTCTTTATTCGTTCCTGTGCCGTATGATGCTTTGCTTTGGCCTTCGTGCCTAGATTTCCGCCTCGGCCTCTTTAACCTTTCCATCTCTTCCTCTCTTTTCATTTCGGCGCCTAGGTTCTTCTTCTTTTGCCGATCTCGATCGCTCTATATCTCGGCCACACCTCATGCTTGGTGCTGTTCTGCCCTTACTCTAGGCCTATTCCCGCTCTATGTTAACATGTGAGTTCTTTCGATTCATTGTTCCTTTTGCTTTCTGTCGGTTGTGCCATAGCTCCGTTTCCTTTTACATATGGAATTTGTTGACCGCCACGCTGTTTGTGGGCTTCGTTTGTGCATATTTGCGAAATTTAACGCCTACGTACGGTTCCCGCGAGTGTGATGTTGTTCCATGCTCTGAAATTTCGTTTTTCTGTAAGGATTCGACCTCGAATCCTTACTCAAACAACCTCGAAATTGAGAGAATTAGATAAAGATACAAACTTCAAATGAATTCGAATTCGATTCATCAAAAGTATAAAGCGACAAGGTCTCGAGTTCTTACACGAAGAAACTATTACATCAAATATTATGTCATAATTCTCTCTCCTCTCTCTATTTATAATGCGACAAAATAATAAAAGAAAATATTAACTAGACACGGTGCATCATGCACCTCGTGAACCGAAAGTGAATTTGCAATTAAACCCCTCATTTATTATTAATAACACGCATACCCTCGGGTCATGACAATACCGCCTCCTTTAAAGATCCTTGTCCTCAAGGATCAAACGTGCGAAATTTATATTAGGTTTTGGCGGTGACCTTTTCAATATAACACGAAACACCACCGTTGAAGATTTCGCATCGTACCGTATATTCGGTTTTGACGGAGGCCTTTTCAATCCGACACGAATCACCACCCTTGAAGATTTCACACCGTACCTTATATTCGGTTTCGGAGGCGGCCTTTTCACTTCATCATCGAGCCCCCCCTCGAGTCGTGCTTCGTATGGAGATAACCGCCCATCGTGAAATGCGCACAATACTCTCAAATCTTCATTCACGTTTTTTTTTTATAATCATCACTCTTAAAATGCAAATACGGATCCGCATACGTTTTACCTATTAATCGCATCGTACCCGACTCGAGCATTTTTGAAAAAATAGTCATTTCGCCTTTTGCGACTACGTCCTCCGATTCAATCTTTTTCGAATCCGATTTGCGCGCACCCGAATCCGATTCGCACTCAACCGGATCCACTTCGATCACGTCCGAATCCGATTCACGCTCAACCCGATCCGCTTCGATCATGCCCGAATCCGCTTCGATCACGCCCAAATCCAATTCGATCACGCCCGAATCCGATTCATGTTCAACCGGATCCGCTTCGATCACGCCCGAATCCGATTCACGCTCAACCGGATCCGCTTCAATCACGCCCGAATCCGATTCACACTCAACCGAGTCTGATTCCCATTCATTTGAATCCACTTCATTTGCATCGCAATTCGACTTATCATCGATACTTCTAACTTTACTAGAAAATTGAGTCGAATTCACACTACACAACATATGATCAATCTTCTTTATGATTTCGTTAAAAATCTTGTTCCTCTCCTCAATTTCTTTCTCTCGATTATACCTCGCAATAGCTTGTCTCTCCTCCCATGATAATGAATATAATCTATTACTCACATTGCACCGAGAGAAATAACGATAATACAAAACCTTTTGATCACACCATTCATTGCAATAATGAGCCGCATTTTCTCTTTCGCACCAATACCAACTTTTTCCCTCATAGATTCCTTCTCCCAATTTAATTAATCGATGCGATGATTCGGGATATACAATATCCAACAAATATATTATTTTATTACTCATCGTATCGGCTCAAAACGCTTCAACAACCCGCAAACCCGCTTAGAAACAAATCATACCCGTTAACAAATTCTGGATTCTTAACAGAATTCGAATCTGCATTCTCGAATTTGGCTTCCAGATTCTCAACAGGACCAGGAACTGTGCTGCAGACCTTCAATTCTAGATTTTGAGTAGGTCTGGAAATGGAATTCCGAGTCTTCTTATCCCGATTCTTGAAAACCAGGACAAAGAATTCGGAACCTTAAATCCCACCCAAATCGGATCAACTGTAACCCGGATCCGCTACCGTCCTCCTCCTCCTCCTCCTTTTTACGATAATGGATTCTTCTTCACAGGACGAAAGGGAAGGGTAGAATGTCACGAGGGTTTCTTCTTGTTATGGAGGTCGCAAGGTATGGATTTTGCCGTGTGATGAATCAGCGAGTGTTGCGATGGTGAGTGTGTTTCTGAAGGAGGAGTGCTGCAACGAGTGGAGTCTTTCTTCTTGCGACGAATGTCACGTTTGGTGATTCAATTGCACAAAAACGAATTCAATTTGGGAAAAAATAGAAACAATTCTATCAAATAAGCCCTCAAGCTGTATCACAGATCTAAAGGGTTTCTTAATAGAAGTAAAAATTCGAAACTTATTACAATCTCAACATAATCAATAGTCTAGATCCCCTTCTCTCACTTCCCTTATATACTAAGTATCCTATTCAGACAAGAATATGCTAATGCAAATAACAACCCTACTACCATTCTATCTGCACTCGGGGCATGATGAACCTGGTAGGAAGAATTCTGCTCTCGGTGTATGGTACACTGGAAATGACTCGCGTGTATGGCACATGCATATCTTCAAATCCCTCCACACTGTTCGTTTGGCGTCTTTTATTGAATTGCAAAATTTGCAAATAAACCCCGAAGTTTATTATTTAACACAATGGTCCTCGGGTCATGACAACGAACTGGTTCTTCATGGTCGAGTGCTACGTTTTAATTATCGCGATGCTGTCACGGAGTGTGCTGCTGCGACCTATGGAGTGCTCTGCGAGGTCTGAATCGGTTCGGACCAAGACGAACCGCGATACGATCTCGAATTCAGAAATTAAGGCCTGAATCGAGTTTGAATAGAGCAATCAAGGTCGAAATCGGGATCCGGGATCGATTGAATTGTGCAAGAATGGTCTGGAGCACACGATCGTTCGATCTTGATGAGAATTTGGGGAAGAAAGAGATCTTGGATCAGCGAAACTCGAGTCTTGGATCAGCGATTGGCGATGAGTGTGCTGCGACGAATCAAATCGGCTCGAATTGAGTCGATTTTGTATCGAGGAATCAATGATGACTCGGTCTGAATCGAGGAATCGCCTCGAATCGGGTATGGATTGGCTCGAATAGAATTGATATCTTGAATCAAGAATTCAAGAAATCCAGAAATCCAGAAATCGAGACTTCGATTTGGAATCTGGTGGCGAGGGAAAATGGATCTGAAGATGGATCAAACGGAGAGATGAACGGTTCGAAACGGATACAAACGCGATGAGATAAACGTCGTGATGGTCGGAGAATCGTCGCTCTGATACCAAATGTAAGGATTCGACCTCGAATCCTTACTCAAACAACCTCGAAATTGAGAGAATTAGATAAAGATACAAACTTCAAATGAATTCGAATTCAATTCATCAAAAATATAAAGAGACAAGGTCTCGAGTTCTTACACGAAGAAACTATTACATCAAATATTATGTCATAATTCTCTCTCCTCTCTCTATTTATAATGCGACAAAATAATAAAAGAAAATATTAACTAGACACGGTGCATCATGTACCTCGTGAACCGAAAGCGAATTTGCAATTAAACCCCTCATTTATTATTTATAACACGTATACCCTCGGGTCATGACATTTTCCAGCAAGCTTTCGGATTTCCATTGGTTGTTTTGGCTGAATGTTCTTAAGTTCGCTGATTTTTCTCTCGAACAGTAATGATCTGGTGAACTTTAAGATTGGTCTCGGACACGATTAGTTGCGAGGGACAAGGGGTAAGAGGTGAATCGCGGCTCAATGTTGAGTATTATATCTATTTCGAGATTTTAAGAATCAGCTATTCCTGGCTTGATTGGACAGCCGCTTTTTTTGGGTGTTTTGCAAATTGCAACCTGCTTTATTGCTGCCTTTTGGTGTTTAGATGAAATTTCTTGCCTTTTCCAGCTGGCGATTGATTTTTCCAATTGTTGTCCCTCTCCCCTTCATTTAGTTTGCGACTGATTTGGTTGTTTCTTTGTCCTTTTGTTCATCTCGTTGCTTTCTTGATTATTTTTTTTTTTTGAGTTTTTAAGGGGTGGGTTAACCCACACCCTATTGGATTAACACGAAATTATAGTTTTACATAGTTTTATTATTTACAGACACGACTCTTTGCTTGCCCCTCCCCCGATACCAAACATTCGTATCGACATCCGTTCTTTTACAGCCCCTGCTCTCCGAAATGAGTCACCGTGGTTCTTCTTTGTGCGCGTCATGTCACTCCGTCACGTCTCATCCTATTCTGCCATTCCGCGAGTTTCGTCTCCGCTCTTGTAACGACCTGTCGAGACGTGTTTGTTAGATCCGTGAACACCCTTGCACATCTTTCTTTCCAAATTTGGAAAAAGAAGAACATCATTTCTCCGCTGCCTTTTGTCGGCCGAAAGTCTGTACCGTACCACTCCCTTTTTTCATGCCTATTGCCATGGACAATCCATCTTTGCCAAGCTCGTTCAGTGTATGCGCATGTGTGAAAGATGTGGTGTTGACTCTCTTCAGCATTCTGATGTGAGGCAAATGGAACATGTTTTACGAGTCTTATTTAGGGATTTTAGCCCTTGTGAAGTTATATTCTATGCTTTTATGATACATATTTCCAACATCATGAATATTTCTACACTAATGTGTTCTTTGCCCATTTTCAGGAGATAGAGGAATAATTTGGGAATTTGGTCAGCACCATTGCCTCCAGCACGCCGAAGACAGTCAAAACGATATATCACATCGATATATTCGGTGAAAGATCGAGGCGGGAAAGGCAAAAACAAAATAAGAAGATCACCAAACTGCTGCAACGCACAGGGGCAACAATGGGCCTGGCCGCAGAGGCAAAATTCACAGCCCACGCAGGCAAATCTCACAGCCCACGCCTAGCCCCAGCTCTCAGCCCATGCACAAGCCCCAACAAGCTAATTTGTTGCCTTCTTTAGATTGATTTGTGGCCTCCTTTATATTGATTTGTTGCCTTCTTAGTTGATTTATTGCTCCCCTAAACCTTCCATAATTACCTTTTCCAATCAAGAGGAGTATCAAGCTTATAAATAAGACCTTAAGGCCAAGGGCAAATTATCTCTCTCTCGCCCCCCCCCCCCCCCCCTTTTCTCTCCCCTTTGGGGGCAAGCTCTCTACCATCCCCCCCCCCCCCCCCCCCCCCCCCCCTTTTTCTCTCCCCTTTGGGGGCAAGCTCTCTACCATCTCTCTCCACAAACTCTTCTCGCCCTAGGGTTGTACGTGACGAAATTGGAGTTAAGGCGTTCTTGCTCCATCTCGACACAAGGAAAGGATCGGTCATTCGTGCGGAAGGCGTTCTTCGACGAATTGAAGAGGATCCGCGTGAGAAGAAACGGAGACTCGAGTTGGCGTTCAACCGGATCGACGGGAAGGCATCGACACAAGTCACTTGGCGTTCTAGGGCTTGATTAGGTGGTTTCTTTCTTTTATTTCAGTTTTTGGTTGTGATTCTTTTAATAAATTCTTGTGTTGATTAATAAACTTGAGATTGAATTGAGTTCTTTTACTTTCTTTAAATATTTTCTTTTGTTCTAAATTTTTTTCCATGCTCCCTTCCCAAACTGAAAATCTTTAATTTAAGTTCTTATATTCTTGCTTGTTTGATTCGTAATTTCAACGCATACGCTCCTTGTGGACGAACTTGCATATTTACCCTGTGCAAAACACTTACAAATACTCGTTTCATTTTCGGGATTTCAAAACAACGACAATAATTACGCATTTTAATCGTGATCGAAATTCCCGTCATCACGTTCCGACAGAGAGAGCATCTGGACGCGATGATCCAGCCTCTTTTTCGCAGGAAATTTTGCGTCGGTACGATCTGACGGGCCATCTTCCATCCGAATGTCTTGAGTTTACCCGGTAATCGCCAATTCCACAATTTGTTCCATTGCGTGTCGCACTTTCCCCCCTTAGCGATGCCGTCGTAGGCCGATTTCGTCGAGAATAATCCCTCCTTCTCATCGATCCATTTGAACTTGTCCTCGGATTGTTGTAAGTTTGGACGGTTCTCCATTAGCCAATTCCATTCATTCTCCGTTATGGCGAAAGTCACCAGATTCGGTGTTACGTATCTCGTAATGCCCTTCCCCCAATTTGAGTCCCATAGTGGCGTCTCTCCGTCCCCGTCACACCACGTTATCCTTGTTTTGAAATAACTCTCCATTTTCAGCGTCCCTTTCATCAGAGATGAGTATTGTCCGTCTTGGCCCGCTAATATTATTTTTTTCATATTCCCGTAACATTTATCTATTATCTCCTTGAATATCGATTTTGTTTCACTTTCGTGGATTGCTTTCCAGAACCATTTCATTAGTAACGCCTCATTTCGTATTTTGATATCCGTTATTCCCAAGCCCCCCATCTCCTTCGGCAAACACATCGTTTTCCAATTTATCAATATCAATCCTTTTGATTATCTATTTCTGCTTATTTCTGCTTAGATTTGATTATCTATTTCTGGTAATTTGTGGTAATTTTCGATTCGTTTCTTTCCAACTGATTTTGTTATATATATTAAGAGTACTGTTCTTAAAAGTTTCTCGAACCGAAACTGTTGCTGCATGTCGTTCTTATCTGAAATTAATGGGACAAACACGTAGTCGCTTTATGTTGGCTTTATGGTTTGTGATTTATGAGAAAGTTGCTTCCAAGTGCCTCGATTTGAGTAAAATGGGTGCGCCTCAAGATATACTAAGCTGGTTTCGTATGATAAGAAACAATTACTGTTTGGCGTTTTGTTTGTGCAATAATGGCGATATGCTCATTCATATTATACTGGTTTCTCTGATTGATTGGTGCTTTTCAAAGATTCTCCAAGCAGAATCGATGCATAATAGTTGTTTTGGGCTGCCTGTCGTTCTTTGATGAAAAAAAAAACTCATTTTTGTCTTCCAAACTCTTAAAAAAAAATACAAACAACCTCTCAAATTTTAATTTGCTTATTTTTATTTTCTGAAATATTGATTTTGCTCATTTTTGTCCGTTCCATCAGTTAACTGCTTAGTCATCAGTTAAGTGATGATGTGACACTGTGACGTGACAATTTTTAGATAATTTCAGTGATGACGTGACAAAATTTATAATATAAAATTACACATATAAATTACATTCATTAACTCATTAAATTGAATCCATTAACAACTAATTATACCCAAACCCATTATTTTAACCCAAACCCAAACCCATTATTTTAACCTATTCATTTAAACCGTCTCTCTCAACCCGATCTGTCTCTCTCTCTGCACGCCATTGTTGGCCCCTCTCTCTCGACTCCTCACCAGTCACCATTAACGACTGGTGAAGCTCGCCAAACTCTCTCTCTCTCTGGACTCTCTCTCGCCAATCTCTCTCTATCTCGCCCAGACCCGAGCTCGCCCAGACCCGAGTCTCTCTCTCTCTCTCTCTCTCTCTCTCTCTCTTGTGACGCAAAAATAAGGTCAGATCTCTCTCTCGACTCATCTCTCTCTCTCTCTCTCTTTCTCTCGATTTTAGTTGAATTTACCCAAATTTGCTGAAATTGGCTGAAATTTATTGAAATTAAACGAAATTTAGTAGAATTTAGGGTTATTTTAGTGGAATTTCAGCAAATTAGGATTATTTTAGCCATTTTCAGGATTTTCACCGATTTCGCATGGAGGGTTCATCGCAAATTTAACAAAGTTTCAGTCAAATTAGGGTTAATTTAGCAATTTGACCAACCCCAGACCCCCAGACCCCACCCCAGACCAAACCCCCCAGCCCCCACCCCAACCCCCATACCCCACCCCAGCCCCATTCCAGACCCCCCCCCCCCCAAACCCCAAACCCCAATTTGAGCAAAACTTTGCTAAATTAACCCTAATTTGACCGAAACTTTGCTAAATTAATCCTAATTTGACCGAAACTTTGCTAAACTAACTCTAATTTGACACT
Organism: Luzula sylvatica; assembly: GCA_946800325.1. Classification (NCBI taxonomy): domain Eukaryota; kingdom Viridiplantae; phylum Streptophyta; class Magnoliopsida; order Poales; family Juncaceae; genus Luzula; species Luzula sylvatica. The sequence goes on from OX326961.1 coordinate 21,874,072, forward strand.
AAACCCTAAATTCGACTGAAAATTTGCTAAATTATCGTAATTTGACTGAAAAATTAGCGAAAAAGCAAAAAACGAGAGAGAGAGAGAGAGAGAGAGAGAGAGAGAGAGAGAGAGAGAGGTACCTACAAGTTCAGCGACGAAAAAGAGAGGGAGAGAGTTCGCTAGTCGAGAGAGTTCGCGGAGAGAGAGGCCTGGAGAGGAGAGTTGGCGGAGAGAGAGGTCTGGAGAGGAGAGTTAATGGATCGGGTTTAATTTGAGAGAGAGAGCGAGAGTGGTTTTTAATATATAATATATAAGTATAGAAAAATAAATATTTTTGCCATGTCATATGTTGTGTCATCAAAAAAAATTGCCATGTCATCGAGTCACATCATGAGTTAACTGATGACTAGACAGTTAACTGATGGAAGGATAAAACTGAGCAAAATCAAGAATTCAGGGATAAAAAGAAACAAATTAAAGTTTGGAGGGTAACTTGTAATTTTTTGAAGAGTTCAGGAGGCAAAAGTGAGATTTTTTTTCTTCTTTGATTTATCTCTGAAACTACAGGATTCTTCGGGTTTTGTTGACTTTGGCCAAATTTGAACTGATCACATGAAAATGGATAGTGTTTTGGGCTATAAAAGTAGCTTTATTTTTTTTGTTCCTGTGACAATGCATAATAGTTGTCAAAAAAAATAGGGGGTTGACGCAAACATACAGTTCTCTCTCTCTCTGTGACAATGCGGTTTATTTTTTTTCTGTTCACGTGACAATGCGTAATAAAGTGACTTATTCGGATAGATGGTGTTTGGCATCAAGATAAATTGGGTATAAGTTACTTTGTTAGTCTATTTCTTTCCAAACATGCACAAAATTAAGAGGGATAAAATGGAATAGGGATAAAAAGAAAGGATTAGGTTATCACCATTTTTTGTGGTGATAACTTTGTTATTCTCTTATACCTCTCAAATTTTACTAAAATACCCCCATTTATCATGAATATATATTGTTATAATATAATTGAATAGAATATAATAGAATATAATAGAATATAATATTATGTAACATAATACAATATATTACAATATAATACAATATAATATAAAAATAATATAATATAATTAAAATAATATAAAATAATGTAATATTGTATAATATAATATGATATAACATATGTAATATAATGTAATAACATATTAGTACAATAATATATTTTCAATATAATATAATTTAATATAATATAGTATAACATATGTAATATAATGTAATGTTTTGTCATATAATAAAATATAATATAATATAATATAATATGATATAATATAATACATTATATTATCCTATGATATAATATATTATATGATATTATAATATACTACCCTCACCCTCGCATATATGATGATTATTATTATTATTATTATTATATAATTCTTTATATTATAATATAATATATAACATGATATAATATAATATAATATAATATAACATGATACAATATAATATAATATAAAATAATATAATATAATATGATATAATATAATATAATATAATATAATATAATATAGAATAATATAATATAATATAATATAATATATTATATTATAATATAATACAATATAAAATAAAATAATATAATATAATATAATATATTATAATACAATATAACATAATATAACATATATTTATATTATAATATGATGTAATATAATATAATATAATATAATACATTATAATATAATATAATATAATATAATATAAACAATTATAATTTTACATAATTTAATATTATATAATATTATATAATGTAATATATTATTAATCTATGTTTTAAGGGAATATTTATCGTTTTAAATTATTGATTTGAAATTTATAAGAAAAAGGGTATTTTGGTCATTTCAAAATATTCAATTTTGAAATCAATGCTATCCCAAAATTTATCCACACAACATAACCAAACACCATTCCAAAATTTAGGAATAACTCATTATCCCTCAAATAATTTGTATCCACCTTATCCTCTTTCCAAACGAAACCATATTTTTCAAGTTGTGCTGATGATGGGGTTTTCTCTCTCTCTCTCTCTCTCTCTCTCTCATTTTTATTCTTATTTTCGCTCTCTGCTTATAATGTTTTCTTCTCTCTCTACTTATAATGTTTTCCGTTCTTTGCTTCGATCTATGATGAAGTACCCCAGGAGAACATATATTAAAGAAAAATTGTGCTATTTGGGGGGTCTGAGATAATTGAAATAATTTTACCTCGGAAAAAAAAAGCCGTATAAATATTCCTTTTTATTCTCGGTTCTGGATTGTTAATAAAGTGACTTATTCGCATATTCTTCAAGTTGTGCTGATGATGGGGTTTTCTCTCTCTCTCTCTCTCTCTCTCTCTCTCTCTCTCTCTCATTTTTATTCTTATTTTCGCTCTCTGCTTATAATGTTTTCTTCACTCTCTACTTATAATGTTTTTCCTGCTTTGCTCCGACTATGATGAAGTACCTCCACGAAAATAGATATTAAAGAAAAAAAGTGCTATTTGGGGTTTCTGAGATCGATAAAGAATGTTGTCTCCCAAAAAAAAAAAGAAGAGAACTTTTAGTATTCCCCTCAGATTCCCCTGATTGAATCATGCCGACATCAGGGGGCATGCTATTAATCCAAGAATCTAAATTTGCACCCAAATTTTTCACTCTGTTAATTATGCTTTCAATTAACAATCAATTATAATATAATTAATAATACAATCAAGATATCCCAATTAACTGTTAAAAACAATAATTAATAATAATTTAACAATCAGATTAATTAACAACATAATTAAGTACTAATATGTTATTAATTCTGAAAATCAGAAAATAGTACGATTAACGAACATGCTAACTAATTGGTTAGTTATTAACAAATAATTTCCGATTTTATTAATGAGTAATTTTACAATACTTTATTTGAGAACTAACAATTAACTTAAACTCCATTAACAAAAGAATTAATAATTAATCAAATGTTGTATTTTGATCAGGCCCGGCCCTGGGCTATGGCCCAGCAGGCCCGAGCCAAAAGCCCCCAAAAAAATAAAGCCCCCCAATTTTTTTTTTTACCTATATATATACATATATTAACCCATGATTTTCAAGTAATTCTCAGCAATTTCCAGCGATTCTCAGGTAATTCTCAGCAATTTCCAGCAATTTTCAGGGTTTTCCAGCGATTTCCAGCGGTTTACACCATTTTTTGTGAATTTCAGCCTATTTTCTGCGAATTTCAGGGGTTTTCTGCGAATTTCAGGATTTTCTGCAAATTTCAGGGCTTTTCTGCGAATTTCAGGGCTTTTCTGCAAATTTCAGGAGTTTTCTGCGAATTCCTGTGAATTTCTGTGAATTTCAGGGTTTTTCTGCGATTTTCAGGGCTTTTTCTGCGAATTTCAGCATAATTTCTGCGATTTTCAGACTATTTTCTGCGAATTTCAGTCAATTTTCTGCGAATTTGAATCAATTTTCTGCGATTATGCCACCTAAAAACCCCGTCTTTGTGTTCGCCTAAAGCCTCCAAAAACCTAGGACCGGGCCTGATTTTGATCATTGACTAATTTGCATGCCTAATTAATCTCAATTTTGTAAGTTTCATAATTTTGTACTATGTCATTAATTAACATACATAGTAAGGAACGTAAATTTAGAACATATTAAAAGTTTTCAAATTTTAAATGAAAATATTTTGAAACTTAAATAATTAATCATTCATATAAAATTGTTCACTTATATGATAATTAACATAATTAACATGTACAATGATAGTAATTAACATTTCAAAAGTTAATCATTTGTTAATTCATTCCTCATGTGTTACATAGATTAACAATTAAAATTACCAATTTTTAAGTAATTTAATTAGCAACTACATTATTTCAATTAATATTCCATATATTAGTCAACTAATTGATAATTAATTAAATTTGGCAACTCAATTAACACAAATTTTTACTGTCAAAATAACAGTTATAAAAAATTAATTAATATTGTTTGGTAACTTAATTATCATTTGTTGGTAAATTAGTAAACAACTCAGTGCTCACACAATAACATTTTGTATGATCATATTTTTGGTAACTTAATTCACTGTTAATTCAAATACATTCCAAATTTGTTGGTTAATTATCATTTTTTTGGCATTTTAATTAGCTGTTAATTCAGATACATTTCTCGTTTAGCCATGTATTAACTAGCTGTTAATTCGAATACATTCCAAATTTGTTGGTCAATTTTCAATTTTTGGGTAATTTAATTAGCTTTCCAAATATAATTAACCATTTTTTTAATTAACTGTTAATTCGAATACTTGTTTTGGTTTCAAATACATTCAAATACATTTCACGAAAATAGTCCAAAAATCAGAGAAATAACAGGAAAAAACACTAAAACAGTACAAAAAAAATAAAAAACAGGAAAAAACAGTCCAAAAATTAGTTTGAGTCCACATACCCTAACTTCTACCCACTTCAAACACCAAAACAGTCCAAAAATCAGGAAAAAAGAATCGCAAGATCCACTCGAATTGAAAAAAAAGATCCACTCGATTCAAAAAAACAATATAGACTAACTATAAACGCTCCAAGATAGTTCAAAAACAACCGAAAAATCAATCAAAATGGTCCACAAACCTGCATCAGGTCCAAAAACAACAAAAAATGCGCCTGCGTGTGTGTCTGCTGTGGGTGTGCGAGGTGTGTGTGCTGGTCTGTGGGTGCGAGATGAGAGAGAGAGTGTGTGTGTGTGTGGGCTGGAAATGAGAGAGATGAGAGAGAATGTTAGGGTTAGGGGTTTATATATGGATAGTCCAAATTTGAAATTTTTTGAATTCCGATCAACAGTTAATTCAATTCCGATTAATAGTTAATACAGAGCGACTTAATTCAAACATGCATCAGAGGCTTATAGGATAATTTTTTGGAGATGATTAAAATAGCTCCCAATTAACCCATGGGAAAATATACTTGGCTTCCCAGACTCCAAAAAGATGACTTGATGAGATGACAAAAGTACATTAAGTGGATTGATTAGTCTTTCTAATTAACTCGATTAAATATTAATTTACACGTTTAATTGACACGTAAATAATTTATAATATATTAATATTAGTACATGATAATTGACACGTCAATTCGATTAAACGGTCAATTAAATCACTAGTCGAGTTAATTAATAATACTAATCGACTCATTAAACCCATTTTTGCCACCTCGTTAAGAAATTTTTTTGGAGTTTGGGAGGCTGAATATATAATCCCTTAACCCATGACATCATGCTGATTCAATCAGTATGTGTTGGGAGAAATAGGGGGCACCATATATATGCTCTCCAAATTTTTTTTATGAATATACCTTTCGATTTTTATACTCGGTTCTGAATTGGTAAACAGATATTAAAGAAAAAGTGCTATTTGGGGATTTTGAGATCAGTAAACAATGTTGTCTCCAAAAAGAAAAGGCGTACGAATATTCCTTACGATTTTTTATTCTCACTTCCGGATTGGTAATAAAGTGACTTATTTACATATTCTTCAAGTTGAGCTGATGATGGGCCGGGGTTCTCTCTCTCTCTCTCTCTCTCTCTCTCTCTCTCTCATATTTTTATTCTTATTTTCGCTCTCTACTTACAATGTTTTCTTCTTTCTCTACTTATAATGTTTTCCCTTCTTTGCTCCGATTCATGATGAGGTACCGCACGAAAACAGATATTAAAGAAAAAAGGTGCTATTTGGGAGTTCTGAGATCGATGAAAATTGTTGTCTCGAAAAAAAGTTTTTATATAAAGCCGTATAAATATACCTTTTGACTTTTATGCTCGGTTCTGGATTGGTTATAAGGTGACTTGTTCACAGATGCTTTATATATGTTTATATTGATAATCGAGTGACTAATTCAGGGTTCTGAGACCGAGACCCAATGGTCTGCCATTCGTTGCGCCATAGCTGGATGAGATGAGCTGCTTCTCTTCTTAAACGTGGTACGGCCATATGTCTCCATTCCTTTTCTTATTTTTTTGTACTTTTGTTTTTCAAACTTTAGGGTTTCGGTCCTGATAGTTCGCACGTAAGCAAGACAATCATGGGAATATTTATGCACTTATGCTACTAAAAAAACCGACGGTTGTATCGCAAATTTCTTAAGGTACGGCCTTCCTCCTCTTTTCCGAGATTATTCAGTTTAATTTTGGGTTTATATAATGTTCATATTTTAGAATGGAGCATGGAGAGTTAGCGAAGATTCGGAATGAAGTTCCGAGTAGATAAAATTTCGAAGATGTGCTTCTACAGGCGACGAAAGAAAAAAGCATACGATTCTTTCCTGCGCGTTCAAAGGGTATACATCCATTTTTATATATTCTAAAAAATGAAGCTTTTGGCTTTCCATGTAATATATACGGCCTTTATATTTTTGTTATTTTGTTGCTTGAGTTGCAAATTTAATTAGTTTATTATAATTTGATTGGAAAGTTACTTGACTAATATTCTGCCAAAAACAAACAGCCCGCAAATAAATCAAACAAGCCAATGATCAGGAAAATAGTTTATAGACATTGCAACCCAAATCTTTATAGACATTGTGGGTCAAGTTATATGCATATTTACTGTTGGTTATATTTCAATAATTAACCAAATAAACAAATTAAATAATTAACTAAATGATAATAATAAATAAATAAATCAAGAACAAGCCTGGTGTAGTCGTGTCACAGCTGTCCTAAAGACAGATGACGCGCTCTAGTGCAGGATATTTCGTTTTTCCATCTCCAAAGTTCTACACCTCCGATTTGTCTCGATTCCGATCTAGTAGCACAGTCGTAGAGCGAAAGACATACACCTCGAAAGAGATGAAATCACGTACACCAATTCTTCAACCAAGTTATCTTATTTCGAAAGTTGAAGAATAAATATAATAATTGAAAGATCTATATTATATTTGAGATTGTTTGTTGTTTCTCCAACATAAAAATTGAAGAACTTCTCTTCACCTCTTCCTGATTATTAATATGAGTAGTATATAAATGAATTGGAAGAAGAAACATCATTATTCTCTATTTCGGTTTTTTATTATTTAGAAAATAAATGACAATCAATGGCCAATTGACTAGTCTTTTAATATATCAAGGGAAAAATTCTGGTATATCCCTACTAAGTACTTAAATTACATATTTATCCTTCTTAAATTACCCTCCTAAACATCTAAATTCTCGAATAAGTACAGATCTATTTTCTCTGATAAACGTTAACGGAAGAAAATAATTTGACCATTCTACCCTCGTCTCTCTTTCTTCAAGAGGGCACTCTCCCTTTCTCCCTTTCTCAATTCTCCCTCTCTCGACGTTGGCAAGAGGCATCCTTGGTGATATTGTATTTAGCTGCCAAGATCTGCCGTATAATACAATGCTCTTGCATCTCTTTGTGCACTCGTTTCATTCCGAAACATCCAAATTCTCAAATCAGTACACATCAATCTTCTCTCTCTCTCTCTCTCTCTGTGAAAATTTTACCCTGTTTTTATCAATTCATTGCGTAATTTTTTGATGAAATGTTTTATGAAATTTTCGCATATTATCGAGTTTGAGCTTAGTAATTTTACTCAAGTTCCCTTAATTTGCCTCTTCAGAATTCAAATTTGGATCTGAAGTATGCTGAAATTAGGATAATTGAGGGTTTTTTTGCTCTCTTGTTTGAAAGGGTAATTGAGTTTTTTTCTTCTCTCAATTATACCTAAATTATAATTAACGAGTCTGGTAGTAAAATTAGGATAGTAACGGCTAAAATTAGGGCAATTGAGGCTTTCATTTTTGTTGGTTTTTCGTGTTTAGATTAAAAATCGAGGGTAGATTGAGGCTTATTATTCTGCATTTTGTGTTATTTAGTTCTTAACCTTTTTCTTAATTTTGTGTTATCTGAATTTTCGTACCCATTTGCAGACAAATAATTCAAAGTCGAAACCGATTAAAAGCGAGGACGAAGGATTGTCGAAAACGGGGTCCACTTTTGGTTTGTACACTTCTCTTCTTGATTCTGCTCTTCAAGGTCACCAGCACGAGGTTGTGTTGTTCTATTCTTGATTCTGCTCTTCAAGCTCCGTCATGGAGTTGCATTGCTCTGGATTTTGAAAAGCTCGGAGTAAGAAATGTGGTGAGAAATGTGATACTGGATCGTGCGAAGAAGTTGTTTGATGAAATGCCTGAAAGAATAGAGTTCGGGATATGGTACACTTGAAGAAGCACTCGAGTTCAGCGATCAAACAACATTCAAATTCAATAAAGAGGATGATTCAAATTTGGGCCCAAAAGAATAAAACTGATCTCAAGTTAGACACTGGTAAAACTAGCTCGAGCCAAAATGAAACAAAAATGATTCAAAATTCGGTTGCGAGTCACAAAAGTTAATAGTAATGTTTTTGTGTGCTATCTTTTTAGTTGGGTCTAATGTATGTATGTACCATTTATGTATCTCTTCCAATTGTTAAATAATAATAACTTTTAAATTGTTTATGAGTATGTTTTGTTTGTTAAATAATGATAAATCAAAAAAAGTATTTGACAAACATTTGTACATTATGTATAAACAAATATTATTTACCACAAAATATTTGAAAAAGACAATTTACAAATGCATCATGAACAACAAAATCACGAAACCATCTTTAACAAAATCATGAAACCATCCTTAAGCTCAAGATACCATATTTTATTTTGTACCACTGCTTTCATTTGGTCATCATTTTATCCAACGAGATGATTTCGTGCACATCTGAAAAGTAAATCCTACTTTCTTTATTTGCCCCGTCTTTCTTGACATCTTGCACAAAAAAATATCAAATATTTTAATATACCGCACTATCCAATAAGATATATTAAACTAACTAATAGATAAATTGATTTGAAAAATTGTTACCTCGCATCTCTGAACTAAATTAGCCCACACAAATTTACACTGACCATCATTCATAGCATTCCTATCGATTCCATGACCCAACAATGTGCTTGAAATTTGCTCCCAATGGACCATTCTACCTTTTATGATCTTAAATTTCTCATTCAATTCACCCTGAAACTTTATCAGTCTCGATATTTCCACATGCTTCCACTTGTTTTTCCTCCCCAATTTAGGTTTCTCCTCGATCTTAATTCGATTTTGCTTCTCTGTTAATTTGACTACTGTTTTGTAACTTCACTTTGTTTTGCTTCCTCATAAAATTCGGCTTTTCAAATTCAATTGGTTATGACTCTCTTAGTTGGTGTTTGTAACCCCTCTTTTAACCTTCCTATCATCAGAATTGCCGCTGAATAGAAACTTAACTAAAGAATCTGATGATTCTAATTTTGGTTTCGGTTCGGATTTGAAAAAACTTGATAGTTTGTATGTCATGGACTTCATTGGTAGCCTAGGATTCCCTTTTGATAGGATCAGATGGTGTTTTTGGTTTCGATTCGGGAAAATTCTTTTTTGATTTTGAGCTAACGAAGGCTTTGTCAAAATATTCAATAATTTCGTAGCTTTATCTAATGGTGAACTTTGTTGAACCTGCAACCTACACTCTGTTGAACATGCGAACAATTCACAATTTCCATCTCCGGTCTTCAGAAATGCCCCCTCTCCAGTGGTAAAACGTAACTGTCCATCAACAGAAATGACCCCTCTCCAGTCGCCAGAAATGTGGATCCAGTCTTTGCCTCGCTGGAGAAATTCGCCAGTAAAGTGTTCGCCAGCGCCAGAGAGTGTTCGAGAGATCTAGAGGGAGAGAGACAGAGAGACGAGAGCAAATCAGGAGGAGAAGGAACTTGAGGGTTTGGTTGGTGGTTTACTTTAATGGGTTTTGTTTATTACAAATGGATTTGGATATTTTTTGTTAAGGGCATTTTGGTCAATAAAACTTAAAATTTAAAATTTAATTAGTTTTTAAATTTAAAATTCTGTTTAGTTTAATGTTAATTTAACAGCAGGATAAAATTGATATATTGTATGTTTTAGTAAGGATAAATTTGATATCAATTGTGTTTTGTAGGCATAAATATGACAATAACAATTCATGAGGGATAAATATGTAATTTATAAATTTAGTAGGGATATAGAAATTTTTTTCCCATATATCAAAACCGAAATGACATTTAATAGCATAATAGAGTATTTCAATTCCTTCTTAATATCTCATAAATTTTATTTTATTATTTATCTTAATGATATTATATTTAATGATTAATATGTTATATCATTAAAATAAATAAGTTTTAAAATTTAATTAGTATTATTTATAATAAATAATACAACATTTACACCCTGTGAAATGACGACAGAAAACAGCACTACTAATGTACGCAGCATAAAAATCGTTGATGAAAGATTTAGACTGCTACAACAATTTTACGTTTGCATTTTTTCCCTCGTGACTAATTTTTTTTTAATGACAACAAATTAGAACAAATGCTGCGCAAGTATGTCTTTGGGGAATTCACTGTGACGAGATAGATTCAAATGTTACGATAGAGAAGTAAAAAAACGCACCGATTATCATAGCCTTCAGGTCCGTTCAAATCAAATACTCAACATGTTTAATAATATAAATCAAATTTAATTTTATGCATTATACTTGAATCAACTACACCAAAAAACTATTCTCTTCACATCCAGTGTATACTCACAGGTTATCATCTCAGCACATTCCCCGATACACGCATCATGATAGATGAATCCATCCTAAATTATAAAAACATCATCAGGAGGTACTCAGGTACAGCAGAGCCAATAACACATGAAATGTTCCGGACGAACATAAAACACTCCACCTCTATTTTGTTTAAATATAACTTCTTAGTTGATGCTATGCTCTGTTTTCCAATTTAGCTCCCGAAATGTGATAAACTGAGTATCACCTCTGTCGAGAACAATCCAGTTCAAATATATTTCATGCTTTCCAATTTATGCAACAACATTTATTATCATAACTCGCAAAATACAAAGCATATATAACAAAAAACGTAACACATCAAATACTGAATCTCAAAAAACAAACCCGCGCATTTGCGTGGGTCCAATGCAAGTTGAGTTTATAGAAGCTCCTATTAATGTCATGAAATGGTTCGTTGAGCGAATTCCTTGTTGATTATGCTTTATTATTAAATCATGGTTGTTTTTTTTTCTAGATATTGTAATTTATTTCTAGTTTTTTTTTTATTAAATGGAGAAGTTCTTTTGTCTTCCATCCATTTTTCATACATTAATTCCAATGTAAATTGAACTCGTGATTTAAGATTTACTAGGAGAATACTCGCGCTACGCGGCGAGCATGTAAATTATGTTTTTCATTGTAATATAAAGTACACATTTGCATGTTAATATTAATAATACCGTCTTAAAATAAAGTTATTTGAATTCATTTATCTATGATTATTCATATGTTTTACAATTATTTTACATTATGATAACAAAAATCTCATTTTTTTAATCAAATAATAATATATAAGATATAGTACAATTTTACGAAAAAAACATAACACCAAATATTATATGTAATATTTCATATAATATCAAATATAAAAATAATGAATCATACAACATATGTAGTAACACATTATCAATTTTATAGTATTAATAATTTTTATTGATTCAAAATACAATGAAAAATATAAAATAATATGAAACTTAATAGTGGAAGTAATTTAATAAATAATATCCATATTTAATTTATAATAAACATAAAAACAAATTATTTTATATCATAATTTTTTTTTTAATTTACATTTTTAAAAATAACAATACTATTTGATAGGTGTTTATAAGTTTAACAAATTATTTAGGTGGAAAAACTATTTTTGAATTCAATTATTTTTTGAAAAAAATAATATTAAATTTGTTTGCTTAAAAACACAAATATAATCTATTTACATTGCATTCATATTTGATCATGTAACTGTAAGAAATACAGTTTCGGATCAACCGTAAAAGTGTACACAAGGATAAACGAACGTACGCGTTCGTAGGCATACAAAACAGTTTTAGTAAAACTAGCATAACTTTCAGTGAGAAACTCCAATTTGAATGGTTCAAATTGAGTTAGATAAATAATGAGATTATCTAGAACTTTCATGTAGAAATATTTTTCATTTGAACGAAGTATCAGTGTCGTTTTAATGGAATACCGAAAGGGTGCAACAGTTTTGACATACAGTAAGTAAAACGGTCTTAACTTTTGCATCCGAACTCCAATTGGGCCAGGACAAATTGGGTTGGAAAGATAATACGATTAACTACAACTTTCGTGAGGTTTGAAGTCGGTTGGAATGATTTAATATTTTCGTTTCAACAGAATACTAAAAGGGTGTCTGCAGTTTTCTGTTTGAAAAGATGTATATTAGATATACATACATTTTGGCCCATCCTTATCCTATGTGATATAAATAGGATATTTCCCTCTCCTCTATTCAGACCCTTTGTGCGTGATCAATTTCACGCAGGGAATTAATCCAGAAATAGAGAGTCATCTTTCAGAGAGTGAAAGGATGTAAAAAGAGAGAAATGAGAAAACAGTTTTTCTCGGTTTAGAGAATCAATACAATCGAGCAAGTTCGCCGGTGCTTCGTCTAGGCAGTTGCACCCGCGACCGAGATCTTACGACTCATGGTGGATACGAGTAGAGGAGCAACATATGTGGCTCTCAGTTGTGATCAAACCGGAGGCGTTTATGGAGTCCAAACGGTGGGAGACGTGTGGTATGGGACGCACAGGCTAGTCACCAACGTGACACCGGAGAAGAGAAGGAAACAAGCGATCAACCCTTCGTGCGTGATCAATTTCACGCCAGTAATCGTCTATCCTTCTTTGCATTGTACCCTCGAAGTCATGGCGTGATCTTGGATTTTGGGAACCGGACCGGGCCTTCATATCCGCTGCGCGGGCCCGGGGTCGGGTGAATTCCCAACAGTAACCTTATGTGTAATGTTAAACAATTCATTAGACTTGGTCTAATGTTAACCTAACCAATAATAATAATAATTCAAATCATTAATATAGGATGATGTGGCTTTCTAAAAATACTTAAAACATGGTGTAAAATAATGACACATAAATGACTACACAAAATATGATCTTCAAAAACTCTAACAAAAAAATAATGATTCAGATTAAACCACATCTCTACATCTAACAGTTCAAATTAATACTTACAAAAGTTGATTAAGAGTATCTAGGAATGATCGTGAAAAGGTTTCATGATTGATCGTTTTTTGAAACGAGCGAAAACAGACAAAACTGCAGGAAACAGCAGAAAAATCGCATAGTCCGTTGCAACGGACCGGTTGATCCGTTGTAACGGACACTGTATAAGATACAGGAAATTGGGGATTATCTGCGAAAATCACATAGTACGTTGCGACGGACTTGGACTTCCGTTATAACGGACCCTGTATAAGATACAGGAATGTGAGGATGACTGTGAATAAATGCATAGTCCATTGCAACGAACTAGGAGTTCCGTTGTAACGGACCTTGTATGTGATACGAGGATGCGGGGATGCCTATGGTGTCTTAGGAAGTCCGTTGCAACGGACATAGGTCCGTGGTAACGGAATGGTTCACGAGTTAGTCCGTTGTAACGGAATTATGGTTCGTTAAAACGGAATAGTTTCTGGAAATTTGGACAAAAAATTGCAGTTTAGTCCGTTGTAACGGACCTAGGTTGCGTTATAACGGAATAGTTTCTGGAAATTTTGGCCAAAATTCGCAGTTAAGTCCGTTGTAACGGACATGGTGTCCGTTGTAACGGAGTGAAGGAGACGTGAGGTCCGTTGTAACAGACTATGGTGCGTTACAACGGAATAGTCTCTGGATGGTGATTTTGTTTTCGCGATAACTTTGGCTGCACAACTCGGAATTTTGAGTTCTTTATATCGATATGATCGGCATCAATCATACTAGCATATAAGATAAGTATTTATTTAGAATAATTACTCTCCCTAATTAAATCATATGCATTTAGAAAATCTTGTGATAGTGATATAATATGATTATGTCACGAATTTAAGAAACATGAATGTCATGATCCCTCATAATATTTAAGTCATGGAAATGCCTTCCATATTCACAACCACTATGTTCGGTACTACGTCTCACATGGGTTAAGGCCAAATCCGACATGGGTTATTGTAGTTATCGACGGGGTGGCAAGCGTTAAATAAGGACTGATAAGGGTTAAGGCCAAAGCCGACTTATTAGTAGTTTAATTGAACGATACGTTGAGTATGGTTGTGACTTAACCGTCCAAGCCAATAAGGGTTGAGGCCAAAGCCGACTTGATTGGAAGTTCGGGGCATAGATAGGATGCACACACGGAACTGGGATTGTATATGATACGATCCATCACCGAAATCCTATAAAGGTTCAAGAGTCGCATTGGATGCGATTGGATATAATCCTACCTAAATAGCGAGATCCCACCCGTCTGCCAAAACAACTTGTGGGAGGATCGTGATATATGGGTCTTGAGTGTTATGGACTTGGAGTCCCGTATCGGTATGAGGGTTATCGATTCGATAAAATAGCACTGTCATATAATCATCATATAAGCATATAGATTAAGTACGCACGGTTAGGAGCTTAATCTTCATCATCCGTTTAGAATTATGTTTTCAAGCAACATCAAATATATCGATGAGATCGATATGATAGATGGCTTTTGGGCCGGAATTACCGTAATTATCCTTGATAGGAAAATAATAGTTCTTAGACTTAAAGGAACGTGTTGGACACGGAAATGGTAGATTCAGGGCTCGAGGCTTTGGCTTTAGAGAAAGTCGGGTTCGATAAACTTTAAGAAGAAATCGAACGATATTACGTGCATTGTGGTGGCATGTATAGACGCAAATTTCTCAAAATTGTTTTGAGAATTCGGGTGTATATGAAAGTAAAACGCAACGCTCAAGAAATAGTTTCAAGAGCTAGAGCGCGTTGAATGGTTCAATGCGGCTCAAAGAGTAGGTTAATTTTGAGACGCCTTATGGGTCTTTGATTAACACTCGTGTGTTGATGGTACGAGATTTGATATTCGTGACCGAATATCATATGCATTCGATAGATAAGTCGATCCCGGAGTTGCATGAGATGCGATGTAAATTTGAATAGGAGATGCTTGGAGCATCCGAGGAATCCAATGCATTTAGATGCGTGGATGTCCTTGTAATTCAAAGGCGGGATCGAAAGAAATAAATGTCTAAGGGTATTTTGGGAAAATATTTTCCAAACAGAAAGTTCGGACAAGGAGTTGTCCAAACTAATGACTCAAAGAACGGTGAAATCCGAGGAGGATTAAACCTAGAAGTTGATTGCTTCTTTTGGCATTTGCCGTCTTGGCCATATAAACGAGATACGCGTATCTAGATTCCATATGATGGATTGCTAGAATCATTTGAATTAGATTTGATTGATTAATGCAATACTTATTTATTAGGCAAGACGACAAAGGGCGTCATTCTCCAAAAGCTGGAGAAAGATCCAACGAATTATTGGAAATTACATTAAGATGTAAAAGATCCGATAAATTCCGAGGCAAGAGGAGGCTATCGGTATTTTGTTACGTTTACGGACGGTTAAAGTAGATACGGTAATATCTGTTTAATGCGTGTCGAAACGGAGACTTTTGAAAGGTTCAAAGAGTTTCAAAAACAAAATACAAAATCGACTAAGCAAGAAAATCAAAGCTTTTCGATAGGATCGAGAAGGCGAGTATTTGAGCAAAACCTTTCGATAGGATCGAGAAGGCGAGTATTTGAGTTATAAGTATTGATGATCATTTATGATTGTGGAATCGTTTCACGATTACCTTTATTCGGAACATTGAGATGTATCCGAAAAGAGGAAATGAACGCATGTTAGACATGGTTCGATAAATGATAAGTCAAACGGATCTCCCAAAAATATTTTGGGGATACGCCCTTGAGACAGCGGCACTAATGAACGGTTGCATATATGATATGAACCATAAACTTTCTAATCGGTACAAAAGACGCCATATGAGATATGGATCGGAATGGTTCCGAAGTTGTCATTTGTACAAATTTGAGGATGTGAGTATATTTCGAAATTGGTTTCGATTAAACTCAATCCCAAATCTGAAAATTGTTCGTTTATCATATATCCTAAAGGAAACTAAAGGGTATTAGTTCTAACATCCCGACGAAAATGAGATTTTCGTGGCTCGAAGAGATGCCTTCTTGGAGGAGGACATAATGTGCACAAGTTTGGAACTTGATGCCATTTATCTCTACGCGGGCTATTGGGAGTAGAATAAATCTCGAAAGAGTTCGAGATCTGAAAATGAACATTGTGCCGATGAGAGTTGACACGACTCCATCAAGAGTTGATGAATACGAGTCGAACACACAAAGGAATTTTTCGTAGATCAAGTACGCTATATCATAAGCCGATAAATATGGATTTATCGTTGTTAATGATGATAGATCGAAATCATATGATGATTCGATTTCCTACAAGGATGTTATGAAAAGTAACGGTTCCACATGGCAAGGTGCTATGAAATCTGATATTTGATCCGTGTAAACTATCAAGTTTAGAACTTGATTTCATTACTTTCCGGATTAGACCCGTGAAATTTGAATGAGTTTTCAAGATGAGAACCGACACGGATAGGAATACGCATATAACAAAGCGAGGCTTGCAGCGAAGAGTTTCAAATATTTCATAGTCGGACTATGAAGAAATGTTTTCGCATGTTGCCATGCTTTCACATTCTCGAAATTCTGCTTGCCATAATCGCGTATTATGACTATGTGATGTGGCAAAATGGATGTCAAAACCGAATTTCTTGACAGAAATTTTATGATTGGATGTGTACTTGACACAACCTTACGGTTTTGTCGATTCATAAGAATTGGGGATAAGATATGCACGCTTTAAGGATCCATATAATGGATTAGAGAAAGCTTCTCGGAATTGGAATATTCGTTTTGACGAAGTTATAAATTGTTATAACATTGTCGGAACGAATGGAAACTTTGTGTACACATGAAGGTTAGTGGGAGCCGCGTTATATTTCCTATAACGACAAAGGATTTAGGCGAGACCGCTTATGAATTAAGCGTGAAGATCTATATGATAGATCTAAGAAATTCCTCGTTCTAGATTATAGCACGTATATCGACATAATGTTGAAAAAGGTTTTCAATATATAACTCCTTGGAGGAGTCAAATCGGAATGTCAAATGGCAGAAATTTTCTACGGTTCGATGTGAGACATCAAGCAGGGCGAAAAGTAATAATATGATGCTTTACACTTGTTGTGAGGATCTATTATATATGTCATGATATGTATGTGGCTATACGTCGTACACATAAAGCGTCTAATTCACCGTCAATAAAATCCAAGGGAATCACACGAGTTTGAATGTAATGCGATTACATGAGGCTACTCTTGTGAATGTATAATGGTTATACATATATATACATAATGGTTATGTATATTTAAAACCCATCGGGATTTGTATTGATAGCGGTGAAGTTTATCCTTGAATACTTTGAGAAAGAATTCAGGATTTTGTTTTATCTATAATGGTGTGGATGACGTGTTGGTTATAAAGAGTTATAACAACAACAGTTTCCAAATGTTTAGCACGTCCAAATATGTAGCACGACTTTCGATCACAAAGTGTGTACAAGTTTTGCTTAAACGAAAACACGGTAATGTGGAAAGGTTCCACACGACCAATAGTTTATGATTATATTTACGGAGGTGAGTATATTGCGGTTATTAATCGCAAAAGGAAGCGGTATGGATCAAGGATACATGACCAAACTCAAGTAGTCACGAGTTATCGGATTTACGGTTATGTATTGCATAAAACGCAATAGTACAAGCCAAAAATGCCGAGGTCACAACCACTTCTAGCCAATACTCAGAAAAATTTCATTTGATCCATGAAATTTTGTGAAAAGATGTGATCATAGGTATTGGAAATGTTCCAAACCTGATGAAGATTAACACTAGCAGCAACGCGTGGACCCGTTTACAAAACCGCTCTATCTAGTCGCGCGTGACTGTCATGCGATGACTATGAGTATGGAGATACCTAGAGGAGGAAGAAGAGAGTAGAGTGTAGTTATCTAATACGATAGTCCTCGCAGGTTGTGGGTATGGAGATACCCATAAGTAAACGTTGTATCACCCAAATACTTAATCCATATGAATGCATCCCTTTTAAAAAAATTATTTACATAAAGTAATATGCATTCACCTTATATGAAAACTGTGTGCGGGTTGTGTAATATGATTGTTACATGAACCCTGATTTGAGCTTGTGTGGACGCCGGCATAATTGATGATTATGTGCAGCAAAACCGTCACACCTAAAGTTTCATTTCTAAACATCCCTAGTCACAATTCAGTTTGCTTAAGAGAGAAACACATATATTATCAGATAATAGACTGAACGTGTACACTAGTACGTTAGCCGAGGAGATGATTATGTTTTGCTAATCATAGGACAAGGTGCTTGTCGAATCGGGAACGTAGATATATGCTAGGTGACATATATTGGATATGACCAAAGCCGCGAGACCATGACATGGTTTAGTCATTGTAGATGGACTCGCGACGGGTAGGGTATTAGGTTCTTCACACTTGAGGGGACCATTGATTGCGTTACGTGCGTAACACAATACTTTGATATGACTTTATGCTCACCGTAACAGGGGGCCAAAACGGTCATCATTGGGTATTGTCCGAAACACGGAATTCAATATGAGTCTCCAAGATAGGAATTGTTTATTCCGAAAGGAAGAGATATCTCTTAGGCCGCTCGATGAATTGATTAACGAAAACTATGGCCATAGTCAATGATATTAAAGGTTAATATCGATTGTAATTTGTTAACTCAGTTCGGAATCGAGAAATAAGTACAGTTAATCAAGATATAAGGATGACTACCACCATGCCTTTTGATTAACAGATATCGCAAACAAGAGAACTAGTTACCGCTATTCGAGATAGACACAAATGATCACAATCATTTTTCGTTTTAACATGGGTAGCCATGTTGGAGTGACTAAATCCCGCTCATGGGCTTGTAGGGCTTTGGAAACAGCCTACTGCCATTGTTAAACGAACCTACACGGTCACACAACGAGTCGTACTAAGTCGGGCTTGATTATAAAATTGGCACATAGGATGTTCATGGCTTGGTATTTTGATACGCGAGCTATATTCTCTAAGATCGTGCATATTGGATATGCATGAGTACCTTTTAGGTAGATCTGAAATTGAGTGGGAGACTGAAAGAAATACAGTTTCGGATCAACCGTAAAAGTGTACACAAGGATAAACGAACGAACGCGTTCGTAGGCATACAAAACAGTTTTAGTAAAACTGGCATAACTTTCAGTGGGAAACTCCAATTTGAATGGTTCAAATTGGGTTAGATAAATAATGAGATTATATAGAACTTTCATGTAGAAATATTTTTCATTTGAACGAAGTATAAGTGTCGTTTTAATGGAATACCAAAAGGGTGCAACAATTTGACATATAGTAAGTAAAACGGTCGTAACTTTCGTATCCGAATTCCAATTGGGCTAGCCAAATTGTGTTGGAAATATAATAAGATTATTTACAACTTTAGTGAAGGTTTGAAGTCGGTTGGAACGATTTAATAGTTTCGTTTCAACATAATACTGAAAGGGTGTTTGCAGTTTTCTGTTTGAAAAAGTGTATATTAGATATACATACATTTTGGCCCATTCTTATCCTATGTGATATAAATAGGATATTTCTCTCTCCTCTATTCAGACCCTTCGTGCGTGATCAATTTCACGCAGGGAATTAATCCAGAAATAAAGAGTCATCTTTCAGAGAGTGAAAGGATGCGAAAAGAGAGAAACGAGAAAAACAGTTTGTCTCGGTTTAGAGAATCAATACTATCAAGCAAGTTCGCCGGTGCTTCCTCTAGGCAGTTGCACCCGCGACCGAGATCTTACGACTCACGGTTGATACGAGTAGAGGAGCGACATATGTGGCTCTCAGTTGTGATCAAACCGGAGGCGTTTATGGAGTTCAAACGGTGGGAGACGTGTGGTATGGGACGCACTGGCTAGTCACCAACGTGACACCGGAGAAGAGAAGGAAACAAGCGATCAACCCTTCGTGCGTGATCAATTTGACGCCGGTAATCGTCTATCCTTCTTTGCATCGTACCCTCGAAGTCATGGCGTGATCTTGAATTTTGGGAACCGGACCGGGCCTTCATATCCGCTGCGCGGGCCCGGGGTCGGGTGAATTCCCAACAGTAACCTTATGTGTAATGTTAAACAATTCATTAGACTTGGTCGAATGTGAACCTAACCAATAATAATAATTCAAATCATTAATATAGGATGATGTGGCTTTCTAAAAATACTTAAAACATGGTGTAAAATAATGACACATAAATGACTACACAAAATATGATCTTCAAAAAATCTAACAAAAAAATAATGATTCAGATTAAACCACATCTCTACATCTAACAGTTCAAATTAATACTTACAAATAGTCATACAAAATGCATGTCTTAAATAATCAAATATAACATTAATGTATATTATGAAGTCACATCATATAATCTAATGATTAATAATCATGATAAGCATGATGATGTGGATTCATGAGGAGGTTCAAAGATAGGTGTAAAATAAGGGATGGGTAAATTGTATTATGCACTCAATCATTTTTTTAAGGAAATGATTTATCATTGGAAAAATATAATTGTCCCCTCTAAATTATTAAAAAAATATACTTGTCCCTTATAAATTATCATTTTTTAATGCTAGTTTGTATGATAAAATATATAATAAATGAAATATTAAAATTATGTATATATGACATATAATTTTTTAAAATTAATATATGTTAAAAAATATTTACACATACTTTTAAATTAATACAATAATAAAAAAATCGGTTTAAAAAAATTAAATATGAAAAATAGAGGGATATTTTGGTTCAATTTTTTTCAACATCATGAAATGTTAAGATTTATCCATATGGGTGTGTTTGGCAAGAGAATAAGGGAAGTGTAACTTTTTAGAGGATTAAGAAACTATTCCATTTTATTCCTAACTTTAGAACTATGTTTGGCAAAATGATAAGATTAAAAATTGAGTGTGTGTAGATTATAAAAAGAATATCTTTTACAAATGACCAAACTATCCTTATAATTTTATGAACATAAAAAAGAAATGATAATGATTAATTATAAGTATAACACAAAATATACTCAACAAAATATTCATAAAATGCTACATTCATGAAAATCACCAATAAAATATTTCATGAAAAACAAGAAAAAATAGAGAAAGACATGCACATACCATCATTCCATTCTTTTTCTAAGCTCGAGATCTTTTTCAAAAGTTATTTTCATCAAACGAACTTGATTTTTTTTCGAAAGAGAACTATCCCATGATTGATCTCAAATTTTTTTTGAAGGAGGGAAGGCAATAGCCCCCGCTCATTATATTAAACAAAAAAAGTGAGATCATTTACAGGAAACTCCAAATACAAGAAAGAAGCAAACTCGAAACAAAACTCAAACAACTACATGATGGTTAGAGCCCTAGCAGTGCAAGAACCAGCTGTTTGCGTCTGCGCATATGAGGTCTAGGAGAGCGGCAACCGATAACGCCTTCGTTGCGAAAATTCTCCGATTCCGTTCCTTCCAGATATTCCATATCGCCGCCAACCATGCTGAGCTCCATCTCCTGTTCCCCTCGGCCTCGCCTCTAGTGAAATTTTGCCTCCATGTATCGAGGAGGTTAGTCCTGGGCCGCACCCGATAAATAGCATCCAAGGCCTGCCAAATCTGAATTGAGAAAGGGCAGTTGAGAAAAAGATGGCTCACGTCCTCCCGCGATTGAGCGCAAAGAACACATCCTGTCGGATTTGGCCAACCTCGCTTCTCGAGGTTTTCCGCCGTCAGTATTATGTTATTCAGGGTTAACTAGGCAAAAAAACGCACTTTAGCCGGCCCCTTTCATTGCCATAATTGCTCGTTCCAGGATGAGACTATCCCCGGGTCTCGTAGCGCGATATATGCTGAATCGGCTGTAAACAGGCCCGAGGAGGTCCAGCGCCAGCTTGAGATGTGGGGCGGGCTGGCTGTGGGGCATGAGGCAAGATAAAAGGGGACCAATTTGAATAAATCGCGCACGAAGAAAGAGAAGTTACTGTGAGGTTGGCTGCCGAGTGCTCTAAGGTCCAGAGAGGAGTATACTTCCTGGAAAGTGGACGTCCAGAGGGACGAGGGGTTCGTCGTGAGTTTGTTTAAGGCCTTGAGTAGAAGTGCACGATTTTGGGTTTGTAGGTGCCGAATACCCAAGCCACCATTTCTTTTTGGCATGCATACGCGTTGCCAATTCATCAAGCAATGTCCGCCCCTATAGTTTTTGTCGCCCCGCCATAGAAAATTTCGCATTAATCGAAAACTTGCATGTAGTAGGTGGGAATAGCGTTAAGTACCGCCTTAACGAGCGTCAAACGGCCCCCGGTTGAGAGTATCTTACCCTTCCATGTGGAAAGTCGCGATTGCATTTTGTGTATGAGGGGTAGAAAATGTAGTCGCTTTGGTTTTTTGATAGATAAGGGCAAACCGAGATATTTGATCGGGAGACTCCTCTTCGGACATCCGAGGCTGTTTGAGATGGTTTCGTGTAGCTCTACCGGTATGGCGATTGGTATGAAAACGCTTTTATTTTTGTTGATGGCCAATCCTGTGACTTGAGAGAAGAGATCAAGAGCATGGCTTACCAACTTTAGATTCTCCGGTGTTGCTTCGATAAAAGTAATTGTATCATCGGCGAATTGCAAAGCTCTCGGTGCTAAGAGGACATTTGCGGATAAGAGAGGGGTCAAGTTGCGCATAAAGAATTGGAGGACATCGACGACAATGTTGAAAAGCATCGGGGAGAGGGGATCGCCTTGTCGTAAGCCTTTTTGATGGAAAAAGGTCGGACCCTCCACTCCATTTACCCGAATGGAAGAGCTAGAAGATTTAAGTAGGTTTTGGATCCATGAGATCCAAAGATCGGAGAAACCCCTTGCCTTCAATAACTTTATTAAGAAAGGCCATGCGATGCTATCGAAAGCTTTGGAGAAGTCTACCTTAAGCATAACCATGGGAACTTGTCTCTCGTGATAGATATTTAAGATTTCTCGTGTGGCCAAAAAGTTGTCAATGATGGACCGATCCTTGATGAAAGCAGTTTGGTGGTTGTGGATTAGCGATGGGAGAATCGGTTGTAGTCTCGTGGCTAAGATTTTGGTGATCAATTTGACCGGAGTGTTGATAATACTAATGGGCCGGTAGTCCTCAATATGTGTGGTCGCGTCTTTCTTGGGGATCAAAGATATGGTGCCTTTATTTATACGCCATAGGTCTAGGGTGTTTGATTGGAATTCGGTCACCATCTTTAGCACATCGCTTTTAATGATGGGCCAAAAAGTTTGATAGAACTCGGTGGGAATGCCATCCGGTCCACATGCCTTGCCTTTCTTGAGAGAGTTGACCGTGTTAAGAACCTCCTCCTCGCTTATTGGTGAATCCAAACGGTCGGTAAGATTTGCACCATGGGGGTAAAGAAAAGAGAAATCGACCATACCGGTATTATCCACGGCTTGTTGGCCGAGTTGTGATTTGTAGAACTCGGTGAAGGCGCTTAGTATCGTGGTGGTGAAGGTGAGGCTCATACCCGAGGAAGATAAGGTGGAGATATGATTGCGCATGCGTCGTGACGATGCCATTACGTGAAAATACTTGGAGTTGTTGTCGCCTAATTTGAGCCATACACAAGACGATCGTTGTTGCCATTTGGCTTCCTTGAGAGATGTTAAGAAGTAAAGGTGTTCCTGCAACTCAATCCTAAACCGGAATTCGATCTCGGTGAGGGCTCTCGATTCCTCGGCTCTATCGAGAGTTTGCAGGATGAACTTCACACTATGGATGGCCGATGAAGACTTGGCGAATTTAGTCTCGGCCCATCCTCTCAAAGCGTGAAGGGTGTTGGCCACCTTTATTGTGTAGCTTTTGGCTCCACAGTTACCGTTGTAGACACGATACCAACTTGTACTGATGAGGTTCTCGCAATCATTGAACTTTAGCCAAAACCGCTCGAATTGTAATGGTCTTTTGGGATTTCGTTCGGCTTTGAGAAGTTGGAAGGATATCGGAGTATGATCCGATGTAACCATGGGCAGATCCGTCGCTTTTGGGATGAGGTTGAGGGAGAGAAAGTGCTTCGAAATGAGAACTCTATCAATTTTGGTAAGGGTCGGTGAGAGCCGCTTACTTGTCCATGTAAACTCTCGGCCTCTTAGAGGTGTTTCAACTAGCTCAAGTTCATCTATTAAGTTATTAAAAAGAGGAGAAAAAACTAAATTCGGGGTACTACTCGTCGACTCCTCTCTTGTTCTAATGATATTGAAATCCCCCATCATGATCCAAGGCATGACCGAGGGAGGTTTAATATCCCGTAATTCATCAAGAAAAGAAGATTTGAGGGCGAGGGAGGTGGGGCCGTATACATTTGTTAGAAAAAAGACGAAACCGTCCGGGGCTTTGAAGGTGATACTGAGAGTAAAAACCCCTTCCCTGACATCTACTAGCTCGAAAAAATCCTTCCACGCGATTAATAAACCCCCTTTCGAGCCAAGCGATGGTTTGAATTGAAAAGAGGAAAAGGAGGAGGGACAAAAAAGTTTAACGTCAAAAATAGAAATAGCCTCTAATTTCGTCTCTTGAAAGCAAATAAGATTGCAACCCGCATCAAGGATTGTATCTTTTACAAGCTTGCATTTGTCTCTACTACCGAGTCCACGTACGTTCCACGTCAAAAAATTACAAGATTTGAATAACATAAATGAAGATAAAAACATCAAGAAAGTGTTTGGGTCAAGACGACGAAACTAGTCGTCAAGCCCCTCCTCATCATAGTCAACTAGTTCTACCTCGTCATCACCCTCATTTGGTTCCTCATCAGTGCTTATCGCATCCTCATTCTCAGAGAGACCGAGACCATCATCACTGTTCTCATATTCAGTTTCAAACTCGTACTCTGTAGAGACACAAAGAGCCTCACGTTGGGCTTGATTATCTAGCACAAGAGAGGTAATTAAATTAGTTTTTGAAGAGTTAGAAAATGGCACAAGTGTTAAAAGGGGATCTTTGTGAGGCTCTGAAAGAGGGATGGTGACAGCCTCCCCTACTGCCGCGGACCCGACGATGCCAAATCCACACAAAATCTTCATTTTGGCGATCGACTCGAGGGATAGAGGGGTAGGGTGATTGGCCTCATGATCTAGCAGGCTAAGGATTTCGTCTCTTCGAATTTTGCAGCTTTGTTGCGTGGTACCTGTTTTGTTGGGTTTGGGCCTAGAATTTTTAATTTGTGGAAGTGGGCTTTCCCCATCTAAAAAAGTTATGGTTTTTTTAATTCTTGTTGATCTTCGTGGGCTTTTATCCTCCAGGCCCACTATTGTTGTGTTATCCCCACTTTGTAAAGAAAGCCCACAACCCTTCTTATTTCGGGTATAAGCTTTGGGCAGAAAATTGAAGAGAGAGGGTTTCATAAAAGGTGTGATAATTTTTGCTTTTGACTTACTTGGGTTAGCGGTCCCACTAGGCATCATTAATACTTTTCCCTTAGAAGCATTTCGCAGGGTCCTTTCATCTTCTGCTGCTGTGTCAGGATCCCCTGCAGTGTCTCCTAGGCTCCTTCTAGCAGCTATCTATGTCACTTCCATAATTGGTACTGGCGCAGCTGCCGCAGGATGGAAAGCGACCACGCTTGTGCCGCATTTGCATGCACTGGACGGTCCAGTAGAGGCAGGTTTCCTGAGTCGTTGTCGCGCGGCTCGGCTGGTGTTGGTTCGTCCGATCGGCGGGAGAGGCCGAGCTTTTCTGCCAGCATCGTTTTGCCTAGCGAGTCCGGCACCGCTGCCCATACCTGCTTTAGCCAGTCATCGTCTAGGAGTGGGACCAGTGGCGCAATACGACGTTCGTCTGATGAGGACGACAAGTCGTCGTGTGACGAAAGATCAGGCGAGAAAGTCGTCTTGGCTGCGGCTTGTTGGTGCAGCTCCTCCTCTTCTTGCAGTATCTCCGCCTTTACCATGTCATAGTCTTCTTGTTGAGGAGAGGGGTCCGGTGGAAGCGAGTAACGAAGGGGTTCCTCACTGCGGCTTAGGAACTTAACCGTGACTTTATGAAATCCGCCCCTGACCTTGTATCCAATCGCTCGTGGGATGAGCTTGAGGTCAGACGTTGCGAAAGCAACTCGCAAGTTTTCCATTGATGAAAGCTGGGAGAGAGGTCCATGGTCGAGGATGACGCCTATCGGGGCAAAAATTTGGAAGAGTTCCTCGATTTTCCTCGATTTTCTATCGGTGATCGTAGGCTTCTATGACCGCACCCATGGAGTATTCCCACGGAAAAGCCAAGAAATGTGCTCTTCGAATTGCACCCAAGTTCTCAGCGATGAAACGTTGGCGGTTGATTGTGTCCGGGAGCAAGACTAGGTAGCGGTCATTACCGAGGTAGACGAGTTCATAGGTATCCGGCCAAGACATCGCCTTATCGAGTAGAATTCGAAGAGCATAAGAGTTGTGATGATCAACGTGCTTAGCGTCCAAGACCACTCCTTGCTTGAGCCGCGTAAGCTCCTCGTGATGTTGGAGAGTGGGCCGGACATGGCACACAAGCAGGTCCGGGCGATCACTCGGGAGGCTATCCTCACCGAAAATGCCTCTCGGTTGGAGGGGATCATGGACTGGCGCCATAGGGCCTGCTGGACTCGGGCCATTGATAAGGTTGTACGAGCGTGGTGGAGCGTCGGGGCAGTCTTTGGCCATGTGCGATGTGGACTTGCAATGGAGGCATTTCCTCTGGTTTTTGCAGTCCTTGGTGTAATGACCACTCTCGAAGCAGCGGTAACAACACCCTTTCCAATCCGGATGGTGTGGGTTAGTTCTCCACGAAGCTTTCTTGCGAGGCGGAGAACCCTGCTCTTGCGGTGAGGAGGAGAGGTTGCGCTTACGCGAGCTCTCGGCCATGTTTGGGTTTGGGGGGGTGGAGCTGATGGTGGGCAGATGTGGAGTAAGAGCTCGGCTAGGGGCTGGTAGTAAAGGTGGCAGTGGTACTTTGCCTTGGCAAGAGGTGGTTGTTGCTAGTGGGTTGAGTGTGGGGTCTCCACTGAGTGGAAGTCTTGTTCAGATTCGGTCGCATTGTGTGAGGCACACAGGAGCTTTGGTGGTAGTGGTGATGGGAGGGGTGAGTTGACAGGGGAGAGGGAGCTAAAAGTTTGTATGGTTTGTATGGAGTGTAGGTGTTTGGCTCTTGACGTGCTTCCCAACGGAACCAACCATCACCCAAATTAATCGCCCTTTTTCGTCCCATAGTCGCCCTTTTACCTCCGTCTCTTCCTCCAGAAACTACAAACTTATATCATCCGATTGATCTCAAATTAAAGAGCATAAAAAGTAGAAGAGAATAATATAATTTATTTGTTGAGTAGAAGAAAATTTTGAGAAAGATCTTAGTTTCAAAAAGAAAACAAACTATAACAATGGAGAAAGTTGTTTGGTTTGGGGAGATGAAATGAGAGAGAGAGAGAGAGAGAGAGAGAGAGAGAGAGAGAGAGAGAGAAAAATACCGGGAAGAGTGAAAGGTAATATAAAAAGATAAAAGAGGAGTAGTGAGGGGTAAAATGGTAATAAAAAGAGGAGTAAATCTTACACCACGTTTGAGGTGGATTAAGTTTTCATGGCTTACACCTAGCTTAAACTCATTTATTCCCATCAATAAATATGTGTTTGGCATAGAGATCAAGAATAAACATGCTTACCCTTGGTTTATACACTTGCCAAACATGGCCTATAAGAATATTTGAAAATGAAACCTTTGTTTAAATAGCTTTTTTTTGGAGTTTCCCAAAAAATAGGATTTTTTTTACAAATTCAAGAAAAGATAGGGGCTATTGAAAATATAATCGGATCGAGCCAAAACCTATTTATGTTCTCGGCCCATCAGTGAGAAATGGAGGAGCAGTTTATACTTACGGTACCCCCATCAGTGGCGGAGCGAATTGAGCGCCTCTTCAGCGAAAATTCTTCTTCTTCTACTGAAGATTCTTCTCTCGATATTTTCTTTTCAGATACTTTTTTTTATTGGGCATAATGATTTATTTTGCTATTTGGGTTTCTGGCCGAATTACCAAATGAAACGACATATATAAAATCTCAGCTTATACCTGGTTGTATGTTACTAATTGGGTGGTTTTGGGATAATTGCGAGAATGAGCTGATAATTGGCAAATTAGATTAGGAAAATTAATTAATTTATGCTCGGATTCGCAATTGAGCAAAAAAGAAACTAAATTTGTCTTTCCCTTGTAAAGGGATGGAAGAAATGGAACGTTTATGATTGGCAATGAGACATTTCCTGCATCTCTATTGGATCTACCGTGCATAGTTGAATCATTCAAAACATATGACGATAGCGTCCTCATCAAAACAGCCGATGTTGGCCAGGTATTTCAGGGGCATTTTCGGAATTTCAAAATTGTAGTTGATCAATTTATGATTTTTGTACAAAAATAGATGATGATGGTACGGGATGAAGAAGAACCGGTACCAGAAGGAGTTGAGCACCACCACGGTCTCACTCCTCCAATGAGAGATGCTCGGAGAAGAAGGTTTAGAAGAGAGCCCGATTTAAATGTAATTTCGATAACTTTATTTGATTGTTTTGTTTATGTTTGATTTGGTTTTTGCTAATTGATTTGATTTAATTTGTTTGGTTCGTTATAGCCTGAGGTGGTACAGAAAGTAGAGCAAGATTTACTCGACATTATGAGTGGCAGTATCCTTTTTCTTTTCATTTTAACCCAAGAATTATTTAGAAATTTAGTTATTTCAATCAAATTTAGTGCAAAGTGCAATGTTTGTCCTTGACTGTTCCACAGAAAAACGGGATGTACGCGTAGCAGATACTACTGCGAATGGAGACATCCTGAACAGAGTGACTCTGACGATTCTATGGAACATGATAACTAGAGAGAGAGATAGAAAGGACTTAAACTTTAAAATGATGTTTATTGGATGTGAAATGTTAAAAAACTTTCGAGTGGAAATGGTAATGGTTTTGGTGTTTCTATGTGGTTAAATATCACGTTTATACTTCTTTTTAAAGCTAGCTGATGCTATCCTGTTAAATTAACTTAAATTTAGGAAACTTTGTCCATACAGACAAAAATAACTAACAAAGTTTGAAAATTTCGTTTATAACATTCTCGGCTTTTAAAAATCCGACAAATTTAAATTACTCAGCCTTTGAGATGTCAACAGTTTTAATACCCATAAATTTCCCCTAAACCAAATTTAACAAAAAATAGTTTTTTAAGATGTCGAGAAATCCAATTAGACCCTAAACCCGAAGCACGTTGTTTTGGAGAGGTCTATGAATTTTTGTTGAAACTGAGGTAGAAAGTTCTAAATGGACTGGAGAGATCAAATGCACTTAAAATTCGTTGGATGTGATCTTAATTTCGACTTGTATGGAGTGTGGAATGTATATTGTCATTATCTGGTACCACTGGTACCACCAGCTTACGGTGGCAATTTTAGGTTCTTTATTTTTATGGTTGTTTTAGTTTAAGGTGCTTTCTCCAAGGGAGTATCGTAATTTCAGATTTTATGGGGGTAATTTTGCAAAATAAAAGGGGGGTAATTTTCCTAGGATTAAATATGGCACTAAAGCTGCCGGCCAACACTCTAGCCCCCGTTTGGATGAGTGATAAGGAGAGAATAACTTAACTTATCCCTCTAGTCCAGAAGCGTATAAAAAAGGCCAAGAGGTCCGAAGACCCACAAAGCAACACGGAAAAGGGTTAACTTGTTTGCTCGCATAAATCACAAAAAAATTGGGTACTTCCAGTCCCAGTGAAAATTAACAAAAATAATAATCACATAATTCTTCAAAATAATCCCAAGTTCTTTTCGTACAAGAAAAAAGCAAAAAAAAAAAAAAAAAAAAAAAAAATATTATATATGGTAAATTTTCAAGCACCCTGGTCCAACTCGTGGTGCATCTCTTACTCCGTGTCCTATATTAGTTGAAATTCACATACTATAGGAGAAGAATTTGGACTAATTTATCCGTATTCTTGGTTTTCACTTAACTTTATATAATTTCTTTATGCCACTCACAATCATCTTAGTCGTTAAATTATGATATATAAACGAAAGAAGAAGTGTTATGTATGCTTTTTAATAAATTAATATGTAATTTTATAAAAAATTTGATTTTTTTTCATTTTTTTTGACATTTATATTAGTCATAAAGTTTTTTCTAAATTCAATTTTGTGAAAATATTATGTGAAAAAACACAATGCAAAAGAGGACAAATTTACATAATTTTAAAACCCCGCCGTGATGTCATCTATATTGTTTTAGGACTTGTAATGTTCTCTTTTATCCTATACAAAACCCTAAGAATCAACTTCATAATTTTGGAGGGTAGGGTCCCTAATAAACTGTGTTATGTGAATACTTTAAAATCAAGTCGTCATTGTATCGCAAAACGATATCTATACGGTACTCGTCAGATACGTATCAGATATTCCATGTAATGTATTCCAATTTTATTTTTTATCAAATAATAACAAGTATCTTCCGGATACTTATAGCGTATTAATAAATATCCTTGTAAAACAACAAAAATAATTTGAAATCGAAATAAACGAGTAATACATATAAATATATAATCAAATATAATAAATATTTAATTTATAGGCCAAATTTCACATGTACCCCTACAAAACCTCATAATTTCACGTATATCCCTGTAAATCGTGAAATATCATGAATACCTCTACAAAACTATTAAAATTTCAAGGATGTCCTTTTTGTTAGATTTCGGTTATCTATTTTTGAAGATACCGCTAATTAGTGATTTTTCGATTTTTTCGACATAAATAATTATTCCACATTTACACAAGGAGTAAAATTGAAAAAGCAAAAATTAGTGATAATCTTAACGAATAGCTAACCGAAATCTTATAAAAATAACATCCATGAAATTTTAGTAGTTTTTAAGGGGTATTCATGATATTTCACGTTTTGCAGGGATATACGTGAAATTATGGGATTTTGTAAGGGTACATATGAAATTTGGCCTAATTTATAACATGTTTATTTCAGTAATAATAAAATTTTAATATATTTTACATCAATAATATAGTATCAATAATAGACATATCGTATATTGTTTTTTAAACTAACACATCATTGTACCCGTATCGTGTTCGGGATACGATATTCATATCTGTATTCGTGAAATATAACTAATAATGTGTATCCATACAACATAACTAATAAATAATACTTTTACTTCATGTCGGTCTTATTTTTGTTTTAGGATAAATCTTTTGGACTAAGGTTCGATATTTATTTAGACTAAGCCCAACCCAACCTGAATTTAATAAGATCTTTTTGTTTAACGAAAATCAATCCATTTAAATATACAAATGAAAGATTCTTCTCTAATTTTTGTGGTCGAGATATGTATGAACACGGGGATAACTAACAAAAAGGAACTTGTCAAAATAAATATTCGTCCACTTAGGTCAGAAAGGAACTTCCACTCAGGTCCAAAAGGAATGAGGCCATTTACTGCCCCCCCACCAACACACACACACACACACCACACACACCACTATTCACGATGTGGGAGAAATAATATCCATCTACCAAATTTATACCCCCCATTTAAATTGATGGTTAATTGAAATTATTAATTATATTGATGACTAATACAATTATATTAACCGTTAATTATATTTGAATTAACCGTTAATTCAAAGCACAATTAACCGTCGATTGAAATGAATGGTGCAAATTGGAAGGGGCAATTAAAACCACACCCCACTACTCACAAATAGGATACAAATCATTAATAGCGAGGAAAATTTGAGGGACACGGTATAATTATCCAAAAGAAAACTACAAAAGGGAACTTCCACTCAGGTTAAAATAAAGAGCAGTGATGCACTTCCCCCAACTCTCCCCCACACCTCTTGATGTGTCATCGTAACGCTTAACACCACTATGGTTTAACATCTGAATTATGATTTAACACCTTAATTTATAGTTTAACATCATAATGAAGATGTTAAACTACAAATTAAAGTGTTAAATCATAATTAAGATGTTAAATTTGAAGGTGTTAAGCCTTATGCCAACACATCAAGAGGTGTGGGCAGGGATGTAAATGGTGCGGGTAATGCCCGACCCGACCCGAACCGGATCCGTCTAAATATCCGGATCCGAATAAAATTACCCGGATCCGAGTGGATTCGGATACTACCCGGATCCGTTTTTTCGGATCCGGGTCCGGATCCGGAACAAAAAATACGGTCGGATCCGGATCCGGATAATTACCCGGATCCGAATAGCAATGCAAAACGGGTACCCGTTTTTCCAAAATATGTATGATAGAAGCCACTACATATAAAACTTGAAATATAAGTAATGTATTTAATTACCTATCAATAATTAACATATTGTTAATTACAAATATAACATGGTCTCTGCAATCCATGGTCTTGTCAAAATAAAGAATTTAAGCCACGACCTATTGTTATTTGTAAAATATCATATAAGAATTTCCTTTAATATAAGAATTAAATTAAAATTTAAGAAATATATTTTGAATTGATTAATTAAAATATAATATTGTATACATTATAAATTATTAGTATCCGTATTCGCGCGACATAAATTATTAGTCAAACTCACGTTTTCATCATTTCGACCAAATTACTCTAGTATATTCGACAAATATTTGAATTTAGTAAAGTATAATTATATCATTTATTACTTAAGTATTATCATAATTGTATCATAAATATTTTGGTTAGAAAAAAATAATTAATCACATATACAATATATGTCTGAACTATACGAATATTATCCGGATCCGTATCCGTATCCGACGATATACGAACCGTATCCGGATCCGACACTATCCGGATCCGGATCCGGATCCGACAAAAAATCCGGATCCGGATCTGGTATGACCACTATCCGAACCGGATCCGAACCGTTTACACCCCTAGGTGTGGGGGAGGGTAAGTGGGGAGGTCCAACTTTTTCCTAAAATAAATATTCGTCCACTCAGGTCAAAAAGGAACTTCCACTCAGGTGAAAAAGGAACTAACAAAAAGAAACTTCCACTCAGGTCAATAGTCTTTGAAGTGTATTTTATCAATGATCGTCCATGAGTCAATATCATTATTTTATCAAGTCGTATCATATCGGATATCGTATCGGATATCGATACTCGCCGAATACTCGTCGGATACGTATCAAATATTTCACGTGACGTATTTGAATATTTTATTTTAAAAAAATAACGAATATTTCTCGGATACTTTCGAATACTTGTCGGATACTTTTAATGTATACATAAATGTACTTGAAAACTAAAAATATAAATTTGAAATTGAAACAAATGAGTAATACATATAATTAAATAACTAAATATACTAAATATTTACTTAATAAAAAGTTATCAATGTAAAAACAAATTTTTAATATATTTTACGTCCAATACATAATATATAAAAATATTAAATATACAAATTATAAATAATAAATAATAAAATATTATATATAATTGTCGTATTGTATTCTATGTTTTTTTTTAAATTGTCGTATTCCGTATTCGTATCGTGTCGGGTACAATACCCGTATCCATATCTGTATCCGTATCCGTGCATCGTAGCATATCACTTATCAGGAAAGATTCCTTGCGTATTGAACAAGGCAACACAGTCCCTCCCTGTCAAAGTTTCTTAAACGTCCATACCAACCTCCAACATTTTCTTTTGTAATATAGTGACGTAATTGGTGTCTCTTTCGTAATATGTGTAATTCTCGTAATCTCTTTAATTTTTCTATAAAAGTAATTGGATCGAAGGCGTCGCACTCGTCCGTCTCTTCAAAAGTAAATAAATAATGCATATTGATTGAATAAGTCAAATAGTCCATATCAAAAACGTTTATACGATGACTGAAATAAAGGAAGAACACTATAATATTTTTGTCTAAAATAGTTAAGCAAAAATATCGTGCATTCCATGGGCATGCAATTTATGTGCATGCCATCAATAAAAAACGACACGTGACAGTTTGATTTTTTTTTTCCAATGTTAACCGCATTTTGTGCACTCCAAAAGAAAGTCCATATTTTATTCATGTTTTATACATTTTTCAGATGCATGTTATATATTTATGTGTTATACCTTTTTTAAATATATTTTGTGCATTTTAAATATATGATATATCTTTATCAAATACAATACATGTTATAATATTTTACATGTATGATATACATTTAGTTGCTATACTTTTTTGTATATATATATATATATATATATATATATATATATATATATATATATATATATATATATATATATATACATGTTATATTTTTTTATATCGCATGATATACATTTATGTATGTATGATATGTCTTTTAAGATATAATTTTTTTACGGGTATGTGCAACGTCAATTTTTAAACTAAAACTACACTAATACTATCCGACATAGTTTTAATTGTATACATCAACAACAATATCCATTCATATGTGATATGTTCATACTCTATTTTAGCACATTCATATGTTCAAACTTAACTTCAATTACTATTCATTATATTTTATGATATTTATTTAAAAAATATCAGATTCATTATTTTTTGTCGATTCAAGGTTCAAGTCTCGTCTAGACCAAAAAAAATTCATATTTTCATTGTATTTTGGAGAAAATTTATTAAAGTTATAGCTTGTCAAGATATGGACTCGTGACATCTCACAAGATAATTACGTGTACTATCAATAAACCACAAAATTTCTTATCGTTTTTAATAATTTTATTGTAAATATATTTATTTTTAAACTATATATATATTTTTTTAAAACTTGACTCATCTTAAAATTTTGATCCCGAACCCGAACTTTCTGGACTTATAGTTAGAACCGTCCAGTATATATAATATAGTCATGTTAGTTTACTTGTACTAGAATTATTTTTACTAAGACCGTCCTGCATATATAATATAGTCATGTTAGTTTACTTGTA
Organism: Luzula sylvatica; assembly: GCA_946800325.1. Classification (NCBI taxonomy): domain Eukaryota; kingdom Viridiplantae; phylum Streptophyta; class Magnoliopsida; order Poales; family Juncaceae; genus Luzula; species Luzula sylvatica. The sequence goes on from OX326961.1 coordinate 21,909,259, forward strand.
CTAGAATTATTTTTACTGTTGTTTTTACTGGTGACTTTAAGCTATTAGATGGATTATTCATTATAAAAGGCTACCTTAATTCAAATCTAATAATTAAAAAATTATCTTTATAAATATTATTTTAGTTGTACAAATAAAATAATTACAATGTACAGGCACGTGCGTGCTACCCTGAACCCTACAAAATTCATGTCTCGTTATTTATCGTGGCTTTTTGTCATATCCTCTCGTTTTCCTATCATAATTATGATGACATCATCACGATGTTATCATGGGTAACTAGAATCTTAATTATTAATTTTAATTAACGATTAATTTGTAATTATTTATTTTTGAATATTTATAATTAACAGTTAATTGATTGAGACTCTAATTACATATTATTTTTGTATTAACCATGTATTAATCATTAATTTATTTTATTCATTAGAATATTAATTAGGAATCGTGACATCATCACGATTCTTGTGGAGAAATGAGAGGGTCATAATAGAATTTTTCTTAGTTATTAACTTATTAGGGACACCTCTCTTCCAAGACTCCCAAAGTTCGTTAAAATGATTCTTGTAAATAATTTATTATTTTGTTTATTTTTTTTTTGTACTTTTGAGATTTTTTTTTTCGCGTATGTGAGGAAAAATATTGGGGGCCACAATGGAAAGAAAACTTTTCAAATACTAACATGATATTTATTTATGGGGTGTGGCTGATAACATAACTAAATTAAATTTACATGTTTTACGATAACATATTTATATTTAAAAAAATGAACAACTTACGAAAATATATCATGTTAGTATTTTCTAACGAAATTGAAGGTGGTCCTCTCCTAAGATCGGCTGCTATCTTCATTTATATATATATTTTTTGAACTTTTTTGTTAAATTGTCTAATTTGCATTTGAATTTAAAATATCCATTTTTTTGGATTAATTCATGTTATGAAGTTTCATGAAAAAAATCACAATTTATTTAATTTTATATTTGTAATTATTTTCTGTTGTGTAAATATATATTTCAAATCAAAGTTTACCTTTTAAATTTTTGTATGAAGTAGTGATATATCTAAGGTATAGAATGGAAAGTAGAGAGGGACACAAGACATCATACATATACACTTTATATGCTCTCTATAACCCATAAGTATATCTCAATATACTATTTTATATTGAACGATATACTATTTTAAGTTGGATATTGAAGACGACTATCATCTGTCGTTCTCATGGACGTGTGCTAAAGAACGATATAGATATATTTCCAACAATACACGAACAAACATAATAATATCTAAGGACAAAGTTCACGTGATTCGGATAAACAGCTTCAATTTTATTCTTTATCATTATTCGAATATATTGTTTTAATATATTTTGTTTTAACATGTAGGGCCACCAACATTCTCAAAAACCTGAGTATGTAAGAAAAAATCGAAAGGAGAAATTATTTCACGTGAAAATAACCACCTGTCGCGTTTTTAACGAGAAGCAAAGAACTTTTTTACTTCTTTTATTTTTTTTGACGAATATAAAGTGGGCTCTTTGTCCCTCACTTATTATTTTGAGATATCGGATTAGTTGAAACTCAAATTTTCCAATTTTTTGAGGTTTGAGTGGATACTCAACCACTTGAGCTAACAAGTTTTGATCACGTAACCAGATTTGAGTTAAGTTTTATTTAGAGTTTCCTGTTGATAAACCAAGAGTAGTTGAGTTTTCTTCTAAGTGAGCTCACCAGGAAGTCAGATTGAGTTAAAGTTTTAGGGAAAATATATCTTGTCCACACTCTCGTCTCAACTTGTCCGTTGACCCAACTTTTCAACAAGGAAATTATTGTACATTTATAGTATTTTTTCCCACAATTTTTTATGACGTAAATATGATTTAATATCATAATTTTTACATATTAATTTATGATTTCACATTTAAATTAACATAGTTAAATCAAAAATTAAGGTGTCAAATTATAAACTAAGTTGTAAAATCAAATTTTAAAAATTATGTCATATCATCACTAAAGAGTATCAGGAGACATACATCACTACTATTTCAATAATACTCATGTATGTATTTATTGAGGGGCGCATAAAATTATAGGATTCTTTGTGCTAATTTTGGTGTCACATTCAATGAAAAGAAAATATACAAAGCTAAAGTGTTAAATGTAAAATCCGTGATTAATAAAACTTAAGAGGTTATATGGTGCTCCAAAAACTCACTTCATTGTTCTTGATGAGGTGGAAACAAAAATTAGATGACTTGATTAGTATCATTAATTGATTTAATTTGCGATTTAATTTATCGTTTAATTAAATTGACACGTCAATTAACATGTATTAATTTTAAATATTAAAATGACTAACATATCTATTAAACATGTCAATTAACAATTAATTATATCAATAAATAATACTAATCAATCCATTTAATCTTTTATTTTCATCTCATCAATGCAGTTGAGATGAGAGTGGGGCCCAGTGGCGGATCTTGACATGATTTCTTGGGGGGGGCAAAATGAAATACTGGTTTTGAAATTACACTGCACTATTCTTTTGGGGGGGGCAAACAATAAAATTTACACTGTTATACTGATAAAATATATTAGATCACCACATATATACACTGTTTGGCGAAAATCTTGGGGGGGCGACCGCCCCCCGCGGCCCCTACTAAGATCCGCCCCTGAGTGGGGGGAAGTTATATTTTTAATAATATATAAAAAATATATATATGATCATTATCTGGAGAGATATAAGAGATACATAATTAATTTAAGTTAGATACCGTTCACCATCACATTTTTAATCAAATTTCACCATCACATTTTTTATAGTTTAATTTACCTTACAATTAACAAGAGATACATAATTAATTTGCATGGTAATTAACAAGAAATACATAATTAGTTACAGGTGATATCAATATATTTAACATGGTGTTACTTAGGATATCCAAGATATGGTGCTATAATCTGGGACAGATTAAATGACCTTTTTCGCAAGATTTTGGTCATATTTTCTACATATTGCTTGTTTGTGTGTGCAACAATAAATTCGGATTCAAAACAACAAATTTTAAAAGAGGTCATATATCATGTCCCTGAGATTCCTCTACAATTTTTTCACAATAGTAATTCATTATTAATTCAATAATTAGTGTTTTGGATTAACGATTAATTCATAATTATTTATTTTTAAATACTTAGAATTAATCATTAATTAGTATGGATCTTAATTTCATATTAAATTTTTAGTAACCATGAATTAATTATTAATTCAATTTGCTAATTATGAAATTAATTAATTAGCATGGAATAATTATCGAGGAAATGAGGAAAAAAGTATAATTGTCCATTTTAAAAAGAGGCCGTTTACCCTTCCTTCTGTCCAGTCTCTTTTTCTAACCGCATGAGTGTCTATGAATTTGAGCTCTATCATATGCACCACCACATACTCTATATCCTTAATTAGCACACTTGATTAATTAGTAATTAACAAAATACGTTCGATTAACAATTAATTAATATATATTTAACATATACATTAATTAACAATTAACAATTAATATTAATTAAATGTTAATCTAGTGTATCTTATTAATTACCAATTAATTAAATTTGCCAATTAGGAATACAGAGGATGTACTGGTGCATATGGGGGAAGGGTAAAATTTTCCTTTTGAAAATATCTCACTTTTGGATCTTCAATCTTCTATCCATTTCCCTCGCACATTATTTACGACTTTTCATCACCAGAAGACTAATGCGAAAAACCACCCCCATCAAAAGCCATCATCCGACTCAATTACACAACATTTCAAAATGACCACCAAATTGGAGATCGTAGCCTCAGTACTAATGATCCTCGCTCTTGTTGCTCTTTCTTTGGCAGACGTCTTATTTTTTGGAGGCAGGACATGCGTTGATGATAAATATCTCTCCAACTCAACTTCTTTTTTACATAAATTCGACATCCCAAATTTCTACATAATTTCCATCATGGGATGCGCGGTAGTATACTCAGTCATATTTTATATGCATTTGAAGCGTATATCTACTCAGAGAGGTAAGTGGCTGATAGCAGCAACAGCAGTTGTTGCTATTTTAGTCATCCTGCCCATTCGTTTCTATGTCGGCAAGCCTCGATGGCACATTGAATTTCGTATCCTTTTAGCTATAGATTTCATTGCCATTGTTGCCTTCTTGCTTCTTAACTTTATACAAGATACAAACCACACAATTCTAGTTACATTCTTTTTTCCCACTCCCTTAGTTTCCCTTTATACTGGTCTTTTTACTAGTTTTACATGCGACGTTGATGAAAAATTAGACCATATAAACCTTATAGCAACTATTTGTACACTTGGTATAGTGTATTTGATTATACTTTGGCTTTACGCAAAGCACGTTTCTAGCTACTTCTGGAAGGCAATGACAATACTAGCGTTCATCTTTACTGTTGCAATCGCGGCTTTGCTATTTTACTTCCACATACATCTTTTCGTCGGTTTGCATGCTTTATATTACCTTCTCATCAGTGTTAACACAGTGTTAGCCTTTGTGCTATGGTTGTGGATGTATCGTGCCAGACTGAAAGAATGGCATGATATTTATAAGCGGGACAAGTATCAAGATAATGTTAGAAGAATAGCCGGCGGCCCTCCTAGGTTCGCATTGAAGGATCTTGATAAGGCAACCGGAAACTTCCAAACACCAATAGGTGAGGGAGGTTCAGCTACCGTGTTCAAGGGCGTGATGGCAGATGGCTCTTACATTGCAGTGAAACGGATCAAGGGCCAACCAAGTGTGGAACAAGAGTTTGAGAATGAGATAAGAATCATAGCAAGTTTGCAGCATCTTAATCTGATGCATCTGTTGGGATATTGCCTATCTCCTAGAGGCGATAGGTACCTCGTGTACCCATTTTTCGAAAACGGGTCTCTTGATTCTTGGATTTTTGCTGAAGAGGAGAAAAGAAGTCGTTTGACATGGATGTCGAGATACGGCATCGCAGTTGCGGTGGCGAAGGCACTTGCATACCTCCACTATGGATGTCGCCGTCGCATCCTACATCTCGATGTCAAACCAGCGAACATTCTACTTGATGGAAGTTTTACGGCGTTATTATCAGACTTTGGCATTTCAAAGACGATCGGTAGGGAGGAAAGCAGTGTCAGGACCAGAGCTAGAGGCACGGTAATGTGAATTAACCAATTACTCTTTATTTCTACATTACTTTTAGTATTAATTGTTGAGAAAGAAGCTCTTTTAGAACGTTAATTTTTTTTTTTTTTGAAGGAGATTTTCATCTCATAATTTATAAAAATAACAATAAAAGTTCATACAATTTGCAGTTGGACCCGAGATGGGTCCATACAAAATGCCTGCATCTACCGGAATAAAATAAAATAGAATAAAACAAAAATAACTGCTGCTACTCGAGGAGCACCTCCATTAGCAATTTGTGATCCATCTCTCGGCGTCCAGAACGTTAATTTTTAAGAGTGTCTTTAATATTATTTTATAATTTGAACAGATAGGTTATTTGCCTCCAGAGATGCTCGTGCCGAATGCAATTTCTGTCAAGTCCGATGTTTATAGTTATGGCATGGTGCTCTTAGAGCTTGTGGGTGGACGGAGGAATTTCCAATCGACAGTTGATAAGGGAACTCAACACACCAGAAACACATACTTCCCTAAAATCGTGAAAGAGAAAATGTATGAAGGCAAGTTAATGGAGATAGTGGACAGGAGTTTGATAGATCATGAAGAGATCAAAGAAGATGAAGTTACAATCTTAGTATTAGTGGCTCTCTGGTGCATTCAAGAGAGTCCTCAGCTAAGGCCCACTACTAATGAGGTGCTTGATATGTTGGAAGGGCGTACCAAAGTTAACATGCCTCCAGAAAGCCCAATGTTTGTGGTGAACTTGTTGAATATGGAATTACGGTCTACTACCGGCCGAGATCATGTTCTAGAAGATGAAGAAACTTTATTGTCTAGTGATAACATTTCCATTTCAATTCAGTCGTGTTGATTCGATAAAATATTTATGTTCGAAATATAAACTTATTACTATTATTATTATTGTTATTAAATATTATTATTATTTAAGGTATAGAAGGATAGTAAAATATGTGGACAATAAATTGTATAGAATGTGAAATGATGTAGTGATGATATTTATTTTCTGTAACATCTTGTGAAATGATGTAGTGATGATATTTTTTTTTTTACTATCATCAAGATGAGTGATGTCAGGGACGGATTCATGATTCGATATTAGGGGGGAGGGGGGAGGGAGGGAGGACCCGAAGTCAGACTAGCGTGCATGTTTTATTATTCATTGTATATGCATTGCCTTATAAAATGTTATAAATAATTAAAAAAAATTATGTAGTCGACATTTATACAAAAAATGTTAATTTTAAATAAGTAATTTATTTTTCTTTAATATGAAATCGCTTATCAAACTATCATATTCAATTTTTATAGTAATTATATTATATTGATAAGAACACTTTGTCGGTCCACTAATTATGATACAAAATTTCATTAAAGAAAAATAGTGTATGCATCGAATCAAGTTGAATTAGTATTACATTTTTACTACTTTAAATTGCAAGAAATTCAGTAACCACGTGTTCTTAACATGAGATTTTTTTTTAATTATAACATGAAAATTATTAAAGGCAAAATTTTAATATACTACAAAAGAAATTGTTTTTAATGTAATTTATCATTTATGCATGAAATAATGTTTTTGTGTGAAGGGTTCTTGACCATAATTATTTCACAAGAGAACTCCACTTTGTATATAACTAGACATTTGTATATACTACATTAAATTGAAGGTTTTTTGAACTATTTTTAACATGTCTAAAATATCACATTATTCTAATTTATCATTTAAATTGAAGGTTTGGGTGAAGGCTAGATTCCGTCATAACGGAATACCCTATGAAATTGATATTTGCATAATTTTACTATGCACATATGTACACTTTTATCGTTGATTCAAAACTGTATTGCCTTCAATATGTATAAATGTATCAATAATAACTTAATCCAAATGTCCATATTTCAAAATAATATAATTAATTCAAGTATTCAATAAAATCATCCAAAAATACATAATGATCATTAATCGGTCACTAAACTTATTATAATCTGCTAAATACATACGCTACACGCAATAACATTGTAGAGGAACAAAATGGTACAAGACTAAAATATGAAACGACACAATATGTACCTTCCGAATCCCGTTAAAACACGCTATAACGCCATTATTTAAAACATTCCTTTCAACACTAAACATTACAAAAAATATGTTGGAAATATTTTGTTTCCAACATGAGTTTGTTACTTTTTTCTTTAAACATATAATGGGCCCAAACTTCTATATAAGAATGAATAATACTTGTGTTAGTTCATGAATAATAATGTTAGTTAACCAAGTCGTTTCTCAACATTGTATATTGACAAAAAAAGTAACCTATTCATGGAGACTTTTCCAAAAATGCTTCTTATACACAATGTCAGTTCCTGAATGATGCTTATGAATAATGAATAATACTAATAATAGTTGTGTGGATCGTAAATAAACAAAAGAATGAAAGTCATATTTTAATTTGATAAATCAAGAAAATCAGAACGCTTTAGCTTCTAATTGGTTGTATTATTTGACTTACTGACTCATGCATTACAACATATATAACATATCAATATGAGATAAAATTTAGAAATCATAGGTGGGCCCCCCCCCTCCTTCTGGATCCGTCGCTGATTGATGTGTTGTCATATATATTTAATGATGTGATTAATCATTGACATACAAATTAGTGAGATTATATCGGCATATCCATTAAATTATGATGTGCTAAAACATTGATGTACATGTTACTGAAATGATAAATCAAATCAGATTTGAATATATATATATATATATATATATATATATATATATATATATATATATATATATATATATATATATATGGAATATGATCAATGGCCAACACTCTTGTTTGGCCAACGTCGGCCAACAAGGATAATTTTGCTAAATCTAAATATCAAAATCAAATTTGAACTGTATAGATTTGATCTATATCATCTAGATATGACGTAGAAAAAATTTTGTACAATTTTTATTTTTCTATCTAACAAAATCGATAACATATTTTCACAACCGTCCATTTCGGTAATTTTTTAGATTTACATGAAGCAAAACTCGAAACATAGTGAAAATTCATCCTAAGCCTATCTATATAATTTAAATTAAATCCAAAACAAAAAAATCGAATTTCAAAATTTATTTAATGATGAATAATGTTGTAAATATTTTCGACCGTTAATATTATGATGAGTATGATAGAATTTTTTATTTTTCATGAAATTTAATCTACAACATTCTCAAATGATATAAATCATATCTATACGGTTGGAATTTGATTTTGATATTTAGATTTAGCAAAATTATCGTTGTTGGCAGACGTTGGCCAAACAAGAGTGTTGGTCATTGATCTTATATATATATATATATATATATATATATATATATATATATATATATATATATATATATATATAAGAGACGATGGTTTATCCTGCGGCGGATGTTTGTCGACCTCGACACAAAAAGTGAAATGCGTCGGGCGGATGTGTGGTCATAAGAGGGAGGCGATACTCGATATCTCTCTTTGTCACACTAGTCACGGGTTCTGTAGCCAACGTGTAGCGGAACGAGTAGAGGGAAAAGAAGAGTATTCAGTGTGGTTTACAAGATCTAGCTGCTACAATATATCACGCGCACAGTAAAGAGCTTACTTTTGCTTCTATTGTTAAAGCCGTGGGGTCACCTATTTAGCAAATAGCTGTATGGAGGTACAAATGGGTTTTTACATGGATTACATGATTATCTTTTCACGGAGGTGTTGGGAAATATCCTCGACCCCGGGCCCGCGCAGCGGAATGAAGGCCCGGTCCGATTCCCCGATTCCCGAGATCACGCCACGACTTCGAGGGTACGATGCGAATAGAAGGACAGATTCATACCAGTGCCAAATTGATGGCACACGAAGGGTTGATCGCCGCCTTCTATTTCCTTCGGTGTCACGTTGGTGACTAGCCCGTACGTCCCATACCGCACGTCTCCCACCGTTTCGACACGCCTCGGGTTGTCTTCGTGCGTTCCATGCCCGCATGATTCCACAGCCCGTTACTCGATTACTTCTCCGGTTTGATCACAACGAAGAGCCACATGTGTCGCTCCTCTACCCGTATCCCCCGTGAGTCGTAGCACCTCGGTCGCGGATGCACCTGCCTAGACGATGCACCGGCGAACTTGCATGATTGCGTTTCGATTCTCTAGACGGAGAAAATTCTTTTCTCCTTCTCTCTCAATCTCTTCGCACTCTTTCATCAAGTGATTAGAGTCTCTTAATTTCTGGATTAATTCTAAATTAACTCCATTAATTTTCTGGTTGAACTAATCTAATTATTCAACTGGTTGGACTGATGAGAGAGAGAGAAACATCCTATATATATTCCATAGGATAAGGATAGGCCAAAAGGTATGTATATCTTCTATACACCTTTTCAAACAGAAAACTGCATACAACCTTTCAGTAATCTGTCAGAACGAAAATATTAAATCGTTCCAACCGACTTTGAACATTTACGAAAGTTGTAGATAATCTAATTATCTTTCCAACCCAATTTGGCCCAGCCCAATTAGAGTTCGGACCCGAAAGTTACGGCCGTTTTACTGACTGTATGTCAAACTGTCGCACCCTTTCGGTATTTCATTAGAACGATACTGATACTTCGCTCACATGAAATATATTACAACATGAAAGTTCTAGATAATCTCATTATCTAACTAACCCAATTTGAACCATTCAAATCGGAGTTTCCTACTGAAAGTTATACCAGTTTTACTAATCTGTTTCGTATGCCCACGAACGCGTACGTTCGTTTGTCCTACGTACCATTTTAGCGATGATCCAAAACTGTATTTCCTTCAGTCTCCCACTCAGTTTCAGATTTACCTAAAAGGTACTCATGTATATCACATATACACTATATCAGAGAATCTGGCCCGCGTATCAAATACGCTAAAGCCATGCACATCCAATGTGCAAAAACTTGCAATCAAGCCCGACATAGTACGACTCGTTGTGTGACCGTGTAGGTTCGTTTAACGATGGCAGTAGGCCGTTTCCATGGCACTACAAGCCCATGAGCAGGATCTAGTCACTCCATCATGGCTACCCATGTTAAAACGAAAAATGATTGTGATCATTGTGCCTATCTCGAATAGCGGTTACTAGTTCTCTTGTTTGCGATATCCGTTAATCAAAAGGCATGGTAATAGTCATCCTTATAATTTGATTAACTATACATATTCCCCGATTCCGAGTTGATTTAACAAATTTCAATCGATATTAACCATTAATATCATTGACTCTGGCCAGAGATTTCGTTAATCGACTCTTCGAGCGGCGCCTAAGAGATATCTCTTCCTTTCGGAATAAACAATTCCTATCTTGGAGACTCACATTGAATTCCGTGTTTCGGACAATACCCAATGATGACCCTTTTAACTCCCTGTTACGGTGAGCGTAAGATCATATCAAAGCATTGTGTTACGCACGTAACGCAATCAATGATCCCCTCAAGTATGAAGAATCTAAAACCCCATCCGTCACAAGTCCATCTATAATGACTAAACCATGTCATGGACTCGCGGCTTTGGTCATATCCAATACATGTAACCTAACATATATCTACGTTCCCGATTCGACAAGCACCTTGTCCCATGATTAGCAAAACATAATCATCTCCTCGGCAAACGTAATAGTGTACGCGTTCAGTCTATCCAATAATAGAAATGCTTCTCTCTTAAGCAAGCTGATCCGCGACTAGGGATGTTTAGAAATGACAGTTTAAGTGTGACGGTTTCGCTGCACATGGTCCTCAACCATGTCGACGTCCACACAAGTTCAAATCAAGGTTCATGTAACAATCATATTACACAACCCGCACACTGTTTTCATATAAGGTGAATGCATATTTAATTTAAGTAAACAAAATTTTTAAAAGGAATGCATTCATATGGACTAAGTATTTGGGTGATACAACGTTTACCTATGGGTATCTCCATACCCATAACCTGCGAGGACTATCGTATTAGATAACTACACTCTACTCTCTTCTTCCTCCTCTAGGTATCTCCATACCCATAGTCATCGCATGACAGTCACGCGCGACTAGAGAGAGCGGTTTTGTAAACGGGTCCGCACGTTCCCGCTAGTGTTAATCATCATCAGGATTGGAACATTTCCAATACCTACAATCACATCTTTTCATAAAATTTCATGGATCAAATGAAATTTTCTGAGTATTGGCTAGAAGTGGTTGTGACCTCGGTATTTTTGGCTTGTACTATTGTGTCTCACACAATAAATAACCATAAATCCGATAACTCGTGACTACTAGAGTTTGGTCATGTATCCTTGATCCATACCACTTCCTTTTGCGATTAATAACCGCAATATACTCGCCTCCGTAAATAAAATCATAAACTATTGGTCTTGTGGAACCTTTCCACATAACCGTGTTTTCATTTAAGCAAAACATGTACACACTTTGTGATCGAAAGTCGTGCTACATATTTGGACGTGCTTAATCTTTGGAAACTGTTGTTTGTTATAATTCTTTATAACCAACACGTCCTCCACACCATTATAGATAAAAAATCTTGAATTCTTTCGCAAAGTATTCAAGGATAAACTTCACCTCTATCAATACAAATCCCGATGGGTTTAAATATACATAACCATTATGTATATATTTGTATAACCATTATACATTCACAATAGTTAGTCTCATGTAATCAAATTACATTCAAACTCATGTGATTCCCATGAATTTTATTGACGGTGAATTAGACGCTTTATTTGTACGACAAATAGCCACATACATATCATGACAGATATAATAGATCCTAACATCAAAATGTAAGGCATCATATTATTACTTTTCGCGCTGCTTGATGTCTCACATCGAGCCGTTGAAAATTTCTGTCATTCGACATTTCGATTTAACTCCTCCAAGGAATTTACATGTTGAAAACCATTTTCAACAATATGTCGATATATGTGCTATAATATAGAACGAGGAACTTCTTAGATCTATCCTATAGATCTTCACGCTTAATTCATAAGCAGTCTCGTCTAAATCCTTTGTCGTTACAAGAAATATAACGCAGCTCCCACTAACCTTCATGTATACACAAAGATTCCATTCGTTTCGACAATTTTATAACAGTTTATAATTTCGTCAAAACGAATATTCCAATTCCGAGAAGCTTTCTCTAATCCATCATATGAATCGTTAAAGCGTGCATATCTTATCCCCGATTCTTATGAATCGACAAAACCGTAAGGTTGTGTCAAGTACACATCCTTTCATAAAATTTCTGTCAAGAAATTCGGTATTGACATCCATTTTGCCACATCACATAGTCGTAATATGCGACTATGGCAAGCAGAATTTCGAGAATGTGAAAGTATGGCAACATGCGAAAACGTTTCTTCATAGTCCGACTATGAATTGCATGAAACTCTTCGCAAAAAGCCTCGCTTTACATATATGCGTATTCCTATCCATGTCGGTTCGTCATCTTGAAAAACCCACTCACATTTCACGGGTCTAACCCAGAAAGTAATGAAATCAAGTTCTGAACTTGATAATTAACATGGATCGAATCTCAGATTTCATGACACCATGTCATGTGGAATCAACTTTTCATAGCATCCTTGTAGGATATCGAATCATCATATGATTTCGATCTATCATCATTAGCCTCGATAAATCCGTATTTACCGGCTTATGATATACCCTACTTGATCTACGAAAAATTCCTTTGTGTGTTCGACTTGCGTTCATCAACTCTTGATGAAGCCATGTCAACTTTCATCGGTACAATGTTCATTTTCAAATCACGAACTCTTTCGAGATTTTTTCTACTCCCACTAGCCCGCATAGAGATAAATGACACCAAGTTCCAAACTTGTGCGCATCTAGTCCTCCTCCAAGAAGGCATCTCTTCGAGCCACGAAAATCTAATTTTCGTCGGGACGTTAGAACTAATACCCATTAGTTACCTTAAGGATACACGAACAATTTCCAGATTTGGGAGTGAGTTTAACCGAAACAAATTTCGAAATACACTCACTTCCTCAAATATGTACAAGTGACAACTTCGGAACCATTCCGATCCATATCTCATATGGCGTCTTTTGTACCGATTAGAAGGTTTATGGTCCATATCTTAATGCAACCATTCATTAGTGCCGCTGTCTCAAGGGCGTATCCCCAAAATATTTTTGGGAGATCCTATTGACTTATCATTTATCGAACCATGTCCAACATGCGTTCATTTCCTCTTTTCGGACACATCTCAATGTTCCGAATAAAGGCAATCGTGAAACGATTCCACAATCATAAATGATCATCAATATTCATAACTCAAATATCACCTCTTCGATCCTATCGAAAGATTTAGCTCAAATACTCGCCTTCTCGATCCTATCGAAAAGCTTTGATTTTCTTGCTTAGTTGATTTCGTATTTCGTTTTTGAAACTCTTTGAACCTTTCAAAAGTCTCCGTTTCGGCACGCATTAAATAGATATTTCCATATCTATTTTAACCGTCCATAAACATAACAAAATACTGATAGCCTCCTCTTGCCTCGGAACCTATCGGATCATCTACATGTGAATGTAAGTTCCAATAATTCGTTGGATCTTTCTCCAACCATTGGAGAATGATGCCCTTTGTCGTCTTGCCTAATAAATAAGTATCGCATTAATCAATCGAATCTAATTCGAATGATTCTAGCAATCCATCATATGGAATCTAAATACGCGAATCTCGTTTATATGGCCAAGACGGCAATGCCAAAAGAAGCAATCAACTACTAGGTTTAATCCTCCTCGGATTTCACCATTTTTTGAGTCATTAGTTTGGACAACTCTTTGTCCGAACTTTCTGTTTGGAAAACATTTTCCCAAAATACCCTTAGACATACATTTCTTTCGATCCCTTCTTTGAATTACAAGGACATCCACGCATCTATATACATTGGATTCCTCGGATACTCCGAGCATCTCCAATTCAATTTTAAATCACATCTCATGCAATTTCGGGATCGACTTATCTATCGAATGCATATGATATTCGGTCACGACGATCAAATCTCGTACCATCAACACACGAGTGTTAATCAAAGACCCATAAGGCGTCTCAAAATTAACCTACTCTTTGAGCCGCATCGAACCATTCAACGCGCTCTAGCTCTTGAAACTATTTCATGAGCGTTGTGTTTTACTTTCATATACACCCGAATTCTCAAAACAATTTTTGAGAAATTTGCGTCTATACATGCCACAACAAGGCACGTAATATCGTTCGATTCCTTCTTAAAGTTTATCGAACCCGGCTTTCTCTAAAGCCATAGCATTGAGCCCCGAATCTACCATTTCCGTGTCCAACACGTTCCTTTAAGTCAAAGAACTATTCTTTGACTATCAAGGTTAATAACGGTAATTCCGGCCCAAAAGCCATCTATCATATCGATCTCATCGATATATTTGGTGTTGCTTGAAAACATAATTCGAAACGGATGATGAAGATTAACTCCTAACCGTGCGTACTTAATCTATATGCTTATATGAAGAATATATGATAGTGTTATTTTATCGAATCGATAACCCTCATACCGATACGGGACTCCAAGTCCATAACACTCAAGACCCATATTTTACGATCCTCCCATAAGTGACTATGGCCGACAAATGAGATCTCGATATTTTAGGTAGGATTAAATCCAATCGTATCCAATACGACTCTCGTTCCTTTATAGAATTTCGGTGACGAATCGTATCCAATACAATCCATGTTCCGTGTGTGCATTCTATCTATGCCCCGAACTCCAATCGGATTGGCTTGGACGGTTAAGTCATAACCATATCCATCGTATCGTTCAATTGAACTACTCACGTGCCCGACTATGGCCTGAAACCACGTGAGTCCCCAATTAACGCTTACCACCCGCACCAATATATACAATAGTACGTGCCCGACTATGGCCTGAAACCACGCACTATGTCATATCAATCTCGATGGTTGTGGATATGGAAGGCATTTCCATGACTTAAATATTATGAGGGATCATGCCATTGCATGTTTCTAAATTCGTGACATAATCATATTATATCACTATCACAAGATTTTCAATATGCATATGATTTTATTTGGGAGTCTAATTATTCTAAATAATTATCTAATTATATGCTAGTATGATTGATGCCGATCAAATCGATATAAAGAACTCAAAATTCCGAGCTTCGTAGCCAAAGTTATCGCGAAAACAAAAACAGCATCCAGAGAAGGGTCCGTTATAACGGACTGCCCCATCCGTTGTAACGCAGGGGCCGTGGGGCGCGAGAAAAGCTCGCCCGGGACGCGTCCGGGGCGCCAAAAACTGCCCCCGGGGCGGCAGAAAAACTGTTTTTCTGCCCCCTTTCGTTATTTCATTAGAACGACACTAATACTTCGCTCAAATAAAATATATTACAACATGAAAGTTCTAGATAATCTAATTATCTAACTAAAACAATTTGAACCATTCAAATCGGAATTTTCTATTGAAAGTTATACCTGTTTTAGTAAAATACGAACAAACGAAAAGGTAAGTATATCCAATATACACCTTTTCAACCAGAAAACTACAGACACCTTTTCAGTATTCTGTTGAAACAAAAATATTAAATTGTTCCAACCGACTTTGAACGTGAACGAAAGTTCTAGATAATCTTATTATCTAATTAACACAATTGGATTGGACTCAATTGGAGTTTCGATGCGACATATACGGACGTTTTAGTCTCTGTATGTCAAACAGTCGCACCCTTTCAGTATTCCATAAAAACGATACTGATAATTCGTTCAAATGGAAAAACTTTATGTATCAAAGTCATAGATAATCTCATTATCTAACTACGCCAATTTGATCCAATCAATTTGGAGTTTTCCACTGAAAATTATCTTAGTTTTACTCACTGTTTCGTATTCTAACTTTCTGCAGATTTTGCCGTTTCGTCCGTTTTCGCTCGTTTCCAAAACGATAAATCATGAAACCTTTTCACGATAATTCCTAGATACTCTTAATCAACTTTTGATCGATCTCAAGCGAATTCCACTTGTGATTTTAACGGAATTTGACTTTCTCTATATTTAACATCATGCAAACGGGTACGAACTTTGATAACCCGTGCGTATATCTAATATACGACTATGATTCGACCCTCGAATCGATGGCGATCGCTCTGATACCACTGTTGGGAAATATCCTCGACCCCGGGCCCACGCAGCGGAATGAAGGCCCGGTCCGATTCCCCGATTCCCGAGATCACGCCACGACTTCGAGGGTACGATGCGAATAGAAGGACAGATTCATACCAGTGCCAAATTGATGGCACACGAAGGGTTGATCGCCGCCTTCTATTTCCTTCGGTGTCACGTTGGTGACTAGCCCGTACGTCCCATACCGCACGTCTCCCACCGTTTCGACACGCCTCGGGTTGTCTTCGTGCGTTCCATGCCCGCATGATTCCACAGCCCGTTACTCGATTACTTCTCCGGTTTGATCACAACGAAGAGCCACATGTGTCGCTCCTCTACCCGTATCCACCGTGAGTCGTAGCACCTCGGTCGCGGATGCACCTGCCTAGACGATGCACCGGCGAACTTGCATGATTGCGTTTCGATTCTCTAGACGGAGAAAATTCTTTTCTCCTTCTCTCTCAATCTCTTCGCACTCTTTCATCAAGTGATTAGAGTCTCTTAATTTCTGGATTAATTCTAAATTAACTCCATTAATTTTCTGGTTGAACTAATCTAATTATTCAACTGGTTGGACTGATGAGAGAGAGAGAAACATCCTATATATATTCCATAGGATAAGGATGGGCCAAAAGGTATGTATATCTTCTATACACCTTTTCAAACAGAAAACTGCATACAACCTTTCAGTAATCTGTCAGAACGAAACTATTAAATCGTTCCAACCGACTTTGAACATTTACGAAAGTTGTAGATAATCTAATTATCTTTCCAACCCAATTTGGCCCAGCCCAATTAGAGTTCGGACCCGAAAGTTACGGCCGTTTTACTGACTGTATGTCAAACTGTCGCACCCTTTCGGTATTTCATTAGAACGATACTGATACTTCGCTCACATGAAATATATTACAACATGAAAGTTCTAGATAATCTCATTATCTAACTAACCCAATTTGAACCATTCAAATCGGAGTTTCCTACTGAAAGTTATACCAGTTTTACTAATCTGTTTCGTATGCCCACGAACGCGTACGTTCGTTTGTCCTACGTACCATTTTAGCGATGATCCAAAACTGTATTTCCTTCAGGAGGATCATCAAGCACCATTGACCGGTCAGCGAGGATTAGATGGGCATGAATGCAGCCAGAGGTGTACATGGAGAAAGAGGGGGAGGAGAAGATTTTGTGAGTCGCCTCGGAATCAATCGCACTGATCCCAGGTCACAAACGATCTGTACGACTGACTGAGTTGACCAAGGATTTCTAGGATCTGGTGTAAGAAGCATTCGTGTGTCTGTTGTGTGATGGATTGGAGAAGTTCAGGGGGGAAAACTTGCTACATGGAGAGTTACACGAGTCAGAAAACAGGATATACTAGGCTGCCATGTTTTTGTGCATATTTTTGAGTAGCAGGTCAGTGTTGAGTGTACGTTTCAACTCGTTTCATGGACTTTGAGGGTCCATCTGCCACCGAGAATCCTGGAGGGTTAAATCATGTATGGAGATTTGTTGTCCTTAGTGAAACGAGTCAGTTTTGACCCGTTTGAAGTAAACGCCCGGTTTCTCTTTCATCTTTCCATCAAATATCATCATATGGTATCTCAAATCGACCATAACGACGAGATGAATCCATCTACGCCATTGGTTATGCGAGATTTTGCCTTTTCACCTGACATTAACACAAAAAGACATATCAAAATATTTTATCTTAATAAATTGGAATTATGAATATTTCTTATACTTTAATCATATTTAAGTGTTTAAGTTCTATATTTTGTGTATGTAAAAGGTGATGAAAATTTTTCTCATCACCCTCCGTGATGACGGAGCTAAGCTTCTGTCATGACGGAACCTTTTATGTCTCACAGTGAAATATATTTGTAGCCTTCCGTTGTGACGGAGACTAGCTCCCGTCACAACGGAATAATTTCTGGAAGTTTTGTTCATTGATAACATAATATTATTAACAAACTCGTAACCTTCCATTGTGACGGTGCCTAGCTTCCGTCACAACAGAATACCCTCCGTAATTGATGTTTGAATAATCTCATTATACACTTATTAATTCCGATGAACGCATACATCCTCTTGTCCTTATACGTACATTTTTACCGTTGATCCAAAAATGTATTTCCTTCATAATTAACTGGTGCATGATATTTTGACTTCAGCTTCGAAGAGGCAACACTCAAAATTACTAGAAAATAAAATTAAAGTTAGAAACAAATATTAACCATGAATTACATTATTTACTGAAAAGAACTTCAAATGTTGCTCAGAAAGTTTGTTTTGGAGTAAAAACTTCGTTTAGTTATTAATGGAATTTTTGTAGAAAAGAATCATAAGAAATAAGTAGAAATGGAAAAATTATTGAAGAAAAAGTATTTGATCATGAAAATGGTAAGGAAAAATAGAAAAATTATTGATGAAAAAGTAATTGCCGGTGAAAATGGCAAGTGAAAATAAAACATAATAAATCAAATGTTATGTGCAGTCTGATGTAACTTTGTAGCGGAACAAAACGATACATAACTAAAAACTGAAGGGATACAACATTTATCTTTAAAAATTCGTTATTGCGCACTACAACGACGCTACAGCGGCGACATTGACATATATTCATTTTCATTATCATATTTGTTACCATGTTAATTGTGTTTGTTATATACTTATATGTTAATTGACACGTTAATTTGTTGTGAACTTCCAAAGTGAGGATTTAGGAATGACTTTTCTTTTTTGTAATGGATAATTTTATCATGTCCCTCAAATTTCCCCGAACACCTTATATATTATTAATTAACAATTAATTAACATGATAATTAACAAAAAATACATTTCGTTAAAGATTAATTAAATTTGATTAAAAATTGTTAATTCATACGTATTTTAATATTTTAATTATATATAACTGTTAATGAAATGTACTTTTGTTAATTATCATGTTAATTAAGTTTTAATAGGTGATATAGGAGATGATTGGGAAAACTCAGGACACCAGATATGGCCTCTTTTGTAATTGAACTTCCGTATTCATTCACAAATCATTCAACAAACTATAATTTCTCTCTCTTTCTTTTCTCTCCTAATACTTAAGTTGTCCATCAAAATGTTTGAGACCTTAGCCTCGGCAGTAATGATGGCCGGGCTTGTTGTTCTCCTTATCATAGACCTCACCCAACCATTCGGCTTCGGCAGTTACTGGTATTACATGGACTCACACCTTTACTTGGTTTTAACCGCTGCATGCACGGTTATATACACTGCCATATTTTATCTCCACATCAGAGATATACCGATTGGGAAATGGAAGTTGTTAATCATCACAGCATCTACTGCTCTAGTCGTAGCCATACTTCCCATGCGTTTCTTCCTAGAACCACGGCGATGGGATATTGAATTTCGACTTCTATTTGCTATCGACTTTATGGCCATCATTATTTTCTTACTATTCAAATTTACAGAGCATGATACAAAGAGCACTGTTATAGTTGCAATATTTTTTGGTTCTCCCCTAGTTTTTGTTTGTACTAATTTTGCTGTTCGTCGTCAACAAAACGCCAACTCTATAATACATCTTGCTACAGCAGTAGGAGTCTATTTAATAGTATTTTGGCTTTACTTCAAGCATGTTTCGCAACGTTCGTGGAAGGTAGTAATAGTACTAGCATTTATGTCGGGCATTGTAGCTGTGTTTTTAATAATTATTTTTACGTCGACGATAACTGGGATGGACGGTGTTTTGGTATTGTTTGTTTTCCTTAATACATCTTCAGCTTTTGTGCTTTGGCTGTGGATGTATGCCCCCAAAGTGAGGGCATGGTGGAAAATTTCTGTGGAGCATGAACTATATGCAAACGATCAAAATATAATTTCACAGATTGCAGGATTGCCCACATGGTTAGCTCTGGAGGAAATTAACGTGGCAACCGGCAACTTCCAAGCACCAATTGGCGAGGGTGGTTCTGGTGCCGTATTCAAAGGAGTAAAGGAAGACGGCTCTACAATTGCAGTGAAGTGGATCAAGGGCCAACGCAATGGGGAACAGGAGTTCATGAATGAGGTCACAATCATAGCGAATTTGCAGCATGTAAATCTAGTGCATCTCCTAGGATACTGTACCTCGCCTAGAGGTGATTGGTACCTCGTCTATCCTTATTTCGAAAATGGGTCTCTTGATTCCTGGCTTTTTGCCGACGAGGAGAAAAGAAGCCGTCTAGCATGGGAGGTGAGATACAGCATCGCAATTGGAGTTGCCAAGGCCCTGGCATACCTCCACCATGAGTATCATCATCAAATTTTGCATCTTGATGTCAAACCAGCCAATATTCTTCTTGATGATTGCTTTAGGGCAATATTATCCGATTTTGGCATTTCAAAATCAATTGGCCGGGACGAGAGCAGCGTCATGACCAGAGCTAGAGGCACGGTAATGTGAATTAACCAATTACTACATATTTTCTTAGTCATCTCAAAACTTATTTTACATGATGAATTTTATTAGTTTCAAGAGTTCACTAACTTTGTACTGTTACAGGTAGGTTATTTACCTCCAGAGATGCTTGTTCCCAACGCAATCTCTATCAAGTGTGATGTTTATAGTTATGGCATGGTGCTTCTCGAGCTTGTTGGGGGAAGAAAGAATTTCCAATCAGGACTCGACGAAGAGACTCAACAGACAAGAAACACCTACTTCCCTCAAATCGCGAGAGAAAAACTGATCGAAGGGAAGCTACTGGAGATAGTAGACCAGAGTTTGATAAAGAATCAGGCAATAAGAGAAGGCGAAGTCATCATTTTAGTTCAAGTGGCTCTCTGGTGCATTCAGGAGAATCCAGAGCTTAGGCCAACCATGGCCGAGGTGGCCGATATGCTTGAAGGGAGGATTCCTGTGGAAATGCCTCCAGAAAGTCCCATGTTCGTGGTAAATTTCTTGGATGTGCTATCTGGATCTTACGAAGCGGACAATCATGCTTTCCATGAGGAGAATGCTCTATTGTCTTCTAATACTATTTCGATTTCAATTCAGTCAGGCCGATGATACAACATTACATAATATCTGTGAATTGTATGATTTAAAAATTGCATATGGTTTATCCTTTTTTATATTTTTTTTCTTTGTTTTGGTCATATTGCATACATTGTTCCAGAGATTAACTAATTTGAGTCAATCGGCTATTCGGCTTAGATCCATAATAGGAGACGTAGTAAAAGACTTCATTCTATTTTTTATTTATTTCATGCTTTAATTAGAATTTATGAAGCAAAATTAACTGATTAAATGTTATATACAGCAACTCTTAAATATATGAATCTATAAAAATCGAGTTTAACTACATACACATTAGAATATGGACACGAAACAGAGAAGAAATTAAAAGATTCCAGAATTAAATTTACTCAGCATGACATATATTGGTTAATAATTTATAAATATGAAAATATCTAACTAATATTTTGTAATTATACTTGTTTTACATTTGTTAGCTTCTTAAAATGGTTGGATTTCATAGGAGCACAACTTTTAGGCCACAAAATATAACTGGATTTGTGAGTAGGCCTATAACACAAATTTTCCACGCTTTCTTTTCTCGGCAGAATTGGGCTTATTTACACTTTTTTTTCTAGACTAGTCCCGGCATGTGCTACGCACGTTTTAATCATATCTTATCATCTTACTTATGTTTGATTTAACATGATTTAAATCATCTTTTGTTCTTTTTAGAAACACGAAAAAAAAAATTAAATAAAAAATTTCGTTTTTAAAATCAGAAATCATATTTCATGTTATGTTAATAATTAATGTACCCATACTTTTATTTTTGAACCGTTAGATTATAATATGTGAAAAAATTTAGACAATCAATTAATTATAGATTTTTTATGACCATAATATATCCATTATTTTATAATTATTTCAATAATTTTTATAAGGCAACATCGTTTTTCATTCATGATGTAAACTACTACCATTCGCCGGGTCCACTTTTGTTCAAGTTCATTCAATTATTTATTTCACATAAACTTACATCATTAAACTTGAAATACAAATGAAAAATGAAGAGTTTATAAATGATTTACAAATAAATTAATATATAACTTTATGAAACATATATCATGCATGAATAATATTTTAAGAACATTAATTATAAAATATCTTCAAATATATTTGTTTAAATTTTCTCTTTGCCTTTACATCCATATTAGCTTAGTTCCTACACAATATTTTCTATAACTTGAATTTATAAAGATATTATGTAAGATAATACAATGCAAAAAAAATCATTTTTACATAAATGAATTTTAAATATTATTACTATTTTAAAAAATATAATTGTAAGAATCATATACAATACTAAGTAGATTTAATATTAAAAAAATTTAAAAACATAGAATTGGAAAGTTGTAGTTTACCACTCAGAAGATAAATAAGGTCTTAAGCTTACAAACATATATCAAATACTATTGTCATTTTGTAATTTGTAAATTTATAATGTCATATGATGTTAATAGATCTTGTAATTATGTTTTTGCTTAATTAATTTTGATATTATTTGTTTAATTATTTTCACCATTAAATGTGATATTATTACTACTTTTTGTGCCTTTTGGATCGATACGAAATTTATTAGCACTATACAAAGTAATTGTATGCAATGAGTACATAGGTCGTGTGATTTACGATTTCAAATTTTGGTATTGCATTGAATATTGTGAAAAACAATGATATAATATTTCTTGTTATGTTTTTTAATAAAATTGTGACCTGCGTAATATATTATTATACATTGTCATCAATATTTATTATTATATGAAAACATAAATGAAATATCTGCTACCGCAACAATAAGTATTTTCAAATATATGTATAATTATACATAAATATTATAAACGGAAGGTAAAATAACACAAGAAATAGAGAGAGAAAGTCTTTAATATTGGACTGAATTTTATGTACAAATGAACCACACAAATTATCCTTATATAGGGAACACAACACCCTTTCATCCGATGTGAACGCTCCAGTGTGAAACCAATGTGCATCTCTTCATGTCCATACATTTTTCTGAGTGTCTAACCTTTCACACCAATACATACTATATTAAAATACATTCATATTTATAACACTCCCTCTTGAATGTATTGATTTTGTACGCATAAAAATCTGCCTCGTTAAAACCTTACCAGATAAAACCCTATGGGAAAAATATCCGGGTGAAGAAAAAAGAGTGCAATATTATTATCAACATAAAATGCCTCATTAAAAACCTTGTCATAAAAACCCAGTGGGACAAAACCATGACCAAGGACAAAAATAGTGCATTGCGTATCATTCTCCCCCTCATGGATACAGATATTTTGAAAACGAGCAGTTTGACAAATATATTTGTAATCCATGACAAATATTTATATTTATTATAACATAATCGTTATTTTCATAATTTGTCTTTTAAACCTTTTCAGGGGTTCTAATAATCATAATCAAAATATAATTTATTTGCGATAAATACGCATCTATCAATTTGATCATAGATATAGACATATAGTCTATCGTCAATATTAAAATGATTATATCATACATGCTCTGACTACTTCAATTCATATAAAGATCTTTGTTATTTAATACAATATGTTCCAGGAATATCTCTCGAGAGATTGAATAATATGCTTCAGGGATTCTAAATCTTTCAAGGATTTTCATTATAGTATAATCAAATGAGCACATGAATAATCTGTTATAATGTATACATGATAGATTTTGAGCCCTTCATGGACATTCAAACTAATTTTACATACAATTAAAAATTCATCACCATGATAAGGTATTTTTCGGACTTCGGGTCCATCAACTTCACTTTCTTATATGAATTTCAATTATGACCAATAATTGTATTTCCGGACATTTTTCAATTGATTTTATCATAGATCCTCGTTTTTCTTTATCAATTGTAAGTGCATATGCAATTTTCTCAATAACTATAGTTTCATTTCGATTCCATCTTTTTCATTTAGGAACATAATTTAGAGATCTCATTATTTTCAACAATTTCATTGTTGTCAGGTACCCGAACCTTTTCAAAGGTTATATATTTAGTTATGTCTTGATCTACTAACTAATATTTTCATATTAATTTCCAAAAATTATATATTTCATTAGAAGTAATAACAACTTCTATTATGCCAACTTTTGTTTTATCATGCTCTTTATTATTCCTTTGAATTTATAATGTTGGAACCGGTCAGTCGATCACGCTTCTGGCGTATATCAAACTTAAAATTATCAAAAGATATTTACTAAAAATATGAGCATTTCAAACTGAAAATGCTTGCATCAAATCATTGATTTGCAATTTATTGCAAATAAATAGTCCTTCGGGATCTAATTTGATGATGCATTCCATATAATTTCTTAATTTTTCAGTTTTTATTTCTCTCCCCCTAATGTAGGCATGAGTATACCTAGTGAAGTCCTTCGGGACTTCCATGATATATCATATCTTGAGTTATTTCACTCATGTTTGGTCATCTTGTTCATTTATTTCTTTTCTTTCCTTCAAGGATTTGTACATTTATCAAATGCTTACTACAATTCAAACATGTTTTTCAATTTTATTTGTTATAGCAAATAACATATAATTCTTCAGGAATATTATACAACAACATGCATATTTGACTTTATTGTTTCTTCCTTGAATGTAAACTTTCAGTTTACGTATACATTTAAACTTCAGGTTTATACATATTAATTGAATTTCTAGTTCAAACAAAACAAATGTTCATAATATCATATTATGGGGAATAAATCAACCCAATATATATGGCAACCAATTCTTAAAAAATTCAATTAAGATATATGGCAACCAATTCTAAAACTAGAATTCTTTGAGTTATTTACGAAAATAGGCTCTTGCATAACTCGAATAATTACTATTACTTAATTTATGATCACTATGACCTGCTGAAACAACTCGATAGAATTAATCTTCTCCTTCACACTATGCAAAATAGCACACTGAAAGTGAACGAAAAATTGCTGCCTATTTTACAAGCTCATATAAAAATAGAAAAAAAAATGCATTATTGTTGGATCTTCATATTCTATGTTTCGATTGATTTTAATAAAAACATAACTTTTTTAACATTACAATAACAAAACACATAACTTTCTGGTTTTATAAACAAAACAAGCGACAATACTGATTAGAAAAGATGCACTATTTAAACATTTGTTTAACTATAAATCCACAAAATATCATAACAAAAATTCATTTCCGCATATCAATGCGAACACATTTTGGCCATGGCAAAAATCTTTTTGAACTTTTGTAAATTCTCACTATTTAACTATGCAAAACTCGCGAATCCACACTATCAATCTGAACACTGCTACACATGATCACATGAAAAACAAAACCGCGCAATCGCGCGGGTGCAATGCTAGTAAAATTAAAACAAAAACACAGAAATTATTTCAAGTGGATACTGTATAAATTGTCACAAACCAAACATAAAAAATGGAAAAAAGGTGCGGCAACCCGCCAGTATACCACTCGTATACCACGGGCTCTCATATGAAAACATCACAAAAAGAAACGGTAAACTGATTCGAAAACAACGACAACACATACATATACATACATTACGGAATTAGAATAATAATACATAAATATTGCGGAAGCATACAATATATTAATACGAAACTCAGATAACGTAGGCGTTCTCACTCTCGAAGTACTCGTGACTCCCGATATTAGACCTTCGATACCTGAACTAAAATATGTAAATCGAAAGGATTAGTCACGAAAGTGACTAAGTGAGTGAAACCTCGTTAAAAATAGTTATTATAAAAATAAGTATTTTTCAAATGAATTCATAAAATAATCTCGTATATCTTAAAATCATAAGTTTCTAAATATATCTCAAAATACTTGCCCCGGTTTTCGAAATCAAAATCACTTACCTTCATACATAATCATATCAAAATATATACCGGGGTGAGGACGCTAATAACTCTCGACTGAAGTGCCAATCCGAGTTGATAGCGAATCACAAACGGGCTGGAACAAAACAAAAGGGGAACACATCCACCCGACGATTGGATATCCTTGCGCCACAGCCAAACCCCTCATGGGTCGGGACTTTGCACTACATCAAGTTAGCTACGCCTTTCCCTCAATTGAATCTCCCAGAGACCCTTTCTAAAATCGCAAGTCCCAGCTTACGTTTTAGACTTATTCAAATCATAGCCTCCCGAAGACCCTCACTAAAATCGTAAACCCGTCTTACGTTTTATCCAAATAAAATTCTACATATATATATATATATATAGAGTCTCTTTAAAATTCTTCTCATAATATAATATTATAACTATATTATTTACTAAGTATCTTTATCAAAACAAACACACTATTTAACACAAATCATTTCTGAAAACAAATTCGAAATATACTTCTTATATTTGAATGAATATTCAAATTCAAAATCATAATTTCACAAATCATGTAAAATCATAAATCGTTGTACCTGTTATTCAAAATCAGTTCCAAATATATCACTAATATCAAATTCGAATCATAATTCAAAATCATTATCCAAATTTATTTTATTTATCAAATCCTCTAATTCGAAATCAGTTTCTTTATATATATCGTTAATATCATAAATTATTATAATTATATTCCAAATCAGTTTCTCGAAATATCACTATATTATAAACAAAATAATATACGTTTTCTTAATTCAACACGCTTTTTGGAACAAGATCCGTTTTAATCAAATGAGATATAAATAATGGTGAAAGTAGAATAACACTCACGGTATCGTAAACAAAATAATTTCTAATTTCGTATCTTAACACGTTTTTGGAACAAAACTCATTTTAACGAAAATTACAAAAATAACTATAATATACGATTTTAATTAGATAAGAGTGAGAATTACACTCACCGGATCGAAGGACCTCAATTAACGACAAAAACAAATCCACAACTTACTCGAAATCTGATAAAGACGACAAAATCGAAAGATACGGAATCGGCCACTCGAAGAGTTTATGCCAACTCATTGGCACCATGTCATACACATATAACTCCATCTTCTAATTTCTTCAAATATCTCAATTTCCCTCTTTCTTTATTGCGTAGTTTAGGATGGTAAAGGGTTCTGTAGAGACTAGAGAGGAGGGATAAGAGAAACTCGAGTACATATGCCCTTGATTAACTTGGCCGCTTAAGAGTGAAAGGGTGCGGTCCAATAGGAATTTGTACATTTTCATATATAACCCTCCTAACTTTCTTATTACAAAACTTTTAAATATTTTTATTTCATATGTAAATTATATACATTCAAAACCTTAAGTAAAACATTTAAATACTTTGATAAAATCTTTACAACTAAGATCATACTAAAATATTTATTTATATAATCCTGAAAAATGTATCATGTTAAAATGTTACAAAAACTCGAATGTAGTATGATATCACGATAATATCTTTGCAAAAATTCTGAAATAATAAAACCTTACTTTTGAACTTCGAAAGAACTAAAATATCTAACTTGAAATTTGGTTTCAAAATATTTAATTAAGAATAATGACAAATGTCAAAATTCTATTTTTAATATTTATTACATAAATCATGAGCCCCTTTTTCTTTAAAATTTGGGACTCATTGGCAAGTTTTCTTAATATAATATGGTCCAGGAGAATGGCCACATATCATTTGGGCCACGGAGACAAATTGAGATCCATTGGCATTTGAGGGGCTCATGAATCATGAGCCACGAAAATAAAATGTGAGCCCTTGAACCAGAGACTCCAATTAAACACACCGCGTTGCACATCAACAGTCAACTTGCAGGGGTAATATATCTTTTCAAATTAAACACGAAAAATAACGTATCTAATTAATACTTGTTAAATTTTCTATGTTGTTTTTTTTTAGAAAAACACCGTGAAAGAAAATGAATATATAATTACATCCTAAGTAATCAGTATGATATTTTATTCATTTTACCTTCTTTACCTTCGGCTTCAATCTGAATTTCGAGACTATCGAGAGCTTCGTGCTGATAACATATTATAAACGGAAGGTAAAATAACACAAGAAATAGAGAGAGAAAGTCTTTATTATTGGACTGGATTTTATGTACAAATGAACCACACAAACTATCTTTATATAGGGAACACAACACTTTTTCATCCAATGTGAACGCTTCAGTGTGAAAACTCAAATGTGTATCTCTCCATGTTTTTCACTCCAACGTGTATCTCTCCACGTCCATACATTTTCCTGAGTGTCTAACTTTTCACACTTGTACATACTATATTAAAATACATTCATATTTATAACAATAAACAAGTTTTAACTATATGATGAAATCGCTCATCATAAAAATTAGCATGTCGTATTAAAATGGAAAACATAATGACCATAATCGTAACATGAGTATTATGCAAGTAATGTATTATATTGATAGTAATTAAAATGTATCTTCTTATATTTTATAGAGTGGTGCGCAAATATACTATGTTTTAAACATCATTTTGACGCGTCAACATAATATTTTTAATGTCCATATATAATTTACTGTACCAGCACTAAAGCTGCAGGCCAACACTCTAGGAGTCCAGAAGCGTAAAAAAAAGGCCAAGCTATGTTGCGCGGATACTCCAAAAAATCGAATTTAGCCGTATCGTCGTATCCGTATCGTATCCTAAATCATATGTTAAATTACCGTATCACCGTATCCGATACGCATCGCCGTATTGGCGTATCCGTGCAACACAGAGGCCAAGAGGTCGAAGTCGAAGACCCACAAAGCAACGTGGAAAAGGGTTATCTTGTTTGCTTGCAGAAATCACAAAAAAGTTGGGGGTTGATTTGCAAAAGGTTTGTAGCTTGTAGCTTGTAGTGTAGCTTGTAGCTTGTTTTGGGAAATTTTACTATGCCCCTCAGATTCCCCCAGCTATCCCCGATTGAATCACGCTGACGTGAGTCATGCTGTTAATTGGCACCCAATTTGCCTTCCAATTTTTCCACTGCTTTAAATGAGATATGTCAATTAATAGTTAATACAAAGACAATTACCACTTTAACCAACAAACTTTAATTAACAGTTAATACTAATTAACAAAATATAGTAATAATTAACAACATATTAATTTAAATGATTAGTAAAATTTTAAATAATTAGTAATTAACAGTCAATTGTCTAAGAATAAAACAATTAACTGAAATATTGGTTAAATTACCATTTTGGTAACTTAATTAATTATATTTTTGCACATATGGAAATTAATTTAGAGAAATTAGTTTATGCAAATTACATGTTTATAACAATCTTTAGCAATTAACTTCTAATATCATTAACTTAATTTTTGACTTCATTAATTATTTTTGGGAACATATGGTAATTCATTCAATTATCAGATGATATAACCACTACTAATTAACAGCTAATTAACACAATCTTTCAAATTTCAAAACAGTTAATAGAAACAAATCTGAAAAATCACTATTAAATTACATACCGCTATTAACAAAAATTAATTAACCTATTAACTTAAACTCCATTAAGAAAAGATTTAATAATCAATCAAATATTGTATTTTGATCATTGACTAATTTGCATGCCTAATAAATCTCAATTTTGTACTAGGTCATTAATTATTAATCATCTTAATTAGTATTCATCAGATAACAATATTAATTATTTAATTTTTTTTAATTAACATTCATTTCACATTCCAAAGCCCCTTCCAATTAACAATCATATAAATCTACCAAAAACTAAACCAAACATTTGGCATAATTAGCAAATTAACTGTTCAATTAATTCAAAATTCAAAATTATTACAATTCAAATAAATTCCGTATATACAAAATTGAAAGATCTATAAATTAACAAGTAATTGCATCAATTGTAAATAAATATCAATTAACAATTTAGAAAAATTACGAAATTAACTCAATTACTCTAATTAACTAGTATAATTACAATAATCAATTACCAATTAATAATTAATCAACTACCAACAAACAAATACAAATTAATTATAAAACTAATTTAATATTGCATCAATTAACAACAAAATTGTTGGATACTAATATCAATTAACAATGAAAGGAAATAAAGAAATAAAAGGAAACGAACATGTAGAAAGAAATAAAAGAAAATAAATACCAATTAGTAAAAGAAAAAGGAAATTACAAATTAATATTTGGATTTGAATTTTCAGATCTGTAATTGTGGGATCTGAAATTTTTGAGGAATAAAATAACATTTAAAATTTAAATACTGAAACAAACATCAACAAAAAAATAGGAAATAAATTATAAAATCAGCAAATAAATTAAAATCAGGTTTTTTTTATTACTTCCTAATTAATTAACATCCCTTAATCTTAGTATTGAATATCAAGTAAATCCAAACAAATTTTCTAATGTTTCACCAGATTTGAAAATGTGCCAAAAAAAAAACTCAATAATTACCAAAAAAATACACCAAATCAAACCAGTTATGAAAAACAACAAACCAAAATCTAACGAATTGAGCAACAAGAACAAATCTTAGATCGCAGAAAAAGCAAACCAATACGAAACGAAACGAAATCAGATCTGAAAAAAGGACCAAATCAAACCAATTATGAAAAAAAAACCAAAATCTAACGAAAAAACCAAAAACATACAACAACAACGACAAAAACAAATCTCAGCCAACGCCTCGAAAAAAATAGCAAAAAATCAACAAAAATCTCAGCAAAAACTGAACAAGAACCACACAACACGAAATCTATGCGAAAAAACTGAAATCCAAAAAAAAAACACGAAATTCACGAGAAAAAACTCAAAATCCACAAAAAAAAAAACGAAATCCCATGGCATGACCTTCAAATTCGCAGGCAATCGGATTGAA
This sequence comes from Luzula sylvatica, assembly GCA_946800325.1. NCBI lineage: Eukaryota > Viridiplantae > Streptophyta > Magnoliopsida > Poales > Juncaceae > Luzula > Luzula sylvatica. The sequence goes on from OX326961.1 coordinate 21,940,585, forward strand.
ATAGGCGACATGTGTGGGAGAATTTCGTGGGTGTGTGGGTGAGTTCAGTGTAGTGTTATGTCAAAACCCGTTAGGGTCCCGCCCGACCCGACCCGCCCGGTATTTTGACCCGCCCGTCCCGCCCGTTTGGCAAACGGGTTGAAACCCGGCGGGTCAACGGGTACGGGTCCAAGGGAGGGTTTCAACCAATGGTTACCACTAGACCCGTGTAAACCCGCCCGTTTGGCAAACCCGTTACTGTGTAACCCGACCCGCCCGTGCACCCGCCCGACCCGTTGAAAACTTTTACATGGTAAATTAGTAACATGGTAAATTAGTAACTCCGCCTATGTTATTTTTTTAACATGGTAAATTAGTAACATAGCCGGTCTCAAGCCCGGAATAAAGTAGGAGAGTAACTTTTTTTCAACTTTTTTTCATATTGAAATTTTTTTTCTTGTAAAAAATTAGTTGCATATTTTTATTTCGAATAAAAATTGTTAACCAAATATTTTTATATTTTTATTCACATTTTTAAAATTTATTTTTTTGAATATTTCAATTTATTCCGCCCGTCCCGCCCGGGACCCGTCTCGCCCGCCGGGTCTAAGGGCGGGTTTTCCCCGTCCCTCCAAATGCACCCGTCCAAACCCGCCCGTCCAAACCCGTCCAAACCCGTGCACCCGTGCCCGTCTAAACCCGTGCCCGTGCAACCCGTGTGTGCTAGGGACCCGACCCGACCCGGGAGCAACACACTAGTTCAGTGGGCGTTGAGAATGAGAGAGGAGAGAGAGAGAGCTAGGGTTTGGGGTATTTTAATAAGTCGTTTCCAATTAACAATTAATCACTGGCCGATTAGTGGTTAATTCCGGGCGGAATTAATTCAGGGCATCGAAAAGTCCATTCCAATTAACACATTGGTCATGCTGATTCAATCAGCATGCGCTGGGGAAAATGAGGGGGCACCATATATGCTCTCTATTGTTTTAGGCTTCTTTTTTATCCTATACAAAACCCTAACAATCAACTTCATAATTTAATTTTGGAAGGTAGGGTCCCTAATAAACTAATAAACTATGTTATGTGAATACTTTAAAATCAAGCCGTCATTGTATCGACAAACGATATCTATATGGTACGCGTCAGATACGTATCAGATATTCCACGTAATGTATTCCAATATATATATTTTTTCAGATAATAACAAATATCTTCCGGATACTTATAGCGTACTAATAAATATCCTTGTAAAACAACAAAAATAATTTGAAATCGAAATAAACGAGTGATACATATAATGATATAAATATAGAATCAAATATAATAAACATTTAATTTATAACATGTTTATTTCAGTAATAATATATTTTAATATATTTTACATCAATAATATAGTATTTATTACATCAATAGTATAGTATCAATAATAGACATATTGTATGCTGTTTTTTAAACTAGCATATCATTGTACCCTATCATTGTATTCGTATCGTATTCGGAATACGATATTCATATCGGTATTTGTGGAATATAGTTAATAATGTGTATTCGTACAACATAGCTAATAAATAATACACGACATGGATTTTACTACGTGTCGGCCTTATTTTTGATTTCGAATAAATCTTTTGGACTGAGGTTGGATTTTTATTTAGACTAAGCCCAACCCAACCCGAATTTAATAAGATCTTTTTGTTTAACGAAAATCAATCCATTTGAATGTACAAATGAAAGATTCTTCTCTAATTTTTGTGGTCGAAATATGTATGAACACGGGAAGAACTATCAACAGAAGGACCTTTCACTCAGGTCAATAGTCCTTGAAATGCATCTAGTCAACGAAGTTTCCTTGCCTATGGAACAAGAACAGTCAAGTTCCTTACGCGTGGATATAATCACTAATGAGCACTGATACATTTTTTTCTTAGTCTCCCCGACATTCTTGATGTGTTACTGTAACATTTAACACATTCAAATTTAACATTTTGATTCATGATTTAACATCTTAATTAAGATGTTAAATTTGAAAATGTTAAATGTTATGTTGACACATAAAAAATGTGGAAGAAGCTAGAGGGGGGGTGCAACATTCTCCATCATTAATCCTTATCCGAGACGTATTGAACAAGTCAATAGTTCATATCAAAGAACTTTCGTTACATGTCAAGTCAAAAAAATAAGAAAAAATATATTCATCTCTTCTAATATTCTCCACAATAATTGAAATTATCGACCACTCCACAAAATAATAAAATATAATAATGCATAGTGATGGGTTCTTAGTTGGTGTATTTTTTTTTAAGAGGGCATTTATTGGCCCCCCATTCCCCCCCACTATTCACGATGTTGGGGAAATAATATTCATCTCCCAAATTTGTACCTCCTATTTGAATTGATGGTTAATTGAAATTATTAATTATATTGATGACTAATATAATTGTATTAACTGTTAATTATATTTGAATTAATCCGAAATTTTTTGTAAACGGATATCCGTTTTGTTGAAATTGTGTTAAAATCATGATGTGTATCATACAATGCGTAAAGGAATTTCGTATCATCACTCAACCAATAATGCATAGTGATGAGTTCTTAGTTGGTGTATTTTTTTTAAGAGGTCATTTACTGTGCCCCCCCCCCCCCACCCCCACCCACACACACACACACACACACATTTCTCCCCACTATTCACGATGTGGGGGAAATAATATCCATCTCCCAAATTTGTACCTCCCATTTGAATTGATGGTTAATTGAAATTATTAATTATATTGATGACTAATATAATTGTATTAACTGTTAATTATATTTGAATTAATCGTTAATTCAAAGCACAATTAACCGTCAATTCAAATAGGGGTACAAATAGGGGTTAATTGAATAGTGGAGGGAATTTGAGGGGCATAGTAAAATTTCCCTTTTTTTAATATAGGGGAATAGTCGACGTAGGGGTGTAAACGGTTCGGATAGTGGTCATACCAGATCCGGATCCGTATTTTTTTTCGGATACGAATACGGATACGGATATTCCCGGATCCGGATACGGTTCGGATATTAAACGGAAACGGATTCGGTTCGGATATCTCGGATACGGATACGAATCTGGATATTATTCGGATAGTTTAGACGGATATTTTGTATGTAACATAACTATCTATTTTACCAACGAATCTCAAACAATATCAAAATAATACTTAAATAATACATAAAAGGACATTTAAATTTTACGAAACAAAATCAAGTATTTATCAAATTATAAGTCATGCAAACATAATGGACTTGGTTTATTAATTATAAGTCATGCAAACATAAATTTATATTGGGTCTATAAGACCATAGTTATTTAAAAACATAATAAATTTTCAAAAACGGATATCCGTTTTTATACTGTTATTCGGATCCGGATAATATCCGGATTCGGATCCGGATCCGATCCCTATTATCAAAACCGAATCCGGATCCGGATCCGAAAAAACGGATCCGGATAATTTTATTCGGACCCGGATATTTAGGCGGATTCGGTTCGGGTCGGTTCGGATAATATCCGAACCGTTTACATCCCTAAGTCGACGTCTCTTTTTCTAATATATTTGTAGTATATATAATCCTTGTAATTCCCTTTACCTTTTCATAAAAATAATTGGATCCTGCGCGATTTTCTCTTCGAAAATAAATAAAAAATGCACATTGATGGAATAAGTCAAATAGTCAATATCAAAAAAGTTTATATAATGAGTCAAACAAAAGAAGAGCACTATAATTATTTCGTCTAAAATAGTTAAGGAAAAATATCGTGCATTCTATGGCCCTAAAATTCTGCTGTTTTTGCCGAATTTGTACTATTCAAATAATCAAAAAAATCATCTCCTCCTAAAAGTAAAAGTAAAAAATTAATAAACAAAATAATTTAACATTCTATTTTTTTCATATTTTTTTTCAAGATATAATCTAGTCGAAAATTATTTTTCATTATTCATTATTATAATTTTATTTTTAAAATTATAATTATTATTTACTAAGTAAGGTTCAAAATACAAATAAACCATACAAAAATGCTTAAAATTACAAATAATCAAAAAATACATATCCAAGTCTTGAACTAATGACTTACGAAATCATAACTAAGTTATTTACCAATTGTACCGTATCATACGAAATCATAACTAAATTAAAACATAGTATACATGCTAAATCTTAACATCGTGATAAAGAAAATAATTATAAAAAATATAAAAAAAAATATTTGTCTCTTTCGCCAGAGAGTTTGACGAAAGTGGATTAATTTTTTTTTCATGTTAACGTGCAAAAATAATGGTTAAAACAATTTTGCCGAATTTTCTAACAAAACACAAGTCTTTTGGAGAATGAGCTATTTTTGTAAATTTGGCAAATCATATCTGTTCTTACAAATTTGGGTTTTGGTAAAGCTACATGTCACAAAAATTCCATATTTTCTACACAGTGCTTGCTTATGTGTGCAACCAGAAATTCGGATTGAAATCAAGAAAATATTTCACTTTTTTTTTTTTTAATTAGAAAATATCTCTCTTTCGGATCAAGGGTCAACCAAGTATGGAACAAGAGTTTGAAAATGAGATAAGAATCATAGCAAGTTCGCGGCATCTTAATCTTGAAAAGGCGATAGGTACCTCGTGTACCCATTTTTCGAAAATGGGTCTCTTGATTCTTGGATTTTTGCTGAAGAGGAGAAAAGAAGTCGTTTGACATGGATGTCGAGATACGGCATCGCAGTTGCGGTGGCGAAGGCACTTGCATACCTCCACTATGGATGTCGCCGTCGCATCCTACATCTCGATGTCAAACCAGCGAACATTCTACTTCATGGAAGTTTTACAGCGTTACTGTCGGATTTTGGCATTTCAAAGACGATCGGTAGGGAGGAAAGTAGTGTCAGGACCAGAGCTAGAGGCACGGTAATGTGAATTAACCAATTACTCTTTATTTCTACATTACTTTTAGTATTAATTGTTGAGAAAGAAGCTCTTTTAGAACGTTAACTTTTAAGAGTGTCTTTAATATTATTTTATAATTTTAACAGAGGTTATTTGCCTCCAGAGATGCTCGTGCCGAATGCAATTTCTGTCAAGTCCGATGTTTATAGTTATGGCATGGTGCTCTTAGAGCTTGTGGGTGGACGAAGGAATTTCCAATCGACAGTTGATAAGGGAACTCAACAGACCAGAAACACATACTTCCCTAAAATCGTGAAAGAGAAAATGTATGAAGGCAAGTTAATGGAGATAGTGGACAGGAGTTTGATAGATCATGAAGAGATCAAAGAAGACGAAGTTACGATCTTAGTATTAGTGGCTCTCTGGTGCATTCAAGAGAGTCCTCAGCTAAGGCCCACTACTAATGAGGTGCTTGATATGCTGGAAGGGCGTACCAAAGTTAACATGCCTCCAGAAAGCCCAATGTTTGTGGTGAACTTGTTGAATATGGAATTCCGGTCTACTACCGGCCGAGATCATGTTCTAGAAGATGAAGAAACTTTATTGTCTAGTGATAACATTTCCATTTCAATTCAGTCGTGTTGATTCGATAAAATATTTATGTTCGAAATATAAACTTATTACTATTATTATTGTTGTTATTAAATATTATTATTATTTAAGGTATAGAAGGATAGTAAAATATGTGGACAATAAATTGTATAGAATGTGAAATGATGTAGTGATGATATTTATTTTCTGTACCATCTTGTGAAATGATGTAGTGATGATATATTTTTTTTTTACTATCATCAAGATGATTGATGTCAGGGACGGATCCAGGATTCGATATTAGGGGGGAGGGGGGAGGGAGGGAGGACCCGAAGTCAGACTAGCGTGTATGTTTTATTATTCATTGTATATGCATTGCCTTATAAAATGTTATAAATAATTAAAAAAAATTATGTAGTCGACATTTATACGAAAAATGTTAATTTTAAAGAAGTAATTTATTTTTCTTTAATATGAAATCGCTTATCAAACTATCATATTCATTTTTTATAGTAATTACATTATATTGATAAGAACACTTTGTCGGTCCACTAATTATGATACAAAATTTCATTAAAGAAAAATAGTGTATGCATCGAATCAAGTTGAATTAGTATTACATCTTTACTACTTTAAATTGCAAGAAATTCAGTAACCACGTGTTCTTAACATGAGATTTTTTTTTAATTATAACATGAAAATTATTAAAGGCAAAATCTTAATATACTACAAAAGAAATTGTTTTTAATGTAATTTATCATTTATGCATGAAATAATGTGTTTGTGTGGAAGGGTTCTTGACCATAATTATTTCACAAGAGAACTCCACTTTGTATATTACTAGACATTTGTATATACTACATTAAATTGAAGGTCTTTTGAACTATTTTTAACATGTCTAAAATATCACATTATTCTAATTTATCATTTAAATTGAAGGTTTGGATGAAGGCTAGATTCCGTCATAACGGAATACCCTATGAAATTGATATTTGCATAATTTTATTATGCATATATGTACACTTTTATCGTTGATTCAAAACTGTATTTCTTTCAATATGTATAAATGTATCAATAATAACTTAATCCAAATGTCCATGTTTCAAAATAATATAATTAATTCAAGTATTCAATAAAATCATCCAAAAATACATAATGATCATTAATCGGTCACTAAACTTATTATAATCTGCTAAATACATACGCTACACGCGATAACATTGTAGAGGAACAAAATGGTACAAGACTAAAATATGAAACGACACAATATTTACATTCCGAATCCCGTTAAAACACGCTATAACGCTATTATTTAAAACATTCCTTTCAACACTAAACATTACAAAAAATATGTTGGAAATATTTTGTTTCCAACATGAGTTTGTTGCTTTTTTCTTTAAACATATATTATGGGTCCAAACTTCTATATAAGAATGAATAATACTTGTGTTAGTTCATGAATAATAATGTTAGTTAACCAAGTCGTTTCTCAACATTGTATATTGACAAAAAAAAGTAAGCTATTCATGGAGACTTTTCCAAAGATGCTTCTTATACACAATGTTAGTTCCTGAATGATACTTATGAATAATGAATAATACTTATAATAGTTGTGTGGATCGTAAATAAACAAAAGAATGAAAGTCATATTTTAATTTGAGAAATCAAGAAAATCAGAACGCTTTAGCTTCTAATTGGTTGTATTATTTGACTTACTGACTCATTACAACATAGATAACATATCAATATGAGATAAAATTTAGAAATCATAGGTGGGCCGGCCCTCCCCCTCGCTCCCTCTGGATCCGTCGCTGATTGATGTGTTGTCATATTTATTTAATGATGTGATTAATTATTGACATACAAATTAGTGAGATGATATCGGCATATCCATTAAATTATGATGTGCTAAAACATTGATGTACATGTTACTGAAATGATAAATCAAATCAGATTTGAATATATATATATATATATATATATATATATATATATATATATATATATATATATATATATATATATATAAGAGACGATGGTTTATCCTGCGTCGGATGTTTGTCGACCTCGACACAAAAAGTGAAATGCGTCGGGCGGATGTGTAGTCATAAGAGGGAGGTGATACTCGATATCTCTCTTTGTCACACTAGTCACGGGTTCTGTAGCCAACGTGTAGCGGAACGGGTAGAGGGAAAAGAAGAGTATTCAGTGTGGTTTACAAGATCTAGCTGCTACAATATATCACGCGCATAGTAAAGAGCTTACTTTTGCTTCTATTGTTAAAGCCATGGGGTCACTTATTTAGCAAATAGCTGTATGGAGGTACAAATGGGTTTGTACATGGATTACATGATTATCTTTTCACAGAGGATCATCAAGCACCATTGACAAGTCAGCGAGGATTAGATGGGCATGAATGCAGCAAGAGGTGTAGCGAATGGAGAAAGAGGGGGTGGAGAAGATTTTGTGAGTCGCCTCGGAATCAATCGCACTGATCCCAGGTCACAGACGATCTTTACGACTGACTGAGTTGCCCAAGAATTTCTAGGATCTGGTGTAAGAAGCATTCGTGTGTCTGTTGTGTGATGGATTGGAGAAGTTTCGGGGGAAAAGCTTGCTACATGGAGAGTTACACGAGTCAGAAAACAGGATATACTAGGCTGCCATGTTTTTGTGCGTATTTTTGAGTAGTAGGTCAGTGTTGAGTGTACGTTTCAACTTGTTTCATGGACTTTGAGGGTCCATCTTAATGAAACGAGAATCCTAGAGGGTTAAATCATGTCTGGAGATTTGTTGTCCTTAGTGAAACTAGTCAGTTTTGACCCGTTTGAAGTAAACGCCCGGTTTCTCTTTCATCTTTCCGTCAAATATCATCATATGGTATCTCAAATCGACCATAACGACGAGATGAATCCATCTACGCCATTGGTTCTGCGAGATTTTGTCTTTTCACCTGACATTAACACAAAAAGACATATCAAAATATTTTATCTTAATAAATTGGAATTATGAATATTTCTTATACTTTAATCATATTTAAGTGTTTAAATTCTATATTTTGTGTATGTAAAAGGTGATGAAATTTTTTCTCATCACCCTCCGTGATGACGGAGCTAAGCTTCTGTCACGACTGAACCTTTTATGTCTCACAGTGAAATATATTTGTAGCCTTCCGTTGTGACGGGAGCTCCCGTCACAACGGAATAATTTATGGAACTTTTGTTCATTGATAACATAATATTATTAACAAACTCGTAACCTTCCATTGTGACGGAGCCTAGCTTCCGTCACAACAGAATACCCTCCGTAATTGATATTTGAATAATCTCATTATACACTTATTAATTCCGATGAACGCATACATCCTCTTGTCCTTATACGTACATTTTTACCGTTGATCCAAAAATGTATTTCCTTCATAATTAACTGGTGCATGATATTTTGACTTCAGCTTCGAAGAGGCAACACTCAAAATTACTAGAAAATAAAATTAAAGTTAGAAACAAATATTAACCATAAATTACATTATTTACTGAAAAGAAGTTCAAATGTTGCTCAGAAAAGTTTGTTTTGGAGTAAAAACTTCGTTTAGTTATTAATGGAATTTTTGTAGAAAAGAATCATAAGAAATAAGTAGAAATGGAAAAATTATTGAGGAAAAAGTATTTGATCATGAAAATGGTAAGTAAAAATAGAAAAATTATTGATGAAAAAGTAATTGCTGGTGAAAATGGCAAGTGAAAATAAAACATAATAAATCAAATGTTATGTGCAGTCTGATGTAACTTTGTAGCGGAACAAAACGATACATAACTAAAAACTGAAGGGATACAACATTTATCTTTAAAAATTCGTTATTGCGCACTACAACGACGCTACAGCGGCGACATTGACATATATTCATTTTCATTATCATATTAGTTACCATGTTAATTGTGTTTGTTATATACTTGTATGTTAATTGACACGTTAATTTGTTGTGAACTTCCAAAGTGAGGATTTAGGAATGACTTCTTTTTTGTAATGGATAATTTTATCATGTCCCTCAAATTTCCCCGAACACCTTATATATTATTAATTAACAATTAATTAACATGATAATTAACAAAAAATACATTTCGTTAAAGATTAATTAATTTTGATTAAAAATTGTTAATTCATACGTATTTTAATATTTTAATTATATATAACTGTTAATGAAATGTATTTTTGTTAATTATCATGTTAATTAAGTTTTAATAGGTGATATAGGAGATGATTGGGAAAACTCAGGACACCAGATATGGCCTCTTTTGTAATTGAACTTCCGTATTCATTCACAAATCATTCAACAAACTATAATTTCTCTCTCTTTCTTTTCTCTCCTAATACTTAAGTTGTCCATCAAAATGTTTGAGACCTTAGCCTCGGCAGTAATGATGGCCGGGCTTGTTGTTCTCTTTATCATAGACCTCACCCAACCATTCGGCTTCGGCAGTTACTGGTATTACATGGACTCACACCTTTACTTGGTTTTAACCGCTGCATGCACGGTTATATACACTGCCATATTTTATCTCCACATCAGAGATATACCGATTGGGAAATGGAAGTGGTTAATCATCACAGCATCTACTGCTCTAGTCGTAGCCATACTTCCCATGCGTTTCTTCCTAGAACCACGGCGATGGGATATTGAATTTCGACTTCTATTTGCTATCGACTTTATGGCCATCATTATTTTCTTACTATTCAAATTTACAGAGCATGATACAAAGAGCACTGTTCTAGTTGCAATATTTTTTGGTTCTCCCCTAGTTTTTGTTTATACTAATTTTGCTGTTCGTCGTCAACAAAAAGCAAACTCTATAATCCATCTTGCTACAGCAGTAGGAGTCTATTTAATAGTATTTTGGCTTTACTTCCAGCATGTTTCGCAACGTGTGTGGAAAGTAGTAATAATACTAGCATTTATGTCGGGCATTGTAGCTGTGTCTTCAATAAGTTTTCCGTCGACGATAACGGCGATGAACGTTGATTTGGTAATCTTTGTTTTCCTTAATACATCTTCAGCTTTTGTGCTTTGGCTGTGGATGTATGCCCCCAAAGTGAGGGCATGGTGGAAAATTTCTGTGGAGCATGAACTATATGCAAACGATCAAAATATAATTTCACAGATTGCAGGATTGCCCACATGGTTTGCTCTGGAGGAAATTAACGTGGCAACCGGCAACTTCCAAGCACCAATTGGCGAGGGTGGTTCCGGTGCCGTATTCAAAGGGGTAAAGGAAGACGGGTCTACTATTGCAGTAAAGTGGATCAAGGGCAAACGCAATGGGGAACAGGAGTTCATGAATGAGGTCACAATCATAGCGAATTTGCAGCATGTAAATCTAGTGCATCTCCTAGGATACTGTACCTCGCCTAGAGGTGATTGGTACCTCGTCTATCCTTATTTCGAAAATGGGTCTCTTGATTCCTGGCTTTTTGCCGAAGAGGAGAAAAGAAGCCGTCTAGCCTGGGAGGTGAGATACAGCATCGCAATTGGAGTTGCCAAGGCCCTGGCATACCTCCACCATGAGTATCATCATCAAATTTTGCATCTTGATGTCAAACCAGCCAATATTCTTCTCGATGACTGCTTTAGGGCAATATTATCCGATTTTGGCATTTCAAAATCAATTGGCCGGGACGAGAGCAGCGTCATGACCAGAGCTAGAGGCACGGTAATGTGAATTAACCAATTTCTACATATTTTCTTAGTCATCTCAAAACTTATTTCACATGATGGATTTTAATATTTTATTAATTTCAAGAATTCACTAACTTCGTATTGTTACAGGTAGGTTATTTACCTCCAGAGATGCTTGTTCCCAACGCAATCTCTATCAAGTGTGATGTTTATAGTTACGGCATGGTGCTCCTCGAGCTTGTTGGGGGAAGAAAGAATTTCCAATCAGGACTCGACGAAGAGACTCAACGGACAATAAACACCTACTTTCCTCAAATCGCGAGAGAAAAACTGATTGAAGGGAAGCTACTGGAGATAGTAGACCAGAGTTTGATAAAGAATCAGGCAATAACAGAAGGCGAAGTCATCATTTTAGTTCAAGTGGCTCTCTGGTGCATTCAGGAGAATACAGAGCTTAGGCCAACCATGGCCGAGGTGGCCGATATGCTTGAAGGGCGCATTCCAGTGGAAATGCCTCCAGAAAGTCCCATGTTCGTGGTAAATTTCTTGGATGTGCTATCTGGATCTTACGAAGCGGACAATCATGCTCTCGATGAGGAGAATGCTCTATTGTCTTCTAATACTATTTCGATTTTAATTCAGTCAGGCCGATGATACATTACATAATATCGATTCGTAGAAGATGTGAATTGTATGATTTAAAAATTGCATATGGTTTATCCTTTTTATATATTTTCTTTGTTTTGGTCGTATTGCATAAATTGTTCCAGAGATTAACTAACTTGAGTCATTCGGCTTAGATCCATAATAGGAGACGTAGTAGAAGACCTCATTCTATTTTTTATTTTATTTCATGCTTTAATGAGAATTTATGAAGCAAAATTAACTGATTGAATGTTATATACAGCAAATCTTAAATATATGAATCCATAAAAATTGAGGTTAACTACCTACAAATTTAATTATGGACACGAAACAGAGAAGAAATTAGAAGATTCCAGAACTAAATTTGCTCAGAATGACATATATTGGTTTATAATTTATAAATATGACAATATCTAACTTGTTATAAATATAATATATGGATGTCAAGTAACAAATCTTGTGAAGATGGAGACATTAATTATAGGATATTTGATATATTTGATATTGTATTATTTCTTTGTATTCTAGCGTTTTATATGGCAAGAGCTTTCTTGGCCTGCACTCACCCTTTACTATATAAAGGGGTAGTGACTATTGTATTCGTCAAACCTATTCAATAAGATTATTATCTCCCCAAATTCTCTCTTTCGTTCTTTAATTTACAACACGTTATCAGCACGGGACTCTAGCTAACTGAGATCTTTCAATTACACGACGCTCTCGAAATTTCAGTCGAAGGTATTGTTTTCTTTCTCTTGTAGTTTGTTAGATATGTGATTTGAGGTTTTGAATTCTCAACTATTTGTTTAGGCTCTGTTGTTGGACAATTTGCTAAATTTCATTTAGAATATATTCCGTTAAAATGTTTACAGTAATAACCATGAGGAAATATTGATGACTTTTGATTTTAGTAACAATCTTATTATGTATGTACTGTTTAGAGTATATTTCACTATGTATTTGTCTATGCACTTTATTGGGCCTTGTTGTATTCATGAGCTATACCATTTTTTTGAGCCATAGTATATACATTTCTTTTCTTTGTATTCATGCACTATATACTTGATTCGAAATGGCCCTTATATATATTTTGTATCTCTATTAAGTTATAATCTGCACTGTTATATGGATCCCAATTTGCATCCTTTATTGAAACATACCAGAAGTATATTCAAGTTATATGGATCCCAATTTGCATTATTTATTGAAATATACCAGAAGTATATTAAAGTATATTGCAGTGCACACCAGAAGTGTTAATATATATGGTTTTCAATTTTTATTCTTTGAAAATACTAGACACATACTGCAACCTGAAGTTTGCATGGACACCATAAGTTGCGAGTTTGATTTATTGTATATTAACGCACCAGAAGTTGCGAGTTTAAATTACGCACCAGAAGTAGCAAGTTTATTTATGTGCGAAAACTATAAGTTTATTTCTCCTCACATAATTGAAGTTGCAAATTTATTGATGCTTATGAAATTGGAAATTTGTTTTTATTAAAGCACCCGAAGTTGAAAATATATTCTTTGATGCACTTGAAGTTGCTAGATTATTTTTATCGATGCATACACATATTTGTGTTTGTAAGATCAATACTCGTAGTATTATTCTCACTGAAAGAGTATTATATATTATTTAAAATATGAAACATTATTAATGCCAGAAGCATGACACTAATGAAATAAACATAATAGTATAATGTCAGAAGCGTGAAACTAATGAAATAAACATAATAGTATAATGTCAGAAGCATGATATTAACGTAAGCATAATAATATTAACGTTGGATACATAATACTTCAGAAGAGTACATGTTCCATGTATATGTAATGATGGTAAGAGTTTTTGACCTGTAGTCTAGAATATGTATTTTAAGATTATAATTTTAAATTTTATGAAATTTGTTGTATACACCAGAAGTGTATATTAACGCACCCGTAGTTGCTCATTGAAAATACACACCAGAAGTTGTGAGCATATTTATATTTATTTTTGCACGTTATTTTATGTTAATTTATTATTCGCACATTTATTATTAGTACGTTTAGTTTATGTACTTGTATTGTCATATATTATCGTTTATATTTTCACCTGTAGTTGCAATCCAATATTAATGCACACAAACTTTGAAATTTTATCTTATTGAAACCTGTAGTTTCAATTACGATGTTCAAGTTCAAGAGCACCTAATGAAGTTGATAATGTTATTGAAAGCACCTGAAGTTGCAAGAGCACAAAATATACAATATATTTATCCAATATTAAAGACTTGATATGAATAAATATGGGCATAAAATAAATAATTGAAAATATTCTAGAAATGCGCTCATGCAAAAGCAAATTATATTGATGATTGATTTTATTCCATTCCCAGAAGTGAATGTTGCCTCGAAGGCTGAAGTCCAAATTATATCCGACACAAATATTGATCATGATAACAAAATCACATAATAAATAAAAAGACTCGTGAAAATATGTTTACAAAGAGTCCGAAAATATAATCTTCAAGATGTGGCTTGAAAATAGTTGTACCAGTAGTACACGATAAATCCGATATTGTTTATGAAACCTCTTGAAGAGAAAAACAAGAAGAAAAAGGGATGATTTTCTTATCTATCAAAACAAAGTTTATTTTGTGTCGAATTATTTATTTCATCAATAAATAGATGTGTATATTAAATTATAAGAGCGTATGTTTATGATTGGTGACTCTTGAAGAATTTTTATTTGATTGCTCTAGAAAATACATTATCTATATTGCTCCAAAAGAGTCATTATGTTGATAGAAACATATTAGTTTATTTTTATGACATGCAATTATATTAGTAAAATTGAAGTTATGAACCAGAAGTTCAATTTATAAAACAAAAAAACAATTCTATGATTTGGATTAATTGATTAGACATAGAATATGCATGTCACGATCATGACTCGATTAAGTCCAACTATTTATCATAAGTACTCCCCATTTTGTATAACTTGTCAGTGATCGGAGCAAAAAGTATTCACTCAATTTATTTTTTATGTGTAGTAGATGTGTGATCACACATGGACGAGTTAAAAGAAGTGTTTGGTATATATATGGTTGATTATTTTGTAAAATTATATATCATGAACATTTATTTATTTGAACCAGAAGTTCGAATGATATACACAAACTAGAAGATTAAAATTATTTTCGTAAACTAGAAGTTTACATTCAAGAAATCAACCATGTTTAATATGTATGTTGCAAATACGACATCCCTGAAGGAGAAATTACATAAACAACTAAGATGGTTTATGAAATAACCAAACATGAGTAAAAGTTTTGAAGATATAAGATATCATGCAAGTCCCGAAGAACTTCACTAGATATTAATTAAAATATCAACAACTTGTGTCTAAATCAGGGGGAGAGAATGAAAACTGGAAAAATAAAAAATTATACAAATTGCATCATCACATCAGATACTCGAACATGTAAACAAAAACTAGGAGTTTATAAATAAATTATTTGCACGAACATGCAAACCGGTGATTAGATGCATTGATCAATATGAAAGAAAATATGGCTTAACAATTAACTTGGAAAAATTTATATAAATAGGAAAATATGCAATCAGAATTGGGCCAGTTCATAATCTGGGCCTGCTCAGAATTTAGGGTTTTAATCTAATTCTGATAATTAGATTTTATTCTAAATTTTGGGCTTATTCTGATTTTATTTAGTTTTGGGCTTTAATTTTGAAATTAGGGTTTCTTAACCTAATTTCGGATTTAACCTAAAATTGCCTATATATATATTCAGAATTTCATTTTTCTCTCTCTTCTCTCTCTAATTTTCTGACCTAATTCGGCTGCCGAATTTTCTCTCTTTCACACAAAAATCGAGATTGAGATCTGGAGAGTTTTTGAGTAGAATTTCTGAGCAAGTTATTGAGACGAATAATCGTGACACCGACTAGAACGGTGTTGGCGGTTTCGATCAGACGAAATCAAGGTGGACACGAGTAGAGGGAGTGCAAGAGCAATCCTTGGAGAAGGTTCACGAAATCTGGATAAGTAGGCTTCACGTACTAACTTGTACGAGGTAAAATTCTGAATAACTCTTCCTTTTTCGGTGTTTTTCGAGTGTGATCCAGGGTAGAATTAGGTTACGCATGCGTGAATAATTCCGCTGCATACTCTAATAATCGTATGCGTAATCCTACAGTGGTATCAGAGCAATCGCTCGTTAAAACCATCGAAAATTAGATTTTCAGATTTGTAGATTAGAATTTTATAATTTGAGAAATTTTAGAATTTTTGGGCTAAATTGCAAAATTACATAATATAAATTCTGTTGAAAATTAGATTTTCAGAAAATTAGATTTTCAGAATATATTGTAATTATTACAGATTAGATCTGGTTAAAATTGTATTTTCAGAAAAAATTAGGTTTTCAGAATAAAAATGGAAATTCAGAAAAAAAATTAGATTTTCAGAATATATTTTGTACAGATTAGATCTGTTGAAAATTGGATTTTCAGAAAATTAGATTTTCACAATATATGGTAATAAATATAGATTGGATCTGTTATAAAAATTTGGATCTGTTAAATATATTTAAATAAATACAGATTTTCAAAAAAAAGTCGAAATTTTTTTTTTCTGTCGTTTCTCGATCGAACATGGAGTTGCGATCGTACGAACAAAATTCTGGACAACAAAATTTTTTTTTGTCAAAAATGCCCAAATAATTTAAAATTTCCAATTTATAAATTCAATTCGGTATAGCATATAGCCTAAAACGGGGATGATTGTTTGTGAATGTTTGTATGTGTGTTGTGAATGTTTGTATGTGTGTTGTGTGGTTTGTATATGTGTTGTGTGGGGGCCAGTGAGCTTTCCAAATTGTAAACTATTTTAATATGGGGACCGATGAGTCTTCCAAATTGTAGTAGAATAGGTTTAATTTTGAAGAGGAACCTTCAAAGCAAGACGACACGAAGATTGGATCTTCAAGAAAAGACGACACAACACGAAGATTGGATCTTCAAGAAAAGACGACACAACACGAAGATTGGATCTTCAAGACAAGCACAAGATCATCTTGGGTTTTAGGGTTGGGAATTTAGGGTTTTATGATTGCTCATAAAACTAAAAGGCCTATATGCTATACCGTACAATATTTTGTTTTTGTTTTATGCATGAATAAAATAAAAGTTAAATAAATGATTTTAAGAAAAGAAAATCCTCCCACGTAATTATCAAGTAACTTGCCTCCCAAAGTGGAACCTTCGAAACTAGTATTTGTTTATTTGTGTTTCATGGCCTTAGTCTGACACAGATTTACACGTACGTAGCATTGAAGGCATGCATTGATTAGGAGTTGACGTGTTGCACGGCTTTAGTCTGGCATGTCAATTCGCTAATTGAATGATAATCCATTTGTGGTTTGGACTTGACCAATTAGCTAGCTAGGCTAGTATTTGGGGCAAGGAGTGAGGTACACATACTCTGGTTTTGAGTTGGACTCAATACTGGACCTCGCAAATAAAGCAAGAATCGTCTTAGAGATGATTGGACACCGTCCTACCCAACTTGACGTGTTTTCTGAGTGGTTGGCCTTAGTCACCTTAGAAATATGTTAAATAGGGATCTTGTCCATTATGAGATTTAAGATATCAAATCTCCGTTTCAATAGTGGGGGCTATTTGAAATGATAAAATAATGGGTATTTCAAGTTGTTTAAAAGTGAATTTTAATATATGAAAGACCACGTTATTAATTACATTATTTTTCAAAAATTTGTAGATTTAATGGCTTTACCAAGTAATAACCGCTTTAGTTTGCGTTCCATTTTGGAAAAGGAACGAATGAACGGAAAGAACTTTCTCGACTGGCAGAGGAATCTGGGATTCGTTCTGAAACAGGAAGGAAAGGCACACGTCTTGGAGACGCCTATCCCTCCTGTGCCAGGGTATGACGCAACTGGGGATGCCATATTCGAATATCAGGCCATGATGGATGATTCGAATGATGTCACATGCCTCATGTTGGCTACTATGACTCCTGAATATCAAATCCAGTTTGAGAAACAGGATGCATACGAGATTATGAAACAGCTCAGGGAGATGTTTCAGGTTCAAGCCAGGGTGGAGAAGTATCAAGCTCTTGGCAATGCGACGCAATGCAAGATGCAAGAGGGTACGCCCGTTAGCTCGCACCTTCTCAAGATGAAAGGATATTTCGATCATCTTGAGAGGCTTGGCATGAAATTCGAGGCAGAGTTACAAACTGATTTGATCATGTTGTCGCTGCCACCGAGTTTCGATTCGTTCATTTCGCATTTCCACATGTCAGACATGAAAAGGACCATTCCCCAGCTTATCGGAATGCTCAGAACATTCGAAAGCGACCAGAAACCGCGGTACATGAAGTCTAGGACTTCGGAGGTATTGGTGGTTCAAGGGAAGAGTCCAAGCAATGGGAATAAGAACAAGAAGAGGAAGGCAAAGGGCAACAAGGTTGCGCCTAAGCCCGTGAGCAAGAAAGCCAAGGATGACAAGAAGTGTTTCACTGCCTCAAGGAGGTCCATTGGAAGCGTGATTGCGAGATCTTCCTGAGGGAGAGCAAGCAAAAGACCGCTTTCTCGGACACACCGGCATCAGGTATTTCCGTTATCGATTCTTATTTCTTTACTTCATCATCATGGGTGTTAGACACTGGATGTGGGACTCATATTTGTAATAATATGCAGGGCCTAAGAAGTAGAAGATCGTTGATTCGAGGCGAAGTTGATTTACGCGTCGGGAATGGAGCTCGAGTAGCAGCATTAGCCGAAGGGACGTATGATTTAACTTTGCCAAATGGATTTGTTTTAGTTTTGAATAATTGTTGTTATGTACCTACTTTGAGTAGGAGTATTATTTCTGTTTCTAGACTTATTGCGGATGGATTTGAATTAGTTATTGGTACTAATGATTGTTTTATTCGCAAGAATGACATTTTCTTTAGTAATGTTCTAGTTGAAAATGGTCTATATGTCTTGGATTTAGAAAACAACAAAAATAAACAGTCCATTTATAACATAAATACCACTCAAACTAATGAAACATACTCGTGGCATTGTCGTCTCGGACACATAAACGAGAAACGCATTGCTAGACTCCAAAAGGATGGAGTACTAGATTCTTTTGACTTAGAGTCAATAGAAAATTACGAATCTTGTTTGATGGGTAAGATGACAAAGACACCTTTCTCCAAAAAGGGAGAAAGATCGAAAGATGTGTTGGCTCTTATACATTCCGATGTATGTGGACCATTGAGTGTCGAGGCTAGAAATGGGTATCGCTATTTCGTGACCTTTACTGACGATTATAGTAGATATGGATATCTATATTTAATGCGTCACAAAAGTGAAACTTTTGAGAAATTCAAAGAGTTTCAACACCAAGTAGAACTTCAACTGGGCAAGAAAGTAAAAGCTATTCGATCGGATCGAGGTGGCGAATACTTGAGCTATGAGTTTGAGGACTATCTTCGAGATTGTGGTATAGTATCACAATGGACTCCACCAGGGACACCCCAATGGAATGGAGTGTCCGAGAGGAGGAATCGGACCTTGTTAGACATGGTTCGCTCGATGATGAGTCGAACGGATTTGCCAAAGTCATTCTGGGGTTTCGCGCTTCAAACGGCCGCTCATATACTGAATAAAGTTCCGTCCAAATCTGTTGAAAAGACACCATATGAATTATGGCATGGCAAGGTGCCATCATTGTCTTATCTTAAGATTTGGGGCCGCGACGCATACGTCAAAAGGTTATTGACGGAAAAACTCGAGCCAAGATCAGACAAGTGTTTATTTGTGGGGTATCCTCAAGAAACAAGAGGATACTACTTTTACTTGCCTAGCGAAAACAAGGTTTTCGTGGCTCGACGAGGACACTTCTTAGAGAAGGAATTCCTAGATCGTCAAGCCAGTGGGAGTAAAATTGATCTCGAAGAAATTCGAGAACCACAAAGTGAACAAGCTGATACGGAACAAGATTCTGAGTTACCATTGGATGGTGGACCAGAATCTAATACACAAGCTGTACGTAGATCTGGTAGGATTCGTCAAGAACCTGAGAGATATGGATTTCTCATTAGTAATGACGATGATGAGTTGACTCTAGATGATGAGCCAACCTCCTACAAAGGTGCTATGTCTTGCTTGGATTCCTCGAAATGGCATGACGCCATGAAAACCGAGATCCAATCCATATATGATAATAAGGTTTGGAATCTTATTGATCTACCTGATGGTGCTAAGACCGTTGGGTGCAAATGGGTTTTCAAGAAGAAAACCGACATGGATGGTAATGTACACACTTTTCAAGCAAGACTAGTGGCGAAAGGTTTCAAGCAAATTCATGGTATAGACTATGATGAAACGTTTTCTCCAGTAGCCATGTTTAACAGTATTCGAATTCTTCTAGCGATAGCTGCATATCACGATTATGAGATATGGCAAATGGATGTCAAAACCGCTTTCCTTAACGGGAACCTTACCGAGGATGTGTATATGACACAACCCGAGGGTTTTGTCGATCCAAAGAATACGAATAAAGTGTGCAAGCTTGTGAAATCCATTTATGGATTAAAACAAGCATCTCGTGCGTGGAACATACGATTCGATGAGGTCATCGCAAAGTATGGTTTCATTCAAAATATCGAGGAACCTTGTGTATACAAGAAATTCAGTGGGAGTTCCGTCGTATTCCTCATCTTGTACGTGGACGACATCTAACTCATTGGAAATGACATCCCAATGCTTAACCAGGTTAAGGCATATTTGGGTAGTCAATTCGCAATGAAGGACTTAGGAGAAGCCGCCTATATTTTAGGTGTGAAGATCTATAGAGATAGATCGAGGAGACTTCTCGGACTAAGTCAAAGTACATATATTGACAAAGTGATAACTAGGTTTCACATGGAGCAATCCAAGAAAGGATTTCTGCCAATGTCACATGGCATCACTCTTACTAAGGCTCAGTGTCCTTCAACGGACGCTGAACGTGAGCGAATGAGTCGGATCCCATATGCTTCGGCTATAGGATCGATCATGTATGCCATGATATGTACTAGACCAGATGTTGCATATGCGTTGAGTGTGACTTCCCGCTATCAGTCTGATCCCGGGGAAGTTCACTGGTCCGCAGTCAAGAGCATTCTCAAGTATCTCAGAAATACTAAAGATATGTTTCTTGTCTATGGTGGTTCGGAAAGAGATCTGATTATCCAAGGATATACAGATGCTAGTTTCCAAACTTGCCCGGACGATTTCCAATCGCAAAGTGGTTATGTCTTCACGCTCTATGGCGGAGCTGTTGTTTGGAAAAGCTCCAAGCAGAAGACGGTGGCTGATTCTACAACTGAAGCGGAATACATCGCGGCTTCCGAAGCCGCAAAAGAGGCTGTCTGGCTACGACAGTTCGTGATGGAGCTTGGCGTTATGCCAAGCATCTCGGGTCCCATGGATGTTTATTGTGACAATAACGGAGCAATAGCACAATCCAAGGAACCGCGAGCGCATCACAGGTCCAAGCATGTACTCCGGCGTTACCACTTGATTCGTGAGATTACGAAGAGAGGTGACGTGAAAATAATGAAGATACCTACGGATGATAACGTGGCCGATCCATTTACGAAGCCTCTATCACGTGCCAAGCATGAGCAGCATGTTAGGGCGATAGGATTGGGATATCTATCGCAGTGTTAGTTTGGGTGTTTTATTTATGTTTCTTATTGCATAAAGGGATTCGATCTGCCTAGTGCAAGTGGGAGAACATTTATTATGCCCTAGGCTTGTGATTGGGATTGTATTTGTTTATGAGACAGATATTTATATTATTATTCATCATATGACCTAAACCTTCATATTTCAAAAATTTAAATAACAAGAAAGTGTGTGAGAGGTTATTCGATTATAATGATCGGATAGACCTTGAATTTTATTCTAGTTTAGTGCATCGAGTCAGTTGAGAATAATATGTTGCATGGCCTTAGTCTGGTATATTGATTCGTCAACTGAATTATAGTAAAACCACTAAACGGAACGAATATGATTCTAAAACGTCCCTCATGTATAAAGTTGTTCATAGATTTGAACCAGGTAGTCCATTCACTGAATGGAGACTTTTTCATACACTGGCATATTCGTAGATGAGATGATCAGGTTTTACTGATCTGAGACGGTAGCGTCGATTCTAGAATATGGATATACGCGGCGTCGTATATTGGACTGACCACTATATGAGTTTGTGACATGGTTAGAGTCATTGGAGACAAACTCATATCCAGATAGTGCGTTTTAGTGCTTCATACTTGAGTGATCTCACGGATACCTAGTATGTGAAAAGACAATGCTTTGATGTAATTAACCCTACGCGTAACTGTGTAGCAGAGATTATTATTGAGTATTGTTTTTAGCATAGGCAAAGGATGTGAGGTTGCAAGATAGGAATTGTTCCTTTCTAGCCTTGTAAAAGGATAGAGGGAGATATCTCTCGGGCCCCTCGATTGAATTGAGATTGATGAAATGCTTGGCCAAGCTCGATGGAACTCAGTAGAGTTCGCATTGTAATTATCAATCTAATTCTTATCGAGAAAGAGTATATCTGATCAAAATAAAAGAGGATGACTTGAAGTTTTAGGCTTCACCGTGACTCCTGTGATCGGAAGATATCGCGAACAAGAGGACTAGTAACACTTATCTGAGCTAGGTATGAAGATGTACTGCATCTTCGTAAAGGTGTTCTCCATCTTTTTCGTGCTAATTCTGGGTAGGTATTAACGGCAGTCTAGTACTCGCAATACCTTGTGGATTGCTGCCATATTCACTGCCAGTCTTAGACGAACCTACAACGGTCACACCAAGATTTCGTAACATATCGAATTCTCAAGATAATGCTCACCAATACGTTTGTTGGACAACCAAAATGAAATCACGTGTGATTAGATCTCACGACATATGTTGGACATATGGCCAAGTTGATTAAGTCTTAATCCAAGAGGGAGTTTGAAAGAAAATATGGCTCAAGAATTAACTTGGAAGAATTTATATAAATAGGAAAATATGCAATCAGAATTGGGCCAGTTCATAATCTGGGCCCGCTCAGAATTTAGGGTTTTAATCTAATTCTGATAATTAGATTTTAATCTAAATTTTGGGCTTATTCTGATTTTATTTAGTTTTGGGCTTTAATTCCGAAATTATGGTTTCTTAACCTAATTTCGGATTTAACCTAAAATTGCCTATATATATATTCAGAATTTCATTTTTCTCTCTCTTCTCTCTCTAATTTTCTGACCTAATTCGGCTGCCGAATTTTCTCTCTTTCACACAAAAATCGAGATTGAGATCTGGAGAGTTTTTGAGTAGAATTTCTGAGCAAGTTATTGAGAGGAATAATCGTGACACCGACTAGAACGGTGTTGGAGGTTGCGATCAGACGAAATCAAGGTGGACACGAGTAGAGGGAGTGCAAGAGCAATCCTTGGAGAAGGTTCACGAAATCTGGATAAGTAGGCTTCACGTACTAACTTGTACGAGGTAAAATTCTGAATAACTCTTCCTTTTTCGGTGTTTTTCGAGTGTGATCCAGGGTAGAATTAGGTTACGCATGCGTGAATAATTTCGCTGCATACTCTAATAATCGTATGCGTAATCCTACACAATACATGAATGAATAATGAGTAAAAGTTTCCAGTCTAAAATGCTCATATTTGTAGTATAATTTTCTTGGATAATTTTAAATTTGATATAAGCCTGAAGCTTGGTCAACCAATCGGTTCCAATATTAGAAATCCAAAGGAATAAAAAAGAGCATGATAAAAAAAGTTGGCAATAAAGAAATTGATAATACTTCTAATAATATATATCCTTTTTAAAAGGTTAATGAAAGATTAATTAGTAGATTTGACATAAATAAATATATAACCTTTAGAAAAGGTCCAGGTACCTGACAACATCGAAATTGTTGAAAATAATGAGATCTCAAATTAATGTCTCTACTAGAAGAAGATGGAACCGAAATAAAACTATAGTTACTAGAAAGTTGGCATGGGTGCGCTTTCAATTTATAATTAATACAACGAGGATCTGAAATTAAATCAATTGTGGAATGTCGACATTTAAAAATAATTGGCCAATAACATAAATCACATAAGAAATTGAAATTGATGGACCTGAAGTCCGAAAACCACCTTACATGGTGATACAAATTGTATTTATGTTTTTAATTTGTTTAAAGGTCTCTGAAGGACTAAAATTGTTTCTTGTATTTATTATATCAGATTATTCACATGACTCATTTTGCTAGGATATTCATGAAAATCCCCGAAGAATTTAGTATGCCTGAAGCATACGATTAAAACTCTCGAGAGATATATTATATTAAATTACAAAGATCTTTGCATGAATAGTAATTTGAGCCATAAGATATAATCGATGTAATAAGTAAGAATATATATACCGGTATGAATGATCAAATTCGCAGATGCATATTTATTATAAATAAATAGTGTTTAATTAATAATTATTTGAACTCCCGAAGAGTTCTAAAAGACAATTACTAAAAGAAGATATTTAACGAGAAAGATATAGAATGTGAAATAGTATTTCTCATGGATTACAAATATAGTAAATATTTCCTGAAGAAATTAGTTTGTCCGTGGAAACTAAGAATTCAAAACAACTAGTGCAAAAGATTGAACTTCTTAATCATAAAATATTTGTATCCATGAGGGGCAGAAATTATACGCAATGCACTCTTTTTGTCCTTGATCTTGCTTTTGTCCCACTAGGTTTTCCTGACAAGGTTTTAACGAGGCAACTTATGAAGCCTATGAAACATAATATATTGCACTATTTTTCCTTCACTAGGATTTTTGTCCCATTGAATTTTACCTAGTAAGTTTTTAATGAGGCAGATTTTTATGATATAGATATCCAAAGAGAAATTCCGTAACCAATTCTCCACTCACATTCAACGTGAATAAAAACGAAAGGAAGCATTCAAGAAGAATAACATTCACTTGAAAAACGTGAAGATTTTGGACCTGTAGTCCAAACAACTATTATAGGCAACATACGAACTACAAACATGTATGTATAAAAATTTGGAATGAGAAATGAAATCACACTCAGATTTTGATTATATTGGCAATCTCGAGGACTCTATTTACTTCTCGTGGACGTTATAATAAAATATGGATCACTTTATAATGTTATGAAAATTCCAGAAGGATTTAAATCAATGTATCTTTGTCAAGAGATTAAATTATGGATTTGAATATCATTGAAACTCCTGAAGAAGTTGCAAGAACTGCATAAAGACCCAGAAAAGAAAATGTTTTCTCTTTGTCTGCAAATCGAGTATATAAGAAATGGGGTATTTGTTCATGTACAGAAGATCTTGGAACGTTTAATATGTACAAGTCTCACCCATTAATCTCATTTATTGTGATCAATCCATTGATAAAAAGAATGATTGGTTTTCGTCCTAAAGATGATAATGAAATTTTTGTTGGTCCCGAAGTACCACATTTGAGTATAATTGGTCCTAACAAGCAGCACTTCACGGGTCCAAAATAATGGTGAGATAAATGTCCAACAAATTCACTCGAATGATAACCTGGATGATCTCTTCACCAAGTCGTTGTCATTGCATCTTTCTTGAACTTGGTTTACAATATGAGACTTCGTCATCTTAAGGAGAATTGCCTATTTGAGGGGGAGATTTAGTACGCAGTGCACTCTTTTTCCCTTGGCCATGGTTTTATCCCAATGGGTTTTCCTGACAAGGTTTTTCATGAGACGCGTTCCTGGCAAGGACAATTCTCCAAAATTATTTTCCTCACACAAGCTCCAGAAGAGCAGCGAAATTGATATGTATCATATTCGTTCAAGTAATAATCATGTAGATTTCTTGCCAAATAAACTTTCAGGCAATTAAGACATATGACTGAAATCCGTTACTTTATAGATATATGTACCCATCAGGGGGAGAAACAATACGCGCTACACTCTTTTTCCCTAGTCGTGGTTTTTATCCCATTGGATTTTTCCAGACCAGGTTTTTAATGAGGTAGCTACTTATGCGTATGAAATATTGACATCCAAGGGGGAGTGTTATAAATATAATATATGTATGTCAAGCAACAAATCTTGTGAAGATGGAGACATTAATTATAGGCTATTTGATATATTTGATATTGTATTATTTTCTTGTATTCTAGCGTTTTATATGGCAAGAGATTTATTGACCTGCATTCACCCTCTACTATATAAAGGGAGTAGTGACTATTGTATTCGTCACATATTCAATAAGATTATTATCTCCCCAAATTCTCTCTTTCGTTCTTTATTTTATAACAACTAATATTTTGTAATTATACCAGTTTTACATTTGTTAGCTTCTTAAAATGATTGGATTCATAGGAGCACACCTTTTAGGCCACAAAATATAACTGGATTTGTGAGTAGGCCTATAACATAAGTTTTCCACGCTTTCTTTTCTCGGCAGAATTGGGCTTATTTACACTTTTTTTTCTAGATCTGTATATTTAATACCATAACGGAAAGTTAAAAAAGTTTGATGGTCAAATTATAAACCAAACAGAACTTGAAATTATAGCAAAAAGTTATAAAATTAAAGGTCGGTTTCAGTTTGTGAGAACAGTTATATATATATAAAATCCGTTTTAAAAATCCAGTGCACTATTTTGTATATAATATATGTTTTAATTTGTTGAAATAATATTTTTTAACTTGTATAATAATATCTTTAAAACGTGTCGGAAAACGCATCGAAAAATGCGTGTCATAAATCATGTAGTCAGAAATCACGTATGGACGCGGTCCGTCGTGCACCACCATATATAGAACAATATCTTGTATCGTTCAATATAATATTTTGAAAATGTTTAGTATTAATATCTTGTCAGCTGGATTTTGTGTCTTGATTCTTTCTCTGGATTCTTGTTTAGTATATAATATTTTGACAATGTATATATGTTCAATGACCAACACGCTTGTATTGCCAACGGAGTTGATTTCTCTTAATCTAAATATCAAAATAAATTTCCGACCGTATGGATATGATAAATATCACATAAATACATTGTAGTATAAATTTAGTGTGACTTTCATAATTTTATCTAATATAAACGACAACATACTTTCGCAACCATTTATTTCGATAATTTTTTCGAGTTTCAAGAAAGAAAACTCAAAACATCGTGAAATTTTATCTTGACCCAATCTAAATAAGTTAAATTGAATCCACTGGAAAAACAATTTTATTTTGAAAGTTATTTTATGATAAATCATCTCATAAATATTTTTGGTTGTCAATTCTTTTACATATTATGATGGATATGATAGAAATTCTCATTTATGTACGACAATTTTAAAAAAATAAGTTTATTATTTTCAACTTGTTTTGTGTGATGAGTACAAACTAACTATAAGGATGTATTGAGGGGGATATTGTATTTAGGGGGAGCTTTGGAACGTTACTAATTCAACTTATAACACTTCCCATCATATTCAAAAAGAAGGAGAAGTAATGTATAAAGTAACTCATAAACTAGGAATACATTGTCTACTCGGTATTGTTTTGAATATCATCAAAAGAGAAAGTTTGTTGACTCGTTTGATGATATCTAAAACAATACAAGAGATATTAATGTTTCATGTAAGTGTGATTTATATACACATATCACAAACCGTAACAACATACACTAGTAATCACACGAGAAGAATCACACAATTACCTACATGAAATCAGGATCTTTTTCGGTTTAAC
Organism: Luzula sylvatica; assembly: GCA_946800325.1. Taxonomy (NCBI): domain Eukaryota; kingdom Viridiplantae; phylum Streptophyta; class Magnoliopsida; order Poales; family Juncaceae; genus Luzula; species Luzula sylvatica. The sequence goes on from OX326961.1 coordinate 21,968,212, forward strand.
ACGTTGAAGAAACTAGTAGACGAAGATTGCACGACAGAAGAACCCAACTCGTAGAAGATTCACCGAGAATCACCGTTAAGAATATGACACGAAACTCACCCAGGAGTGACTACAAAACATGACAGTTAGCCCTGGAACATGACAGTTAGCCCTGGACTTCAAAACGTTACTGAATTATCGATTAATTGTAATATAACGATAATATAATGGTAATATAACGGTCAAAATACATCATAGTCTAAGCAAACATAACATACAAAATTCAAATAAAACATAACAAATAAATGTCAAAACTAACGACATAGATGTATCATCCAAATAAATAGGCAAATCAAAACATACACTAAATCATAAAGTCATTATAATCATGCGGTGCTAATTCTCTCGAAGTAGATCTTTTGTTAACATCAAAATCAGCATCATCTTCTGTTGACATATCATCATCCGAATCACTTGAGCTGAACTCCTCATCATCAACCTCCCTTGTCTCAGAATTACTATCATACTCATCATCAAGGTCGATTCGTACCCGGTGTTGAGCCTTGCAAGAAGCAGATGACAAAAGTACATCATCGATCGTTGTGCACTCAGATTTTTCTTTTCGAGCTTCCATCAACCTCACATTGAATTGGACATACACCAATTGACTAAATTTTTTCGATGTTAACCTATTTCTCTTTTTGGTATGAATCTATTTCCATATAAAAAAATTGGCGTAAGCGATTTGCAAGATAAAGAAAGAACAAAATATATAAATGTAAAATTATAAGTAATGCCCCTTCAAAAGTACTCCAATTCCGCTCACATCCAGATGAACTACTCGTTAAAGACATAACTCGTATTGCTAATGTACGCAAAGTCGGGTAATCGACACCATGACTGACCCACCATTCAACTATTTAAAAGAATATAGTGATTAGTACATATGTAATTTTCGATAACATAATAAATCAACCACTTATACTTATCGGGATTGAACGTATCAAAGCTAGCTCTCATGATGGCATTTTCTGCTAATCTTTTGCCAAACGAACCCTTCTTCAATTTATAATCCACAAAGGAATCATTCACACGCGTAGTCAACTCTAAATCCGCATCATCAACGAACATCTTCTCAAGACAATTCAACCATGCTCTAATGTGAGTTGGTTTTTCCGCAACTTGGAGACGATTCGGATGACGATATAAATAAAAAGGGTTTAAAAGATACGCCGTTATATGCAAATCTCCATCAAGTCTACCATTAGACTTGACTCCGCCACTTCTATCCTTGCATTTTTCGGTGCATTTCTCTTCAATGACTCGCATTACCGGTTTATAATTTGTTTCCACTCCTTTAAACACAATCTCCATTATTTCATGTTTCGCTTCTTCGAATTCCCCGTACAACCAAGGCATCGAAGGCCTATTCCCGTCTGTGATCCGAAGAAGACGTACCAAAGGAGTTAAGATATTCAATGTTGAATTAACTCCTTTCCAAAACTCCGGATTCAACAAAGTTTCTTGTGTCTCTTTTCCCTTAACTGTCTTTACCGCTTTACAATCCGCCCACTCGGAGGAAAGGGCCGTCTTCATTAATTCTCTTTGCTTCTCCAACAAACTCTTCAATGAAACAAATGTGCTCGCAAATTGAGTTATCCCCGGCCGAACTATTTCACCTTTTGCGAAACTTCTCAACAAACTTAAAGTTTTATGATGCGAATAGATAAAAGAGGTAACATTTCTTGCTTTATCAATAAGATTCTTGTACTTTGGGATTTTACCGATCCCTTCAAGAATCAAGTTAATGGTATGAGTGACGCAACCCGTCCAAAAAATGGTAGGTCTCTTCTCGAGCATCAAACCGGCCGCCGCCATGTTATTCGATGCATTATCCGTTACCACTTGCACCACCTTATGTGCCCCAATAACTTCAATGCACCGATCCACAAATGCATAAATGTATTGACCTGTATGAGAATCCTCCGATGCCTCCTTCGAATAAAAAAAGATATTCCTTCCTTACAATGCACAGAAAGATTCATTACGCTACGCCTCTTTCTATCACTCCAAGCATCGGTCATAACCGAACAACTGATGTGCCCCACTTTTTTTCATGCTTTTTAAGCATCTCTTTTACCATATTAACCTCTTCAGTCAACAAAGGCGTGCTCAATTGGTATCGGCTAGGTGGTTTGACGCCTAGACCAAATTGACCCACGGCTTCCAACATTTGAACGAAAGAATTGTTTTGGATAGAATTGAAAGAAATATCCGAGGTATACACCCAACGTGCTATGTACCGTTGGACGTCGTGCCATTTCTTCTTATCCATTACATTTCCCAAAATTTGTTGGCGTGTCATTTTTGTGGGATCAATTGGGTTGATTTCGACATATTTGTCTAAAGCATCACGAACAATCGGTGCTTCTACTGTTTGTTCAATTCCCGTACTACCTACAACCACTTCTTTTCTCGATTCATTATCATTCCCCGCTCTCTTACGTTTATTTTCGGAAGTTTTGCTTAATGCTGAAGGAAATACAGTTTCGGATCAACCGTAAAAGTGTACACAAGGATAAACGAACGTACGCGTCCGTAGGAATAAGAAACAGTTTGGTAAAACTGGCATAACATTCAGTGGGAAACTCCAATTTGAATGGTTCAAATTGGGTTAGATAGATAATGAGATTATCTAGAACTTGCATATAGAAATATTGTTCATTTGAGCGAAGTAGCAGTGTCGTTTTAATGGAATACCGAAACGGTGCGACTGTTTAACATACAGTTAGTAAAACGTCCATCACTTTCGTATCCGAAATCCGATTGGGCCAGATCCAATTGGGTTGGAAAGATAATAAGATTATTTACAACTTTCGTGATGTTAAAAGTCGGTTGGAGCGATTTAATATTTTCGTTTCAACATAATACTGAAAGGGTGTCTGCAGTTTTATGTCTGAAAAAGTGTATATGAGATATACATACCTTTTGGCTCATTCTTATCCTAGGTTGTATAAATATGATGTTTCTCTCTCTTCTATTGATTCCAATCAGTTGAATCATTCTTATTATTCAGAATTATCCAGAAATATAAAGAGACATCTTTCAAATTATAATTTTAGGAGGATAAAAGGAAAGAGCAACCCTAAAAACTTACGACTGAAAATGGAAGTTGGAAAAAAAAGAAATGAAGTGAATATGGCTGTACAAATTTATGGCCCAAATTATAATTTTTCTCAGCCCAAAATAGTTTGATGTAAAAAAAGGTCGATTTAACACTGTTAAACCGTTAAATCATTCAAAAAATGGTCAAACACGGTGAAATAACGTTTGACCATTTTTTCAAAACGTTATGGAAATAACGTAACGTTATTCCACCGTTAAACGTGAAGGAAATACAGTTTCAGGATCAACCGTAAAAGTGTACACAAGGATGAACGAATGTAGTCGTACATTCGTGGCCATAACTGTCAGTGGGAAAATCCGATTTGAATGGTTCAAATTGGGTTAGATAGATAATAAGATTATCTACAACCTTCATGAAGAAATATATTTCATATGAACGAAGTATCAGTGTCGTTTATGTGAAAAACCGAAAGGGTGCAACAGTATGACATACAGTTAGTAAAACAGTCATAACTTTTGTATACGAACTCTAATTGGGCTGGGCCAAATTGGGTCGTGTCGATAATGAGATTATCTACAATTTTCATGTTGGGTGATTTTCTGTCTGAGAAATTTACCAATTTCGAAATGACAGAATACTGACCAGATTCATGCAGTTTTTTGTGTGAGAGGATGTATATTGGATATACATGCCTTTTGGCTAATCCTGATCCTATTAGGTATAAATAGGATATTTTCTCTCTCATCAAGTTAATCCAATCAGTTCATTCTGCCAGAGACACAAAAAGAAAGAGAGAATTCAGATTTGATCTTTCGTGAGTGAAAAGGTGCGAAGAGAGAGAAATCGAGAAAAGAGTTTCTCGAGTGATAAGGAATCGATTAGATCGAGCAAGTTCGCCGGTGCATCGTCTAGGCAGGTGCATCCGCAACCGACGTCTTACGAATCAACGTGGATACATGTAGAGGAACGACGTTTGTGGTTCTTCGATTGTGATCGACTCGAGTGATAAAGACGGTGGAATCGCTTGGACGCACGGAGACGAAATCAAGCGAATCGGCGAAGTCAACAAGCGGTGAAAGACGCGTGGTGTGGGACGCGCGGATTGTCACCAACGTGACAGGAGATAGAAGGCAGCGATCAACCCTTCGAGTGCAATCAATTTTGTACCGGTATGAATTTGTCCTTCTAATTGCATCGTACCCTCGAAGTTGTGGCGTGATCTCGGGAATCGGGGAATCGGACCGGGCAATCATTCCGCTGCGCGGGCCCGGGGTCGAGGATATTCCCCTTCAGTGGTATCAGAGCAATCGCCATTGATTCGAGGGTCGAATCATAGTCGTATATTAGATATACGCACGGGTTATCAAAGTTCGTACCCGTTTGCATGATGTTACGTATTTAGAATGTCAAATTCCATTAAAATCACAAGTGAAATTCGCTAGAGATCGATCAATAGTTGATTGAGAGTATCTAGGAATGATCGTGAAAAGGTTTCATGATTGATCGTTTTGGAAACGAGCAAAAACAGGCTGAACAGCGCAAAAATCGCATAGTCCGTTGTAACGGACTGGTTAGTCCGTTGTAACGGACACTGTATTGGATACAGGAAATTGGGAATTTCTGCGAAAAAACACATATTCCGTTATAACGGACTTGGTGTCCGTTGTAACGGACCCTGTATATGATGCGGGGGTGTGAGGAGGACTGTGAATAAACGCATATTCCGTTATAACGGACTTGGAGTCCGTTGTAACGGACCTTGTATCTGAGACGAGGATGCGGGGATGCCTAGGGTGTCTTATGGAGTCCATTGTAACGGACATGGTCCGTTGTAACGGAGCTCTACGCAGTTGGTCCGTTGTAACGGACTGTATGTTGCGTTATAACGGACTGGTCTCTGGAAATTTGGACAATGGTTTGCAGAAAATAGCGTTGTAACGGACCGAAGTTGCGTTATAACGGACATGTTTCTGGCAATTTTGGCCAAACTCCGGAATAAATAGCGTTGTAACGGACTGGAGTTCCGTTGTAACGGAGTGCCAAGAATACTGGAGGTCCGTTGTAACGGACTATGGTGCGTTATAACGGACTGGTTTCTGGTTGCTGATTTTGTTTTCGTGATAACTTTGGCTGCAAAACTTGGAATTTTGAGTTCTTTATATCGATTTGATCGGCATCAATCATACTAGCATATAATTAGATAATTATTTAGAATAATTAGACTCCCAAATAAAATACATATGCATTTACGAAAATCTTGTGATAGTGATATAATTGGATTATATCACGAATTTAGAAAAATGCAATGGCATGATCCCTCATAATATTTAAGTCATAGAAATGCCTTCCATATCCACAACCACCGAGTTTGGTGTTACGTTTCACGTGGGTTCAGGCTAAAGTCGGGCACGTGATATTGTAATCATCGAAAGGGTGGCAAGCGTTAAATCGGGACTTGTGAGGCACAGGCTAAAGTCGACTCACTAGTAGCTTATTTGAACGATACGTTGGAGATGGTTGTGACTTAACCGTCCAGGCCAATCAGATTGGAGTTTGGGGCATAGATAGGATGCACACACGGAACTGGGATTGTATGGGATACGATCCATCACCGAAATCCTATAAAGGTTCAAGAGTCGTATTGGATACGATTGGATATAATCCTACCTAAATAACGGGATGCCACCCGATAGGCTAAAGTCACTTGTGGGAGGAACGGAAATATGGGTCTTGAGTGTTATGGACTTGGAGTCCCGTATCGATATGAGGGTTATCGATTCGATAAAATAACACTATCATATAATCATCATATAAGCCCTATAAGATAAGTACGCAACGTTAGTAATCAATCTTTTATTTCATTTGTAGAACATGTCTTCTAGTAACACCAGCACCTTATCGATTAGATCGGTATTAGAAAAGGAAAAGCTAGTGGGTCGGAACTACTTAGACTGGCACCGAAACTTGAGAATAGTTCTCAGGCAAGAGGGCAAGAGTCACGTATTGGATACGAAAATAGTAGAACCGGACCCCGATGCTACGGCCGAGGAAAAGGTCGCGTTTGAGAAACTTAAGAAGGACTCAAATGACGTTACGTGCCTCATGTTGGCATGTATTGACGCTAGTCTTCAAAAGCAATTTGAGGACTCGGATGCATACTCGATAAACGTGGTGCTCAAGGAAATGTTCCAAGAGCAGGAGCGTATTGAACGGTTCAGTACGCTCAAAGAGTTGGTAAACTGCAAGATGCCTTCGGGGTCTTCGGTGAGTACTCACGTTTTGAAAGTGCAAGCTCTCATAGACCGTCTAGAGAGGCTAGGAGAGAAATTGTCGAAGATTATGCAACAAGATTTGATCTTGTGTGCACTTCCTCCAATGTTTTCTCCATTCGTGACTAATTATCACATGCATTCGATGGATAAGTCGATCCCTGAGCTTCACGGAATGCTCAAGAATTTTGAATCGGAGACGTTGAAGTCGTCCGGAGAGAACAGGGCAAGAGTTGCCGAAAATGTTCTCACAATTCAGAATAAGGATCGTAAGAGATCAAAGTCCAAGGGCGGTTTGGCTAAGAAACGTTCGAAGCCGAATAAAAAGGGAAAGGAGAAATCCAAGGATGAAACGTGCTTTCATTGTCACAAGGCTGGACATTGGAAGCGCGATTGCAAGTCTTACCTCGAGGAGGTGAAGAAGGGCAAGGCGGTTTCAGCTACCGGCCTCTCATGTATTAACGTTATTGAAGTTAATATTTCAACTATGACTAATTGGGTATTAGATACTGGTTGTGGGACTCATATTTGTCGAAATATGCAGGTTCTTCAAAATAGTCGTAGGTTGGAAAAGGGTGAAGTCGATCTACGCGTGGGGAATGGAGCAAGAGTTGCTGCGTTTGCCGTAGGAGTAGTTAATTTGACTTTGCCTAGTGGACTTATTTTAGTACTAAATAATTGTTATTATGTACCGACATTATGTAAGAACATAATAAGTGTGTCGAAACTGGCCAATGATAGCTATGAATTCGTTATTAGGAATAATGAGTTTTCGATATGTAAGGATTCTATTGTCTATGGAAATGTTCTGTTAGAAAATGGTCTTTATGTGTTGGATTTCGATCACGGAAATAATAAGTCCATATATAACGTTAATGCAAAAAGGATTAAATCTAAAGTTGATAATCGGACTTTCTTTTGGCATTGTCGTCTCGGTCATGTGAATGAGAAACGCATTGCTAGACTCCATAAAGATGGAATGCTAGACTCATTTGAATTGGATTCATTTGGGAATTGCGAATCTTGTTTACTTGGCAAGATGACCAAGGCGCCGTTCTCCAAGGTTGGAGAGCGGTCCAACGATCTATTGGAACTCATACATTCCGATGTGTGTGGACCAATGAGCATCGAGGCAAGAGGAGGTTATCGATACTTTGTTACGTTTACGGACGATCATAGTAGATATGGATATATCTATTTGATGCGTACTAAAGCGGAGACCTTTGAAAAGTTCAAAGAGTTTCAAAACGAAGTTGAAAATCAGCTTGGCAAGAAAATTAAAGCCATTCGATCGGATCGAGATGGCGAATATTTGAGCTATGAGTTTGAAGATCATCTAAAAGATTGTGGAATAGTTCCACAATGGACACCGGCAGGAACGCCACAATGGAATGGCGTGTCCGAGAGGAGGAATCGGACCTTGTTGGACATGGTTCGATCTATGATGAGTCAAACTTCCCTTCCAAAATCGTTTTGGGGATGTGCCCTTGAGACAGCGGCTTACTTATTAAACCGCATACCTTCTAAATCGGTACCTAAGACGCCATATGAGATATGGACCGGAAAAGTTCCGAAGTTGTCTTATGTTAAGATTTGGGGATGTGAGGCTTATGTTCGAAAATTATTATCGGACAAGCTCGATCCCAAGTCTGAAAAATGTTTATTTGTTGGGTATCCCAAGGAAACAATGGGGTATTATTTCTATAATCCTGTCGAAAATAAAGTTTTCGTAGCTCGAAGAGGAGTCTTCCTTGAGGAGGACTTTATCTCTAGGCGAGTGAATGGGACTGAAATAGATCTCGAAGAAATTCGAGACCCGCAAACGAATGTTGAACCGATGAACATTGATCCGATTTCCTCAAATGTTGAGGATCCGGAGTCAAGTGCACAAGGCGCTATTCGTAGATCGGGTAGGATTCGTCAAGAGTCTATATGATATGGTTTTATCGTGGCAAATGACGATGAAGTCGAATTCATAGATGATGAACCGACATCTTATCGTGAGGCTATGAAAAGCGAGGATTCAAATAAGTGGCAAGCTGCCATGAAATCCGAGATTCAATCCATGTACGATAATCAAGTTTGGAACTTGATTGATCCACCTCCCGGGGTTAAACCAGTGGGATGTAAATGGGTCTTCAAGAAGAAGACCGACATGGATGGGAATGTAAACACTTATAAAGCACGGCTTGTGGCGAAAGGTTTCAAACAAATTCATGGTGTAGACTATGAAGAAACGTTTTCTCCCGTAAGCAATGCTTAAATCCATACGGATCTTACTTGCTATCTCTGCGTATTATGACTACGAGATTTGGCAAATGGATGTCAAAACGGCATTCCTTAACGGGAACTTAGAAGAGGATGTGTACATGACACAGCCCGAGGGTTTTGTCGATTCAAAGAGTCCGGATAAAGTGTGCAAGTTGCAACGATCCATTTATGGATTGAAGCAAGCTTCTCGGAGTTGGAACATACGTTTCGATGAAGTTATACGTGAATATAATTTTGTGAAAAACGTAGAAGAACCTTGTGTATACAAGAAGGTTAGTGGGAGCCGTGTAGTATTTCTTGTACTATATGTAGACGACATCTTGATCATAGGAAACGACATTCCGATGCTTACGGATGTTAAGAAGTATTTAAATACTCGTTTCGCTATGAAAGATTTGGGCGAGGCCGCTTATATATTAGGCGTGAGGATTTATAGAGATAGATCCAAGAAGTTACTCGGCTTGAGTCAAAGCACGTACATCGACAAAGTGTTGAAACGGTTTTCAATGCAAAATTCGAAGAAAGGACTTCTTCCAATGTCGAATGGCATATCGTATTCTAAAGCTCAATGTCCGACATCGAGCGAAGATAAAAATGCGATGAGTATTGTTCCAAACAACCCACGATAGCAGACTCTACAACTGAATCGGAGTATATTGCGGCTTTCGAAGCTGCAAAGGAGGCGGTTTGGATCAAGAAGTTTGTGACCGAACTTGCTGTAGTCCCGAGTATCTCGGAACCTATCGTTGTGTATTGCGACAATAATGGAGCAATAGCACAGTCCAAGGAACCGAGGGCACATCACCGCTCCAAGCACATACTCAGAAAATTATACTTGATCCGTGAGATTTTGCAAAGGAAGGATGTGATCATTGAAAAGATTGATACTGACGGGAATGTTGCGGACCCGTTTACTAAGCCACTCTCGCAAGCTAAGCACGATTATCATGCGAAAGCTATAGGTTTGAGATACCTAGAGGAAGAAGAGAGTAGTTAGTTATCTAAAACGATAGTTTCGTAGGACGAGATTAGTCTAATAGATTAGTAAACGTTGTATCACCCCAAACTTATCTTATAGTAATGCAATTTCAGAATTTTAAAAATTTTCATTTTTGCATCTATCTTATATGAAAACTGTGTGCTGGGTTGTGTAATATGATTACATGAACCTTGATTTGAACTTGTGTGGACGTCGACATAGTTGAGGACTATATGCAGCAAAACCGTCACACTTAAAGTGTCATTTCTAAACATCCCTAGTCGCGGATCAGCTTGCTTAAGAGAGAAGCATTTCTATTATTAGATAATAGACTGAACGCGTACACTAGTACGTTTGCCGAGGAGATGATTATGTTTTGCTAATCATGGGACAAGATGCTTGTCGAATCGGGAACGTAGATATATGTTAGATTACATGTATTGGATACGACCGAAGCCGCGAGACCATAACATGGTTTAGTCATTATAGATGGACTTGCGACGGATGGGGTTTTAGATTCTTCAAACTTGAGGGGATCATTGATTGCGTTACGTGCCTAACACAATGCTTTGATATGATCTTACGCTCACCGTAACAGGGAGTTAAAAGAGTCATCATTGGGTATTGTCCGAAACACGGAATTCAATGTGAGTCTCCAAGATAGGAATTGTTTATTCCGAAAAGAAGAGATATCTCTTAGGCGCCGCTCGATGAGTCGATTAACGAAATCTCTGGCCAGAGTCAATGATATTAATGGTTAATATCGATTGAAATTTGTTAAATCAACTCGGAATCGGGGAATAAGTGTAGTTAATCAAATTATAAGGATGACTATTACCATGCCTTTTGATTAACGGATATCGTAAACAAGAGAATTAGTAACCGCTATTCGAGATAGGCACAATGATCACAATCATTATTCGTTTAACATGGGGATCTATGATGCAGTGACTAGATCCCGCTCATGAGCGTGTAGGCATTGGAAACAACCTACTGCCATCGTTAAGTCGAACCTACATGGTCACACAACGAGTCGTACTAAGTCGGGCTTGATCATAAAATCGGCACATTGGATGTGCATAGCTTGGTATTTGATACGCGAGCTATATTCTCTAAAATCATGCGTATTGGATATGCATGAGTACCTTTTAGGTAGATCTGAAATTGAGTGGGGGACTGAAGGAAATACAGTTTCAGGATCAACCGTAAAAGTGTACACAAGGATGAACGAATGTAGTCGTACATTCGTGGCCATAACTGTCAGTGGGAAAATCCGATTTGAATGGTTCAAATTGGGTTAGATAGATAATAAGATTATCTACAACCTTCATGAAGAAATATATTTCATATGAACGAAGTATCAGTGTCGTTTATGTGAAATACCGAAAGGGTGCAACAGTATGACATATAGTTAGTAAAACAGTCATAACTTTTGCATACGAACTACAGTTGGGCTGGGCCATATTGGGTCGTGTAGATAATGAGATTATCTACAATTTTCATGTTGGGTGATTTCCTGTCTGAGAAATTTACCAATTTCGAAATAACAGAATACTGACCAGATTCATGCAGTTTTTTGTGTGAGAGGATGTATATTGGATATACATGCCTTTTGGCTAATCCTGATCCTATTAGGTATAAATAGGATATTTTCTCTCTCATCAAGTTAATCCAATCAGTTCATTCTGCCAGAGACACAAAAAGAAAGAGAGAATTCAGATTTGATCTTTCGTGAGTGAAAAGGTGCGAAAAGAGAGAAATCGAGAAAAGAGTTTCTCGAGTGATAGGGAATCGATTAGATCGAGCAAGTTCGCCGGTGCATCGTCTAGGCAGGTGCATCCGCGACCGACGTCTTACGAATCAACGTGGATACATTAGAGGAACGACGTTTGTGGTTCTTCGATTGTGATCGACTCGAGTGATAAAGACGGTGCAATCGCTTGGACGCACGGAGACGAAATCAAGCGAATCGGCGAAGTCAACAAGCGGTGAAAGACGCGTGGTGTGGGACGCGCGGATTGTCACCAACGTGACAGGAGATAGAAGGCAGCGATCAACCCTTCGAGTGCAATCAATTTTGCACCGGTATGAATCTGTCATTCTAATTGCATCGTACCCTCGAAGTCGTGGCGTGATCTCGGGAATCGGGGAATCGGACCGGGCCTTCATTCCGCTGCGCGGGCCCGGGGTCGAGGATATTCCCCTTCAATACGTTATTTGGACCGTTAAGTACCGTTATTTACAACACTACCTGTAACACATCGAAAGAGACACGAACAATTCCGGGGAAGACTTGAAGATTCACACTATCCCAAAACGGTTCTAGGAGATACTAAACACACTCTTGAAATATTGGTCAAATCTTAAGGAAATTAAGAAAAATCAAATTTGGAAAAAAGTTTCGAAAACTGCAAATTAACACATTCCATCCGGGATCTAAATTGAGCCGTCCGGATGCCTCATGACGAGAATACAAATAGTGTAGAGGTGGCAAATCGGGTGGGTCGGATCATAATCGGAAAGGTATTTTCGGGTTCGGGACATTTTTTATGTTCGGATTATTTTCGGATGAAGTTAACTCGGATTGGGTCGGGTTGTGTTCGGGTTTTATTTTGGTCGGGTTCATTTCGGGTTATATTATGTGTTCGGGTCAGATTCTTCGGGTTTGGGTTATGTCGGGTTTGAATTAATTCAGTTGCGGACAAAAAAGAATAACTAAAATTTCAAATTATAAGATTTGATTCAACTAGTAAATTCGGATTATATTCGGGTCTCGGATTATTCGGTTTCGGATCAGGTCGAGTTCGGATAACATATAAAACATCAACTTTCGGGTTCGGGTTATTTAGTCCCGGGTCGGTCCGAATCGGGTTGTTTGATTTTCGTAAATTTTGTCTAGTATGGTCGGGTCGGGCTTCAGGCTACTCGGGTCGGTTTTTCGGAGTCGGGTCAACTTTGCCAGCTCTAAAATAGTGTCCGGACGGGCCAGGAAAACGTCCAAACACTTAATAAATTTTTTTCAAAGTGTCCGGACGTCTTAGGCAAACTTCCGGACGCTCAATTCATTTTTATATTAGCACACATCCCAACACGCAGGGAAGATTCTGGAACACTCATGTTAAGCTGGAGGTGCTCCCCCAATTCACTATAAATAGGGGAGCACCCCCATTCAGAATTTACATATTTATTTGCTAAATCCTTGAGTGAAAACTTTAGCCACAATTGTTGTGAGTATAGTTAGAGATTTCATTGTTAGGGTAGCTTGTACCTTCAATATTTCAGTGAGAGTAATCAATAAAGCGCTCTTTGAGGAATCGTGTGTTTTCTTGGATAGTTGTTATATACGTAGTTTTTGTGGCGTTAGTTTGTTATGTAAAGGCTCTATGCCTTTGTTGTCTTTTTTTAATAGGAACTATGATAATAGGATCGCCACGCTCTCTCGTGACAGCGGTGTTTTTTTCAGGAGAAGTAGGCATCGTTTCGCCGAATTCCATTATTATATCTGACATCATCTCTTTATGAACTTGAGTTTTCCTCGTTAACTCTCACTGTATTTGTGTGCTAATCAAAACCGCCACATCAATAGTTACTTGAGTCATCCATAAGTCACGTATCAATTCGTGACTAGGATCATTCTGCACCAAGTGCCTTGTTGGGTATCGGCATCACTACCGAGCCCCGCACAGCGGATTGTGAGGCCCGGTCCGATCCGATCCCGAGGACCACGTCATCGACTCGAACGTACGAATCCTAAATGTAACTACGAATATATATATATATATAACTATTATATATATATAACCATACCACGTGAAATTGATCACGGTGAAGGGTTGTTTTAGCGTAGTTTCTGTCCTTTCGCTGCTCCAATCTTTGGTAACACGCGCGTCCCATTCCCGCGCTATTCGACACCTTCGATTGAGCTCCGTTTTGTCGTATACAACCGGATTTTATCCGGTTTATCTCCGACTTTGCTCGACCTTGCTCTCGACTGATCACAACAGAAAATCTCAAGCGAGATTTCTCTACTCGTATCCACCTCAAGCTCGCGTCTTTCGGTTGCGGCGAATTCCCCTAAAATTCCCGCAAACTTGCTCAAATTATCTCTAATCCTCTCAACTTGTCCAACAAGTTTCTCTCTTTCTTTCTCTAAGAATCTCCAGGGAGCCAGAGAGAGAGAGAAGAGAGTTACTCAGATCTTATATTAAGATCTGGAGTTAATGGGGTATTAATGAGTATCAAAACTGCTAATCCAGAATTCGGATCACTGTGCGTCATGACGCACGATGTGGTGCGTCGTGACGCACCTGTCACATTTACTTGGATATAGCTGTTTTGCTAGTGCTCCGTCACGACGGACACTCTGTGCGTCATGACGCACTACCGTCATGACGCACAATATGTTGCGTCATGACTGTATACTCACAGATTGGCTTCTACAGAAATACATTACTGTGCGTCATGACGGACCATATGGTGCGTCATGACGGACTATGTAATTTCCGAGATATTTGCATAATCTTATTATGCATCCAATCGTTCCGACGAACGCGTACGTTCATCTACCCTCATATGTTCAATCAACTAGTTGATCTGTAACTGTATTTCCTTCATGCCTAATTTACTTTCTCATACTTGTACTTTTTATTTATACTTTTATTTTTTTTTATCGGCTTGATCGTTCTTATTTTTCTTTTCTTTATTTATTATTTTATGTTGGGTTTGTTGATCTTTCTTTATTTATTTATTTATCGCTTTACTCGTAATTATTTATTTATATGTATCTTTATGAATTAACACAACATCTATTCTAAAAAAAAAGATTACACCTGATCACACAATTCATCTTGAAATAGTTACATAAGTTTGATTAGGTTTAGAAATTCCGCATATACGCCTAATTCACCTCTTCTACGTCATATCGGGACAACATATATGATGTTGTTTCCATCTATAACATTAAATGAATTAGAAAGTTCTCTTAGAGAAAATGAAAGAACTGTAAAAGGGATATCATACAAAATACGTGGTATCTATTATTTGCAACCAAGTCTTCTCACGTTTGACCACCATATGAAGAAAGACATGAATTAAGTATTAAGTATGCTATACAATTTAAAACGTCGAGGTACGTTTCCATTATAGAGTTATTTAGTAGAATTCACACATTATTGTGGCATTTAGAGAATTCAGATGGCGTCGGATCGGTGTCGCTCTAATGTGGTATCAGAGAAAAAAAATATGTTCAATTACATATCAGATGGAAGATAACCGAAGTTTAAAATGTCTTGCGCGATTTTTGTTGTTCGATTTCAGTTAATTTTGAGATCTTAAGTATTACAGGTCACAAACGGGTCGCGTGTTTTGAGAGAAAGAAACAATTAGGAAACAAATACACTTTATCCGATATTGAGGACTAACAGATTCAAATTTCTTTATTGTTTTCAAAAAATTTCGCAACAATGAAAAATGTGAAGTTGTACCTTGAAAAAATCAATTATCATATTTTTAAACAAATGCCAAAATTGATATTTAAAACGAGCAAAAAATAATGAGTTTCAGTTTTTCCTCAAAAAAAACTCCGTGATTGAAGATTAAAACATGCAATTTGAATTTTCTTCAAACATTTTGCAAAAATAAAAAATGTGAAATATACACCTTCCATATAATCAATTATCATATTTTTTTAAAAAATCCAAAATTTATATCTAAAACGAGCGAAATACTCGAATTTCATATTTTCCTCAACAAAAAAAATCCGTGAATGAAAAATAACACAAGAAAAAATGTTTTATTTTCAAAAAAATGCAAAAACTGAAGTTTAACACCTTACAAAACTAGTTATTATATTTTTTCTAAAAATTACCTAAATTTATTTCTACACGATAAATTTTCATCTCCATAGAGCGAAACGCAAATCCTCGTGTTTATCCTCCCATATCTTCTCTTCAGCCTTGACTTTTAGATCTCTACTATTGCTAAATTGCTCCTCTCAATTCGTCTAAAACTCTGCCATTCCTCTTAAGAATTCAGCGCCCAACTGAACGGCAGTGCAAAGTCGATCAGAAAAGGCACGCTGGCAACGCTCTCTCCAAACGACAAAGAGTAGAAGACCACCTAATTGCTTGTGAAGTTTGCGGGTTCCTCGTTTGATGATGCCACTGGTAATGGATCGAACTCTTGTCGGAAGAAGCAAGCTCGGATCAAATTTACTTATCACAGTCAACCAAACCTCCTTTAAGAAAGAACACTCCTTCCATAAATGTGAGGTATGTTCTTCTGTTACTCTACATAAATAGCATCGATTTACAATGCAAATTTCCCTCTTCTGTAAATTATCAATCGTAAGGATTTTGTCTTGAACTAATAGCCAAAGAAAAATTTTCATTCTCAGAGGTAATTTAATACTCCATATATATTTAATATGGGAGAAGGATAAGACTCCAAGAGCTAGGAAATTATAAGCACTCTTGGTAGAATATTGTCCATCTTTTTCCAAATTCCATTTCACTGTATCCTTTTCCTCAGATAATTGAATTAAGGAGAGTCTTTGAGAGAGTAATAGTGTTTCTTCTTCAGCCTCAAGAGGATAATTGGCCCCTAAATTGAGAAGGAGAATACCAATTGTTTTTTTTGAAAAATAAGAATACCAATTGTTATCCTGCTCTTTCATCTCTTTCACCGTTACCCAATTTTCTTCAATAAAGCTATATAGCTTAGGAAATTCTTTGCTGTAACAGCCCTCTCCCCAGTCTCCATGCCAGAAACTAATACTTTCACCATTACCCAATTTACTAGTGATATTCAGGTTAAAGAACTGAAAAAGTTTTTTTAATTTCCGTCCAAAAATAAGAATCTCTTCTTGAGTGTAAATTATAAGTGCAGTTGCCAATTAATAAAGGTTGCACTAATGCTTGCCAATCCAATAACACATTTTTTTTTTTGGAATGAGTGTAATATAGGATTCACTGAAGCATTTCTTGGATCCACCATTCTTAATTATTTCCCACAATTCAGTTTTAATCAGAGGCCAAAAGGATTTGTAAAACTCACCATTAAATTCATCGGGACCTGAGCTTTTATCTGATTTCCAGTTTTTTATTACCATGTTTAATTCATCTAAAGAAATCTCCACGTCCAAAGCATTTAAGTTCCATGATTCATTTGAAAAAAAATTGGTCCATGTAAAACTCAGTAAATCAATATAACACAATTATTTTACTTTACCCTCAATCAACAAGAAATCATTGACAAATAGAGAGAGGATGACTCACGGAACAAGCAAACCAGGCTGAAAAACGGAGAATTAATAGAAAGAAAAAGCTCAATAATTAACTAAGGTGAATCGACTCAAGAAAAACAAACCAAAAACTTGTCCAGTGCAAAAATGAAATGAATACCGCACTTTGTCTCCGTGAGGACTTGTGAGGCAAGAAATTGTGTGAGTGGGGAATGGAGAGAAACCTGCAAGGAACAAACCTTTAATTCTGCGAGGGGGAGGAGAGAGAGAGGAGAGAGAGACTTAGATGGAGGCTTCCATTTGGGAACAAGAAGAGAATAAGACGGAGAATGAAACGGAGGACGGAAGGAGAAGACTGGTCGTTCGAGAGTTAAATCGCACGGATCTTCAAGCAGATCTAACGATATAAAATTTACAAACAAAAAGTGAGGTTTGCTTGTACAAGCTAAAAAGGTGCCATATATATATATATATGGTAAATTTTCAAGCACCCTGGTCCATCTCGTGGTGCATCTCTTACTCTGTGCCGTATATTAGTTGAAATTCACATACTATAGGAGAATAATTTGGACTAATTTATCCGTATTCTTGGTTTTCACTTAACTTTAAATAATTTCATTATGCCGCTCACAATCATCTTAGTCGTTAAATTATGATATATAAATGAAAGAAGAAGTGTTATGTATGATTTTTAATAAATTAATATGTAATTTTATAAAAAATACAATTTTAGAACTTTAATTTTAAAATACGTGAACTATATTCATTGATTTTTTTCATTTATTTTGACATTTATATTAGTCATAAAGTTTTTCCTAATTTTAAATTTGTCAACATATTATGTGAAAAAACCAATGTTTTAAATAGCGTGTAGCGGCATGCAGCGTTTTGGACGTTTAATTTAGAGGTTAACGTTAGCGGGCGATATAGCGCCATTTCACCATCGCAGCGAATTTTAATCAAAATTATTATTTTTATAATACTACAATATGTATATAAATAAAATTTAGCGGCCCAATATTATAAATAAAATTATCAACCTCACAAACTAACATAAATTAAAAATTCATCTTTAAAACAAATATATTATTATTATTACCATCATTACTTTTATTTTTATTTTATTATTATATTATTGTAACTATAATAATGCTAATAATAGTTGTTGATCTTATTCTTCCTATAATAAAAATAATAATAATAATAATAATAATAATAATAATAATAATAATAATAATTATTATTATTATTATTATTACTATTCTTATTATTATTTAATAACATTAATTATTATTGTATAATAATAATAATATTAATTATTATTATTATCATTATTATTGTTGTTTTTATTATTTAATACCAATAATAATAATATTTATTATATTATTACTTATTATTATTACTATTATTTAATAACAATTATTATTATTGTGCAATGTTTTAAATAGCGCGTAGCGACACGCAGCGTTTTTGACGTTTAATTTAGCGGTTAGCGTTAGCGGGCGATATAGCGCCGTTTCACCATCACAGCGGAGTTTGATCAAAATTATTATTTTTATAAAATGAAATATGCATATAAATATAATTTAGCGTCCCAATATTATAAGTAAAATTATATCAAATGCTTATTTATATCAACCTCACAAGCTAACATAAATTAAAAATTCATCTCTAAGAAAAATATATTAATATTAATATTAATATTATTATTACTTTTATTTTTATTCTTCCAATAATAATAATAATAATCATAACAATAATAATAATAATTATTATTATTATTTAATAACAATAATTATTATTGCATAGTAATAATATTATTAATAATAATAATAATAATAATAATAATAATAATAATAATAATAATAATAATAATAATAATAATAATAATAATAATAATAATAAAAATAAAAATAATAATAATAGTAGTTATTATTATTATAATTATTATTTATTATTACTTTTATTATATAACAATTATTATCATTGTGTAATGATAAAAATGATAATTATTATTGTTATTATTATTTAATAACAATAACAATATCAATATCAATATCAATATCAATATCAATAATAATAATAATAATAATAATAATAATTATTATTATTATTATTATTATTATTATTATTATTATTATTATTAATATTATTTGTACTATTACTATAATAATAATAATAATTATTATTATAATAGTAATAATAATAGTAATAGTACAAATAATAATAATAATAATAATAATAATAATAATAATAATAATAATAATAATAATCATAATCATCATCATCATCACGCTATAGCACCGCTACGGCCGCTATATTTGAACGCTTCATGCTATAGCAGTCCGCTATAGCGTTGCAGCGGAACAAAACGCTACAGAGCTAAATTCCGAAGCGATGCAGCATTTACCTCCTAAAATCCGCTATAACGCGCTATAGCGTCGCTGAAGCGCCGCTATTTAAAACAATGTTATTGTGTGATGATAATGATGATAGTGATTATTATTATTATTATTTGTACTATTACTATTAATAATAATCACGCTATAGCACCGCTACGGCCATTATATTTGAACGCTTCATGCTGTAGCAGTCCGCTATAGCGTTGCAGCGGAACTAAACGCTACAGAGCTAAATTTCGGAACATGCAGTGTTTACCTTCTAAAATCCGCTACAGAGCTATATTATATTGTATATTGTTTTTTAAACTAACATATCATTGTACCTTATCATTGTATCTGTATTATATTTGGAATACGATATTTATATCCGTATTCGTGGAATATAGTTAATAATGTGTGTTCGTACAACATAGCTAATAAATAATACACGACATGGATTTTACTTACATGTCGGCCTTATTTTTGATTTCGGATTTAAATCTTTCGGCCCGAGGTTGGATTTTTATTTAGACTAAGCCCAACCCAACCCTAATTTAATAAGATCTTTTTGTTTAACGAAAATCAATCCATTTGAATGAATATACAAAATGAAAGATTCTTCTCAAATTTTTGTGGTCGAAATATGTATGAACACGGGGAGAACGATCAACAAAAGGACCTTTCACTCAGGTCAACAGTCCTTGAAGTGCATCTAGTCGCTGAAGTTTCCTTGCGTATTGAACAAGAACAGTCAAGTTCCTTACACGTGCATACAATCATTAATCCCTATCCGAAACGTATTGAACAAGTCATAGTTCATATCAATGAACTTTCGTTACATGTCAAGTCAAATAAATAAGAAAAAATATATTCATCAGTTATAATATTCTTCACAATAATTAATAATTGAACTTATCGACCACTCCACAAAATAATAACATATCATCTCACTGTACAACTAGGGGTGTCAATGGACAATGAGGTCGATATTCTCCGAATCGATCCAAATAATATTGGAAAAAATATCTAGTTTCGTTAAAAATATCCGGATGATTGATCCGGATCGAGAATCGTATTTATTTTTGCGGGTATGAATTCGAATTTAGAAACTAACTTTTTTATGAATCTATATAAATTCGGATATTATTCGGATCCGAATTTTTTTGTAAACGGATATCCGTTTTGTTGAAATTGTGTTTAAATCATGATGTGTATCGTACAATACGTAAAGGAATATCGTATCATCACTCAACCAATAATGCATAGTGATGGGTTCGTAGTTGGTGTATTTTTTTAGGGGAGTTCTATCATACACCCTTTCAAAAGGATATTTTGGATATTTAGAAGGGTGTATCAAAAATAATACATTTTATAGATATTTTTTGTTTAATGAACAATTCAAATTTTCTATTTAACATATCATTTATTAATAAATACACTTGAAAAAAATACTTTAAATACTCATTAATTGATAATTACACAAAATATTCTTGAATATGAATATATCATAAGCAAAATGGGTGTATGATAGAATTTTCCTTTTTTTTAATATAGGAGAGTAGTCGATGTCTCTTTTTCTAATATACTAGCTTTTACCCCCGCGCATTCGCGCGGGAGTTCCCGAGTATTCTCGAGTTTGAGACTAATTTTTTTTATATATAAATTTTTTTCTGTTATATTTTATTTCGTATTTAATGTTGCAATTCAGTATAATTTCTCAAATGTAGATAAATATATCACATATGTTGATTGTTCGCATGATATCAACAAATTATGAATATATATAAAATGTAACATATTATAATACAATAAACGAAACATAAGTATTTCGTAACTAAGAAACAAAGAACAATATATGAACTTTATTAATAAAAGTAGCAAAAAAATTACAAGAATATATACAATTCTAATTAATTAAATAATTAAAAAAAATTACACAATTAAATACGTCCAAATTTTTCATTGAATAATAAAACAATGCAAGTATTATATGTTTGCCTCAGTAAAACATGATATTTCTAATTTTTACAGCAAGTACCATTTGAATTCTTCAAGAGCCGGATTTCTTGAACAATTCAAACAATTCTTGTTGTAAAATTTGTCTATTTTTTATACATCATCGGCAAAACGGATGGAATGATGATGATGATGATGATGATGATGATGATGATGAATATGTGATGATGATGACTATGGTGATGATGATATGATGGTGATGATGATGATCATATGATGGTGGTGATGATGATGATGATGATGATGATGATGATGATGATTGTTTTTTATTCGTAGTCGTGTAGTACATGTATTGATGTTTTTGCTCGTATTTGTATTTCATATTTGGTTTTTTGTATTTTGTTACTTCGGATATCAATTTCCACAATATTCGATTGATGCCTACTAATTTATAATTCATAATCCGTTAACCATAATTTGTAAGTATATTCCTATTCAAATTCGTATGATATTTACAGTTTATATTCAAATTTGTTTTGATATTCCGCATTTGTATGTACTCATGTCTGATATTTCGCATTGAATAATCCTTATTATCCTTGTTATCGTGTTCATTGTTTATTTACTTAATATACTCAAGGCTATCAAATATGGTTATTTCGTTATGAAATATGTACGTGAGCAAATTTGGAGATGCTAAATTTGCATGGTTATTATGATGTATATGCATTTGTCATTTCATGGACCAACCATTTTTCATTGATAAGGGAAACATTGATTTCATATTGGTAATTTGTTTTTTACAAATACTTATAATTCATGTAATCATGAATATCTGATGAACTCTATAGATATTTATTCCACCTAGCACTTGATATTGTGAGTATTGTTTTTTTTCGCATGTTTCATGAAATTCATATGGAATCAAATGATTCATACCACCTAGCTCTTTTTGTGAGTATTTTTTTATTTTCAATGCATAATCAAGAACACGTAATTTAGCATTTTTCAACAAAAATCTGATTCAATTGAAATTTCTGTAAAGATGTACACTATTCAAAAAGACTTGTTTTTTCATAATGACATAATTTATCAAAAATGGATATTACTGCGGGTATTTTTTTTTTTTTTAGTATTTGTTCATATGTACATGTTCTGTATTTGTATCATTATATTAAACTTAAATACATCTTTAGTATTGAGTATTCGTATGCTACATTGTAATATGTATTGATGTGATCGTGTTTATATTTTTTGAATATTTTTTATTTTTTTCATTGATATTCGTTTTGTATTTTCGCATTTATAATCATGATTGTTTCATAAAATTAACATTATTGTTGTGTTTTTCTTTGTTGGTATTTTGTGAAGCACAAAATTTCATTAGTTATTTGACATTGTTGTCATATTTATATTTGTATTTATATTCATTATCGTGATTACATGGCAACACAATAATTATATAAACACAATTGTTATGTCTTCATTATTATCTAAAATGAGATTACTGTGAAAAATAAGATTATAACATGCCCACACGATGATATGATAATGTCTAGATTATTAAGAAAATTGAGATTATTGTATGTTCTGATTTATGTTTTTGCATTTATATCAATGATTGTTTCGAATATTTTTACTGATCTCAAATTTTGCAATTAGCCTTACAGTTGTTGTATCTAACATGGTAACACAAAAATTATATAAGCACAATTGTTACATGTCTTGATTATTAGGAAATTTGAAATTACTACAAAAATTGAGATTATTGCATGTCTACATGATGATGTGATAATGTCTAGATTATTACAAAAATTAAAATTATTACATCTTGATTTGTGTCTTCGCATTTATAATCATGATTGTTTCAAACATTTGTATTGATCTCAGATTTTCCAATTAAAAATTTATGTTGTTGTTTGTTTTTTCGGTATTCATTATCTTGTGTCTGTTATAAATAGTTTTGTTGAATATTTGTCGTCAACCTCGATGTATTTGTTTTCTTTCGGTATTCATTATCTTGTGCCTGTTATAAATAGTTTTGTTGAATATTTGTCTTTCTCTTTTTGATATTCATTATGATACATGGTTCATGTCTTAGAAGTAGCGCATCGTATTAAATTGTTCGGAAAATTCTTACATTTGTGTCATTCTCGTGAATTTATTCATATCAAGATAGTTGTGCAGTCTTATATTTCATATATGGCAATTAGTAAGCTTGCGTCACTATATTATCATGTTTCTAAATTTTAAAAGAATTGTGATTTGCACTTTGGATTTTGGATGATGTCCGCGAGAATATTTTGTGAATTTTAATTTACAAATCGAGTTACATAACACATAATCATGTCAACATTTGAGTTAGTCTCGTGTTTCAAATCATGGTAGTTCATTCGTAAGTCGTGCTTTTGTTCTTACTCATATTCATATTTCATTTTCGTCTTTGATTCATATTCATGTTCTTCGAATAACGATGATGATGAGGATGATGCATGATAATGAATGATGCATGATGATGAATGATGCATGATATTTAAACTAATAAATAAAATAAAAATCATGATCTGAAAATGTAATAATATCATAAATATCCCTGAAGCCTAATATAAAATTTAGGGCTGCTCGATTCAATTTGGCATTTGAGGCAAAGCTTCACTTGATCTCTCACATACAAAAAAAATAAAGAATTAATGAATTGTCATTTCATTTCAAATTTGAAAATAGAATTCACTTACGTTCGCAATAGAACGAAATATTTTCTGCACTTGTAAAGAAATCACACTTGCCTCTGCAACAAACAACACAAAGAAGAAAGGTTTTTACACATATAACCTCCAAAATTAGATAATTGTTTGCTTAAAAATCTACATGGAAATAAAAAGCTCAGCACTAATATATTCATAATTACTCATAATTAAGAATCTAATTTGCAATTATCCTAATTCAACCAAAATGGCCCCTAACTGAGTCATGTCTGAAATATTTCATCATATAGTAACCAAATATAAATTTCTCTAATTTCAAAATTATTTTAAAAGATAGAAATACATACATCCATTATAGCAATAATAGAATCCGGTAACGAAACGGGTCTGATAGAAGCCACATTCACATTATAATCTCGACGATATATTTTCTCTTGATAACACCTCCAACAAAATAAATAAATATATAAAAAAAACCCTAAACTTTATATAATAAAATAAATAATATTAAATTTATACCTGAGCAATGACGAAATCAACAATCTGCAATGAATAGTTCGTGGGGCTCGTCTCTGATTCCAATTAAAAGAGAAAACTCTCGTCAGTAGCGAACGACTCGACGTCCAAAGTCAATAAGGAACCGAAGCATACATTTCGTGGGAAGGTGTATCGCGGACGATGGCCTGCCTCAAGATTCGTGTATCGTCAGTTTCATATGCCCATCATTGCGTAGCTCGAAGACATACATGGTTGAATTATCAAAGGGAATCATTGCGTAGCTCGAAGACATTGCAAAAAGGTCCCTGAACTATTATGAAATAGGGAGGGGACTGTGAGGGGGTTCACCCATGTAAAATTGCCAGGTTTCGGCACAGGAGATGCGGCGCATTTTGACCGAAAAATATGTTGATCAGGCATTCCGAAAATTAATCCAGCCAAATGAAATGCTTGTCATCGATTTGAGTTCTTTTCCTCTACTCCCATGCCAAAAAGCTCGAGCCTTATCGTGCTCTTCCAGAAATATACTCGACCAACAAATCCGAATTAATATCAGCAAAGCAACCTCAGTCACATAAACATAAGAAAAAAGAAAGATGAGAGAATAAGTAATCATTGCACTCAATTGAACCCGATAATTAAGCCTCGATCAATACCATCAAAACACACAAAAAAAGAGAAGAAAGAGAAATCAGGGAGTTCACAGTCCGTTTAACCCGATAGACCTCAATCAAGAACATCAATACAGTCTCAGGCAATGAAAGATCAGCTGCATAAAGAGAAATCAAAGAACAATTAATCATCGATAGGAGTTATTGAACTTAATCCAACCCAATAAACATCATGAAGTAGGAGCCATAATTCATGAGGTTCAGAATCACTCAATTTCACACAAAAAACATCGATTAGTAACACGTAACCAATTGCAGACAGAGAGAAAAGAAGAAGGAAGAGGAATCAGAGAACCAATGTACTCAATCGAACCTGATAAACATCAATAAGAACCCGTTAGAACACATAGTGTCCAGAACTCGGTCACGCCAGTATCGGCAATTATGTCATACCTACAAACAGAACACGAACATTGTTCGAACCCAAAAATCATACCGACAGCACATATCGAGCAAAACACAACACTGTCAATCACCTCTACTACTGTTCAATAGCGTACAACTTAATACAACACAACAAAATCAGAAAAAAAAACAATACCGCAGCGAAATCAGGAGGACACAATATCAGAAACGAAAACAAAACAACTATCTGCGAATTGAACCAATTCCAACACCACAACAAAGTAAATCCTCAAGAAATATCCTCAAAAAACAGAAACAACGACGCAAAAAAGGGAACAAAGAGAAGCCTAGGGTTAGCCGCCGAAATTGTCGGCCACCTTCTTTCTGTAAGCATCGCTACCATACGGAGCGGCGTGAAATCTCCATGGAGCCAGGTTCTCACGGAGCTAGGGTTTGAGGAGAAAAAAGAACGGCGAAAAATGAGAGGAAAGAGAGAGAAAGGGCAGTATCGCCATGGAGCCAGGTTCTCACGGAGCTAGGGTTTGAGGAGAAAAAAGAACGGCCAAAAATGAGAGGAAAGAGAGAGAAAGGCAGTATATGGTCGCAGAAAGTAATACCTCAAATAGACCAGACATACCATCGACCAAGTAGTATTTTTGTTTTATTTACCTCTTGGTACATGTGAACCGGTTCCAAACAAAATCTGGTGCCATCCAACTCTCCATTCTTGATCGAAAAAAAATAAAAAAATGGTAAAAGTAATATATGCCACGTGTCACCATTATATAGCACGTATAAAATTATATATAAGTAAGTATTTGTAGACTTGGAGTATATATAATCCTAGTAATATCCATTACTTTTTCATACAAATAATTGGATCTGTGCGATTTTCTCTTCGAAAATAAATAAAAAATGCATATTGATGGAATAAGTCAAATAGCCAATATCAAAAAAGTTTATATAATGAGTCAAACAAAGGAAGAGCACTATAATTATTTCGTCTAAAATAGTTAAGGAAAAATATCGTGCATTCTATGACCCCCAATTGTGGTGTCTTTTGCCGAATTTGTACTGATTATTCAAATAATCAAAAAATCATCTCCTCGTAAAAGTAAAAGTAAAAAATTAAAAACAAAATAATTTAACATGTTATTTTTTTCATATTTTTTCCAAGATATAATCTAGTCAAAAATTATTTTTTATAAATCATTATTATAATTTTATTTTTAAAATTATAATTATTATTTACTAAGTAAGGTTCAAAATACAAATAAACCACACAAAAATCCTTAAAATTACAAATAATCAAAAAATAGATATCCAAGTCTTGAACTAATGACTTACGAAATCATAACTAAGTTGTTGACCAATTGTATTGTATCATATTTGTGGTCTAAATTAAAACATAGTATACATACTAAATCCTAAAATGGTGCTCCCAACCAAAATAGTACCCAACCCGTGGGTTTGCCGGGCAGCTTGCCTCGGGGCCGACCCTGTCTGTGGGCATGCAATTTATGTGCATATCATAAATAAAAAACGACATGTGACATTTTAATTTTTTTTAGAAAAAAGTACACTTTTGTCCCCCGAACTTGTCAGAAATGTCCACTTTGCCCCCCCTACTAAAAGTTGCACCTTTTTACCCCCCGAACGTTCAAACTTTGTGCACGTTACCCCCTCCGTCGTTTTTCTGTTAGAAGCTCGATTAAAGAATGACGTGGCTGGATTACATGGCAAAAAAAAAAATTATTATATGCCACCTCATTAAAACCCCAAACCCGACCCGTTTTGGTCCCAAACCCAACCCGCTAAACCCAAACCCAAACCCTCTCTTCTCTCTTCTCTCGTTCTCTCCCTCTCTCCCTGGCGTTCTCTCCCTCTCAGCTCTCGTCGCAAACCCAAACCCAAACAGAAGACCCTCTCTCCCTGGCGTTCTTTCCCTCTCCATCTCGTCGCTCTCTCCCTCTCTCCCTCGGCGCTAGCTTTCTCGTCGCTAGCTTCTCTCCCTCTCTTCATCTCTCTCTCTCTCTCTCTCTCTCTCTCTCTCTCTCTCTCTCTCTCTCTCTCAGTATGTTCTTGCAAAATCAGCTACTTCATCAGATCCACAGACTATACTTCCGTTCTTGATTCTCTCTGCAAGAAAACGAGATCTAATAGCTCTTTGAGCTGAATTTTCTGAAAAAGATTCAGTCTTTAACCAAGATATGGCGAGAAGGCTGTCTTCGTCGCCTTCCCCTTCTCTAGTAACCATTACCAGTTCGCCTACTACGAAAGAAAGTAATGGAGTTACGACGACCTTGCGGAGGAGTCTTGGCCGTACGAGTCTCGTAGCTCGCCATTCCATGTCTCCTCGTACAAGCTCTAGACGTGATCGGTACCTCTCTGCCTCAGAGACTGACACCAGCGCGGAATTCGTGCACTATACTGTTCATATCCCGCCTACTCCCGACCATCTATCTGCAGCTGGCAACTCTGCGACGGCCGGATCCACCGAAAAGTATCCTGAGAGAAACTCGAATAGCTACATCTCTGGCACGATCTTCACGGGAGAGTAAAGTTAAGCTTGATGGCGAGAGAGAGACAGAGAGAGAGAGAGAGAGATGGCGAGAGAGAGAGAGAGATGGCGAGAGAGAGCTGGCGAGAGAGAGAGAGAGATGGCGAGAGAGAGACAGAGAGAGAAGGGGCGAGAGAGAGAGAGAGAGAGAGAGAGTTGGCGAGAGAGAGAGAGAGAAAGATGGCGAGAGAGAGACAGAGAGAGAAGGGGCGAGAGAAAGAGAGTTGGCGAGAGAGAGAGAGAGAGAGAAAGATGGCGAGAGAGAGACAGAGAGAGAAGGGGCGAGAGAGAGACAGAGAGAGAAGGGGCGAGAGCTCGGCTTGGGTTTGGGGCTTTTGAGAGAGAAGGGTTTAGCGGGTCGGGTTTGAGTTTAGCGGGTCGTGTTGGGATTATATGCCATGTCATCAAGCCACGTATCCAGCCACATCATCACTTAACTGAGCTTTTAACAGAAAATTGACGGAGGGGGCAATGTGCACAAAGTTTGAATGTTCGGGGGGTAAAAAGATGTAACTTTTAGTAGGGGGGGCAAAGTGGACATTTCTGACAAGTTTGGGGGGCAAAAGTATATTTTTTTCTTTTTTTTTAATTTTGACAGGTCAGTACCAAGCTCGATTCCTCTCGCTCCCTCTCCGCAACAATATATATTTTGCTAATTTCAAAAGTATATTTTGCTAATTTCGACATTATATTTTACTAAATTGACCGGCGGATGACCGGAGTTGACCTGAGATTACACTTCAAATATATATTACTAATTTCAAGAATATATTTTGATAATTTCAAGAGTATATTTTGTTAATTTCAACATTATCACTAACCCGTCAATTTTGTCATGAAAATATGAAATAATCATGCAATGTATTTTAAATTTTATAGGAGATAGATTTATATATTTTATTCTGATAGTCGTGGCTTATGAGATCTCATATTTTGTTCTAACAATATTATATATATCCACTATAATTTCAAGGATAAGAATAAGTATTTTTTTGCAAATAGAGCTAACTTGTTAATTCCCGTGTAAATATTTTAAAATGAAAAATATTATTTGATTATTTTTATAACAAAATAGACATATGTTTTTTCTTATTTTCCCTTTCATGAAAGCATAAATATATTTCTATAATTGCATAAACATTATACTATGAATTTAATTAATATATATATATATATATATATATATATATATATATATATATATATATATATATATATATATATATATATATATATATATATATATTAAAATAAGTATTATTATGAATTTCTTACATATTAATATTATATTAAAATATACTATGAATTTATTTATATATTAAAATAAGTAGTAATATGAATTTATTTAGATATTAAAATAGTATTAATATGAATTTATCTATATATTCTTACATTCATTTTATTTGTCCATTATTGTGTCTCGTTACACGATTGGCTACCAAAATTATGCAACATTAAATTTTGCTTATTATTGTGATTCTTACACAATTTACAGAAAAATTGATAAAACATGGAATAAAAAAGGACATGTGTCGTGTAGTTGTTCATTATAAATTATTGTGAATCGTTACATGATTGGCTACATAAGTGAAGAAGAACTAAATTTATTTATTATTGTCACTCGTTACACGATTGGCTACAAAATTAACTTAACATAAAATCAAAAAATTGGACACGTGTCGGGTTCTTGTGCATTTGGAAATTTTTAATACTAAGTATAATTATTGTGAGTCGTTGCACGATTGGTCACAAAAAAGATGCAATAATAAATCATCATTTTATTAGCTCATTATTGTGAGTTGTTACACGATTGGCCACAAAAAAGGCAATAGTAAATCTTGTCCATTGTTGTGACTCGTTACACAATTCGCTATATAAATGATTGAACAAAAAAAATCCAAAAAATGGACACGTGTCATGGTATGGCTCATTTGGAAAATTTTAATATATATATATATATATATATATATATATATATATATATATATATATATATATATATATATATATATATGAGGATGGCTAAGATACTTAATTAAGTATCATGAGTTTGGTACTTAGGAATTTTTGACCATTATATTTGCTTTGAGATTCGTGCAATTAATGATTACATAAACAGATATGGTAATCATTAATGATGAGTATATATAGCATTAAAAAAATACAAATCTCAAAGCAAATCTAATGGTCAAAAAATCATAAGTACCGAATCCATGATACTTAATTGAGTATCTTATCCATCATATATATATATATATATATATATATATATATATATATATATATATATATATATATATATATATGAAAAAAGCTCACTTTTGCCCCCCCCCAGCTGTTCACAAAAGTGCAATTTGCCCCCCGTACTATAATTTGCTCAGTTTTGCCCCCCAAGCTATTTATTTTGCTCAATTTTAATCCTTCCATCAGTTAAGTGCTCAGTCATCGGTTAAGTGCTGACGTGGCAATGACGTGGCAAATATATTATTTTTAAATTGAATATCCAATAAGAATGAAATTAAACCCAATAACCCAATAACCCTTCTCTCTCAAATCCCTCCCTCTCTCTCACAGGAGCCATTTTCACGCCTCCCCTCTCTCTCTCGAAGCTCTCCTCACGCGTCCCCTCTCTCTCTCTCTCGAAGCTCTCCTCACGACCCCACACGAAGCTCTCCTCACGAAACTCTCTCACGAAGCTCTCCTAAGTTCTCCTCTCACGAAGTTCTCCTCTCACGAAAACGAAAGTAAGATTTTAGAAAAATTAGTGTTTTTTTCCCGCATATTAGGGCTAATTTGAACGATTTTAAGCAATTTTCAGATATTTAGGGTTTTTTTAAGTAAATTTTCAGCAAATTAGGGCTAATTTGAGCAATTTTAAGCAAATTTCAGAAAATTAGGGTTTTTTTTCCGCATTTTAAAGCAAATTTGAGCTATTTTGAGCATTTTTAATCAAATCTCAGCAAATTATGGCTATTTTGAGCATTTTTAAGCACTTTTGAGCATTTTTTGAGCAATTTAAAACAAATTTCAGTTATTTTAAGCAATTTTCAGCAAAATTAGGGGGTGCCGGGGGCGTCTTTTGAGCATTTTTCAGCAATTTTAAGCATTTTTCAGCAAATTTTCAGCAAATTAGGGCTAATTTGAGCAATTTTCAGCATTTTTCAGCAAATTTTCAGCAAATTAGGGCTAATTTGAGCAATTTTAAGCAAATTTCAGCAAATTAGGGCTAATTTCAGCAATTTTAAGCATTTTTCAGCAAATTTTCAGCAAATTAGGGCTAATTTGAGCAATTTTAAGCAAATTTCAGAAAATTAGGATTTTTTTTTCCGAATTTTAAAGCAAATTTGAGCTATTTTGAGCATTTTTAATCAAATCTCAGCAAATTATGGCTATTTTGAGCATTTTTAAGCACTTTTGAGCAATTTAAAACAAATTTCAGTTATTTTAAGCAATTTTCAGCAAAATTAGGGGGTGCCGGGGGCGTCTTTTTGAGCATTTTTCAGCAAAATATCAGCAAATTATGGCTATTTTAAGCATTTTTTGAGCATTTTTTGAGCAATTTTTTGAGCAAAATTAGGGGTTGGGCCGGGGGGGTCGATGGGGTGTTGTTGGGGGGGGCGGGGGGGTTGGGCCCGGGGGGGGGGGGGGGGGGGGGGGGGGGGGGGGGTTGGGCCTAAGGTACATAATTGAACCCCAATTTAGTCCCATTTGATCTAACTTGACCCAACAAAAGTCATCAACAACATGAAGTATCACGGAGGACAGAGTGCTCACCATGAGTGAGAACACACCATGACTGCGGCGACATGAGTATGGCTCGATCGAGAGAGAGAGAGAGAGGGAGAGAGAGAGAGAGAGAGAGAGAGAGAGAGAGAGAGAGAGAGAGAGAGAGAGAGAGAGAGGGGGGCGAACAATTTATCGTAATTTCTACCGCCAATGGCTGGAGAAGATCTACGACGATGGAGAAGAGGGCGTCTATTTCCTAGCCAACGTTCTACTGTTGTTGCCATAGAGGAGGGTGTCGTCAAGGTTCTGCCCGCCAAGGATTCGCCATGGCTGGAGAGAGCATGCAGAAAGAGAGGAGGGAGTAATTGGGGCTCAACGAAGAGAGAGAGAGAGAGTAATTCACGGGCAGACAGAGGCACGTGTGTGTATTTTTTTTAAGTTGATCTCAATCATTTATCTAATAAATCAACGATGAATATTAGGGAGTCTAATATGGGAGTCCAAATTGGATGTCAAGGGATCCTTCCCCATATATATATATATATATATATATATATATATATATATATTGATGATTTTAAAAGGTATTGAAAGCCGTGAAATCTATTTTACAACACATGACAAAAAAAAATGGAAAATTTTGATAGCAATTTAACCTAATTATCCAAATATTTTTTATCTTTTTATTTTCTTATTAAACAGATAAATTTACAAACATAAACAAGATGCACAAATAGGTAAATAATGAAGAAATATCTTTTATATAATTCTAAACATCACAAGAAATCTCGTAATTCTATTTTTCACATAAATCCATAATTAATAGAAAAATATAAATAAATTGGAAAATCAAGATAAATCTATCGAATTTCACACAATCATTCATCACACAATAACAAATATAACAAAACTAAAGGAATCCAATGTAGACATATGAGTAAAAAGTAATGACATATTTACATATAGATCCTTAAAATCTTACTGAAAAGTCCATGAACAGACACTTTCGCCAGCAAGGTGGCGAAAATGCAATTTTTTTTTGGATATTTAATAATGAAAATAATTATAAAAAATAATAAAAAAAATATTATTTGTCTCTTTCGCCAAAGAGTTTGGCTAAAGTGGATTAAATTTTTTTATTTATTTTAACTTACAAAAATAATGGTTAAACAATTTTGTCGGATCTTCTGAAGAAACACAAGTCTCTTGAAAAATGAGCTATTTTTGTAAATTTGGCAAAATCATATGTCTTCTTACAAATTTGGGTTTTTTTAAAGCTACATGTCACAAAAATTCCATATTTTCTACACAATGCAACCAGAAATTCGGATTGAAAACAAGAAAATATCTCACTTGTTTTTTTTAATTAGAAAATATCTCTCTTTCGGAATTTCAATCTTCTATACCTTTCTCCCACACATTATTTTTCATTTTTTTTGTAAGTAGTGATGTACACATCTAGTACTCTCTCTTAAGAGTTTTGATGACGTCGATATGATTTAACAACTTACAAATGACACATGAATACATAATTTAACATATGGATTTATGATTTAATTATCTTAATTTATTAATTGAACATCCAACTAAAATGTAACGAACCACACCATGAGATTCAATCACACAACATTTGGGGAAAAGGTGGGGATTGGAAATATGTCCAACATTTTTCTTTTTTTTATCACTGGGAGACTAATGCGAGATAGCACCCTCAAGACCATCAGATTCAATTACACAACATTTCAAAAATGGGCACCAAATTGGAGATCGTAGCCTCAGTACTAATAATCCTCTCTCTTGTTGTTCTTTGTTTGATAGACGTTCTAAAATTTGACCAGGAGATATGCTTGCAGTTGGATTCGGATTAAAATTCCGATTATAATTCCTTCAACTCAACTTCGACTTTTAACAACTCATCTAATTTCTACATAATTTCCATCACGGTATGCCCCGTAATATACTCTACCGTATGTTATCTGCATTTGAAGCGTGTATCTACTCAGAGAGGTAAGTGGCTCAGAGCAGCAACAGCAGTTGTTGCTATTTTTGTCATCATTCCCATGCTTTTCTAGTTTATTTGAACGATACGTTAAGTATGGTTGTGACTCAACCGTCCAACCCAATAAGGATTAAAGCCAAAGCCGACTTGATTGGAAGTTCGGGGTTTAGATAGGATGCACACACGGAAATGAGTTTGTATATGATACGATCCATCACCGAAATCCTATAAAGGTTCAAGAGTCGCATAGGATGCGATTGGATATAATCCTACCTAAATAGCGAGATCCCACTCGTCTGCCAAAACAACTTGTGGGAGGATCGTGATATATGGGTCTTGAGTGTTATGGACTTGGAGTCCCGTATCGATATGAGGGTTATTGATTCGATAAAATAACCCTATCATATAATCATCATGTAAGCATATAGATTAAGTATGCACGGTTAGGAGCTTAATCTTCATCATCCGTTTAGAATTATGTTTTCTAGCAACACCAAATATATCGATGAGATCGATATGATAGATAGCTTTTGGGCCGGAATTACCGTAATTAACCTTGATAGTCAAAGAATAGTTCTTAGACTTAAAGGAACGTGTTGGACACGGAAATGGTAGATTCAGGACTCGAGGTTTTGGATTTAGAGAAAGCCGGGTTCGATAAAATTTAAGAAGAAATCGAACGATATTACGTATCTTGTGGTGGCATGTATAGACGCAAATTTCTCAAAATTGTTTTGAGAATTCGAGTGCATACGAAAGTAAAACACAACGCTCATGAAATAGTTTCAAGAGCTAGAGCGCGTTGAATGGTTCGATGCGGCTAAAAGAGTAGGTTAATTTTGAGATGCCTTATGGGTCCACTCGTATGTTGATGGTACGAGATTTGATCTTCGTGGCCGAATATCATATGCATTCGATAGATAAATCGATCCCTAAATTGCATAAGATGCGATTTAAATTTGAATTGGAGATGCTCGGAGCATCCGAGGAATCCAATGCATAGAGATGCGTGGATGTCTTTGTAATTCAAGGGTGGGATCGAAAGAAATAAAAGTCTAACGATATTTTGGGAAAATGTTTTCCAAACAGAAAGTTCGGACAAGAAGTTGTCCAAACTAATGACTCAAAAAACGGTGAAATCCGAGGAGTATTAAACCTAGAAATTGATTGCTTCTTTTGGCATTGCCGTCTTGGCCATATGAATGTAGTACGCATCTAGATTCCATATGATGGATTGCTAGAATCATTCGAATTAGATTCGATTGATTGATGCGATACTTATTTATTGGGTAAGATGACAAAGGGCATCATTCTCCAAAGGTTGGAGAAAGATCCAACGAATTATTAGAACTTACATTTACATGTAGATGATCCGATAAGTTCCGAGGCAAGAGGAGGCTATCGGTATTTTGTTACGTTTATGGCCGGTTAAAATAGATACGGTAATATCTATTTAATACGTGCAGAAGCGGAGACTTTTGAAAGGTTCAAAGAGTTTCAAAAACAAAATAAAAAATCGACTTAGCAAGAAAATCAAAGCCCTTTGATAGGATCGAAGAGGCAAATATTTGAGCTATAAGTATTGATTATCATTCATGATTATGGAATCGTTTCATGATTATCTTCATTTCGGAACATTGAGATGTGTTCGAAAAGAGGAAATGAACGCATGTTAGACATGGTTCGATAAATGATAAGTCAAACGGATCTCCCAAAACATGTTTTGGGGATACGCCCTTGAGACAGCGGCACTAATGAATGGTTGCATATAAGATATGGACCATAAACCTTCTAATCGATATAAAAGACGCCATATGAGATATGATCGGAATGGTTCCGAAGTTGTCATTTGTACATATTTGAGGATGTGAGTATATTTCGAAATTTGTTTCGATTAAACTCAATCCAAAATCTGAAAATTGTTCGTTTATCATATATCATTAAGGAAACTAAAGGGTATTAATTCTAACATCCCGACGAAAATGAGATTTTCATGGCTCGAAGAGATGCCTTCTTAGAGGAGGACTGGATGCGCACAAGTTTGGAACTTGATGTCGCTTATTTATATGCGGGCTAGTGGGAGTAGAATAAATCTCGAAAGAGTTCGAGATCAGGAAAATGAATATTGTACCGATGAAAGTTGACACGAC
Source organism: Luzula sylvatica (assembly GCA_946800325.1). Lineage (NCBI taxonomy): Eukaryota > Viridiplantae > Streptophyta > Magnoliopsida > Poales > Juncaceae > Luzula > Luzula sylvatica. Next base: position 22,004,068 of record OX326961.1, read on the forward strand.
TTCATCAAGAGTTGATGAATAGAGTCGAACACACAAAGGATTTTTCGTAGGTCAAGTAGACTATATCATAAGTCGGTAAATACGGATTTATCGTTGCTAATGATGATAGATCGAAATCATATGATGATTCGATATCATACAAGGATGCTATGAAAAGTAACGGTTCCACATGGCAAGGTGTCATGAAATCTGAGATTCGATCCGTATAAATTATCAAGTTTAGAACTTGATTTCATTACTTTCAGGGTTAGACCCGTGAAATGTGAATGGGTTTTCAAGGTGAAGAACCTACATGGATAGGAATTAGCATATATGCAAAGCGAGGCTCGTAGCGAAGAGTTTCAAGTAATTCGTAGTTGGACTACGAAGAAACGTTTTCGCATGTTGCCATGCTTTCACATTCTCAAAATTCTGCTTTCCATTGTCGCGTATTATGACCATGTGATGTGGCAAAATGGATGTCAAAACTGAATTTCTTAACATAAATTTTATGAAAGGATGTGTACTTGACACAACCTTACTGTTTTGTCGATTGATAAGAATCGGGGATAGGATATGCACGCTTTAACGATCCATATGATGGATTAGAAAAGCTTCTCGGAATTTGAATATTTGTTTTTGACGAAGTTATAAACTGTTATAACATTGTCGGAACAAATAGAAACTTTGTGTACACATGAAGGTTAGTGGGAGCCGCGTTATATTTCTTGTAACGACAAAGAATTTAGGCGAGACCGCATATAAATTAAGCGTGAAGATCTATAGGATAGATCTAAAAAGTTCCTTGTTCTAGATTATAGCACGTATATCGACATAATGTTGAAAATGATTTTCAACATATAACTCCTTGGAGGAGTAAATCGAAATGTCGAATGGCAGAAACTTTCTACGGCTCGATGTGAGACATCAAGCAGGGCGAAAAGTAATAATATGATGCTTTACATTTGATGTGAGGATCTATTATATCTGCTATGACATGTATGTGGCTATACGTCGTACACAGAAAGCATCTAATTCATCGTCAATAAAATCCGAGGGAATCACATGAGTTTGAATGTAATGCGATTACATGAGACTAATTCTTGTGAATATATAATGGTTATACATATATATACATAATGGTTATGTATATTTAAACCATCGGGATTTGTATTGATAGCGGTGAAGTTTATCCTTGAAAACTTTGCGAAAGAATTCAGGATTTTGTTTTATCTATAATGGTGTGGAGGACGTGTTAATTATAAAGAGTTATAACAACAACAGTTTCCAAATATGGCACGTCCAAATATGTAGCACGACTTTCGATCACAAAGTGTGTATATGTTTTGCTTAAACGAAAACACGGTTATGTGGAAAGGTTCCACATGACCAATAGTTTATGATTCTATTTACGAAGGCGAGTACATTGCAGTTATTAATCGCAAAATGAAGCGGTATGGATCAAGGATACATGACCAAACTCGAGTAGTCACGAGTTATCGGATTTATGGTTGTGTATTGCGTGATACGCAATAGTACAAGCCGAAAATGCTGAGGTCAAAACAACTTCTAGCCAATACTCAGAAAATTTCATCTGATCCATGAAATTTTATGAAAAGATGTGATCGTAGGTATTGGAAATGTTCCGAACCTGATGAAGATTAACACTAGCGGGAACGTGCGGACCCGTTTACAAAACCGCTCTCTCTAGTCGCGCGTGATTGTCATGCGATGACTATGGGTATGAGATACCTAGAGGAGGAAGAAGAGAGTAGAGTGTAGTTATCTAATACGATAGTCCTCGCAGGTTGTGGGTATGGAGATACCCATAGGTAAACGTTGTATCACCCAAATACTTAATCCATATGAATGCATCCCTTTTGAAAAATTTGTTGGCTTACATTTTTATGCATTCATCTTATATGACAACTGTGTGAGGGTTGTGTAATTTGATTACACGAACCCTGATTTGAGCTTGTGTGGACGTCGGCATAATTGAGGATTATGTTCAGCAAAACCGTCACACCTAAAGTTTCATTTCTAAATATCCCTTGTCGCGGGTCAGTTTGCTTAAGAGAGAAGCATTTCTATTACAAGGGAATAGACTGAACGCGTACACTAGTACGTTAGCCGAGGAAATGATTATGTTTTGCTAATCATAGGACAAAACTGTTTGTCGAATCGGGAACGTAGATATATGGTAGGTGACATATATTGGATATGACCGAAGCCGCGAGACCATAACATGGTTTAGTCATTGCAGATGGACTCGCGACGAGTAGGGTATTAGGTTCTTCATACTTGAGGGGACCATTGATTGCGTTACGTGCATAACACAATGCTTTAATATGACCTTACGCTCACCGTAACAGGAAGTTAAAACGGTCATCAATGGGTATTCTCTGAAACACGGAATTCAATGTGAGTCTCCAAGATAGGAATTGTTTATTCCGAAAGGAAGAGATATCTCTTTGGCCACTCGATGAATTGATTAACGAAAACTACGGCCGTAGTCAATGATATTAACGGTTAATATCGATTTAAATTGTTAAATCAGTTCGGAATCGAGGAATAAGTATAGTTAATCAAAATATAAGGATGACTACCACCATGCCTTTTGATTAACGGATATCGCTAACAAGAGAACTAATAACCGCTATTCGAGATAGGCACAATGATCACAATCATTTTTTGATTTAGCATGGGTAGACATGATGGAGTGACTAGATCCCGCTCATGGGCTTGTAGGCTTTGGAAACAGCCTATTGCCATCGTTAAACGAACCTACATGGTCACACAACGAGTCGTACTAAGTCGGGCTTGATTATAAAATTGGCACATAAAATGTGCATAGCTTGGTATTTTGATACGCAAGCTATATTCTCTAAAATCGTGCATATTGAATATGCATGAGTATTTTTTAGATAGATCTGAAATTGAGTGGGAGACTGAAGGAAATATAGTTTCGGATCAACCGTAAAAGTGTACACAAGGATAAAGGAACGCACGCGTCCGCAGGCATAAGAAACAGTTTGGTAAAACTAGCATAACTTTCAGTAGGAAATTCCAATTTGAATACTTAAAATTGGGTTAGATAGATAATGAGATTATCTACAACTTTCATATAGAAATATTGTTCATTTGAGCGAAGTATCAATGTCGTTGTAATGGAATACCGAAAGGGTGAGACTGTTTGACATACAGTTAGTAAAACGTCCGTAACTTTAGCATCCGAACTCCAAATGGGCCAGATCCAATTGGGTTGGAATGATAATAGGATTATCTACAACTTTCGTGAATGTTCAAAGTCGGTTGGAACAATTTAATATTTTTGTTTCAACAGAATACTGAAAGGGTGTCTGCAGTTTTCTGTCTGAAAAAGTGTATATGAGATATACATAACTTTTGGCCCATCCTTATCCTATGTTGTATAAATAGGATGTTTCTCTCTCTTCTATTGATTCCAATCAGTTGAATCATTCTTATTATTCATAATTATCCAGAAATATAGAGAGACATCTTTCAAGAGAGTGAAAGGGTGTGAAGAGAGAAAACCGAGAAAAAGAGTTTTTCTCGGTGTAGATAATCGATCTAATCAAGGAAGTTCGCCGGTGCAGCGTCTAGGCAGTTGCACCCACGACCGACGTACTCCGATTCACGGTGGATACAAGTAGAAGAGCGACACTTGTGGCTCTCCGATTGTGATCAAACCGAAGGAGCAAAACTGTTGGTTGTGGAAGAGTGTGGTCGTGGGACGCACGAAAGACAACCGGAGGCGTGTCAGGACGGTGGGAGACGTGTGGTATGGGACGCACGGGCTAGTCACCAACGTGACATCGGAGAAGGAAAGGATGCGAGCGATCAACCCGTCGTGCGTGATCAATTTCACGCTGGTAATCGTCTATCCTTCTATTGCATCATACCCTCGAAGTCATTGCGTGATCTTGGATTTTGGGAACCGGACCGGGTCTTCATATCCGCTGCGCGGGCTCGGGGACGGGTGAATTCCCAACAAATGCTTCTAGACACGCTTTTTTCGCTTCTTGTGTTGCACTTGGGCATTTTATAATTTGACCACCGATCTACGAAAATACAAACAAAAACATTAAATATTTTATTTACACATAATAATATCAACATTAAATCAATAAACTATAATCTTACCCTGCAATGTGTTGTTTAAAACGACTTATGCCGGCCGTACATAAATGACCACAAAAGTTCCGGAACCGTCTTTTCACCATAATTTCATCCAATATCCTTGAGGTTTGACTTTGAGTTTCCGTTGCGGAGGAAGACGTATTCCCACTTTTGGCATTAGAAGCCATTGATGTGCTTGCGTTTGAAGTCATGATTCTACAAATAAGATTCTAATTAAACAACAATGAAAATTAAATAATTTTTTTAAAAAAATGACTGACCAGTAAGTTGGGCTTTGGAGTTTGGACATTGCTTTAGTGCCTTGACTCAATAATTATGATTTGGTAGGTACTCAATGGACAAAATTTCGCAGTATACGTCCCTACCATATAATTGACTAACAATACTACTCTTCACAAAATTCCACAGAATTTAATTGACGACGCAAATTACAATAAACCATAAAATTAGAATAAAATCATGATAATAAACAATAATTAAATCCTTGCACAGTGCTTCGACTAACAAGTTGTACCAAATTAGATATAAACAAGTATGCTACTCTTCCAATTCCATAGTATAAAGAAAGATGAAAGAGCAGCCCGAAAAGTTGTACTACTAAAAAGTCGTACCAGTAAAACGTGAAAGAAAGAAGGAGACCTCCAACAAAGCCAGTTGCCCCCTGTCGTCTCTGCCAGTCTTCTCTGCCGCAGTTTCACTAGGTCGTCGTTTTAGGAGGATAAAAGGAAAGAGCAACCCTAAAAACTTATGACTGAAAATGGAAGTTGGAAAAAAAAGAAATGAAGTGAAAATGGCTGTACAATTTATGGCCCAAATTATAATTTTTCTCAGCCCAAAATAGTTTGATGTAAAAAACGGTCGATTTAACACTGTTAAACCGTTAAATCATTCAAAAATGGTCAAACACGGTGAAATAACGTTTGACCATTTTTTCAAAACGTTATGGAAATAACGTAACATTATTCCACCGTTAAACGTTATTTGGACCGTTAAGTACCGTTATTTACAACACTGCCTGTAACACATCGAAAGAGACACGAACAATCCCGGGAAAGACTTGAAGATTCACACTATCCCAAAACGCTTCTAGGAGATCCTAAACACACTCTTGAAATATTAGTCAAATCTTAAGGAAATTAAGAAAATCAAATTTGGAAATTTTGTTCGAAAACTGCAAATTAACACATTCCATCCGGGCTCTAAATTGAGCCGTCCGGATGCCTCATGACGAGAATACAAATAGTGTAGAGGTGGCAAATCGGGTGGGTCGGGTCATAATCGCATAGGTATTTTCGGGTTCGGGACATTTTTATGTTCGGGTTATTTTCGGGTGAAGTTAACTCGGATCGGGTCGGGTTGTGTTCGGGTTTTATTTTGGCCGGGTTCATTTCGGGTTAAATTATGTCTTCGGGTCAGATTCTTCGGGTTTGGGTTATGTCGGGTTTGAATTAATTCAGTTGCGGACAAAAAACAATAACTAAAATTTCAAATTATAAGATTTGATTCAACTAGTAAATTTGGATTATATTCGGGTCTCGGATTACTCGGTTTCGGATCGGGTCGAGTTCGGATAACATACAAAACATCTACTTTCGGGTTCGGGTTATTTAGTCCCGGGTCGGTCCGAATCGGGTTGTTTGATTTTCGTAAATTTTGTCTAGTCGGGTCGGGTCAGGGTTTAGGCTACTCGGGTCGGTTTTTCGGAGTCGGGTCACCTTTGCCAGCTCTAAAATAGTGTCCGGACGGGCCAGGAAAATGTCCAAACACTTAATAATTTTATTTCCAAGTGTCCGGACGTCTTAGGGAAACGTCCGGACGCTCAATTCATTTTATTAGCACACATCCCAACACGCAGGGAAGATTCTGGAGCACTCATGTTAAGCTGGAGGTGCTCCCCCAATTCACTATAAATATGGGAGCACCCCCATTCAGAATTTACATATTTATTTGCTAAATCCTTGAGAGAAAACTTTAGCCACAATTGTTGTGAGTATAGTTAGAGATTTCATTGTTAGGGTAGCTTGTACCTTCAATATTTCAGTGAGAGTAATCAACAAAGCGCTCTTTGAGGAATCGTGTGTTTTCTTAGATAGTTGTTATATACGTAGTTTTTGTGGCGTTAGTTTGTTATGTAAAGGCTCTATGCCTTTGTTGTCTTTTTTGTAAGAGAAACTATTATAATAGGTTCGTCACGCTCTCTCGTGACAGCGGTGTTTTTTTCAGGAGACGTAGGCATCGTTTCGTCGAATTCCATTATTATATCCGACATCATCTCTTTATGAACTTGAGTTTTTCTCGTTAACTCTCACTGTATTTGTGTGCTAATCAAAACCGCCACATCAATAGTTATTTGAGTCATCCATAAGTCACGTATCAATTCGTGACTGGGATCATTCTGCACCAAGTGCCTAATTTACTTTCTCATACTTGTACTTTTTATTTATACTTTTATTTTTTTTTATCGGCTTGATCATTCTTATTTTTCTTTTCTTTATTTATTATTTTATGTTGGGTTTGTTGATCTTTCTTTATTTATTTATTTATCGCTTTACTCGTAATTATTTATTTATAAGTATCTTTATTAATTGACACAACATCTATTCTAAAAAAAAGATTAAAACTGATCACACAATTACATCTTTAAATAGTTACATAAGTTTGATTAGGTTTAGAAATTCCGCATATAAGCCTAATTCACCTCTTCTACGTCATATCGGGACAACATATATGATCTTGTTTCCATCTATAACATTAAATAAATTAGAAAGTTTTCTTAGAGAAAATGAAAGAACTGTAAAATGGATATCATACAAAATACGTGGTATCTATTATTTGCAACCTAGTCTTCTCACGTTTGACCACCATATGAAGAAAGACATGAATTAAGTATTAAGTATGCTATACAATTTAAAACGTCGAGGTACGTTTCCATTATAGAGTTATTTAGTAGAATTCACACATTATTGTGGCATTTAGAGAATTCAGATGGCGTCGGATCGGTGTCGTTCTAATGTGGTATCAGAGAAAAAAATATGTTCAATTACATATCAGATGGAAGATAACCGAAGTTTAAAATGTCTTGCGCGATTTTTGTTGTTCGATTTCAGTTAATTTTGAGATCTTAATTAATACAGGTCACAAACGGGTCGCGTGTTTTTAGAGAAAGAAACAATTAGGAAACAAATACACTTTATCCGATATTTAGGACTAACACATTCAAATTTCTTTATTGTTTTCCAAAAATTTCGCAACAATGAAAAATGTGAAGTTTAGTACCTTGAAAAAATCAATTATCATATTTTTAAACAAATGTCAAAATTGATATCTAAAACGAGCAAAAAATAATGAGTTTCAGTTTTTCCTCAAAAAAAAACTCCGTGATTGAAGATTAAAACATGCAATTTGAATTTTCTTCAAATATTTTGCAAAAATAAAAAATGTGAAGTATACACCTTCCATATATTCAATTATCATATTTTTTTTAAAAATCCAAAATTTATATCTAAAGCGAGCGAAATACTCGAATTTCATATTTTCCTCAAAAAAAAAAAAAATCCGTGAATGAAAAATAACACAAGAAAAAATATTTTATTTTCAAAAAAATGCAAAAACTAAAGGCTAACACTTTACAAAACTAGTTATTATATTTTTTCTAAAAATTGCCTAAATTTAATTGAGCGAAACGCAAATCCTCGTGTTTATCCTCCCATATCTTCTCTTCAACCTTGACTTTTAGATCTCTACTATTGCTAAATTGCTCCTCTCAATTCGTCTAAAACTCTGCCATTCCTCTAAGAATTCAGCGCCCAACTGAACGACAGTGCAAAGTCGATCAGAAAAGGCACGCCGGCAACGCTCTCTCCAAACGACAAACAGTAGAAGACCACCTAATTGCTTGTGAAGTTTGCGGGTTCCTCGTTTGATGATGCCACTGGTAATGGATCGAACTCTTGTCGGAAGAAGCAAGCTCGGATCAAATTTACTTATCACAGTCAACCAAACCTCCTTTAAGAAAGAACACTCCTTCCATAAATGTGAGGTATGTTCTTCTGTTACTCTACATAAATAGCATGGATTTACAATGCACATTTCCCTCTTCTGTAAATTATCAATCGTAAGGATTTTGTCTTGAACTAATAGCCAAAGAAAAAATTTCATTCTCAGAGGTAATTTAATACTCCATATATATTTAATATGGGAGAAGGATAAGACTCCAAGACAGGGGCGGATCTTATAAAGGGCCGCGGGGGGCGATCGCCCCCCCAAGAATTTTGAACATATAGTATATATTATTCATAGTTATGTATTTTGATATGTCGAAATAAAAAATCTACGTTAATTTTCTGCTCCAAAAAAATAATGAAATATATTGTGAATTGTGATTTAAGAAACACATAATAAAACTTATAAATTGAAGTAATAAATTAAGTTTTTGAATGAAGCTCATATGTCAAGTCTTATATCTCTAAAAAAAATTTATACATCGGAGCCCATCAAACCCATGCATAAATGAAAATTAACTAGGAGAATACTCGCGCTATGCGGCGAACATGTAAATTGTGTTTTTTATTGTAATATAAATTAGAGATTTGTATGATAATATTAATAATATCATGTTAAAATAAGGTTATTTGAATTCATTTATCTATGATTATTCATATGTTTTACAATTATTTTACATTATGATAACAATTTTTTTTATTTTTTAATCAAATAATAATACTTATATTAGTGTCACTGTAGAATAATATATGATATATAATACAATTTTACGAAAAAACATAACAACAAATATTATATCATTGTTTGCAATATTCCATACAATATTAAATATATGAATCATACAACATATGTAGTAACACGTTATTAATTATACAATAGTAATAATTTTGATTGATTCAAAATGCGATGGAAACTATAAAATAATACAAAACTTAATAGTGGATGTAATTTTATAAATAGTATCAAAATTTAATTTATAATAAACATAAATACAAATTATTTTATATCATAACATTTTTTTTTAATTTGTATTTTTTTAAATTACAATACTATTTCATAAGTGTATAAGTTTAAGAAGTTATTTAGATGGATAAACTATTTTTTAATTCTATTATTTTTTGAGAAAATTAATGTTAAATTTGTTTGTTTAAAAACAAAAATATAATCTACTTAATATTATATGAGATTCTTGTAGTTATAATTTTAAAAAAAAAATAATACTTCAAAATTATATTATGCAAATAAAATATTTAAAAATCTATTATGTAAATTCGTACTTTTTTTTTTGCATATTTTCTTACATAATATCTTTACAAATTGAAATTATGAAAAACGATATGTATGAACTATGTTAATATGGATGTCAAAACGAAGAGAAAATTAAAATGAATATACTTGATGAGTTTTTAAAATTAAATTTCTAAAAATGATACTAATATATGTTGTATCTTTTATAATGTTACATATTCAATTATTAGTATTTTATATATAAACTTTTCATATTCTATTGCATTCAGATTTGATCATGTAATCTTATGTGAAATGTTAAACAATTGATTAGACATAGTCTAATGTGAAGCTAACCAATAATAATAGTCCACATTATTAATGTAGGATGATGTGGATTTCTAAGAATGCTTAAAACATAGTGTAAAATAATGACATATAAATGACTACACAAAATATGATTTTCAAAAAATCTAACAAAAATTTAGTGATTGAGATTAAAGCACATCAATACATCTAACGGATCAAATGAATATACTTACACAGTCATACAAAATGCATGTATTAAATGATCAAATATAATATTAATGTATATGATGAAGTCATATCACCCAATCTAATAGTTAATAATCATGCTAAGGATGATGATATGGATTCATGAGGAGGCTAAAAAATAAGTAGAAAATAAGGGAGTGGGTAAATATTGCTACTCTTTTTTTGTGTTATGTGTTAGTTAACAATTGAAATTAAAAAATATTTTGTGTTTATATTTCGCCCCCCCCCAAGAATATGGTTCAAGATCCGCCACTGCTCCAAGAGCTAGGAAATTATAAGCACTCTTGGTAGAATATTGTCCATCTTTTTCCAAATTCCATTTCACTCTTGGTAGAATACTGTCTTGAATTAAGGAGAGTCTTTGAGAGAGTAATAGTGCTTCTTCTTCAGCCTCAAGAGGATAATTGGCCCCTAAATTGAGAAGGAGAATACCAATTGTTATCCTGCTCTTTCATCTCTTTCACCGTTACCCAATTTTCTTCAATAAAGCTATATAGCTTAGGAAATTCTTTGCTGTAACAGCCCTCTCCCCAGTCTCCATGCCAGAAACTAATACTTTCACCATTACCCAATTTACTAGTGATATTCAGGTTAAAGAACTGAAAAAGTTTTTTTAATTTCCGTCCAAAAATAAGAATCTCTTCTTGAGTGTAAATTATCAGTGCATTTTCCAATTAATAAAGGCTGCACTAATGCTTGCCAATTCAATTTATGTTCAGGACTAAAGAATTTCCAGGCCCATTTAAGTAACATGCATTTATTAAAAAATATCCAAATTAATAATGCCCAATCCTCCTCCTTCTCTTGGCCTACAGACCGAGTTCCAATTAACTAAATGAAATCCTTTTTCCTTTTTACTTTTCCACAAAAATCTCTTTCGTATTTTGTCTATCTCTTCTATAACCCATTTAGGTACCCTGAATACCGAAAAGTAATAAATGGATAAGGCAGATAATACTATTATTATTATTATTATTATTGTCGTCGTCGTCGTCGTCGTCGTCGTCGTTGTTGTTGTTATTATTATTATTTAATAACATTAATTATTATTGTATAATAATAATAATAGTAATTATTATTATTATCATTATTATTGTTGTTTTTATTATTGAATACCAATAATAATAATATTTATTATATTATTACTTATTATTATTACTATTATTTAATAACAATTATTATTATTGTGTAATGATAATGATGATAGTGATTATTATTATTATTCTTATTATTATTTAATAACAATAATAATAATTATTATTATTATTATTATTATTATTATTATTTGTACTATTACTATTAATAATAATCACGCTATAGCACCGCTACGGCCATTATATTTGAACGCTTCATGCTATAGCAGTCCGCTATAGCGTTGCAGCGGAACTAAACGTTACAGAGCAAAATTCCGAAACATGCAGTGTTTACCTTCTAAAATCAGCTATAGTGCCGCTATTTAAAACACTGGAAAAAACACGACCACCCTCTTCTCTTTATGTCACCTATATTGTTTTAGGCCTTGTAATGTTCTTTTTTATCCTACCCAAAACCCTAACAATCAATTTCATAATTTTGGAGGGTAGTGCCCCTAATAAACTATGTTATGTCAATACTTTAAAATCAAGTCGTCATTGTATCGCAAAACGATATCTATATGGTACTCGTCAGATATTCCACGTAACATATTCCAATAATTGTTTTTCTAGATAATAACAAATATCTTCTGGATATTGATAGCGTATTAATAAATATTCTTGTAAAACAACAAAAATAATTTGAAATCGAAATAAACGAGTAATACATATAATGATATAAATATAAAATCAAATATAATAAACATTTAATTTATAACATGTGTGTTTCAGTAATAATAAAATTTTAATATATTTTACATCAATAATATTGTATCTATCACATCAATAATATAGTATCAATAATAGATATATTGTATATTGTTTTTTAAACTAACATATCATTGTACCTTATCATTGTATCTGTATTATATTTGGAATACGATATTTATATCCGTATTCGTGGAATATAGTTAATAATGTGTGTTCGTACAACATAGCTAATAAATAATACACGACATGGATTTTACTTACATGTCGGCCTTATTTTTGATTTCGGATTTAAATCTTTTGGACCGAGGTTGGATTTTTATTTAGACTAAGCCCAACCCAACCCTAATTTAATAAGATCTTTTTGTTTAACGAAAATCAATCCATTTGAATGAATATACAAATGAAAGATTCTTCTCTAATTTTTGTGGTCGAAATATGCATGAACACGGGGAGAACTATCAACAAAAGACCTTACCTTGAAGTGCATCTAGTCACTGAAGTTTCCTTGCGTATTGAACAAGAACAGTCAAGTTCCATACACGTGGATACAATCATTAATCCCTATCCGAGACGTATTGAACAAGTCATAGTTCATATCAAAGAACTTTCGTTACATGTCAAGTCAAATAAATAAGAAAAAATATATTCATCACTTATAATATTCTCCACAATAATTAATAATTAAACTTATCGACCACTCCACAAAATAATAAAATATCATCTTACTGTACAACTAGGGGTGTCAATGGACAATGAGGTCGATATTCTCCGAATCGATCCAAATCATATTGGAAAAAATATCCAGTTTCGGTAAAAATATCCGGATGATTGATCTGGATCGAGAATCGTATTTATTTTTGCGGGTATGAATCCGAATTTAGAAACTAATTTTTTTATCAATCTATATAAATTTGGATATTATTTCGGATCCGAATTTTTTTGTAAACGGATATCCGTTTTGTTGAAATTGTGTTTAAATCGTGATGTGTATCGTACAATGCGTAAAGGAATTTCGTATCATCACTCAACCAATAATGCATAGTGATGGGTTCGTAGTTGGTGTATTTTTTTAGGGGAGTTCTATCATACGCCCTTTCAATAGGATATTTTGGATATTTATAAGGGTGTATCAAAAATTATACATTTTATAGATATTTTTTCTTTCATGAACAATTCAAATTTCCTATTTAGCATATCATTTATTAATAAATACACTTGAAAAAATACTTTAAATACTCATTAATTGATAATTGTACAAAATATTCTTGAAAATGGATATATCATAAGCGAAAGGGATGTATGATTAGTTCGAATTCATAAATTATACATAAAACTAATCCCTAACATATGAGAAAAATGAGACACGTGTCATTTTTTTTTTTCAATTGAAAAATTTATATTCTTCTCCAAATGTTATCCTAACATGTTCTATGTTCTAAGTTAATTTATTTAATTAACATGATAACTAACACTTGTTAGCTATTAATTTAATACTTAATTGACATTAGTTCGAATTCATAAATTTAAATAAATATTAATTAATATTTAATAATATATTTTAATTATTACATTAATTAAATGCAATAGTACAAATATGGAGAATACGGCGGGTACATTTTGGAATATCAATTGTACTTTTCATAAAAAAAAATATATAATTTTATGAAGTTCCAAAATGTACCAGCCGTATTCTTCATATTTGTGTTATTGCATTTTATTAACGTGATAATTATAACATATCACTAAATATTCATTAATATCAATGTTTTAAATTGCGATATAGCGATCCATTGCGCATGAACAATAATTTACACATGATTCCCGATATTGCGTCATATTGCGCCATATTGCGCCGCTATATAGCAGGTTGCGGTATTGCGTTTTGTGGATATTTATTGCGATTTGCGCTATTGCGGCGCAATTGCGCCGCAATTTAAATCATTGATTAATATTAATATTCATTAATATTGATTCAAATTTATAAATTCGAACTAATGTCAATTACATATTAAATTAATAACTAACATGTGTTAGTTATCATGTTAATTAAATATATTAAATTAGAACATAGAGCAAAACCCGCGCAATTGCGCGGGCACAACGCTAGTTTCGTCCGAAATAGTTAAGGAAAAATATTGTGCATTCTATGACCCCCAATTGTGGTGTCTTTTGCCGAATTTGTACTGATTATTCAAATAAGCAAAAAATCATCTCCTCGTAAAAGTAAAAGTAAAAAATTAAAAACAAAATAATTTAACATGTTATTTTTTTCTTATTTTTTTCAAGATATAATCTAGTCGAAAATTATTTTTCATAAATCATTATTATAACTTTATTTTTAAAATTATAATTATTATTTACTAAGTAAGGTTCAAAATACAAATAAACCACACAAAAATCCTTAAAATTACAAATAATCAAAAAATAGATATCCAAGTCTTGAACTAATGACTTACGAAATCATAACTAAGTTGTTTACCAATTGTACTGTATCATATTTGTGGTTTAAATTAAAACATAGTATACATACTAAATCCTAAAATGGTGCCCCCAACCAAAATAGTGCCCAGCCCGTGGGTTTGCCGGGCAGCTTGCCTCGGGGCCGACCCTGTCTGTGGGCATGCAATTTATGTGCATATCAAGAATAAAAAACGACATGTGACATTTTAATTTTTTTTAATTTTGACAGGTCAGTACCAAGCTCGATTCCTCTTGCACCCTCTCCTCAACAATATATATTTTGCTAATTTCAAGAGTATATTTTGCTAATTTCGACATTATATTTTACTAAATTGACCGGCGGATGACCGGAGTTGACCTGAGATTACTCTTCAATTCAAGAATATATATTACTAATTTCAAGAATATATTTTGTTAATTTCAAGAGTATATTTTGCTAATTTCAACATTATCACTAACCCGTCAATTTTGTCATGAAAATATGAAATAATCATGCTATGTATTTTAAATTTTATAGGAGATAGATTCTATATTTTATTTTGATAGTCGTGGCTTATGAGATAACCAAGAATTGTTTACTCATAGTTTGTTCTAACAATATTATATATATACACTATAATTTCAAGGATAAGAATAAGCATTTTTTTGCAAATAGAGCTAACTTGTTAATTCCCGTGTAAATATTTTAAAATGAAAAATATTATTTGATTATTTTTATAACAAAATAGAAATATGTTTTTTCTTATTTTCCTTTTCATGAAAGCATAAATGCATTTCTATAATTGCATAAACATTATACTATGAATTTAATTAATATATATATTAAAATAAGTATTATTATGAATTTCTTACATATTAATATTATATTAAAATATACTATGAATTTATTTATATATTAAAATAAGTAGTAATATGAATTTGTTTAGATATTAAAATAGTATTAATATGAAGTTATCTATATATTCTTACATTCATTTTATTTGTCCATTATTGTGTCTCGTTACACGATAGGCTACCAAAAGTATGCAACATTAAATTTTGCTTATTGTCGTGATTCTTACACAATTTACAGAAAAATTGATAAAACATGGAATAAAAAAGGACACGTGTCGTGTTGTTGTTCATTTGAAATTATTATGAATCGTTACATGATTGGCTACATAAGTGGAGAAGAACTAAATTTATTTATTATTGTCACTCGTTACACGATTGGCTACAAAATTAAAAGAACATAAAATCAAAAAATTGGACACGTGTCGGGTTCTAGTGCATTTGGAAACTTTTAATACTATAGTATAATTATTGTGAGTCGTTGCACGATTGGTCACAAAAAAGATGCAATACTAAATCTTCATTTTGTTAGCTCATTATTGTGAGTTGTTACACGATTGGCCACAAAAATGGCAATAGTAAATCTTGTCCATTGTTGTGACTCGTTACACAATTAGCTATATAAATGATTGAACAAAAAAATCCAAAAAATTGACACGTGTCATGGTATGGCTCATTTGGAAATTTTTAATATATATATATATATATATATATATATATATATATATATATAGGCTAAACTACTTAATTAAGTACCAACATTTTGATACTTAATGTTTGGTCATCATTGGATTTGCATTGAGATTTGTGCATTTAATGATGTGCACAAACTTTCATGATCATCATGGAAAAACACAAATCCCAATGCAAATCCAATGGCGAAACAGTATTAAGTACCAAAATGTTGGTACTTAATTAAGTAGTTTAGCCTATATATATATATAGCTAACCTACTTAATTAAGTATCAAAGATTTGGTACTTAATGTTTTTAACCATTATATATGCATTGAGATTTGTGTTTTTTCATGATGATCATGAAATTTTGTGCACATCATTAAATGCACAAATCTCAATGAAAATTCAATGGTTAAAAATCATTAAGTACTAAATCTTTGGTACTTAATTAAGTAGGTTAGCCCCCCTCTCTCTCTCTCTCTCTCTCTCTCTCTCTCTCTCTCTCTCTCTCTATATATATATATATATATATATATTGATGATTTTAAAAGGTATTGAAAGCGGTGAAATCTATTTTACAAAACATGACAAAAAAAATGGAGAATTTTGATAGCAATTTAACCTAATTATCCAAATATTTTTTATCCTTTTATTTTCTTATTAAACAGACAAATTTACAAACATAAACAAGATGCACAAATAGGTAAATAATGAAGAAATATCTTTTATATAATTTTAAACATCACAAGAAATCTCGTAATTCTATTTTTTCACATAAATCCATAATTATTAGAAAAATATAAATAAATTGGAAAATCAAAATAAATCTATCGAATTTCACACAATCATTCATCACACAATAACAAATATAACAAAACTAAAGGAATCCAATGTAGACATATGAGTAAAAAGTAATGACATATTTACATATAGATCATTAAAATCTTACTGAAAAGTCCCTGAACAGACACTTTCGCCTGCAGGGTGGCGAAAATGCATTTTTTTTTTTGGATATTTAATAAAGAAAATAATTATAAAAAATAATAAAAAAAATATTATTTGTCTCTTTCGCCAAAGAGTTTGGCGAAAGTGGATTAATTTTTTTTATTTATTTTAACGTACAAAAATAATGGTTAAACAATTTTGTCGGATCTTCTGACGAAATATAAGTCTCTTGAAAAATGAGCTATTTTTGTAAATTTGGCAAAACCATATGTCTCCTTACAAATTTGGATTTTTTTAAAGCTACATGTCACAAAAATTCCATATTTTCTACACAGTGCAACCAGAAATTCGGATTGAAAACAAGAAAATATCTCACTTGTTTTTTTTAATTAGAAAATATCTCTCTTTCGGAATTTCAATCTTCTATACCTTTCTCCCGCACATTATTTTTCATTTTTTTTTGTAAGTAGTGATGTACACATCTAGTACTCTCTCTTAAGAGTTTTGATGACGTCGATATGATTTAACAATTTACAAATGACACATGAATACATAATTTAACATATGGATTTATGATTTAATTATCTTAATTTATTAATTGAACATCCAACTAAAATGTAACGAACCACACCATCAGATTCAATCACACAACATTTGGGGAAAAGGTGGGGATTGGGAATATGTCCAACATTTTTTCTTTTTTTTATCCCTGGGAGACTAATGCGAGATAGCACCCTCAAGACCATCAGATTCAATTACACAACATTTCAAAAATGGGCACCAAATTGGAGATCGTAGCCTCAGTACTAATGATCCTCTCTCTTGTTGTTCTTTGTTTGATAGACGTTCTAAAATTTGACCAGGAGATATGCCTGCAGTTGGATGCGGATTATAATTCCGATTATAGTTCCTTCAACTCAACTTCGACTTTTAACAACTCATCTAATTTCTACATAATTTCCATCACGGTATGCGCCGTAATATACTCTGCCGTATGCTATCTGCATTTGAAGCGTGTATCTACTCAGAGAGGTAAGTGGCTCAGAGCAGCAACAGCAGTTGTTGCTATTTTAGTCATCCTTCCCATGCGTTTCTATTTCCACGAGCCTGAGCCTCGATGGGACATTGAATTTCGCGCTGGTCAACCCGTCGTGCGTGATCAATTTCACGCTGGTAATCGTCTATCCTACTTTACATCGTACCCTCGAAGTCGAGACGTGATCTCGGGATTTGAGAACCGGACCGAGCCTTCATATCCGCTGGGCGGGCCCGGGGACGGGATATTTCCCTACAACTATGTTATGTGAATACTTTAAAATCAAGTCGTCATTGTATCGAAAAACGATATCTATATGGTACACGTCATATACGTATCAGATATTCCACGTAACGTATTCCAATATATATTTTTCAGATAATAACAACAAAAATATCCTTGTAAATATCCTTGTAAAACAACAAAAATAATTTGAAATCGAAATAAACGAGTGATACATATAATGATATAAATATAGAATCAAATATAAAAAAAAATATTTAATTTTTAACATGTTTATTTCAGTAATAATAAAATTTTAATATATTTTACATCAATCATTGTATCCGTATCGTATTCGGAATACGATATTCATATCCGTATTTGTGGAATATAGTTAATAATGTGTATGCGTACAACATAGCTAATAAATAATACACACATGGATTTTACTACTTGTCCGCCTTATTTTTTATTTGGGATAAATCTTTTGGACTGAGGTTGGATTTTTATTTAGACTAAGCCCAACCCAACCCGAATTTAATAAGATCTTTTTGTTTAACGAAAATCAATCCATTTGAATATACAAATAAAAGATTCTTCTCTAATTTTGTGGTCGAAATATATGTATGAACACGGGGAGAACTATCAACAAAAGACCTTTCACTCACGTCAATAGTTCTTGAAGTGCATCTAGTCATTGAAGTTTCCTTGCGTATTGAGCACCGATGCACCTTTTTCTTAGTCTCCCCATATTCTTGATGTGTCATCATAACATTTAGCACTTTTAAATTTAATATCTTAATTCATGATTTAACATCTAAATTTATGATTTAATATATTAATTCATGATTTAACATATAATTAAGATATTAAATCATGAATTAAGATATTAAATTTGAAAATGTTAAATGTTATGATGACACATCAAGAATATGAGAGAAGCTAAGAAGAGGTGCAACATTTTCCGTCATTAATCCCTATCAAGACGTATTGAACAAGTCAATAGTGTTGGTTAATTCTAACCTAAAGGGGGGTGAATAGGTAACCTAATGGGCAATTTTCGACTAGGTATACAAATTCTATTTTTAGTGCGGAATATAAAGTTAAGTTAATAATGAAAAGAAGATACCGAACACGCGATGTTTATTACGGAGTTCGGTAGGTGGTTGCTTTGTAGCTTTAACTCACCCTTTACTCGCTTAATTGACCGATTCAATTAATTGCGAGTACCTACGTCTCCGGGAATGCCTTGTGCCTTTTCGGCGTTCGATTGAATTCCAACTCACTCGTACAAGGTTTTGCCTAGATCGAGTTACACATTTCTCTCGATCTATGGCGGCTTTACACTCTTGGTACTAGCATATTACAATATCTAAATACTAACTAAACGTGATCGGTCACGCAAGTTGGGAATAGTATTTGGAAGGGAAGAGGGAAATCTAATCTCTAAGAATGATTTAGAAGATTGTTTTAGCTCAATGATATAGCAAGGTTTCTCTCTTTGGAAGTTTAGATTTGGATAATTGAAGTGATGAGAGAGAATGAGGGAAGGATTCTATTTATAGAACACATAGTCCCTTCCCTCACTTGCTTATTCTGACTAGTCCGTTGCAACGGACAATATGGTCCGTTGCAACGGAACTTTCAAAAACTAGCCGTTAAGGCTGCCGTACTTGAATTAATTGAACAGTCCGTTGTAACGTAAATCAAGTCCGTTACAACGGAACTCTGCGTTAACTAGTTCGTTGCCACGGACTTGAGTCCGTTACAACGGACTTTCTACTGAGACAACACTTCAGCTTTGGATTTAATTTCCGTTGCAACGGAGAGTTTTCCGTTACAACGGTATGAGGTGTTCCGTTACAACGGATTGGTTAATCCGTTGCAACGGACGTATGTGTAAGTTGGCACTGAAGTGAAGCCATGATGTCCGTTACAACGGACATTAATGTCCATTACAACGGACATTCTTCTGTGACAGGCTTCCTCATTGGAAATAAAATAACGTTGTAACGGAGATAGATTTCCGTTACAACGTACAGTTCCGTTACAACGTATTGGTGATTACGTTGCAACGGACTATACTGTCCTTTCCAATGTTAAGTAAATCGAGTAGTTCCGTTACAACGGACTGGAATTCCGTTGCAACGGACATACTGATTTCAGCCTTTTTAATTGAATTCAAGTACTTTTTCATTGAGTTTAATCTTTTAAACAAGTTTAGAGATACCTATATATTGTATTGATGATTAGGTGGGTATCCCAACTTGCGGAATCTTCTATGTCTTGATCTTCTTCGCAATTCTTCAACGTCTTGATTCATGTGCGTCTTGATTTTATCCATGATTCTTCAACGTCTTTGATTCTTGTTATTCTTGATTGATCCTTTCATTTTGTACCTATCTCCTACACATTTATCTTGCTAGATTTCGTTAGTAGTATCGACATTGTATTTGAGATAATCAAACAATAGGAAATTTGAACCAACAAACTCCCCCTTTTGATTCATTTTAAAACAATGTCGATTTGGAGAGATACATCGATTATCGGTAACTTTCCAATATGATTATCCTTTCTCCCCCTTTTTGAAAGTGGATCAAAAGGGATTGAATTTGAAAAATCATGAAGGAAAGCTCCCCCTACATGCAAGCTCCCCCTAAACATGTGCATATCGCGCGTGTATAGGCTTTGATGTAGTTGAATACTTTTTTTTTTTTTTTTAATTATGAATGATTTTTGAGATTTAATAGGTGATATACTTTTAGATTTTTAGTAATGAGAAGTTTAACAAAGTGATATACTAAGTATTTGCACAAATATTTTAACCAAAACAACTCTTAATCAAATATTCAAATTCATACACGCAAACATGCATGGATACACATACGAAATAGCATAATTAAAACAAGTTTTTCGAAAACAAACATGACAAGACATATGCAAATAGGTACTGATTTTAGAAAATGTTTTTATGCTCTAATGAGCTAGGTAGACACACATAACTCTAATCATCTCCGTTCGAGTCTTCATCGTCGGGATCGTTGTAGGCTTTGAAGCGAAGGTTCATTTCCTCGAATTTGGTATCGATATAGTCATATAATTCCGTACGGAGTTGAACCGCATGGTTTCGGGTGAGAGCGTTATCGGCAAAAACCTCGTCGCGGGCCGCAAGAACGGTTTCGCGGGTCGTACGATTGTCGGCGAGGATCTCATCGCGTCTTGATTCGGCGCTAGTGTTGAGTTCGAGGGTTTGGGCCCCGAGAAGTGCTTGCATGTCCTCAGAAGTTAGATACGGTTGAGTGGATGAGCTAGAGCCATCATTGAGAGCACGCCGTTTGGGCCGGCGGAACGGTTCCGGAGGATTGTTGGTCTCTTGCGTCGGAGGATCAAATCGAACCCATGCGGAGGAAATTTCGGGAAAGAAATAGGGACCGGCTCAGTTGTTTCTAGAATAGTGGTCCGAGAGGCCTCGATTGGTCTTTCGACTTAGTCCGAACACTTCAAGGCGTTCGGGAGTCAAGAGATTGTCGGTCGTGACCTTCCCGAATGGCCATTCCGATTCCGGTATCGTAATCCCGGATTTGAAGCATGCGAGGGTGATGATGTGGCCATAGGGAAGAGAGGATGTGCCGACTCGCAACGAGTATTCCATGTGCTTGATGATCAAGTTGGGAATGTTGATTGTGGGTGTATCTTGGTACCATAAATTGTAGATCAACACCTTGTTTCGTGTTTCGAGATTCGTTTTTAATTTAACAACCGGGGTGAGAACGTTATTCCCGATTTGCCACGCGATTCGGAGATTAGGTTCGTATTTGGTGGAGTATGAATACGTTCCATCATTAGTGGTGATTTTCTCCATCTCCTCCGAGTCATTACCGTGATACGAATCACCGCGACTCACATAGAATCGCTCACCATCCGGGGATAGACCGAGCCATTCGATTAGGTTGGATTCCGAGATTGTTAGTTCCTTACCGAGTACATAGCTTCGAATACACTTGTTGTCGTCGTCATGTGTGGCGTGAGCATAAAAGAGACGTACGATTTGGTTGTATACGGGGTATTGAAGATTACACAACCCGCCGAGACTCCAATAGGTGATTCGAGGTTCGATGTTTTCGCGAAGCGTGATAGCCTCGGGAGGAATTTCCACGTAAAAACATTTCGCGACTGGACGCTCTTTGAATTCGTCCTGAAATTTACGTGCTCGCGTAATTGATTCGAAAAGGTAATGGTTTTCGGTGTTGTTGAACTCGAATCGGCGATTTCCGGTTGGTAATGGACGTTTCGCTCTCTTGGTAGACATTTTTCGAGAGAGAGAGAGAGAGAGAGAGAGAGAGTTAGGGTTTCGAGTGAATGGAGGAGAGAATTTTAGGGTTTTTATAGATAGAAGATTGGAGTAAATTTGAGATGTGAAACCGAAATTGGATATGGGAAAGGGTTTTGAGATTGGAGATATTGAAAAGTTTCGGTTTAGGGTTTTGAGAAGGTGAGGAGAATGGAGAGAAGTGAAGAGAGTGGAGAGAGAAACCAGTCGAACGGTTTTTATGCAGTTATCGTGAAGTCCGTTGCAACGGAAGTGTAGTTCCGTTGTAACGCAACTGTCGATTTGGGGGTATTTCAACTGGTATTGCAGACTTCCGTTATAACGAACTATGTTCGTTGTAACGGACACATATGTTGTAACGGATTGGTTAATCCGTTGTAACGGACTTCTGTGTTTGGAGAGGTTTTCAGACCTCAGTTGGTCCGTTGGAACGAAGAGACTTACGTTGTAACGGAGATACTATGTCCGTTGCAACGTATTGATTTATCCGTTGGAACGGACTTCTGTGTTTGAAGAGGTTTTCAGAACTCAGTTTGTTCGTTGGAACGCAGATACTTACGTTGTAACGGAGAGGGTATGTCCGTTGCAACGGATTGGTTTATCCGTTGTAACGGACTTTATGATTTCGCAGGTTTTGGCTTGGCCTCTTATGTCCGTTGTAACGCACATTGGTGCGTTATAACGGAATATTTACTGTGATGAGGAGTTAAAATTTGACTTTTGAAAAGTTTTTGTGTGTCATAAATTCCAAAAATATATAGTTTATCTAAAATAGGTTTTATGGATATGTAAATATGCGTTTCGTGACAAAATTTCACATGAAAAATTTAGGAAATGCGCATGAGAGTATTCATGATAATCAATGATGCGTATCTAATGAATTTTGATAGGAATTTTAATCTTTAAGAGAAAGCATACCTAGCTTTAATCGTAGGACGGAGAATTGAGCAAACGGTAGAGCTTTTGTGAAGATATCGGCGATTTGATCTAGCGTGTCTACCCGTTCGAGTTTGACGTCCTCTTTTTCCACGTGATCCCGGATGAAGTGATGACGGATGTCTATGTGCTTGGTTCGGGAGTGATGCACGGGATTTTTCGAGATGCATATTGCGCTATTATTGTCGCACAATATGGGGATTTTTCGAAAATTTATCCCGTAATCGCCTAGTGTTTGGTTTAGCCATAGTAGTTGGGCACAACAACTTCCCGCCGCTACATATTCGGCCTCGGCCGTTGATAGGGCAACGGAACGTTGTTTCCGGCTTGACCACGAGACGAGTGACCCGCCTAAGAATTGGCAAGTTCCACTCGTACTTTTGCGGTCAACCCTTGAACCGGCGAAGTCCGCATCCGTGTACCCTATCAAAGCGAGATTTCCACTATGGCCATACCAAATTCCTAAGTCGATTGTTCCCTTAAGGTATCGGAAAATGCGTTTTACCGCGATGTAGTGTGATACCTTAGGGTTAGCTTGGAACCGGGCACATAGACATACGGAAAACATAATATCGGGCCTACTTGCCGTTAGATATAGTAAACTACCAATCATACCTCGATATTCCGTTATGTCGAATGATTCGCCATCCTCATCCGCATCTAGTCTCAATTCCTTAGCCATGGGAGTATCACTCGTTTTAGTTTGATCTAGCTCGAATCGTTTGAGGAGTTCGCGAGTGTATTTGGATTGATTTACAAATATTCCCTCGGATGATTGCTTGACTTGAAGTCCGAGAAAAAATGTGAGCTCCCCCATCATGCTCATGGCGAATTCACTATGCATAAGAATTGAAAATTCTTCGGCAAGTGCCGGGTCACTAGATCCAAAAATAATGTCATCTACATAAATTTGAATGAGTAAAATTGAATCTCCCTTTTTACGTGTGAAGAGAGTGGTGTCGGTTTTACCACGCTCGAATCCGTTGGATAGAAGAAATGTCGAGAGACGTCCATACCAAGCTCGAGGGGCTTGTTTCAACCCGTATAGGGCTTTCGATAGTCGACACACGTGATTTGGGTATTTTGGATCTTTGAATCCCGGAGGTTGTTCAACGTAGACCTCTTCTTCGATTTCCCCGTTTAAGAAAGCACTTTTGACATCCATTTGATAGAGAGTGAATCCCTCGATGGCGGCGTAAGCCAATAGGAGTCGTATGGATTCCAAACGGGCGACGGGGGCAAATGTCTCTTCGAAGTCAATACCTTCTTGTTGTTTGAACCCTTGGGCTACGAGTCGAGCTTTGTTTCGTACCACATTTCCGTGCTCGTCTAACTTGTTTCGATAGATCCATCGAGTGCCAATTATGGACCTTGTCATCGGTCTTGGCACCAAGGTCCACACTTGATTTCGCTCGAATTGTTCTAGCTCTTCTTGCATGGCTAAGATCCAATCGTCATCGTTGTTGGCCTCTTTGAATGATTTTGGTTCGATGTGAGAGAGATATGCGCAATGAGCTACATAATTGTGAATTCGAGATCGGGTCCGAACCCCTTCCCTTGGGTCTCCCACGACATTTGAGAGAGGATGAGCCGATACCTCCCTAAGAACTTCGGGAATTTGGTATTGAAGGTTAATCGATTCTTCCTCTTCATCTTCAAGAAGTTCCACTTGATGTTCAACTTCATCGAGTGTGATGTCGAGGAATCTATGCTCGAGTGGTGTGGAACATTGAGGTGCCTCCGCGAGTTCTTTTTCTTGGGTACCTACATTTTGATTTCCTTTCTCGGCTTCTTTGTTAGTTTCATCAAAATGAACATGTACGGATTCACATACTATCCTCGAGGATTTAATGTAAACCCGATATGCTTTACTAGTACTTGAATATCCAACAAAGATTCCCTCAAGAGATTTTGGGTCAAGTTTGTCGATATTATTTGATTCATTTAAAATGAAACTTTTACATCCAAATACTCTCATATATGAGATATTTGGATTTCTCCCATACCATAGCTCATATGGAGTTTTCTTCAAAAATGGTCTTAGGCTAAGTCGGTTTACGACATGACACGCGGTGTTAACCGCTTCGGCCCAAAGAAATTTTGGAGAAGGGTGTTCATTGAGCATGGTACGGGCAAGTTCAATTAACGTTCGATTTTTACGCTCAACGACACCGTTTTGTTGAGGTGTGCGAGGAGCGGAAAATTCACGTATATATCCCTTGGTGTGACAAAATTCATCAAATTTTGCATTTTTGAATTCACCTCCATTATCACTTCGAATGGTGATGATGGAAGTGTTGGTTTCGTTTTCAACCATTTTGCAAAATTTAATGAATTCGTCACACGTTTCACTTTTATGAAGTAAATAAATTACCCAAGTAAAGCGTGAATAATCATCAACAATTACAAACATATACCTTTTATTACCTAGACTTGAGACGCTCATTGGTCCACAAAGATCGAGATGGATGAGTTGGAGAGGTCGTCTTGTCGTGACGGTATCTTTGGATTTGAAACCGGAGGACTTCGTGTGCTTACCCTTTTCACACGCATCGCATAATCCCTCCAATTTGAGTTTATGGGATGGTAGACCCCTAACTAATTCCTTTTTGGACATACGGTGAATTGTTTCCATACATATGTGTCCCAATCGCCTATGCCATAATCGTGAAGTGGATTCCGTTACGGTGAGACAATGGATTTCCGATGTGAATGATTCAAAATCAAAGTAGTAGAGATTATTGTGTCGGGTTCCTTTGCACACCGTAACGTTATCTATTGTTCGGTCGATTAGGCATGAGGTTTGATCAAATTTTACACAATACCCGGCATCACATAGTTGGCTTATACTAATTAAATTGTGTTTAAGCCCTATGACAAGGTAGACGTTTTCTAGGGTCCAATTTGAAGTACCTATAGAACCGATACCGACTATCTTACCTTTTTGATTACCTCCAAATGTAACATCACCTCCTTTGAATGGTTCTAAGGTTTTGAACATTTCTTGGTTCCAAGTCATGTGTCTAGAGCAACCACTATCTAGACACCATTTCGATGACTTGCTTTTGGAACTTAGGCACATCTACAAGAAATTCATATTAGTCAATAGTTCATAAGAAAAATTATCCTAATATGAATTCTTATGATTATACTCCCCCTTAATAATTGGCTTAAGGTAATTGGATGAGGGAGTATATAATCACACACTCGTTTACGTCCTAGAGGGTCCGATTCCCTTTGAGGAGGAGGGACCCATTGTGTGACGATCTTTACGCATCCACATAACCTTTGGGTTAAGCCTAGGATTGCGAAGATCACAAGAGGTAGATATGTGTCCTACTTTACAACAATAGTTGCAAAATGCAATTGTTGGTTTGTTGACGGTTTCGGAACTCTTGACAAAATGATTTGAGAGTAGGTTTGTGTCGCTTCTCCGTTGAATTAACGGTTTGGTCGTTTTGGCAAATTGACTAGTTTGAAAATGTTTTTGTGTGTTGTTGTAATGTTTGGGAGCCCTTGGTTGAAATGTAGCGTCATTGTGGTAATTCACCCCATAGAAGTAACCATTTGGTCCCCGTTTGAACAAGCAATCGGATCGTCCCAAATTGTTACGTCTATGGGGTGTATGTTGTGTGAAATGATTATTCCTATTAAAGCTAGCATTTTTAGGTTGTTCATTTTTCACACTTTTACCCGTATTATAGTCACGGTACATGAAAGCATTTCCGTGACTATTTGTTCGATTTTTCTCCCATTTTGATTTTTGATTTTTGGATTTGAAAGGACCGGGTTTATTACCGTTATCCTTCTTAAATCCTAAACCGGATTTGTCATTGGGCTTTTGTCCCACTAATGACCCTTTTAAGACTTCATCCAATGAAGTAGAGCTTGGTGCAATTGATGCACAAGTCCTCTTCAAGGATTCATTTTCAACCTTCAAATTTAAACGTTCGACTTTTAAGTGAGATATCTCGTCTTTTAAAACTTGACACTCACATTTTGAAAAACATTGAAATTCTTTTAATTGTGCCTTATACGACCTAATCCTTAACTCTAGAGAAGCTACCTTTTCCTCAAGAGCTAGTGTCGAGCTCTTGAGTTTGCCCTCATTTTGTCGAGGTTCATCAATTTCTCTCAAGAGCTCGTCAAAGGATTCAAGCTCTAATGTCGTATCATCTTGAGAGGACAAATACGAGGTTGAGATGGGCATAATTAAATCTAGTGAAGAGTTGAGATATACCTCATGACCTAGGTCACGTGACGTGTATGATGTAGAGGTGAGAGAGGCAACTCTCGGAGAGTGATGCTCATGGTGTTCCGGCATTGGTGCTCGTTGGAGGAGCATTGCTTGGATCGCTCTTTCCACTACATCATCCACCGATGGAGTGATTTCCGCCATTAGTGCCAAGTTGGCGATTTCTCGATCCGAGTTACACTCCGAGTCGGATGAGTTGCTTGATGCATCCGATTTTCCCCATATCCCTACATGAGCTTTATATGCCTTTTTCTTTTTACCTTCTCTACCTTTGTCCTTGTGACGTTCATTGCGACCTTTGTCTTCACGTCGCCTTTCATGTCGTTGTTCATACCTTTCTCTATCTTTGCTCTCGTCCTCCTTCTTGTTCCATGGGGCGATTTTGGGATGAAGAGTCCAACACGTCTCGATGGTGTGACCCTTCTTGTTGCACTCGAAGCAATATGGCTTCAAGTTTTGTCGTTTTCGGTTGTCGTTGAACCGCTTTTCGTGTGACCTAAATTCACGAAATTTTCTTACCAAAAGAGCTATTTCGCTCTCATCATCACTCGCATCTACGGCGGGTAGAGCCACGGCCTTTGGGCGAGAGGTTGAAGCATTTTCTTGAGCGAGTTGCTTGAGTCGAGCTTCGAAGTTTCGGAAGTAACTTACCAATTCTTCGGGCGACATGTCTTGTGTAGCCATCATCGTCTCCAATGCCACTCGTAGAGTCTCCCAACTCATTGGCATTGCTCGAATCAATTTACCTACAACTCGAGAGTTTGTTAGGGACTCTCCAAGAGCGGTGAATCCGTTTTTGATATGATTCATACGAAGGTACATATCATCTACGGATTCGCACTCGATCATTCGGAAACTATCAAATTGTTGTTCAAGTCCCATAAGATTGGTCCTTTTCATTTGATTGTTCCCTTCAAATCGATTTAGGAGAGCTCGCCACATTTGATGAGAGGTATCACATCCATCTACCAAAACGGAGAGTGATCCTACCATGTTGGTGAGAATTAAATTTTGGGCATAGATGTCGGAGGTTTGGTTATTCATTGAATCGGATGATAGAAGTGTTTTCCCTTCGGCATCGGTAGTAGAGTTGATTGTGAACCCATCTTCTACTATCGATTTTAGGCCTTGAATGGAAAACACATTCAACATGCATCGTTTCCAAACATTCCAATTTTTACCGTCCAATTCCTTGGGATAAGTAAGTTGCAATTTGGGAACGGTGATATTGGCCATAATCGTATACAAGTTGTCAATTTTACTCAAAGAGACGGTTAGTATTTTGCTCTGATACCAATTGTTGGTTAATTCTAACCTAGAGGGGGGTGAATAGGTAACCTAATGGGCAATTTTCGACTAGGTATACAAATTCTATTTTTAGTGCGGAATATAAAGTTAAGTTAATAATGAAAAGAAGATACCGAACACGCGATGTTTATTACGGAGTTCGGTAGGTGGTTGCTTTGTAGCTTTAACTCACCCTTTACTCGCTTAATTGACCGATTCAATTAATTGCGAGTACCTACGTCTCCGGGAATGCCTTGTGCCTTTTCGGCGTTCGATTGAATTCCAACTCACTCGTACAAGGTTTTGCCTAGATCGAGTTACACATTTCTCTCGATCTATGGCGGCTTTACACTCTTGGTACTAGCATATTACAATATCTAAATACTAACTAAACGTGATCGGTCACGCAAGTTGGGAATAGTATTTGGAAGGGAAGAGGGAAATCTAATCTCTAAGAATGATTTAGAAGATTGTTTTAGCTCAATGATATAGCAAGGTTTCTCTCTTTGGAAGTTTAGATTTGGATAATTGAAGTGATGAGAGAGAATGAGGGAAGGATTCTATTTATAGAACACATAGTCCCTTCCCTCACTTGCTTATTCTGACTAGTCCGTTGCAACGGACAATATGGTCCGTTGCAACGGAACTTTCAAAAACTAGCCGTTAAGGCTGCCGTACTTGAATTAATTGAACAATCCGTTGTAACGTAAATCAAGTCCGTTACAACGGAACTCTGCGTTAACTAGTTCGTTGCCACGGACTTGAGTCCGTTACAACGGACTTTCTACTGAGACAACACTTCAGCTTTGGATTTAATTCCCGTTGCAACGGAGAGTTTTCCGTTACAACGGTATGAGGTGTTCCGTTACAACGGATTGGTTAATCCGTTGCAACGGACGTATGTGTAAGTTGGCACTGAAGTGAAGCCATGATGTCCGTTACAACGGACATTAATGTCCATTACAACGGACATTCTTCTGTGACAGGCTTCCTCATTGGAAATAAAATAACGTTGTAACGGAGATAGATTTCCGTTACAACGTACAGTTCCGTTACAACGTATTGGTGATTACGTTGCAACGGACTATACTGTCCTTTCCAATGTTAAGTAAATCGAGTAGTTCCGTTACAACGGACTGGAATTCCGTTGCAACGGACATACTGATTTCAGCCTTTTTAATTGAATTCAAGTACTTTTTCATTGAGTTTAATCTTTTAAACAAGTTTAGAGATACCTATATATTGTATTGATGATTAGGTGGGTATCCCAACTTGCGGAATCTTCTATGTCTTGATCTTCTTCGCAATTCTTCAACGTCTTGATTCATGTGCGTCTTGATTTTATCCATGATTCTTCAACGTCTTTGATTCTTGTTATTCTTGATTGATCCTTTCATTTTGTACCTATCTCCTACACATTTATCTTACTAGATTTCGTTAGTAGTATCGACATTGTATTTGAGATAATCAAACAATAGGAAATTTGAACCAACAAATAGTTCATATCAAAGAACTTTCGTTACATGTCAGGTCAAATAAATAAGAAAAAATATATTCATCTCTTATCATATTCTCCACAATAATTGAACTTATCAACCACTCCACAAAATAATAAAATATTATCTCACTGTACGACTAGGGGTGTCAATGGACAATGAGATCGATATTGTCCGAATCGATCCAAATCATATTCGAAAAAATATCTAGTTTCGGTAAAAATATCTGGATGATTGATACGGATCGGGTATGAATTCGAATTTAGGAACTAAAAAAAATTATTTCTCTTTCGCTAGAGAGTTTGGCGAAAGTGAATTAATTTTTTTTTGTCATGTTAACGTGCAAAAATAATGGTTAAAACAATTTTGACAAAATACAAGTTTTTTGGAGAATGAGCTATTTTTGTAAATTTGACAAAATCATCTCTCTTCTTACAAATTTTTCTTTTTTTATCACTGGGGGGCTAATGCGAGATAGCACCCTCACCAGACCATCAGATTCAATTACACAACATTTCTAAAATGGGCACCAAAATGGAGATCGTAGCCTCAGTACTAATGATCCTCTCTCTTGTTGTTCTTTGTTTGATAGACGTTCTAAAATTTGACCAGGAGATATGCCTGCAGTTGGATGCGGATTATAATTCCGATTATAATTCCGATTATAATTCCCCCAACTCATCTTCGACTTTTAACAGCTCATCTAATTTCTACATAATTTCCATCACGGTATGCGCCGTAATATACTCTGCCGTATGTTATCTGCATTTGAAACGTGTACCTACTCAGAGAGGTAAGTGGCTCAGAGCAGCAACAGCAGTTGTTGCTATTTTAGTCATCCTTCCCATGCGTTTCTATTTCCACGAGCCTGAGCCTCGATGGGACATTGAATTTCGCCTCCTTTTAGGCATCGATTTGATTGCCATTGTCGCCTTTTTGCTTCTTAGCTTTATACGAGATACAAAGAACACAATTCTAGTCACTTTGTTTTTTTCTACTCCCTTAGTTTTGCTTTATAATGGTCCTGTATTCTTTTGCCCAACTATATTTAACTTTCTAGCATCTATATGTACACTTGGTATAGTCTATTTCATCATACTTTGGCTTTATGCAAAGCACGTCTCTAATCACTTCTGGAAGGCAGTGACAATACTAGCGTTCATTGTTGTTATTGCACTTTTCGCTTTCCAATTGTTCTTCCACCAAAATTTTAATTCTAGCTACTTCCGTTCTTATTTCCTTCTCATGATGATCAACACTGTCTCAGCCTTTGTGCTTTGGTTATGGATATATTACCCCCGAGTGAAGAAATGGTATGATATTTATAAGCGGGACAATTACCAAGATAATGTTAGAAGAATAGCCGGAGGCCCCCCTAGGTTCACACTGACGGATCTTGATAAGGCAACCGGAAACTTCCAAACACCAATAGGAGAGGGAGGTTCAGCTACCGTGTTCAAGGGCGTGATGGGAGATGGCTCTTTGATTGCTGTAAAGCGGATCAAGGGTCAACCAAGTGTGGAACAAGAGTTTGAAAATGAGATAAGAATCATAGCAAGTTCGCGGCATCTTAATCTGGTGCATCTGTTAGGATATTGCCTATCGCCTATAGGCGATAGGTACCTCGTGTACCCATTTTTCGAAAACGGGTCTCTTGATTCTTGGATTTTTGCTGAAGAGGAGAAAAGAAGTCGTTTGACATGGATGTCGAGATACGGCATCGCAGTTGCGGTGGCGAAGGCACTTGCATACCTCCACTATGGATGTCGCCGTCGCATCCTACATCTCGATGTCAAACCAGCGAACATTCTACTTGATGGAAGTTTTACGGCGTTATTATCAGACTTTGGCATTTCAAAGACGATCGGTAGGGAGGAAAGTAGTGTCAGGACCAGAGCTAGAGGCACGGTAATGTGAATTAACCAATTACTCCCTATTTCTACATTACTTTTAGTATTAATTGTTGAGGAAGAAGCTCTTTTAGAACGTTGACTTTAAGAGTGTCTTTAATATTATTTTATAATTTTATAATTTGAACAGATAGGTTATTTGCCTCCAGAAATGCTCGTGCCGAATGCAATTTCTGTCAAGTCCGATGTTTATAGTTATGGCATGGTCCTCCTGGAGCTTGTGGGCGGACGGAGGAATTTTCAATCGACAGTTGATAAGGGAACTCAACAGACCAGAAACACATACTTCCCTAAAATGGTGAAAGAGAAAATGTATGAAGGCAAGTTAATGGAGATAGTGGACAGGAGTTTGATAGATCATGAAGAGATCAAAGAAGACGAAGTTACGATCTTAGTATTAGTGGCTCTCTGGTGCATTCAAGAGAGTCCTCAGCTAAGGCCCACTGCTAATGAGGTGCTTGATATGTTGGAAGGGCGTACCAAAGTTAACATGCCTCCCGAAAGCCCAATGTTTGTGGTGAACTTCTTGAATATGGAATTACGGTCTACTACCGGGCGAGCTCGTGTCCTAGATGATGAAGAAACTTTATTGTCTAGTGATAACATTTCCATTTCAATTCAGTCGTGTTGATTCGATACAATATTTATGTTCGAAATATAAACTTATTATTATTATTATTATTATTTAAGGTATAGAAGAATAGTACAAAAATGTAGACAATAAGTTGTTGTAGAATGTGAATAATGTAGTGATGATATTTATTTTCTTTATGATCATCAACATGATGGATGTGTTGTCATATGTATTTAATGACGTGGTTAATCATTGAAATACAAATTAGTGAGGTGATAAATCATCGGCATACCCATTAAATTATGATGTGTTAAAACATTTATGTACATGTTACTGAGATGATAAATCAAATCATAATTGAAGTTATATATGATGATGATAAATCGTTAACATACAAATTAATGATATGATAAATCGTTTACATATACATTAATGAGGTGATAAATCGTCAGCACACACATTTAATGAGGTGATAAATCATAATGAAATTCCTAAGTCCTAATTTGAAGGTAAACCCCACATTAATAACGTGATAAACCGTTGACACACATTAACGAGCCGAAGAACCGTTTGCATGTACATTAATGAAGTGGTAAATTATATTTGATGTTCCCAATAAAGATTCAACGGGGGAACTGGATTTCGTTTATCACGTCAAATTTTTGATTTGCCATCCCTCCAAGTTATTTACCAACCTAATTTTATTATTTATTTAAGAAAATAGGAAAAATAAATTTTCAAACGAGAGACCAATCATATTTTAAAGTTGCATAGGCCGTTCGAATGAAATTTCCAACCATTCAAATGGACATCAATATACTATTTTTTACACTATCCGGAAAAACAATCTTTGAGCCGTTCGAACATATCATAAGATTAATTAGCAAATATTTCTTAAACTGCTAGTATGATTTGATTTTCTGATTTTTTTTTTATGGAACATTCGAACGGACCACATCACCTGTTCGAACATATTTGTGTGATTTTAGCCAGAGCCTCGGGAATAGAAGAAAAACCGACAACACCTCTCTCGTGAAAGAGGTTAAATCAAGAATTTCAAATCCATGGAAATAACAATTAACTATTATCTCGTAAGAAGAAATTTTGATGCTTAACCTCTTTCGTCAATTTTCCAGACGAAAGTGGATTCTCATTCGCCAGGCTGCCTGACGAAAAAGCTAGTTTTGCAAATTGGAACAAACTTTTTACAAATTGGGCTTTTGACAATGCTATATGTCAAAAAAATTCGTTATGTACTTATATGTTAATTGACACCTTAATTTGTTGTGAACTGCAAAAATGAGGATCTATGAATGTATTTTCCTTTTCGTAATGGATACTTTTATCATGCCCCTCAAATTCCTACCAATTAACATAATAATTAACAAAAATACATTCCATTAATGCTTAATTAATTTTGATTAAAAATTATTATTTCATATCAATTTAATTATATATCAGTTAATTGTTAATGAAATATATATATTTTTTAATTATAACGTTAATTAAGTGTTAATGTGTGACATAGAGAATTGTGGGGAAACTCAGGAGACGCCGTATTTGGCCTCTTTTTGTAATTGAACTTCCGTAATACTTCATTCAACAAACTTAGGGCTGCAACTTTAGCTCGTGGCTCGTGGCTCGCTCGAGCTCGACTCGATAATAGTTCGATAATAACTCGCTCGATATTAACTCGAAATTAAACGAGCCGAGCCGAGCCAGCTCGAACGCTTATTGAGCCGAGCTTGAGCCAGACTCAGCTCGCTCGTATTAAGCTCGAAATATTTTTGAGCTCGATTTAAAAAATTAAATACTTTTATAATAATTAATTTACATTATATATTGTTATAATCATAAAATTTTATAAAGAATTTTTTTATCTCCATAATAATTCCAATTCGGGTTACAACTTAGGTCCTAAAAAAAATATTAACTAGGGGAGACAAATTAATATACCAAGTTCAAATCCTATTTATTTATGTTTGTGTTGTGTATGTTTGATTTATTATTGTTATGTTTTAAGATATTTTAGTATTTAAAATATTTTATGTATATTCAAGATTATTATAATTTTTTTAATTAAAATTTCAAGTTATTTTATTAATTGAGCTACTGTTGAGCCGAGCCGAGCTAGCTCGAATTAGAATGAGCCGAGCTTGAGCTTGAATTTTCAGCTCGAACCATAATTCTAAACGAGCCGAGCCAGCTCGAATAAGTTCCGAGCCGAGCTTGAGCTTGGCACAGCTCGCTCGAGCTCGGCTCGTTTGCAGCCCTACAAACTATAATTTCTCTCTCTCCTAATACTTCATTCAACAAACTATAATTTCTCTCTCTCCTAATACTTCATTCAACAAACTATAATTTCTTTCTCTCTCTCATAATACTTCATTCGTCCATCAAAATGTTAGAGACCTTAGCATCAGCAATAATGATGGCCGGTCTTGTTGTTTGCCTTATCATAGACCTCATCCAACCATTGGACTTCGGCGGTTACCTGGGTTATATGGACGCACACCTTTACTTGATTTTAACCTCTGCATGCACGGTTATATACTCTGCCATATTTTATCTCCACATCAAAGATATATCTACTCGGAAATGGAAGTGGTTAATCATCACAGCATCTACTGCTCTAGTCGTAGCCATTCTTCCCATGCGTTTCTTCCTAGAACCACCGCGATGGGATATTGAATTTCGATTTCTATTTGCTATGGACTTCATGGCTATCATTAGTTTCATAATTTTGAAATTTACAGACCATGATACAAGGAGCTCCGTTCTAGTTGCAATATTTTTTGGTTCTCCCTTAGTTTTTGTTTATACTAATTTTTTTCTTCGTCGTCCACAAAAAGCTAACTCTATAATAAATAATGCTGCTGCTCTAGGAGTTTATTTAATAGTATTTTGGCTTTACTTCAAGCATGTTTCGCAACGTGCGTGGAAGGTAATTATAGTGCTAGTATTTATCTCAGGCATAGTGGCTGCGTCTGTACTATTTCGTTTTGCGAAGATGCGGATGGACGGTTCTATGATATTTTTTATTTGCCTAAATACATCTTCCGCCTTTGTGCTTTGGCTGTGGATGTACGTCCCCAAAGTGAGGGCATGGTGGAAAGTTTCGGTGGAGTATGATCAATATGAAAACCATCAAAATTTAATTTTACAGATTGCTGGATTACCCACATGGTTTGCTCTGGAGGAACTTAACATGGCAACCGGCAACTTCCAAGCACCAATTGGTGAGGGTGGTTCCGGTGCCGTATTCAAAGGGGTAAAGAAAGACGGGTCTACTATTGCAGTGAAGTGGATCAAGGGCCAACGCAATGGGGAACAAGAGTTCATGAACGAGGTCACAATCATAGCGAATTTGCAGCATGTAAATCTAGTGCATCTCCTAGGATACTGTACCTCGCCTAGAGGTGATTGGTATCTCGTCTATCCTTATTTCGAAAATGGGTCTCTTGATTCCTGGCTTTTTGCCGAAGAGGAGAAAAGAAGCCGTCTAGCATGGGACGTGAGATACAGCATCGCAATTGGAGTTGCCAAGGCCCTGGCATACCTCCACCATGAGTATCACCATAAAATTTTGCATCTTGATGTGAAACCAGCCAATATTCTTCTTGATGACTGCTTTAGGGCAATATTATCCGATTTTGGCATTTCAAAATCAATTGGCCGGGACGAGAGCAGCGTCATGACCAGAGCTAGAGGCACGGTAATGTGAATTAACCAATTTCTACATAATTTCTTAGTCATCTCAAAACTTATTTCACCTGATGGATTTTATTAATTTCTAGAATTCACTAACTTTGTACTGTTACAGGTAGGTTATTTACCTCCGGAGATGCTTGTTCCCAATGCAATCTCTATCAAGTGTGATGTTTATAGTTACGGCATGGTGCTCCTCGAGCTTGTTGGCGGACGAAAGAATTTCCAATCAAGACTCGACGAAGAGACTCAACAGACAACAAACACCTACTTCCCTCAAATTGCGAGAGAAAAACTGATTGAAGGGAAGCTACTGGAGATAGTAGACCAGAGTTTGATAAAAAATCAGGCAATAACAGAAGGCGAAGTCATCATTTTAGTTCAAGTGGCTCTCTGGTGCATTCAGGAGAATCCAGAGCTTAGGCCAACCATGACCGAGGTGGCCGATATGCTTGAAGGGCGCATTCCTGTGGAAATGCCTCCCGAAAGTCCCATGTTCGTGGTAAATTTCTTGGATGTGCTATCTGGATCTTACGAAGCGGACAATCATGCTCTCGATGAGGAGAATGCTCTATTGTCTTCTAATACTATTTCGATTTCAATTCAGTCAGGCCGATGATACATTACATAATATCGATTCGTACAAGATGTGAATTGTATGATTTAAAAATTGCTTATAGTTTATCCTTTTTTAAAAAAAAAATCTTTGTTTTGGTCGTATTGCATAAATTGTTCCAGAGATTAACTAATTTGAGTCGTTCGGCTTAGATCCACAATAGGAGACGTAGTAGAAGACCTCATTCTATTTTTTTTTTTATTTCATGCTTTAGGAGAATTTATGAAGCAAAATTGACTGATTGAATGTTATATACAGCAAATCTTAAATATATGAATCCATAAAAATTGAGGTTAACTACCTACAAATTAAATTATGGACACGAAACAGAGAAAAAATTAGAAGATTCCAGAATTAAATTTACTCAGAATGACATATATTGGTTTATAATTTATAAACATGACAATATCTAATTAATATTTTGTAATTATACTAGTTTTACATTTGTTAGCTTCTTAAAATGGTTGGATTCATAGGAGCACAGCTTTTAGGCCACAAAATATAACTGGATTTGTGAGTAGGCCTATAACACAAGTTTTCCACGCTTTCTTTTCTCGGCAGAATTGGGCTTATTTACATTTCTTTTTTCTAGATCTGTATATTTAATACAAGAACGGAAAGTTAAAAAGTTTGAAGGCCGAATTATAAACCATACAGAACTTGAAATTACAGCAAAAAGTTACAAAATTAAAGGCCGAATTATATATATCCATTTTAAAAATTCAGTACAATATTTTGTATATAATATATGTTTTAATTTGTTGAAATAATATTTTTAACTTGTATAATAATATCTTTAATATGTGTCGGAAAACGCGTCGAAAAATGTGTCATGAATCGTGTTGTCAGAAATCACGTATGGACGCGGTCCGTCGTGCACCACCATATATAGAACAATATCTTGTATCATTCAAGATAATATTTTGAAAATGTTCAGTATAATATCTTGTCAGCTGGATTCTGTGTCTTGATTCTTTCTCTGAATTCTTGTTCAGTATAATATTTTGACAATATATATATGTTCAATGGCCAACACGCTTGTATTGCCAACGGAGTTAATTTCTCTAAATCTAAATATCAAAATAAATTTCCGACCGTATGGATATGATGAATATCACATAAATACCATTGTAGTATAAATTTAGTGCGACTTTCATAATTTTACCTAATATAAACGACAACATACTTTCGCAACAGTATATTTCGATATTTTTTTCGATTTTC
Source organism: Luzula sylvatica (assembly GCA_946800325.1). NCBI lineage: Eukaryota > Viridiplantae > Streptophyta > Magnoliopsida > Poales > Juncaceae > Luzula > Luzula sylvatica. The sequence continues at coordinate 22,042,342 of OX326961.1, forward strand.
AAGAAAGAAAACTCAAAACATCATGAAATTTTATCTTGACCCAATCTAAATAAGTTAAATTGAATCCACTGGAAAAAAAATTAATTTTGAAAGTTATTTTATGATAAATCATCTCATAAATATTTTCGGTTGTCAATTATTTTACGTATTATGATGGATATGATAGAAATTCTCACTTATGTACGACAATTTTAATAAAATAAGTATATTATTTTCAACTTGTTTTGTGTGCTGAGTATAAACTAACTATAAGGATGTATTGAGGGGGATATTGTATTTAGGGGGAGCTTTAGAACGTTACTAATTCAACTTAAAACATTTTCTATCATATTCAAAATGGAGGAGAAGTAATGTAGACAGGGCCGGTCCTGCACTTCGTAAGACCCGAAGCGAGATTTATTTGAGGTCTTTGATTACATATGAATATTATCAAATACATTTATTTAAAAAAAAATCAATTATAATAAAGAGTATTCTAGTATGTAGTCTTTTTATTATAATTGAATATTATCAAATACAAAGACTACATACTAGAATACTCTTTATTTTTAAGGAAATTTAGATTATTTATTTTATTTTATTTTCATCAATTTTCTCTTTTATTTTTGTGTTGACTGCTACTTTTTGTGTTTTGCAAATACACCCAGATTTGATCAGACAACTGGAAGGCCCTCCTTTGAAGTATTCATTGACTTCCTATGCAATAAAATCTCCAAACAAGGATAGAAAACATCGGGCTAGACTGCCTCCTCTCATTTTGAAAATGAGTCCCCCACAAAACTATTTCAGTTATGGGCTTCACGCTGTCCTCCCAACACAGAATTCGATTACTCCGTGTCCGTGACATCTTCAATGAGCGCTTCCGACTCGAAGAAAGCAACTGACCTCCGGACAGTCTGTTGCTCGAAGAGACAGATGTCAGACCATTTCTCGTGTGCAATGGACGTCAATTCATCAAGAAAGTAAGTGAAAAACCGGCTTCCTTGATCTTGATAGAACACCTTGCCGATTATCTATAATATACTAGGTGGTAATTGGAAGATCCTTCCACCAAAAAATAAAATAATTTTTTTTCTTTTGTAGTTGATCTAAAATGCAGAGAGAGTGCTGGCAAGAGCTGATTTGCAAGTGATTTTTTCATTCATATAAGGGGCCAAAACGATTTGAGGGCCTTCCTAAATTAAGGGTCCAAAGCGATTGCTTTTTTTTCTTGGCCATCAGGAACAACGCTGAATGTACAAAGTAACTCATAAACTAGGAATACATTGCCTACTCGGTATTGTTTTGAATATCATCAAAAGGGAAGTTTGTTGACTCGCTTGATGATATCCAAAACAATACAAGAGATACTAATGTTCCATTTAAGTGCAATTCATATACACATATCATAAACCGTAACAACATACATTAGTAATCACACGTGAAGAATCACACAATAAGTGACATGAAATCAGAACCTTTTTCGGTTTAACACGTCGAAGAAACTCGTAGACGAAGATTGCACGACAGAAGAACCAAACTCGTAGAAGATTCACCGAGAATCACCGCGAAGAATATGACACGAAACTCACCCGGGAGTGACTACAAAACATGACAGTTAGCCCTGGAACACATCGAAAGAGACACGAACAATCCCGACAAAGATTTGAAGACTCAAACTATCCCAAAACGCTTCTAGGAGATCCTAAACACACTCTTGAAGTATTGGTCAAATCTTAAGGAAATTAAGAAAATCAAATTTGAAAAAAAAATTTGAAAACTGCAAATTAACACATTCCATCCGGGCTCTAAATTGAGCCGTCCGGATGCCTCATGGCGAGAATACGAATAGTGTCCGGCCGGGCCGGGAAAGCGTCCAAACATTTAATAAAAAAAAATTCCAAGTGTCCGGACGTCTTAGGGAAACGTCCGGACACTCAATTCATTTTATCAGCACATATCCCAACAAGTAGGGAAGATTTTGGAGCACCCCTGTAAAGCTGGAGGTGCTCCCCCAATTCACTATAAATAGGGGAGCACCCCCATTCAAAATTTACATATTTATTTGCTAAATCCTTGAGAGAAAATTTTAGCCACCATTGTTATGAGTATAGTTTGAGATTTCATTTCTAGGCTAGCTTATACCTTCAATATTTCAGCGAGAATAATCAATAGAGCGCTCTTTGAGCAATCGTGTGCTTTCTTGGCTAGTTGTTATATACGTAGTTTTGTGGCGCTAGTTTGTTATGCAAAGGCTCTATCCCTTTGTTGTCTTTTCTGTAATAGGAACTATTATAATAGGTTCGCCACGCTCTCTCGTGACGGCGGTGTTTTTTTAGGAGACATAGGCATCGTTTCGCCAAATTCCGTTATTATATCCGACATCATCTCTTTAGGAACTTGAGTTTTCCTCGTTAACTCCCACTGTATTTGTGTGCTAATCAAAACCGCCACATCAATAGTTACTTGAGTCATTCGTAAGTCACATATCCATTCGTGATTAGGATCATTCTGCACCAAGTGCCTAATTTACTTTCTCGTACTTGTACTTTTTATTTATACTTTATTTTTTTTATCGGATTTCTTGATCGTTCTTATCTTTTCTTTATTTATTATTTTATGTTGGGTTTGTCGATTTTCTTTATTTATTTTTTTATCACTTTACTCGTAATTATTTATTTATAAGTATCTTTGTTAATTGACACAACATCTATTCTAAAAAAAACAAGATTAAAACTGATCACACAATTACATATTTAAATAGTTACATAAGTTTGATTAGGTTTCGAAATTCCGCATATAAGCCTAATTCACCCCTCTATAACATTAAATGAATTAGGAAGTTTTCTTAGAGAAAATGAATTAAGTATGAAGAAAGACATGAATTAAGTCTATTATTTGCAACTAAGTCTTCTCGCGTTTTACGACCATATGAAGAAAGACATGAATTAAGTATGATATACAATTTAAAATGTCGAGGTACGTTCTTAGAGTTATTTAGTAGAATTCACACATTATTTTGGCATTTAGAGAATACAGATGGCGTCGGATCGGTGCCGCTCTAATGTGGTATCAGAGAAAAAAATGTTCAATTACGGATCAGATGGAAGATAACCGAAGTTTAAAATGTCTTGCGCGATTTTTATTGTTCAATTTCAGTTAATTTTGAGATCTTAAATAATACAGGTAGCAAACGGTCACGTGCTTTGAGAGAAAGAAACAATTAGGAAAAAAATACGCTTTCTCCGATATTGAGGACTAACACATTCAAATTTCTTTATTGTTTTTCAAAAATTTCAAAACAATGCAAAATGTGAATCAATTGTCATATTTTAAACAAATGTCAAAATTGATATCTAAAACGAGCAAAAAATAATGAGTTTCCGTTTTTCCTCAAAAAAAACTCCGTGATTGAAGACTAAAACATGCAATTTGAATTTTCTTCAAACATTTTGCAAAAATAAAAAATGTGAAGTATACACCTTCAATAAAATCAATTATCATATTTTTTAAAAATTCCAAAATTTATATCTAAAATGAGTGAAATACTCGAATTTCATATTTTCCTAAAAAAAAAAAATCCGTGATTGATAAATAACACAAGAAAAAATGTTTTATTTTTAAAAAAATGCAAAACCTGAAGTCTGACACCTTGCAAAACTAGTTATTATATTTTTCTAAAAATGCCTAAATTTGTTTCTACACGATGAAAATTCTCAATTTTCGTCTCCATATTTATTTGAAGATAAACACAAGCAAAATTTCTTTTTTTAAATTTGTAGGCAAAAATGCCAACCACTAAGCTAGCAAAATGCAAATATGTATTTTTTCCGAACTTTTGAAAAAAATCCAAAAAAGAAAACGCCTTCGATAATCAATTATCATATTTTCTAAGTGATGCCAGAATTGATTTATAAAACAAGCAAAATGCTCGGGTTTCCACAAAAAACTTTGTAATTGAAGACTACCACAAAGAAAATTAATTCTTAATCAAAAATTTTCAAAAATGCGTTAAATGAGGTCTAACACCTTAAAAAGAATCAATATATATATATATATATATATATATATATATATATATATATATATATATATATCAAACAATGCAAAATTCATGTCCGAAATGAGCAAAAAACTTAGTTTTCATGCTTTTTTCCAAGAAAAATTTCGTAATTGAAGACAAACACAAGCAACTTTCTATTTTTTTAAAAATTTATTGCAAAAATGCATAAATGAAGGCCAACATCTTCGAGTCAATTATCATATTATTTAGAAAATGCTATAATAAAGCACCATAATTTCAAGTTCTCTCGGAAAACTCCTTAAGTAAGCGCACACGCACACACGCACGCGCCGGCACGCGCACGTATGCCCACACACACGCCACACACGCACGCACACAACACACGCACACGCATGCACCCACATACCCCCCCCCCCCCACGCACGTGCACAAACACAAGCAAATTTCTTTTTCTTTTTTTAAATTGCTAAAACGCAAAAAGTCTCGTTTATTACCTTAAAAAAAAAATCAATTATCATATGTTTCTAGAAAATGTCAAAATTGATGTTTAAAACAAGCAAAATACTCAATTTTCATGTTTTTCTCAAAAAAAAAATCGTAATTAAAGACTAACAAATGCAAATTTCATTTTTTTCAGAAAGATCACTAAAATGCAAAAACTGAAGTCATCTTCAAACAAAAATCAATTATCATATTTTCCTCAAAAAATATAAAATTAATGTCTAATACGAGCAAAAATACCCGGTTCTCATTTTTCCTAAGAAACTCAGTACACTACAACAGATTGAAGTATCAGCGACGTGGCCTACTTTTCAGCGACGGACCAACGCAAAGAAAAGATACTTTCTGCGACGGGCCAACAAAACAAACCTTTACCGATGGTTTCTTCCCCGACGGGCCGTCGGAGAAAGTGACATCACCGACGAGGGTTTCACCGACGGGTTTTTAGCGACGGGTGGCCGTCGATAAAAGCTTCTGCGACGGGTTTCCTGACTTTCAGCGACGGTTTTTGCCGTCGCTGATATCCAGTTCTGTTGTAGTGGTAATTGAAGACAAACGCAAGCAAAATTTCTTAAAAAATTTCAAAAATATTGTAGAAATGCAAAAACTGAAGGCTAATTAATACCTTCAAAAAAATAAATTAGCATATTCATCTAGTAAATATCAAAATTGATATCTAAAATAAGCACGTTACTTAATTTTCATGTTATTTTTTTCTTAAAAACTTTGTAACTAAAAACTATGCCAAGTAAATTTCTATGTTTTTTCAAAACATTCACAAAAATGTAAAAGGTCAAGTTAACATTTTAAATATGTATATGGCATTGTCATTGTGATTGTTATGGGTGTATGCCCCCAAAGTGAAGACGTGGCTGGATGTTTACCTAGAGCAAGTAGTACACCAAAAATGATCAACACATTTTTTTTGAAATGGCTGGATTACTGAGTAGATTCTCACTCAACAAGCTTAATAAAGCCACCGAGGAATTTTCAAACACCGATAGCTCAGGGTGGTTCGGGTCGGTCTTCACAGGAGTAATGGAAGATGGGTCTATTATTGCGGGGAAACGGATCAAAGGCCAACCATGCAGAGAAGCTGAGTTCAAGAGAGATCACATTATACAAAGTTTTACAAGACATTAATCTTAAGCACCTTCTCGGATATTGCCAAACACAATTTCCACCAAATGTGACGTTTGTGGTTATGGCATGGTGCTTTTAGAGCTTCTTGGCGGACGAAGGAACTTCCAATAAACAATTGACGAAGAAACTCTACGAAGAACAAACTCCTATTTTCCTATTTCCCCAAAAATGCTGCAGATAAAATGATTGAAGGGGAGACCTTGGAGTAGGTGGATGAGAGCTTGGTAAAACACGAAGAGCTCGAGGAAGACGAAGTTATGTTCTTAGTACAAGTGGCTGAGTTCAACCTATTGTCTACAAAATTATTTGTATTTGTATTCCTTACTAGTCCGATACAAATATTTTACACGTACGAAACAGTTCGGATAAATATTATTTATTCGAAACCGGCACGTTTCTGATAACTAAGCATATGTCAAACCCAAATATGAAGAAACTGATAAACTTCTTTTTAGCAAAAGTAGCTACTAAAATCACAAGAACATGATAATCATAACAATACCCCCTACTTCCCCCAAATCGCTACAACTAAACACAAGCCAATCCAAACCCAAACCCAAACCCTAACCCTACAAATATCCAACAAAACCACCATAAATAAAGACATTCTTTTTTTTTAAAAAAAAGGAAGAAGAAAACATTACAATTCACTTTCATCATCATCTTCCTCCATTATATATCGTCTATTCCCCCACTCCCTAGTACTAGACCTCCTTACCCTCCCCACCTCTTCTTCTTCTTCTTCTTCTTCTTCTTCTTCTTCCTCGATACTCTCTTCTACATTGTTACTATTTCCAAATCCAAACTCAGCATTAAATTCATTAACACCCTCCCCCCACAAAACCCTTCTCCTCCTCCTCAGCACCCTCATCGTAGGTTCCCCAATCCCCCTCTCATTACCACTCCTATTATTCCTCGAACCATTTCCCTCTCCTTCTTCGCCAAGCACGTGTACAATCAAAAAAATCGCGAAATTGGGGAACGCAAAAAACCTCTCTCTATCTCCTCCTCCTCCTCGTCCACCTTCCTCGCTATCCTCGGCCAGAACGCTAAATAAATCGCCCAAATCCCTCTCTCTCTCCATTCTTCGCCAGTCTCTCAGTCTGTCTGGATTCGCCTCGGACGGCCTGGCGTCAGGATGAGCTTCCCTCGCATGCTTTCTCAGTTCCGCGTACGTTCCGTTAAATTCACACGATTCGGAGGAACAACTTCGCAATTTCGAGTTCATGTAGTTTCTTGCGGGTTCTTCCACTATATAACCCGTCACTGACCCGCGACACAATGGACAACACAATTTCTTCACGTCTTTTTCTTCGCCTTCGGTATTATTGTTGTTTGTGTCGTTATTATCGTTTGATTTGTTGAATTGATCGAGGCAGTTCGAGTGGCGATAGCTCGTGTTGCACATGAAGGGTTTGCACCCGTTTTGTTTTGAATTGCATTCGAGGAGAACAGCATTGTGAGGATGGTCCATGCAGACTGGGCAGCGAGCCTCGTCCCAATCTTTTTTGTCCTTTTGTGTGATAACGGGTTCGGGTCGGGTTTGGGTAGAGTGGATCCGATTTGGGTTGGATGAGGAAGAGGATCCTGTTTGGTACGGGGCAGGATAGGGGATTTTGCCTCTTATTTCCTTTGGCATTTTGGATTTTGTTGGTAATTAGATTAGAGAAATCCGAAGAAGAAAACTTGTGCTTGAATTTGAAATAACTGAAACGAGAGAAGTAAAGATGATTAGTAAAGACGAAAAGTGCAAAGAGAAAGAATGAAGTAAGCTTCAAATTCATTGATTAAAAGTTAGGAGAAGGGTCTTAATCACTAAATGAATATCAATTTAAGTTTTTTTGTTGCAAAATTAAACCTATGGACTTTTGCCCTTTTCAGAAAAAAAAAATGAGAAATTTTTAATTAACTTAACAATTAGCATGAATTGGGATTCTAAAAATATACTACAACAGAAGAAATTGATGGCCAGATACTAAATTAAGCAAACCACAAGTTCGCAAAAGACCCAAAATCAGAAGAACCCAAAACGTAAATTTAAATTTAACAAAATACATCAAAGTACATCCTTCGGACCTTCACCTGACTGACAAAACACGAAAGAACCCAACAATTAAAAAACCAAAAACGGAGATCGACCAAGAACCAGATCAAATGGAATTCACTAAATCGACCCATTACAAATCCAATTCTCGAAAATACTTTCAATTTCACGACAAAAATAAATAAATAAATTACTTACTTCAACTATTAACAGATCCAAAATTCACGATGTGGAACCAGTCGAATTAAGACGAAGTAGTATTAGCCCGAAATTTCCGGTCGTAGAGAAAAACAGAACAAAAATTCAAAATTAATTAGGGCTACGAAATTCAATAATTTATCTGTGGAGGAAGAAACAAAGAAAAAGGAACCCTGACGTGGCATAAGACGTATATTTATACGGTTTTCTTAGTGCTTAACGTTCTTGCTCATGGCGGCGAGAAATTAATTTATCTTGTCTATAATATTTCTGTGATAGTTTATATGTAACAAAATATGATGCGGTTTGTAAAGTCGGTTTAGAACATATAGCAAAGAACCGCCACACGTAATGAAATGAAGACAAGGCTTGTACTTTTAAAATAATCATAGTTGAAATTGAAATTGAAATTGAAAATCCATATTGGGTTTGTTTGATTCGAGGGATTTTGGTGTAAATCTACATTGAAATCCTTGATTATACTCAAATTCTTTGTTTGATTTGTGATGTATTATATTTGATCCTTCAAATTCTTATATTTTGTCGTCCAGTTAAAAAAACAGGATAACAAAATATACGGACGAAACTTATCCCTGTATTTCATCACTAGCGTCATTCTTATCTTTCTCGTTAATGGCTCTCTCAATCTTGCCAAACTATTCGTCCATCTCTTTCTCTCTCACTCTAATTAGGGCTACAAACGAGCCGAGCTCGAGCGAGCTGTGCTTGAGCTTGGTTCGGAACTTACTCGAGCTGGCTCGGCTCGTTTAGAATTATGGTTTGAGCTAAAAAAAAGCTCAAGTTCGGCTCGTTAATTCGAGCTAATTCGGATCAGCTCAATTAAAAGAACAACTTGAATTTTAATTATAAAGATTGTAACAATTGCGAATAAACAAAAAATATTCTAGATACCAAAATATCTTAAAACATAACAATAATAAATCAAACATTCAACACAAAACACAAAATAAGATTTTGGCTTGGAATTATTAATTTGTCTTGGTTAATTAATTTTTTTTATTTTAGGACTTAAGTTGTAATCTGACTTGGAATTATTAAGGAGATAAAAAATTTCTTTGTAACTTTTTCTAATTATAATAATATATATAATATGAATTAATTATGATAAAAGTATTTAATATTTTAAATCAAGCTCGAATTATTTTCGAGCTTCATACCAGCGAGCTGAGTCTGGTTCAAGTTCGGTTCGATAAGCGTTCGAGCTAGTTCGACTCGGCTCGATTAATTTCGAGTTAATATCGAGCGAGCTATTGTCGAACTATTATCGAGTCAAGCTCGAACGAGCCACCAGCCACGAGCTAAAGTTGCATTCCTAGCTCTAATTTTCTTCAATGGTGTCGTCTCTCTCTAGCTCCTCAATTCGGGTGCTGACAGTCCTCAAGGTCTTCGCCATTTTTCTCTCGCTCTAAATCAAGTGAAATGTTACCATCTCCATCTACTTCGAGTGACTGGTATCATCTCTTTCTCTCTCGCTTTAATTTTCTTCAATGATACCATCTCCATCTACTGTAATTAGGCGGAATCCTATTCTCTGACTAGTACTTACTTTGTCAGTTCATTTCTAAATTTTGTATTAATTAGGTTGAATTTTATATTATAATTATTCTCCAATAGTTCAATTTAAGACCTTTTTGTACAATTGTTCACAAATTAGCTCATATATCTAGATTACTTGCATATCAATTCAGATACTTGTGAGTTTAGCTAATTAGGGCTAATTAGTGTTTTCAATTCTAGGTTAAATCAAAAAAGTCACCTTGCGAAAACATATCTAATCATGCGTCATCACCAATTTTGCCTAATTCTGACGAGGTGAGACTTCAATTCTCGATTTATGTCTTTCAATTACTTTATATTTCTTTTGAATTTGGATTCCTGAATTTGCAGCTAATAATCATGTTGCCGGATGCCACATATGTCACACTGAAATTTCATCGAGCAAGTTCCATGCATCCAAAGAGAACCCCACATTCAAATGTTATAGTTTGAGGTAAATATTATTATTAATTAGCGCTAAGCCTGATTTCATGAATTCTCGAAAACATTTCATGCAATTAATTTGAATTAATGAATTCTCGATTTATATTTCGTACAGTGAACGGAGAAAGGAGAAGTAGCACCAAAATATGTACTGCAGACATTCAGTTTCGACGGTAACGTAACTCTCCAGGAGGATTTGAGTTAGTTCAATATTGAATATAATAATGATTCTCCTATTGTTGATCTTATTTATCATGGGAGTTTATTTGAATGTAATTGAATTTATCTGGGGTATTTAGTAGTTACAGTGTATATAAAAATTAAATGTAATTGAATTTGTTTTAGTAATGAAAATTTTGATTATGTGATTGTGGTTTTGCAATTGGCTAAACTCTTTTATTTTTTGTATGTAATATATTGTTTTAATTTTTAATCACTCTTGAATTGAAGATGTTATTTTGTAAATTTAATTTGTGATTTATAATCTATAAAAAGCTTGTTTAAAAAAATAATGTGATTATGTTTTATCTAATCATTTATCATAATAACTAACATAATTGAAAAATCCAAAATCTTCCAAGACAAATCAAACAACAAATTTTTATATACATGATATTGAAATCCAACAAATCAAACAACTAGCATGGATTGTAAAATACAGGGATTATCAAATACATGTATATGATATATCCATGTATTCTAAAATTCATCAAATTAACATGATGTGTTTCTAACTTTATACACAAGTGATTCTTAACAAATATTTTAAAAAAAATCAATGAAAAAAAATAAAAAAGGAAGTTTCTCAAAATACCTTTAATTCTTCTGAATATTATCAAAAACCTCCTCATTTTAAAGATTCCTACAAAAATCTACTATAAATTATATTAAATTTTTTAATCCCTATGAACTAGGACTGTGAGTATTGTTTGAAGTTCCATGTGCGTTCGAGTTTGATTCAAATTCATTCGTTGATTGTTCGTTCAATAATCGTTTGAATTTTCATCAAACATGTTTGGTTCGATTCGATAAGAAACGAATCGAACTCGGACACAGATGAATTCATGAGTACATGGAATTTACTTAATATGAGTAAATATATTTTCTATGTTTTCTTGAAATTATTGGTTAAGATTCGTATTTTTTTAATTATTGGGTTTACATTTTATGGATATTATTTTATTAATAAAACATAAATGAAATGGATTAACTTTGATATGTATTAGTTTATATATCGATGGCACGCTCCAAAATCAAAATGTGACTGCTGTATATTATTAACTATAATTAAGGATATACGAAGCACAAGTGTCATTTTAGTTTCTCAAATGTCTTCAATTTCGCACCTATGATAAACATACTTCAAACAATAAATGGTTGAGCTTTAAACCTATTTAACCTGTTTTACAATCTTGACCCATCTTCTCTACACAATCGAATTTACTAAAAATATAACAAATTAAATTAATATTTATTATTAAGAAAATAAGATTTGTAAAATCTCAAATCCACTTCTCATTTGAAGGTTTAAATTTTTTAAATAAAATTTAGATCGTCCTTTGAGAGTTTCGGGGTTCACGTCATGGGATTTTCTACGTTGTAGACATTCGAATATCACGTAAATATGAATGAGTTGTCTAAGATCACTGCTTAGGATGACCAAAAATACTAATTGTATCTTAAAATTCGCTCATCAATCAAAATATTATTTTCTTCTTTTAATCATGACTTATTTATAAAATAACATACACATATATATTACAAGAAACAAGCATTAAAAATCATCAATTCAATGCAAAACAAAATATTACTTCCTATGAAAAGAACCGGTAAATATAGAAAAATCTGATTAACTTGAGGATTGTGTGGTCCAATAACAAACACCGAATTAATCGATTACGACTCCTGAAGGATCAAGAAAAAAGAAAAATTGAAAATAAACGGATGATGAAAGAAATATTTCTGTTTTTTTTTTTTAAATAATAAAGTATCTACGGAGAATGAATGAATAGATCTGAATAAATAAGGGCAATTTACAAATAACTCCCTAACTTTTCTTGCATTTACAAAAATCCCCTAACTTTTGAGAAACTCCAAAAAAAATCCTACATACAAGGTTTTCTTTTCAATTACCTCCCATAGGAATATTTCATGGTATTACAAAGTTTTTGGACCAAAATATATCTCTATTTTTCATCTTTAAATTTAATAAACATATTTTGTATTATTTTATTAATTTAAAATAATTATAAATATTTTTTAACATATACTAATTTTAAAAAACTATATGTCACATACATAATTTTATTTATTCTATATTTTATCTTAGAAAACTAAAATTAAATAAAAATAAGATATAAAAAATATTCCTGAAAATATCTTGACAAATTAATATTACTCTAGTATTTAATTTTAATGTTAAATATTTGTTAATAAAAAATAGTTACTAAATATCATTTTTTACCAAATTAGCAATGCATTAGTGAATATCAAAACTAGCATTAAAATAATATTGCCGTTAGTTCTAATTTCAGCATCTAATTTTATTTCAGCAGTTTGTTTTGTAATAATTATTTTTATTAACTATTAACAAATTAGCTAATGAAATCAATAGTTGTTAATAAAAATAGTAAATAAAAACTAACTACTGAAATAAAAATAATTACTACAAAACGAGCTGCTGAAATTAAAATAGTTGTTGAAAATAAAATTAGCGGCAATATTACTTTAATCCTAGTATTAATTTTCATTCATTCATTGTTAATTTGGCAAGAAAATTTATTCGATAACTATTTTTACTAATAATTATTTAACATTAAAATTAAATACTGAAATAATATTAATTTGTCAAGATATTAACAAGAATATTATTTATGTCATACTTTTATATAATTTTAATTTTAATATTCTATGATAAAATATATAATAAATAAAAGATTAAAATTATGTATATGACATATAGTTTTTTTAAATTAGTATATTTTAAAAAATATTTATAGTGATTTTAAATTAATAAAATAATACAAAAATATGTTTATTAAATTTAAAGATAAAAAATAGAGGGGTATTTTGGTCCAAAAAAATTGTAATACCATGAAATACCCCTATAAGGGGGTAATCGAAAAGAAAATCTTGTATGTAGGGGTTTTTTTTAGTTTCTCAAAAGATAGGGTTTTTTTTGTAAATTCAAGAAAAGTTAGGGGATTATTTGTAAATTTCCCAATATATATTAATGATCTCTGTGGAAATGAAAGGAAAACATAATTTGCAACAAGGCCCCTTAATATTTTAGATTTTTAATTTTTCTAATTGGCGGATAATGACAATTGGACAATTGGAGGAAAGAAATTGGGCCATTAGGATTTCTTGGACAAATTATTAATATGGCATGATTAGGTAACTACAAAGAATCTTTTGATTTTGAATATATTATTATAAGTAAATAATTTAAGGCATAAACAAGTAATTAATATTGAATAAGTATGTTCAACATAGTAATAGTAAAAATACCTAAATGTCTTATTTTATTTTATTTTATTTTGATGTGTTACAATCGAATGAAGTGAGCTGTTCGAAATTTTTATGAACCGGATTCAAAAAGAAAAAAAGTGTTCAAAACTAATAACGAATCGAACCGAACTGGAACATGATTTGGTTCATTCCAATTCGATTCTTTAACCCTACTATGGACTCATGGGATTAAACTTAACTATCACATATAATATAATATTTTTTTAACCAAAATATCTCCATTGTATTTTCTATTTTCTTTTCTTTTATTCAATTGAAAGTAATAAATAAATGAAAAATAATGTTTTCAACATAATAATATAATAATAGTTCGAACATATTTTGTAATATTATGTGCATATTTATTTATTGTTTTGAATTGAGTATTATTTTTATTTCATTATTTTGAATTGAGTACTATTTTCATATTTATTTTTAATATAATATTGATAAAAATAATAATACTTGATTATAAAAATTAAGATACTATTGTACGTGATATATAGATATATAATAATTAAATAATAAATGATAAATGATATCTTATGCAAAATAATATTATGGTTTACATAAATTATTAAAATATATTGTTGCTATAATATAATTTCATAAAATTAAATTGTGCATCCTAACATAAAATAAAAAAATATATGAAACTGAAATTATGTTGAAAATATTATTTTTTTCTATTACTTATTACTTTTAGTTGAATAAAAGAAAAGAAAAGAGAGAATGTAAATATCATAATATAATAACGAACGTACTAGTTAACTTCAAGGGGAGTTCTTCACAAAGCCCCTAATTTTTCTACAGAATTATCAAAAAAACTTAACCTTTTAAAACAAATTGTGAAAATATTTTTGTATAATAAATATCATAATATTATATTAGGAAATATTATATTGTATAATAATATTTATTTATTAGTTATAGAATTAATAAACATATAAAACAAACTGTGAGAATATTTTGGTTCAAAGAAGAAAAAATTGGATGGAAAACTAAAGATAACGCTATTATGGGGGTGAAAGATATTTGCACTCAATTTCTGAGGGGTTTTTTAAGGAATCTAAAAGCTAAGGAATTTTGGTAATTCCCAAATAAAAGTTTTTTTTTTTTTTAAGAATTCCCCTAATCGGAATACTTTATTTTGTGTCCATTTTTTTAACAGTATTATTACACCACATCATCGTATTTATTTTAATTGTTATATTTGAAAGGATATGTATTAAGATGGAAGAAAAAATATATACGATAAGAAGTAATATTGGATATTGCATCAAAACTGTGAAAAGACAGTTTTATACTATGCGTTCAAACGATTGGTTCAATCGTTCAAACGAATAGGTATAAAAACAAACGGTTTATATAGTTTTGTCTGAGAAACTAAAATTTGTTTAAATACATGATGCATTTTCGTCAAAAATTACAATTTTCAGTTTTTCTTATTCATGTATATATAAGTTCCAGAGTGTGTCTCTCTCTGACCAATTCATTTCTCAATATCTGGAAGTAAGATAAGAAAGAGAAACAGGAGACAAATAATAGTTGAGTTTGTGGTGAGAAAAACACAAAAGGACTCAATGACTGAACTACGACAATCATCGACTCTCCGCGAAGACGAATTCAAGGTGGATTAAGTGTCGAGATCTTCAAGTGAGAAGATTGATGATCCAATAGCAAGAAATTCAACTGGGAATAAGAAGAGCAAGACGTAAGTTTAACACGTCAACCCTACGTGTTCGACTCTTGTGGAATCGAGGTATACTTCATAACTTTTCTTTCATACACAAGATTGATTGAAACGAGATCCTAGAATTTTGGAAAGTCTCGCATGTTCCGCTCGCCCATGCATAGTACACGGGTACGAAAATTTCCAACAATATTATGAATACGACAAAATATAAATCATTAATATTTTAGTCTTCGTATACCATTTTGTTGGACATCAATATTGAAGTTTCAATATCTTTTATGCAATTTTAAGAGTCAACAAAATGTTTTGAATGTTAAATACATTTTCAATATTTACTAGACCATTGCAATGCTAATATAATTTGAATTTTGATGTTTAATCAACCTTCATTTCGGTAATTGTTTGTTTAATTGTAGTTCCGATTATAATCAGGCTCGGTTAATTAATTGGGCCGAGTTGGCAATTGGCCAAGGCCGTCAAGAAAATAAGATCTGTAAAAAATAATATGTAGTTATATTGTTGAGTGATCGAAAATACAAAAGGCCTCCAGACACAATTTAATTTTGTTGTTATTGACTGAATTATTTTAAATGTTAAATATTAAATACAAATTTAAGTCAATTAAAACTTAGTCATGATATTTTTAATAGAAATCTCAGCTAAATTAATCTACTTATCACAACAACAATACATTGATTTTCTTACAAAATGGTCCAAAATATATTATGTATATTATGAGTTAACCGTATTAATATCTTATCATGACTTATATAATTATTGCAAATTAAAATAATCAATTTCATAACACAATAATCGTCGAAGACCTCCAAAAAAACCCAACCGATCCTGATTATAATTGAACCAAACTGAACATGTTCGAAGCGGAAATGAACCGAACTCGAACATAGAACATTTACTTCAGAATCCAATCTTCTAATCTCATAAATCTGAAATTCAACCGTCATATAATAATAATTCAGGTAACAGAGAGCTCGAGTGAATTCCAAACTTCAAATATAGAATCAAATTTATTCTAGGGTCAAATTAAACTAACAAACCGATTTACACCCACAAAACCGCTAACAAAATCCATCATTTCCCCCTAATACAACATTATCATTCACTAGTATAACAAGTACAAAAGGACCAAAGGGCAAAACCGTAATTTCCTAATCAAAAATATCATCGTCCTCGTCAGGAAGTGGTTGTGCCGCAGCCGCCGCAAGCTCCGCTTCATGCCTACAAACAAACACACATTATCATATATACCCTTCGAAAATAAAAAAATTACGAACAAAAATACGTACTGTTGTTGTGCGGCAATATCGATCTGAATTTCAGGAGGAGCCAAAGCAGGAGTCTCAACGAAATGCAGATTCGCATCACTGAATACGAAATTAGGGTTAATATTGAACCAAAATTGGGTTTAAAAAGTAGAAAGTGGTTATATTTCAAAATTACCCAGCGAGTTTTCTGGCGAGATAGAGAAAGGGTTTTTCGAAATTATAGTTACTCTTTGCTGAAATTTCGTAATATTGCAAATTCTTCTTTCTGTGAAATGTCACTTGTTTCGCCTTCACTTGTCTGTTTTTCACGTCCACCTTGTTACCGCATAGTACTATTGGAATATTCTCGCAAACCCTAAAAATGGAATATTGAGGTACAAAACAGAATATTGGTTACTAAAAAATTTGAAATAAGGGGAAATTTGTGAGGAAATAATTACCTGCACAGATCTCTATGCCAAGTTGGAACATTTTTGTAAGTGAGACGTGATGTCACGTCGAACATTACTATTGCACATTGTCCGTGTATACTGCATAAAATTAGTAATTAGTTTCTAAGTATACAGGGGTTTATATGAAATATTCAGAAAATATAAGGGGCTTTTGACAAAAATTTGTACTGGTTTTTGTTTATACTTACTAGTAGCCATCTCGAAGGCCCCCGAATTTTTCTTGGCCAGCAGTATCCCAGCAGTAAAAACGAATTTTACCGCAATTCGTGAAGAAATCAAGCGGGTGAACCTCCACACCAATCGTCGCTGAAAGATTCAAATTTTAATTCGAAAAGTCAAAAAAAGTTGTCGAATTTATGTAAGATTAAATTTTGATGCTTACGTTCATATTTCTTCTCAAACTCGCCAGTGAGATGCCTCTTCACAAATGTTGTTTTGCCTAATGGGTTAATTCATGAATTTAGTATTTGATACGGATTTAAAGAAAGACTAAGAATGATAATCATATATTTCGAAATTCAAAAAGATAAAACTGCGAAAAAAATTACCAGTTCCACCATCTCCAACAATCACGAGTTTGAAATTCGGATAATCCACTGTTTGCTGATTCGGCAATGCCTACATCAAACATAATACAATAATTACTACAAAAATCAGGAGACAAACAGAACACAAATACCCAACTCATGTAATCTAAAACAATCTAAAACCCCAAGAAAAAATAACTAAAAGATTAAATAACCTTCAAAAATCTTGGTTCTTACCATGAATGAGATCTTCGTGAGAGATAATCCAAGGATGAAATATGAGGTTTAGAGGAGGAGAGATTTATAAAGGAAGTACCGAGTATTCTAGAGGTCTCCTCGTCTTTGTTTTTCCTTTTCCGCTCGAAATTATTGTTGGATTTTTTCTGAGATTTTTCTGCCAGTTTTGCTTTGTTGGAACGCAGGATTCTCCACTGTCCGATCAAACTTTCAGATCCTATGGTCGGCTTTAAACTGGGAACACGATATATTTCTATACTTATTACTTATTAGGCCTTTAAAAGTCCTACAAAAATAAGGTAAATTAAGATCTATTAAGCCCCTTTGTTTAATATTCTATTTTAGTTGGGCTTCTTTGAATAATGGGCCTGAATCAATATCATGACAATCTTTTGTGTGAATTATGATTTATTTTTACCATTTTTTTTATGAATTTCTTTACTATATAGGTTATTGGATTATTCATATTTTTCGATTGATCGATTGGCTCGTCGCGCGCGTGTGTTATATATATATATATATATATATATATATATATATATATAGAGAGAGAGAAATGCTAAATAGAATCCACAAAAAGAATCCACAAATCGAATCCAAGGACCAAAAAAATAATACATGTACAGGCGGAGGGGCCTGTTTATAATATGATCAAAATTTACAGACGGAGGGACCTTTTTGTAAATAAGCAACAATAGTCCTCTCCCTCGACAGACCTTCATCTCTCTTCCTCTCTCCTCTCTGAGGCGATTTAGGCGATTTAGGCGAACCTTGCTCCGTCGCGATCCTTCTTCTGTATAGGTCTCCGACGATTCACGATCCTTCTCCAGATCTGAGACTTCTTTTCTCTCGGCGATGGCGAACAAGAAGAAATGGCGATGGCGATGGCGACAAGAAGATTGAATCGTCTCTTCTTCTGGCCATAACGACGAGGAATCCATAGTCGATGAGGCGAGAAAACTCTAATCGATCCATGACAGATGATTTGTTGTTTTCTTCTTCTCATGATAAGGTAACTCTTGCTTGTGTAAATTTGCAAATTCAACTGTAAATTTCAATTTCAATTGTTGAATTTGCAAATTTTGCTTCGGTTTTCGAATCCGAAATGGAATTCTCTTCCAATTAGCCCGAATTATGTACTAATTACTTTCCCAATTAGCCCCAATTCAGTCTCAATCATGCAATTCAACTCAATAATGTTTCAATTGCACATTTAGACCTCAATTGAGTTCTAGCTAAGTTCTGATTGTGCAAATGAGCATCAATCAAGGCTCGATTTATATATATTTGACCTAATTTTTTTTTTAGATAAATGCAGATGCACTTGCATTGGTGAGGCGAGATATACCGATTGGGATCTGGCCGGTGAATCCCGAGTTGGATAAGTTCAGATAAGTGAGATTTGGAAAACGTTCGAATCCAGTTTGTGGAAAAGGAATTTTATTGAACAGGTTGTAGGCGAGGCTGAGATTCTCGAGCGAGTTGAGGTTAAAGAGAGATGGTTCAAGATTGAGTGAGGTCACTCCACCGGTGAACCGATCACATTTGACTCCTTGTCCCTAGTCGCGCCCTCCTTCTCCCTATCGAACAGGTTAAAGAGAGATGTATTGTAATTGTGATATTGAACTTTAAATGTGACTGTAATTGTTATATTTTTCAGTTTTATTAAAATCTTGATATTAATTATTTTTTATCGAAGACGTGATGATTTTTGTAATATTTATTTGAATTACTTCTAATTCTTTTCCTGTGACATGTGAGTGATACTTTTTAGAATTAATGTAGTAAATTCAGGCAATTAACCATTATTATATATCAAAAAACTACAATTGGTATAGTTTGTATTATTCTACTGAATATATCTGAATATTATAAAAAGAAAATTTGAATACTTGTACTAGTTATTGTAAAATATTCTCCAAAAATATTAGTTTAACATACTAAGAGAAAATAACTATTGAATACTAAGAGAGGAAATATTTCATCCAAAAAAAGTTCTCAATATATATGATTGAATTTAACAAAAAATGTTCTCAAAAAAACTTCTCAATACATGAATTTAGCAATATTTCATCGTAAAATATCTGAATATTATAAAAAGTTCTCAAAATGATTGAATTTAGCAATATATATGATTTAATTTACCAAAATATATAATTGAATTTAGCAAAATATATGATGGAATTTAGAAAAATATATGATTGAATTTTTAAAAATATATGATTGAATAAAGCAAAATATATGATTGATTTTTGCTAAATAAATTATTGAATTTATTTATATATACGATTAAATCTAGCAAGATACACGATCGAATATACAAAATATATGATTGAATATAACAAAAATAGCAAAATATATGAATCATTGTACACAGATATATGATTTAATGTAGATAAATATACGATTGTAATCTAGCAAAATACATTTTTGGATTTAAAATTAAAATAATATAAGGACTTAAAAATAACAAAATAAACACACGGATGGACTACTTTGTAAAATATACTTCTGCTATTCTTTCAAATCTTTCTTCTTCCAACATACCCGCCTTTGTTCTTATTGTTCGCTTCCTCGGCGATCTCATTGATGCTGTCCATCCCCGATATCGGCCGTGCTCGCCTTCGCCGATCTGAACCGATCTGAGCTCTTATTGTCATTGAAATTCTCTTAACGTTGCTCCCAGATCTTAACCTTCAGAATTCTTTTACAGGTATTCTACTTTTGAAATTTTAAATTTTAATTACTGTTTAAAATCTAATAATTTTTCTGATATTAACAAAATATAATTAGTACGATCAAATTCTACTATTCTAAATTACATTTCTCTTCTGTTTTTTTTTATTTACATTCATTGATATATCATCTTGTTATATTTAATCATATATTTTTGCTATTTTTGTTAGATTGAATCATATATTTTGTTAATTCAATCGTGTATTATTCTAGATTCAATTGCATATTTAAATAAATTCAATATATATTTTGCTAAAATCAATCATATATTTTGCTAGATCAATCATATATTTTGGTTGATTCAAACATATATTTTGGTAAATTAATCACATATTTTGCTAATTCAATCATATATTTTGCTAGATTCAATCATATATTTTGGTTATTCAATCATATATTTTGCTATATTCAATCATATATTTTGCTTAATTAAATCATATATATTGACAAATTATACTATTCTAAATTACATTTCTCTTCTGTTTTTTTTTTATTTTGCAGAATGTCTACTGGCTCGAACAACGATCTGCTCAATGTTAACAATCCAATTTTACCAATACAAGAAGCTTCGAAAGAAAATGATAACTTCAGTACCAACGGAGTTGATCAAGACGAAACATCTGATATTGGAAATTCAGAAAAACCTGAAATTAATCCTCATGAATTCATTCAACCAGAATTGAAGACAGAATACATACCAGTTCTTAACATGAAATTCCCTTCTCTCAAACATGCCGAAGATTTCTACTACCGGTATGCCTATAATGCCGGTTTTGGTATAGTTAAGAAAGGTGGTAGTGACAAAAGCCAAAAAAGATCTCGTCAATTATTCAAGTGTACCAGAGAAGGTTCCCCAAATCACAAATCTGATAAATTGGTAATGTATAGGAGGAGGCTCGACGTCAAAATTAATTGCAAAGCAATGGTGCAAATCACACCATTTGGTGATGACATTAATGGTGAATGGTATTACAAATCTGTAAATCTGGATCACAATCATGAACTCACACCAGGAATGTCACATAAATTCAGATGCTTTCGTTCATTACCAATGTTTATAAAAAGGCAAATTGAAATCAATGAAATAGCCGGTCTATCTGTTGAAGCTAACGTCAATTCAGTCATAGCAATTGGAGGTGGTTCAGAAATTTCATGTGGTTTTACGAAGAAAGATGCCAGAAACGTAATTACAAAAATAAGAGCTGCTAACCAACCAAAAGGAGATACCAAAGCTCTCTTATCTTATTTTCAAAATAAACAATTGGCCGATCCAATGTTCTTTTTTAAGGTTGATTTCGATGATGATGATTGTCTCGAAAGGGTTTTCTGGGCTGATTCATATTCACGACAATCTTACAAGTACTTCGGCGATGTGATTTCCTTTGATGCAACATACATGACTAATAGGTATTCTTTAATATTTTCTGTAATTTATAATAATTTATATGACCATTAGATTAGATAATGAGGTAGCAAACTATAATCTTTTGTTTTCTGAAAACCTATTATTTATAGCAAAATATACGATTATTATAATCAAAATATATGATTGTATTTAACAGAATATACTAAAAGTTTTTATTCTCTTTTTTTATAGGTATGGCATGCCTTTTGTTCCATTTGTTGGTGTTAATCATCACATGAATTCAATTATCATGGGTTGCGCACTTGTTGCAACAGAAACAACAGAAACATATGAGTGGATATTTAGAACATTTATTCAATGTATGTCAAATGAAGCACCGAAAACAATTATAACTGACCAGTCACCCTCGATGAAAATAGCAATTAATAATGTAATGCCCAATACAAAGCATCGTCTTTGTATGTGGCATATACTAAAAAAAATTGCTGACAAAGTTGGAAAAAAACATGATGCATCCGATGACATATGCAGTATTGTGAAGCATTCAACTACTCCTGAAAAATTTGAAGAAAATTGGAAGGCCGTATTAGAGCTTCATAATTTGCAAGGTAATTTTTACGTTAATTTTAATTTGTCCAATTAATTTCATTTTTTCATATATATTTTTTATTTTTTGAAAAGATAATAGATGGCTCAAACAATTACACAACATAAGGGAAGAATGGGTGCCAGCTTATATTAACGACCATTTTTGGGCTGGAATGTTATCTTCTCAGCGTAGCGAATGTATGAATTCCTTTTTCGACCAGTATGTGAATTCAAATACTGGTGTGTCCTTATTTGCCAAGAGATTTGATATTGCTCAAAATCGAATTATTGAAATTGAACTCAACGCTGATAACATGTAAATATCATTTTTAACATAATATTCTAATCATTTTGGCATATTATATAAATGTTAATTTAATAATTTTTTTTAATAACAGACGTAGAACTGGGAAACCAAGACTAATTCATGGCACCCCAATAGAGCACCTATTCCTTGAAGAGTACACTTTGAATGTGTTCCGCAAATTTCAAGACCAGCTGGTAATAATGGCTTTATTGAGTTTTGTGATCGAGGATGAATCTGATAATATTAAGAAATACAAGGTTGAAAATACAAAAACTCACAACGATTTCCTGGTTTCATTTAATATCGTCGACAAGACCGTCAAATGTGAATGTCGGTATTTCGAAACTACTGGAATTCTCTGCTCGCATTGTTTAATGGTATTCAGAGAAGAAAGAGTTGAAACTATTCCTCAAATATATGTAATTGATAGGTGGAAAAGGAATTTTAAACGGACGCATTTGAATAATAGATCTTCTAATTTGGGAAATAATACAGACAATGATGGGATTAATGCGAATTATTCAGATTTACACCCTATTTTTCTGGATTTGGTTGAATACTCAACTCACAACAGGAAGTTAAATTCTTTAGTTAAGGATGGTTTAGTTGCTTTACGTTTATCTGTCTCCAAATCTCTACCTACAAATCGAAAGAAACCTTCCTGTAGTACGAATAATCAAGAAAAAATACCATCTCCAACATCTCAGAATTATCAAAACCCTAAAACCAAGAATAAGAAACGTGGTAGACCAAAAAGAGTTCGAGATATGTCTGAACGAAATAAGCAAATTCAAATATTGAAGGAAAAGAACAAAAAAAAAATTGTTGAGGAGAGTGATGATGATTCCGAATAAATTCTCATTAGTTAAGTTCAATTATATTTTTTTTAACCATTAATTTCATTAATATCAACTAATGATATTATTTTTTTTTTAATTTTGCAGGTTTTAAATAAATTCATACAAGACTGATATAATTGAATTCTTTCAAATTCCTCTTATTTCATTTTTGTAAAAAACTATTTTTTTTTTGTTCTAATGAATTAATAAGCATTTGTGTACAAACATATTGTTGGATTTATCAAAAAATACGATTTACTTAGCAAAATGTACGAATAAATCTATTAAAATATGCGATTGAATTTTCAAAAAACTAGGTAATTATCCGATGAACATCATCATTAATTTCATATAATTCTTAAACTAATACGATTAAATATAACAAGATATATTACCTATAATATGTGATGAAAAAAATTATTTATTTTATACAAATCAGAAAAATATATTTGATTTTACCAAATATACGAATTCAATTAGCAAAATATACAATCGGATTGAGCGAAATATGCGATTGTATTTAGCACAATATACGATTAACTATATTAAAATATTCGATTGAATTTACCAAAATATAGGTAATTTTCCGACAAACATGATCATTAATTTCATATAAATCTGAAAAATAATACGATTAAATTTAACAAGATATTTGATGAAGTAAGTTATTAATTTTATACAAATCAGAAAAACATACTATTGATTTTATCAATATATGAATGAAATTAGCAAAATATACTATTAAATATAGCAAAATATACGATCTAATTTCATTCATAAATTAAATGCATGTAGACATGTAGACATATTAAGTACAAACAGGAGTTCAAATAAAAACATGCATTACTTTATGAAAACATGCATTACTTTATGAAACCATGCATAATTTCATTCAAACCATGCATTATATATTGCTAAAATAATATCATCACACTCTCTCTTACTGGCACTCTAAACTCACAATCCCTCGTACACTCTAAACTCTAAACTCACAATCTCTTGAACACTCTAAACTCATAATCTCTCTCACACTCTAAACTTACAATCTCTCGTACTTATCTCTAAACTCTCGATGAACAAAATGAAAAACAAAGAAGTTTACAGCTCTAGCGACGATGATTTCGTTCCCGAAGAAGAAATTCCTACCGAGCTTAGAGGCGAAAAGAAGCGAAACCCTAAAATTAGAAAGAATGAGAAGAAAACGATGCCGAAAAGGGGCGAAATTAAGGAAAAAGCACCACGTAAAAGAGGTAAATTGCTACTTTCAATTTCAATTTTTAACACTCCTTTCTGCCATAATAACACCTGTTATTTTCTCTGTAATAATACCTGTTATTTTGTTCATTTTATAGAAGAATTGGCTAAAACTAAATGCTACCCAAATAAGATTGAAGAATTATATTCGTATTTTAAAAATAAAAACCAAATATCTCCTCAAATCGTTCAAATTCTTCGTAAAACCCCTTTCTGGCATTATTTTGATCACATGCCTGAAATAAATTCTTGTCAAACTTTATTGTCTGAAATTCTCGATAGGATCAATCCATCCACTGGTCACTTAGTTTGGAGTATAGGGGACGATAAAGTAAATATACCATTTACCCAGGGCGATGTTTCCGAAGCTATAGGTCTAGCCAATTGTGGTCATGAGGTCAAAATTTCTAGGCACAAAAATAATGAAAAAGTTCCAAGGTCTTTAATTTGGGAAAAAATTTTCGGGTCAAAAGGATGTATTCAGATTACTGAAATCCGTGACCAAATTGATCAAATTTTCCAGAAGGTTTCTAGAAATGATGAAGATGATAAAGATGTTGTATCTTTACTCATCATGCATTTATTTTCTGTCTTTCTCTTTCCCCTAAAAATACAACATGTTCCAATTCAATTCTTCCAGTATGTTGACGAACTCGACGATTTGAAAGAATATAATTGGTCTAGAGAAGTTCACCAGTATATTAGCACCGATTTGATCAAGACTGCTCAGACTATTCAATCAGGAAAACGCGCAGATTTTTTAGGATGTTCTGTAGCCCTTATTGTAAGTATTTCATTTGATATTTTTTTTAATATAATCTAATAATATATTTTTAATTAAAATTATTATTTTAATTTTTAGGTTGGTTTCTTTTGCCGTATCGAATCAATACCAACAGATCTAGTACTATTTTCTGGTGGATATCCAGCGTACTATAATTATAACCTCAACCAGAAAATCAGACGTGATACAATTTCAATAATGTTTCGAAATTGCTTATCAAATTGCATCAATACCGATATTGATAGAAAAGTACCTCTTATTGATCTGATTATTTCATCAGAATCCATAAAAAAACCAAAAACTCTGAAGAAACCATCATTAATTCCTTATAAGTCTCCTCCCTGTCCTTCCAAAAGAAAGAAACCCGATGATTCGAAAACAGGCCCTCTAGTCACAAAAAATTCCTCTTCTAGTCCCAAAAAAAAAGTTACTACAAAGAAGTTTTCCAGAAGAATAACAAAAGAACATCAAATTTCTGATAATTATGCTGCGGAGATCCTAAAAGATGTTATTGGTGATATTGCGAATAATATCCATCAAGATGCAATTTCTGAAAATATAGGTAATTGTTATATTTTGTTTTTAATATTTTTAAATCATTAAAAATTCATAAATTTTATGTACAGGGTCAAAATCTGAACTACTTGCAGTCATTCCTTCTCCTTTGCTTTTTGACTCTGCCGAGAATGTCAATATTCCTCCTCAACCAATGAAGTTAGCAGGTAAATTTCTGACATTCCAATGTAATTTGTGTAATCTTTTTAAAATAAACACTTAATTTATTTTTATCTTAATTCTGTAGATCCTCCTTCAGTGGAAGTTTTACAGGAAAACCAAGCTCCTTCTATCGATATAGGTAATAATACCACTTATTCTTATCAAATATAATCATTAAAATATACAATTAATCAAAATATGTAACATATATATATTCTCATTTAATTCATTAGTATATCCCAAAAGGTTCTAATAATATATGATTGAAATTAGCAAAATTTATGATTGAATCAGCAAAAATATATGATTTGATTTTAGCAAAATATATGATTTAATATAGCAAAATATGTTAATGAATAGAGCAAAATATATGATCGAATATAGAAAAATATATGATTGAATATAGGAAATTATATGATTGAATTTAGCAAAATATATGATTGAATTAGCAAAATATATGATACAGTTAGCAAAATATATGATAGAATTTAACTAAATATATGATCTCATTTACTTACAGAACAAACTAACTCCGAAGACAAAATGAGCTCTGAAGATGAAGTCACCATCACAGGATCAACACACGATGATAGAGATGAATCTCGACTATCGTTTCATGAATTCTCAACAAAATATAATAAAGAAATTGACCAATATTATCTTTTGAGGATGCCACGAGAAAAATCTATATATACAACTTACTCTGACCCTTTCGATTCAAACCAAATTCTGTCATTTGAAAAACAACTTAACCCAATTCTCCTTGATTCGGTTCAATCAATTCTTCACAACATCCCAGATTCGAAAGTTGTATATGAACGCCGAACTTCCTTAGTCACCTGCGAAACAATGAAAAGTTTGTTAGATCCTACAAGTCTTCTAGTTGGATCGGTAAATATATATTTTCTCTTTTATTTTTTAATGATCAATATAAAATTAATTTACATTTGTATATCTTTTTCTTTAGGTTATTAGTATCTACATGCACCAGTTACATCGTGATTTGAATTTTCCTGACTATCCAAAGTGGACATACATGTCCAGACTTTTATGTAAGTTTCAATAGTATATTATGGATGAGTGGATTTTTTTTTTGTTTTTTTTTTTTTGAATTCTCCTTACCAAACCTCATAATATATTTATGTATTTATTTATATTTTTTTTTATGCAGAATATAATAAAGAAACCTATAAGCGCCGAATATTTCAGAGGACTCCCACAATTATTGAAAAATGATATCGAACAATGCGATCATTTGTTCGCAGTAATACATGCAAACCAAGATCATTGGATCTTGGCCCATGTAAATATGAAAACCAAAAAAATCCGAGTATACAACTCTTTGAAAAAAAATTATCGCTATGAAAAAGAAACAAAGACCTATCTCAATAAATTAATTAAATTCTTCAAATGGCGTACTTCAGACAACAAATGGAAGCCCATTAATAAAGTAACATGGGTTCCAAAGTCTGAAATAACCTTGCAAATCGGAGGGTGTGATTGTGGATTATATGTAATACGCTATTTAATTGCGATAATTACTGGTCAGAAACCAGTTTGGGACCAGGTAATCATATATATTTTTACTTCTTTAAATTATCAATTTTTTGTTTTTTAATACAATTTAATTTGCAGAATAATATCTCTAATGATCGAATATTAATGGCGTATAACATACTTTTCGATTTTGAGAACGAACAAAGATACCTTGCAATTGAAGGAGAACAACCTCTAATACCAAAACCTCCTCATCTTCAGAATTTTGATTCAGTAGAGTTTGTGAAACGTTTTGTTTAATGATGTAATAGTATTATGTAGTATGGCTGTTTTTTTTAGAATATTTAATAAATTAACTTAACTTGACAATATTGATTCAGTAGAGTTTGTGAAACACTTTATGTTGAGAATATTAAATTAATTTTTTTGTTGCTTATTTTTATAGTATATCTTCATAAGATAATTAATTATATTTCGCTAAATTCAATCATATTTTTTGCTAATTTAGTTAATATATTTTGATGAATTATATGAAATTAACGATCATGTTCATCGGATATTTAACTATATTTTGTTAAACACAGTTATATATTTTTGCTAGATTCAATCTTATATCTTCATAGATTCAATCTTATATATATATAAATTAAATAATATTTTTTTCTAAACTCAATCATATATTTTGCTATATTCAATAATATATTTTGCTAAATTCAATCAGATTTTTTGTTACATTCAATCATATATCTTGCTAAATACGATCATATATTTTTCTATATTCATTCATATATTTTTGCTAAACTGAATTATATATTTTGCTAAATTCAATCATATATTTTTGATAAATTGAAACATATATTTTGCAAATTCAATCACATATTTTTCCTAATTTAAATCATATAGTTTGCTAAATTGAATCATATATTTTATATATTCGATCATATATTTTGCTTTATTCATCATATATTTTTTCCCTCACAATTGAAATTAGGCCCATTAAGAAATCTCTTAAAACTCTAGGCCTATTTAGGCCCATTAAGAAATCTCTTAAAACTCTAGGCCCATTAAGATATAAACAATGTATAATATTTCTTCTTTTTATTTGTAAATCTAATTCATTATAATAAAACTTTTTTCTATAACGGAGCGGGTACGGAGATACGAATTCGTCGTTTTTTCTCAGATCCAAACCCTAGTTCCTCTTCTAGCGATCTCAATTCTTCCAGATTGAGTAATCCAATGCAGAACCAGATTGAGTAATCCAATGCAGAACCAAACGCCTTAAGAGCGAGAAGAAGAATAAGAAGAAAACGGGTAAAAGAACAGATCGAACAGCAGTACCAGATTTTGTAATCCAATGCAGAAAGAAACGATCAATTGTTCCATCGATCTCAGTAATGTACGTAAATCACAGCGTTTACTTCCTAAAGTTATTTCTAGCGAACCGACATCTAATAGAAAAAAACAAGGTAAATTCATTTAATTCAAATTATTACTGAATCTCGTACAAAAGAATTCTTTTATTGTTTTTAATTTTTTAATGAATTAACATTTATTCAGGAAAAATTATTACTGAATCTCGTACAAAAGAATTCAACAATGAATTTTCAGGTATTCAATTATAAAATTTAGTTAATTAAGCATCATTCAAATTAACCATTTTTAACAATATATTCTATATAATTTTTTTTTATTTTTTTACAGAAATTGTTACTAACAATACAGCTGTTAAGACAATGTGCATCCCTAAGTTAATTAAAGAGATTTATCAGAAAATTCCCAATCTAGATAGCCCAAAAATTATTGAAATTTTGCATTCCACACCTTTCTGGCACTTCTTTGAAGATATGCCAGAAATTCACGTGTCTCGTAGTTTGTTAAGCGAAATCATCTTAAAATTCGATTTGGATCTCAAAAAATTTCTATGGGATAAAAATTCAAATTACCAAATTTCTTTCACTTTGACACCCAACGATATTTCCTATTGTCTTGGACTTTCTAATTCTGGGACCGATGTTAACATAATTAGAAATAAAAGTAATGACAGTGTTTACAAGTCTGTTATTTGGGATAAATTTTTTCCAAATAATGCATCTATCGATAGAAAACAAATCCTTTCTCAGATTCAAAAAATCCTAGACCTAAAAAAAAAAATTCAAGAAGATTACAACAATGTTGTATCTTTACTTATCATGTATTTATTTACAGTTTTTCTTTTTCCACTAAAAAACGGTCACTTTCCAGTACAATTCTTCCCATATTTGGACAATTTAGATTTACTACATAACTATAATTGGTCCTGTGCTGTCCACCGTTTTATCATGAACGGAATAGGAAAAACCGCTTTAAAATTTCAACAAGGTAAACCTGCATATTTATCCGGATGTTCCACAGCATTGATTGTAAGTATTATATCTTAATCAATTTATTATTAAGTAAAGTACACAAAATATTTAACACAATATAATTCTTTGGTTTAAATTTCAGGTGGCATTTCTCAGCCGGCTTGAATCAATTCCCGAGCCTCTCACACAATTTTCTGGTGGTTATCCTGCATATCACAACTTCAATTTGATGGAATATACAAACCGTGAGAAAATCCGGGAATTATTCGAGAAAGTTTTGCCATGTACGATCAATACCAAAATTAATCGTAGAATTCCAAATTTGGATGGAATAATTCAACCTGAATTTATCAAGAAAGCCAAAATAACTTATCCCACAATATTTGGAAAAAATAAGGGTACAAGTTCTATGCTAAAACAATGTGATAAAAAACGAAGCAATGCTGGAAACAACTTGAAGAAAGAAGAAATTTCACCAGAGAAATTCTCACCAATTAACGGTAAAGATCTTAAAATTAGAAAATTAGTTTCTAATTTTTTGTATGGTTTCATTCCCCATTTGAGTAATTGTAAAATTTCTGTCATGCAAATAATATTTTCTTTAATTTACAAATAATAAAATTAACTTATATTTTTCAGTGGATCGCAAATCTAAAAAATTTCAAGTTAAAAGATGTGTCAAAATTGATCAATATGTCGATTCGCAGAACAAGGATACTTCATCTTCAAAACTTCCGTTAGGTTCGTACTGTTTCATTTAGATGTACTATTCTTCTCTACAAAAAATATTATAACTTTTATTTGAACAGATTGTCAAATTGTATTATACGACAATTCTTCATCTTCTCAAATGGTATTATACGACGACACTTTATCTTCAGAAGTACCATTAGGTTTGAAATTAATTTTTATTCGTCGTCATAATTTTAATTTAAATATTCCAAATTCAATTATTTATATTCCTACTGCAGCCACAGCAACAGATGAACTTTTTATTCGTCATCGTTATTAATCATTTTGATTTTTCTGTTTAAGGTAATTTTTGCTGTTTATTTTAATATATAATTTTTATTTTCATTTTAATATTAATTATTACTTTTTTTTTCATATATCAGAAAATATCAATTCTCTTCCAGAGGCAAACATCGTTAAACATCCAATCCCTTACCTCTACAAGCTTGAAAGAGAACAATCTCTGATTTGTTATGAAAAATAGTCTTTTAATTTTAATTTGCTTTTTATTTTTAATGTAATCTGAGACAATATTTTTAATACTCTAGTTCTAATACTTTTGTGAAAACATCAAGTTCATTTTAGTGTTTTGTTTATAGCTATGATGCCAAATTTAATCTTCAATATTCTTGTTATATTTTATCAATATCATCAAAATTCAAAAAATAATTAAATTTAGCAAAATATGTGATTGAATTTAGCAAAATATGTGATTGAATTAAGCAAAATATATGATAAAATTAAGCAAAATATGTGAGTAAATTAAACAAAAAATATGATTGAATTAACCAAAATATCGGATTCAATTTAGCAAAATTAATGATTGGTTTATCAAAATATATGTTTGGATTTATCAAAATATATGATTGAATTTAGGAAAATTAATGATTGTTTTATCAAAATATATGTTTGGATTTAGAAAAATATATGATTGAATTAGCAAAATATATGATTTGAATTATTCAAAATATATGATAGAATTTAGCAAAATATATGAACGAATTATCAAAATATATGATTGAAATTATCAAAATATATAATAGAATTTATCTAAATATATGATTGAATTAGGGAAATATATGATTGAATTAACAAAATATATGAATAAATATATTATTAATTTTGTTGGATTTAAGAAAATATATTATTTAATTTAGCAAAAAAAACACACGGACGCTCTACTTTGTAAAATATACTTCTGTTATTGTTTCAAAAGTAGAATACCCGCCGATCTTAGTCATTAACGATCTGAGATTTTATTGTTCTCTTCCTCGGCGATCTCAGTGATGCTATCCTTCACCGATCTGAACCGATCTGATGCTATCCTTCCCCGATCTCTTCCTCGGCGATCTCAGTGATGCTATCCTTCTTTTACAGGTATTCTACTTTTGAAAGTTTAAATATTATTTACTGTTAAAATCTTTCTAATAATTTTTTTGGAAAAAAAACAAAATGTAATTAGAAAAAATCAAAATATACTAATATGTTCAAAATATACTATTATAAATAACAATTATCTTTTGTTTTTTTTTTTATTTTGCAGAATTTCTACTCGCTTTTTTAGCTTATTTCTCGCACAAATTCTTCGTTGAATTATCTGCTTTTCTTTCGGTAATTAGAATTCTCATCTAACTATATTTCTTAAATTTTTTTCAATTTCAATTTCAATCCAATTTATTTTTTTTATTCGATTTATACAGATCTGTCCTAATCGTAGCAGTTTATTCAGGTCAAATCAATTTGTGCATCGATACCACAGGTCAAATCAATTTGTGCATCAATTTGTGCATCAATTTATGGATCGACAAATAGCTAAATCGCACAAAAAAGAACTTTACATTCAAGGTTAATTTTTCTTAAAATTTTATTTTTTCTAAACTATTTTACAGTAGTTTGATAAATTATATTTTTATTTCTTTTTACAGAAGCAGAATTTACAACTTCTTTAAAATCATCCTTAAAAAATGCTCTTTTAAATAACTTTGAAATTTCGAAAATACAAAAGAAAGTACGATTTAATCTACCCAGCGATCACTCCACATCTGGTACGTTATGTACTTATGTCATTATTTTATTGACAATACATTTAAATAAAATTATAATTATTAGCAAAATATATGATTGAATTATTCAAAATATATAATAGAATTTAGCAAAATATATGATTGAATTATCAAAATATATGATAGAATTTATCTAAATATATGATTGAAAATACAAAAGAAAGTACGATTTTTAAAATCTATTAATATCAATTTTTTCTTTATTTTCCAGAAATGAACCTCGTGGATACTAATTGTGCACCAAATCTTATGAATCAGTTTTTTTCTTCAATTAGCCAACAATTAACCGACGAACATTGGGATATATTATTCAATTTACCCTTCTGGCATTTCGTTTTCCATTTACCAGAAATGAACCTGTCCCGTGATTCATTAACCCAAATTCTGACATATTGGAATTATCACAACAAAATGTTCGTTGTAAAAGGAATAAATGTTCCTTTTTCTATTTCTGATGTTTCCTTATCGTTGGGTTTGATAACCAAGGGACATATATTGGAAACGACAACCCATAAATCCAAAATACCCAAATATTTTTCTCGAATACATGAATTGTATTTCCAGAATAATCAAACAATTACCCACCAATTTTTGGAACAAAAAATTACAAACCTTCTAAATAACGAACGAAATCCTCGCGATGTAATTTCATTGATAGTAATCTATATTTTTACTATGTTCTTGTTTCCACAACCTAATCAATACGTCCCAATCCATTTGTTCCATCTCGTCGATGATTTAGAATCTTTAAATATGATCAATTGGTCCAAAGCAGTACATGATGTCATAATGAATGATATACCATCATGTGCAGAATCTGTTAGTTTGAAGCAGCCTACAAGACTCGCTGGATGCACAATTGCACTTCTGGTATTGTAGCAAAATTTTGTTTCAAAATAATTTTTTTTATGAATCAAAATACCTCGAAAACTATTTAATAACATTTCTTTAATGAATTATTTTTCAGGTTTCTTTTTACGAACGAATTAACCCGAGACTTGTTAAATACACTGGAGGTATACCTCGTTATTATAACTGGAATTTGACCGAAAATCACAACAAGAAACAGGTTATTTCTATTTTAAATGAAATCAATGTGAGTAACATTCACAGCAAAATAGATTTGATAAAATCAAAAAATGAAGACCTAATATCAAATAATGGAATGTGTAAACAAAATTGGATCAATATACCAATTAATTTGGAACGAATTCGGTTGTCATCGCCAATATACAATAAAAGGAGAAAAATGAATCCAATTTATACTAATTCTCCTACGAACCAAGTCCTCTTACCTAACGACAAAAACCAAAACACACCGAAAAATACAATAACTACTGATTATTCATTAGGCGATCCCAGTTTTGATTTGGGTATTGATTTTTCATCTTTCGATTATAACCAAAATGAGAATCATCCAGAAACTTCAAATTCATACAAAACTCCAGAAAAATCCAAAGATTCTCCAACCCAAGATCTTATAATACTTGCTGATTTGACCGAAAAAAGAATATTCGGTGATAAAAGTCTTATCTCTGAAGCAATATCTGAAAAACCCGTAATTACTTTCTTTGATTTCAACTATCATTTCATCGTTAAAAATGCGGTCCCGTTTAAAAGACAACGTTACCGTGCTTATCACAGCCCCTATACCGATCCATTTTTGCATATTTCGAAAAAAGAAAATAAACCATTAAGCAAAAAATTCACTTTCCCTAATTCCAATTGTACTTCTTCAAAATTACAAAAAGAATTGGACAAATGGAGAAATACATTCCTCTCTTCTGATCGTTGGAACGAAGTAGTGTACTTCACACTTTCAAAAACCGTCACGTTCACTGCTTTGCAAATTAGTCGATTCCTCGATGGTCATAGTCTATCTACTGAGGTAAGATGCTTCATTTATCAATCATATATTTTGCAATTTGAATCATATATTTTGATAAATTAAATCAAATATTTTTGCTAAATGTTATCATATATTTTGCTTAATTCAATCACATATTTTTCTCTTAACAGATCATGGAAGCTTCTTTGCATCTTCTCAAAAGGGATTTACGAGTATCCCCTCAAAAGAAATTTATCTTCATACCTCATTATTATCTGGTAATTCTTTTTTGTATTAAATTCAATATTAATTTTCAAATTACTCTAAATTATTTTTTACTTTAACGAAATGTATTAATGAATTTTTAATTATAATCACAAAATATTCTATATTGTATAAAAAAAATGTATTTTTCGTCTTACCAGATTAAATCATTTTTTTGCAAAATATACTACTACTTCATTTAGATTTAATATTTTACGAATTAAGTATTAATATAAAACAAATTTGCAGGAATTCTTAATGACATCAAACAGCCATAGCGAAAATTATATTAGATGCCCATTTTTGTACGATTCTACTATCGAAGATGCTAAACATTTATTTTTGGTTATGTACAAAAAAGAGCTGGATCATTGGTGGCTCGTTCATATTGATCTGAACAGTAGATTTATGGATTCGTTATCTTCATTTGAAAATGATTATTATCTGCACTCAGAAACCACTTCAGCAATTAACTGGGTCCACAATTTTCTGAATTGGAGATTTCCAAAAAAAAAAAATACCTCATTCAGACTGATTGGTCGCATTCTTTCGAGTGGTCAAACTCATTTCAAAGGACACCTCATAAAAATGCAGATGACTCTGGCCTTTTTGTTTTGCGATATCTTACATGCATTCTGAATGAAAGAGTTCTGAAATTTAGCGAGGTATTAAAAATTATTATAATTAATATTATCTTTGCAAATATTAATCAATAATTGATGTTTTCTTTTCGAAATATTAATTTCAGCAAGGACTTAGATATGAAAGGATGATATTGGCTTATAATCTATTATTTGATTACGAAAACCTCGCAAATAAGTCCCCTCTTCCTCGCGCTCAATTGTTGAATGAAGTATTCGAATCGGTTGCCGATTGAAACTATTTAGTCTGCAGTTC
Organism: Luzula sylvatica; assembly: GCA_946800325.1. Taxonomy (NCBI): domain Eukaryota; kingdom Viridiplantae; phylum Streptophyta; class Magnoliopsida; order Poales; family Juncaceae; genus Luzula; species Luzula sylvatica. The sequence goes on from OX326961.1 coordinate 22,078,157, forward strand.
GAAATATTTTTTTAATATTTTGTAATATTTTTAGTCTTATAGTTTGAACTTTGTTTACATTTTGCTGTAAAAAATAATATTTTGTAGTTTCTTATATTTTGAAGATATGTAGTCTACAGTTTCAAATATTTTGTAATATCTTATTCAATTTAGAAAGATATATTATTCAATTCAGGAAAATATATATTTCATATAGCAAAATATGTCATTGAATTTAGCAAAATTTATGATTTAATATAGCAAAATATATGATTGAATATAGGAAAATATATTATTCAATTTACCAAAATATGTGATTTAATATAGCGAAATATATGATTTAATATAGCACAAAATATGTTTGAATATAACAAAATATATGATAGAGTTCAGCAAAATATATGATCGAGTAGCAAATATATGATTGAATTTAGCAAAATATATGACAGAATTTAGCAAAATATATAATTGAATTTAGCAAAATATATGATAGAATTTAGCAAAATATATGATAGAATTTAGATACATATATTATTGAATTTACAATACAATCTAACATAATATATCAAAATATATGATTGAATTTTGTAAAATATATGATAGAATTTAGCTAAATATATGATAGAATTTAGATACATATATTATTGAATTTACAATACAATCTAACATAATATATCAAAATATATGATTGAATTTAGCAAAATATATGATAGAATTTAGCTAAATATATGATAGAATTTAGATACATATATTATTGAATTTACAATACAATCTAACATAATATATCAAAATATATGATAGAATTTAGGTAAATATAAGATAGAATTTAGAAAAATATTTTTTTGATAAATTGAATCTATTATAATATACGTTAGAACAAGATCATATTACTGTGGAAAAATTGATTATAACTTGAATCACTGCAATTACTTTCTTTGATTTCATATTACTGTGAAAAAATATTACAAATTACAGTTTACAGGATTGTAATTAAAATTTAAACAATAATCCATCTTCAATTCCAAATCTTGTAATTTCAATAAACCTTAACATTCGAAAAGTTTGCTTCAACTCGAAATCAGTTTACAGGATTGTCCAAATTGAAGTCATTATCTCCATCTCCATTGCAATTTTTCATCGTCTGCTCCGTAGCTGTCGGCAAAATTGTCTTGTTGATTGTTCGTAGCTGTCGTCTACTCTATCGTTTTCGCCATCATCGTCTGCTCCATGGTACAGAGGTCTGCGAACTTGATTTGAGTGCAAAAAATCCCAAATCAGTAGTACATACCTCAATTTGACACATATATACTGCAATTAACCACAAAATTCGAAATATATACTCAAATTCAACACATAATATTAACCACAAAATTCCAAATCAGTAGTATATACCTCAATTCGATATATATACATCAATTCAGCTAGAAAATCGATCAAAAATCGTTGAATTTCAATATAAATACGTCAATTCATCAAGAAAATAGATCAAAAATCGTTGCTAAAATAGATCAAAAATCGTTTACAGGACGTTCTTGCCTCCGGGGAGATTTTGAGAAGCGACGAAGAGCTCGGATTAGCGGCGCTTTCGTAATACCTTGCGCGTTCGTAAAATTAGCGGTTTGGGTTGCTCGGTTTGGGTGTTGGTTGCTCGGTTTCGTGGTAATACCTTGCGCGTTATCGTCGTCGTAATACCTTGCGCGTTCATAGCCGGTCGTCATCGTCGTCGTCGCTAATCGTCGTCGAGGGACTATTTTGCAAATCGCGCGTAGCGGGGATTCGATTTCTGGATTCGAATAGTGGATTCTCCTTAGCAGCCCTGTATGTATATATATATATATATATATATATATATATATATATATATATATATACCGATTTTATTATGTTTTGAATCCATGTTTTCACGAGAGATGCCTGACCACTCTAGCAAACGAGTCATTGCTCAATTATTCATGTTTCTTCTACGAGTTTGAAAAGATTCTTTTAGTAACTATAATTTTCGATTATCGAATATGATATTTCATGTATATAATTATATGCATTATTTTGATTATTTGCAAAAGTATATACGAAATTATATTATTTCAAGGATCCACATGACATGTCTCGACTATTTTGAAATTATATTATTTCGAGAATACACATGACATGTCTCGACAATTTTGTAATGATATTTGCAAAAGACTATTTTGATTATTTGGAATGGAATGAAGATATTAATTTTGATGAAGATTAAAAATTAAAAATACTTAATTGGAATGTTAAGGATCATAATGCTAAAAAAAAAGAACTCAAATAAGAAAATTTATTATGGAAATTCATCCAGATATTTGTTGTTTACAAAAAACAAAGTCGGATAAATGTGATGCTACGTTATGCAAAGAATAGTGAGTGCAAACTTAAGTGGTTATAATACTTTAGATGCAGAAGGTACCTCTTGGAGGACTCTCTATTTCTTAAGGAATTAAATTCTATAGAAATTTCTAATGCAAATCCATGGTTATTAATGGGAGATTTCAATGTGGTCTCCAGTGCCGAAGAGAGGAAGCATATGAAAAATAGACATTATGGAGGGATTCATATGTTCAATGAATTTATCAATAATAATAATGTAATTAATATACCCGTTCAAGGAAAAGAATATACTTGGGCTAATTCAACTACTATGGCTAGACTTGATATATTTTTAACATGGTCACAAATGTACCTTAATGCAACTCAATTAGGCCTATCAAACCCTAACTCGGATCATAACCTTATTATGCTTAAAGTAAATACCTATTTTCCTATATTCCCAAGCTTTAGATATGAAACTTTATGACTGAGCAATCCTGAAGCTGATCTCATAGAGTTGAACCATCTGAATTCAAAGGAATTTCACAAAAAAATCATGAGTTTGGGTGAAATTGAAAAGATGGAATAATAACATGAGGAAAAATTCTAAATTTCAAAAACAAATTTGTTTAATTATTTTGGAATGGCTAGACAAAAGAAGGAATTGAGAGATCTTACTCAGTTGGAAAAATGGTTAGAGAGAATAATTAAAAAAAGAATGGAAGATCTGATTCGAGATAATTATGATCATTGGAAGTTGGGAGCCAAACATAAATGGCTAAGACGGTCGAAATTCCAGTTTAGTGAAAGTGTGTCTGCTGATTCTGCAGGAGACAAATCTTTTGATCAAATCTTCTAGAAATTTGTCCTTTCATGCATATAAAAGTATCATTTGATTGATTAAAGAGTGTCTATTTACTGGTGAAGGAATACGAGTTATTCTATAAATAGGACCCTAATCTCACTCAATCAAATCAATCTAAGAAACCATTATTTCCACTAATTAATCCAGTAATTAAGAGAGAGAAAAGTTCGCCGGAATTCTCCATTGATTCCGGCAAGAGTTTAAGCAAGAGTGATTACGAGGCGTCTAGGCAGTTTCGTGATTATCCGACGACTCCCGTTTCGCGGTGGATACGAGTAGAGGTACGTATACGTTTGCGTACTAACGAGTTAAGTTCATCAACCGACGAGAAGACGAACGGAGAAAGACGACCGGTTTGGGCGTGGGACGAACCGGTACGAGCGAAAAGGTGCGAACGAAAAGGTGCGACGTGAAAGGAAGTGAAGGCTTCGCAGCGACAAACCCTTCGTAAGCGATCAATTTCGTTAGGTACAAATATTACGTTTATTAGATTTACGTTATATTAGCTATAGGCAATTTGTTAAACAAATCGTAGATGAGATCTCGGAGATTTGTACTCCGTCGAGTCCAATAATTATCCGCTGCGCGGACTCGATGGGGTGTAGATAACCCAACAGAAAAAGCCAAGAAGGGAGGATTGGAGAGCAATAATTGAGAAATTTGAAAAGAAATTGGAAGGTTGGAAATGTGCTTTGTTGGAAATTGGTGGAAGATTAGTGTTAATTAACTATGTCATATCCTCTTACATGTCTATTATTTTATGATTTTTAAATTTCCTATTTGGGTCTGAAAGGAATTAGAAAAACTTCGAAGGGTTTTTCTGTGGTAAGGTAATGAAAATAGAGGATTAAACCTAACTTCATGGGGCTCTGTGTGCGGACCAAAAAAAGGTAGGGGGCTTGGGTTTAATTGATTTAGAAAGATTTAATTGGGCTTTGATGCAAAAGTGTCTTTGGATGTATTATATGAAAGAAAATGTATCACACTGGCAAACCCTAATAAGTCTCCTGGCAGGAAAATCTATAGAAAGAAAAATAAATCCCAAGGATGCTTATTTCTGGAATGATTTTCAATCTTTTTAAAAAAAAAAAATGGAGATGAGTGAAGTTTGAAATAGGGAATGGAAGAAATACTAGTCAATGATACAATGATTGAGGGAAAGGTTTATTATACTCAAAGATTCAAACTTTATTTAGTGAAGATATTAAGCAATCTGGTACTATTATAGAGTTTAAATCAATGAATAATTTGAGGGATGCATTTAATGAGATACTAAGCACTAAGGCCATGAAATAATTTATTTGTCTTAAGAAAAAATTAATGAAAATTGATTTAAATCCTTACTCTTCATATCAGACTACTTGGAATTGGGACAATTCAAAGAAGTATTCTACTAAAAATGTGTATGAAACAATCATTCAAGGAGTTTACTCTCATATTGATTTGGCAAAATTGTGGGATTTAAAATTTCCATCTAAACTAATTGTGTTCATATGGATATTTAAACTGAGAAAATTATGACACATGACAACCGAATTAAAAGGGATATGTACATAGTCAATATATGTTACATGTGCGGGTTGCAAGCCGAGTCAGTGGAGCATCTGTCTCATGAGTGTGGTTTTTGTTTCGCTTCATTGGGAGGCTTTGAAGGCCGATTTCCCTCTGATGATCTTGAATTCCGTAGTATCAGGGATGATCCAAGATTTAACATCTGATCGAGTGAGCACTCCAGTTATGCTCTTATCCACGACGTTCTTGTACTGCATCTGGCGCGAGAGATGCAGGAGGGCCTTCCTCAGATGGTCGTAAAGAGGGTCCGGCTCTCATAGGGGAGAATGTGCAAGATTGGGGCTTTTGGAGAGACGAATTCGAATACTAGCTTCGATAGAAGAAATCTAAAGGGGTGTCGGGCTTTAAATTTTGGAGGAAAGTACAATCACATGTACTTACTTTCTTTGTTCGGTCGGTGTTCCTGTGTCCGTGGATGATTGATTTTACACAATGTTTAAATGGGGTGCACCGAAATGGACCTTTAGCTTAAAAGGGTTCTTTCTTCAATCGGGCCTAGTTTTATTTGGATGATTGTTTTTTAGCCCATGTATTAATCCTTTGTTTAGATTTTTACTTTCTCAAACTTTGGCTGATGTTTAGCCCATGAATTTATGATCAGTTTTTATTTATTATTTGAAAGGGAGCATTTGATCTCCCACCAAATTTACTCAAAAAAAAATTTAAGAGAGATTATGCTATACATTTTAAACCTTCGACATAATCATATTATATCAACGTATCACAAGATTTTATGAACCATTAACCTTTAATGAATGAATATACCATATGAATGTATGAATTATTTGAATTTTATTGAAATAAAGAACATTTTCGAGGTTTGTACTCAATAACCAAAAACAACATTTAGAACATCTTATGTTCGGACGCATGCTAAGCTCCGTTCAAACGGACCTATTGGTATAACTTTTATATAAAACAGTTATTCTTCCGTTCGAACGCAAGCCTAGCCCCATTCAAACGGACAAAAATGTATGACTTTTATACAAAAATCAGGGATTAACTCGTGGCTCGCTCGAACTCGACTCAATAAAAACTCGATAATAGCTCGCTCGACATTAACTCGAATTTAATCGAGCCGAGCCGAACCGGCTCGAACGCTTCTCGATCCGAGCTTGAGCCAGACCTAGCTCGCTCGTGTTTGAAAGAAATACAGTTTCGGATCAACCGTAAAAGTGTACACAAGGATAAACGAATGTAGTCGTACATTCGTGGCCATAACTTTCAGTGGGAAAATCCAATTAGAATGGTTCAAATTGGGTTAGATAGATATTGAGATTATCTACAACCTTCATATAGAAATATATTTCATATGAACGAAGTATAAGTGTCGTTTCTGTGAAATACCGAAAGGGTGCAACAGTATGACATACAGTTAGTAAAACAGTCATAACTTTTGCATACGAACTCCAATTGGGCTGGGCCAAATTGGGTTGTGTAGATAATAAGATTATCTACAACTTTCGTGTTGGTTGATTTTCTGTCAGAGAAATTTATCAATTTCGTCTGGACAGAATACTGAACAGGTTCATACAGTTTTTCTGTGTGAAAGGGTGTATATTGGATATACATGCCTTTTGGCTAATCCTTATCCTATTAGGTATAAATAGGATTTTCTCTCTCATCTTCACTAAGGAATTCAGAAGTAATTCAAAACAATATTCTGCCCAAGACACAAGAAAAAAGAGCAAATTCAGATTTGATCTTTTGTGAGTGAAAAGGCACGAAGAGAGATTAATAGAGAATCGATCGAGATCAAGCAAGTGCACCGATACATCGTCTAGGCAGGTGTATCCGTGTCCGGCGTCTTCCGACTCAAGGTGGATACGTGTGGAGGAGCAACACTTGGGGCTCTCCGTTGTGATCGAACCGAAGGATCGAAGAACGGGAACGAACGGTGAAGGACGCACGGTGTGGGACGCGCGTAAAGTCACCAACGTGACCGGAGGAATAGGAGGCAGCGATCAACCCTTCGTGTTCCATCAATTTGGAACTGGTATGGATCTAACCTTCTATTTGCATCGTACCCTCGAAGTCGTGGCGTGATCTCGGGAATCGGGGAATCGGACCGGGCCTACATATCCGCTGCGCGGGCCCGGGGTCGGGGATATTCCCCTTCAGTGGTATCAGAGCGATCGCCATCGATTCGAGGGTCAAATCATAGTCGTATATTAGATATACGCACGGGTTATCAAAGTTCGTACCCGTTTGCATGATGTTACATATTTAGAATGTCAAATTCCATTAAAATCACAAGTGAAATTCGCTAGAGATCGATCAATAGTTGATTGAGAGTATCTAGGAATAATCGTGAAAAGATTTCATGATTGATCGTTTTGGAAACGAGCGAAAACAACAGTTCAAAAATCGCATAGTCCGTTATAACACATATTCCGTTGTAACGGACTTGGAGTCCGTTGCAACGGATCCTGTATAGGATGCGGGGGTGTGAAGAGAACTGTGAAAAACGCATATTCCGTTGCAACGGACTTGGAGTCCGTTGTAACGGAACCTGTATCAGATACGAGGTTGCGGGGATGCCAATGGTGTCTATTGGAGTCCGTGGTAACGGACTGGGTCCGTTATAACGGATGTCTTCGCAGTTTTGTCCGTTGCAACGGACTATATGTTGCGTTGTAACGGACAGGTTTCTGGAAATTTGGACAAAGGTTTGCAGAAAATAGCGTTGTAACGGACCAAGGTTGCGTTGCAACGGACATGTTTCTGGCAATTTTGGCCAAACTCCGGAATAAATAGCGTTGTAACGGACTGGTATTCCGTTGTAACGGAGTGCCAAGTATACAGGAGGTCCGTTGCAACGGACTATGTTGCGTTGCAACGGACTGGTTTCTGGTTGCTGATTTTGTTTTCGTGATAACTTTGGCTACACAACTTGGAATTTTGAGTTCTTTATATCGATTTGATCGGCATCAATCATACTAGCATATAATTAGATAATTATTTAGAATAATTAGACTCCCAAATAAATACATATGCATTTATGAAAATCTTGTGATAGTGATATAATTGGATTATGTCACGAATTTAGAAACATGCAATGGCATGATCCCTCATAATATTTAAGTCATGGAAATGCCTTCCATATCCACAACCATCGAGATTGATATGACATAGTGCGTGGTTTCAGGCCATAGTCGGGCACGTACTATTGTATATATTGGTGCGGGTGGTAAGCGTTAATTGGGGACTCACGTGGTTTCAGGCCATAGTCGGGCACGTGAGTAGTTCAATTGAACGATACGATGGATATGGTTATGACTTAACCGTCCAAGCCAATCCGATTGGAGTTCGGGGCATAGATAGGATGCACACACGGAACTGGGATTGTATTGGATACGATCCATCACCGAAATCCTATAAAGGTTCAAGAGTCGTATTGGATACGATTGGATTTAATCCTACCTAAAATATCGAGATCTCATTTGTCGGCCATAGTCACTTATGGGAGGATCGTAAAATATGGGTCTTGAGTGTTATGGACTTGGAGTCCCGTATCGGTATGAGGGTTATCGATTCGATAAAATAACACTATCATATAATCATCATATAAGCCCTATAAGATAAGTACGCAACGTTAGTAATCAATCTTTCACTTCATTTGTAGATCATGTCTTCTAGTAACACCAACACCATGTCGATTAGATCGACTTTAGAAAAGGATAAGCTAGTGGGTCGGAACTACTTTGACTGGCACCGAAACCTGAGAATAGTTCTCAGGCAAGAGGGCAAGAGTCACGTATTGGATACGGAACTAGTGGAACCGGGCCCCGATGCTTCGGCCGAAGAAAGGGCCGCGTTTGAGAAACTTAAGAAGGACTCAAATGATGTTACGTGCCTCATGTTGGCATGTATGGACGCTAGTCTTCAAAAGCAGTTTGAGGACTCGGATGCGCACATCATAGACGTTGTGCTCAAGGAAATGTTCCAAGAGCAGGAGCGTATTGAACGGTTCAGTACGCTCAAAGAGTTGGTAAACTGCAAGATGCCTTCGGGGTCTTCGGTTAGCTCTCACGTTTTGAAGGTGCAAGCTCTCATAGACCGTCTTGAGAAGCTAGGAGAGAAATTGTCGAAGATTATGCAACAAGATTTGATCTTGTGTGCACTTCCTCCAATGTTTTCTCCGTTCGTGACTAACTATCACATGCATTCGATGGATAAGACGATCCCTGAGCTTCACGGAATGCTCAAGAATTTTGAATCGGAGACGTTAAAGTCGTCCGGAGAGAACAGGGCAAGAGTTGCCGGAAATGTTCTCACAATTCAGAATAAGGATCGTAAGAGATCAAAGTCCAAGGGCGGTTCGGCTAAGAAACGTTCGAAGCCGAATAAAAGGGGAAAGGAGAAATCCAAGGATGAGACGTGCTTTCATTGTCACAAGGCTGGACATTGGAAGCGCGATTGCAAGTCTTACCTCGAGGAGGTGAAGAAGGGCAAGGCGGTTTCAGCGACCGGCCTCTCAGGTATTAACGTTATTGAAGTTAATATTTCAACTATGACTAATTGGGTATTGGATACCGGTTGTGGGACTCATATTTGTCGAAATATGCAGGTTCTTCAAAATAGTCGAAGGTTGGAAAAGGGTGAAGTCGATCTACGCGTCGGGAATGGAGCAAGAGTTGCTGCGTTTGCCGTAGGAGTAGTTAATTTGACTTTACCTAATGGACTTATTTTAGTACTAAATAATTGTTATTATGTACCGACATTATGTAAGAACATAATAAGTGTGTCGAAACTGGCCAATGATGGCTATGAATTCGTTATTAGGAATAATGAGTTTTCGATATGTAAGGATTCTATTATCTATGGAAATGTTCTGTTAGAAAATGGTCTTTATGTGTTGGATTTCGATCACGGAAATAATAAGTCTATATATAACGTTAATGCAAAAAGGATTAAATCTAAAGTTGATAATCGGACTTTCTTTTGGCATTGTCGTCTCGGTCATGTGAATGAGAAACGCATTGCTAGACTCCATAAAGATGGAATGCTAGACTCATTTGAATTGGATTCATTTGGGAATTGCGAATCTTGTTTACTTGGCAAGATGACTAAGGCGCCGTTCTCCAAGGTCGGAGAGCGGTCCAACGATCTATTGGAACTCATACATTCCGATGTGTGTGGACCGATGAGCATCGAGGCAAGAGGAGGCTATCGATACTTTGTTACGTTTACGGACGATCATAGTAGATATGGATATATCTATTTGATGCGTACTAAAGCGGAGACCTTTGAAAAGTTCAAAGAGTTTCAAAACGAAGTTGAAAATCAACTTGGCAAGAAAATTAAAGCCATTCGATCGGATCGAGGTGGCGAATATTTGAGCTATGAGTTTGAAGATCATCTAAAAGATTGTGGAATAGTTCCACAATGGACTCCGGCAGGAACGCCACAATGGAATGGCGTGTCCGAGAGGAGGAATCGGACCTTGTTGGACATGGTTCGATCTATGATGAGTCAAACTTCCCTTCCAAAATCGTTTTGGGGATTTGCCCTTGAGACAGCGGCTTTCTTGTTGAACCGCATACCTTCTAAATCGGTACATAAGACGCCATATGAGATGTGGTTTGGAAATTCTCCAAAGTTGTCTTTTGTTAAGATTTGGGGTTGTGAAGCATATGTTCGAAAATTGATTTCGGATAAGCTCGAACCCACATCTGAAAAATGTTTATTTGTCGGGTATCCTAAGGAAACAAAAGGATATTATTTCTATCTTCCAATCGAAAATAAAGTTTTCGTAGCTCGAAGAGGAGTCTTCCTTGAGGAGGATTTTATCTCTAGGCGAGTGAATGGGACTGAAATAGATCTTGAAGAAATTCGAGACCCGCAAACGAATGTTGAACCGATGAACGCTGATCCGATTTCCTCAAATGTTGAGGATCCGGAGTCAAGTGCACAAGGCGCAGTTCGTAGATCGGGTAGGATTCGTCAAGAGCCTATACGATATGGTTTTATCGTGGCAAATGACGATGAAGTCGAATTCATAGATGATGAACCGACATCTTATCGCGAGGCTATGAAAAGCGAAGATTCCGATAAGTGGCAAACTGCCATGAAATCCGAGATTCAATCCATGTACGATAATCAAGTTTGGAACTTGATTGATCCACCTCCCGGGGTTAAACCAGTGGGATGTAAATGGGTCTTCAAGAAGAAGACCGACATGGATGGGAATGTAAACACTTATAAAGCACGGCTTGTGGCGAAAGGTTTCAAACAAATTCATGGTGTAGACTATGAAGAAACGTTTTCTCCAGTAGCAATGCTTAAATCCATACGGATTTTACTTGCTATTTCTGCGTATTATGATTACGAGATTTGGCAAATGGATGTCAAAACCGCATTCCTTAACGGGAACTTAGAAGAGGATGTGTACATGACACAGCCCGAGGGTTTTGTCGATTCGAAGAGTCCGAATAAAGTGTGCAAGTTGCAACGATCCATTTATGGATTGAAGCAAGCTTCTCGGAGTTGGAATATACGTTTCGATGAAGTTATACGAGATTATAATTTCGTGAAAAACGTAGAAGAACCTTGTGTATACAAGAAGGTTAGTGGGAGCCGCGTAGTATTTCTTGTACTATATGTAGACGACATCTTGATCATAGGAAACGACATTCCGATGCTTACGGATGTTAAGAAGTATTTAAATACTCGTTTCGCTATGAAAGATTTGGGCGAGGCCGCTTATATATTAGGCGTGAGGATTTATAGAGATAGATCCAAGAAGTTACTCGGCTTGAGTCAAAGCACGTACATCGACAAAGTGTTGAAACGGTTTTCAATGCAAAATTCGAAGAAAGGACTTCTTCCAATGTCGAGTGGCATATCGTATTCTAAAGCTCAATGTCCGACATCGAGCGAAGATAAGAATGCGATGAGTATTGTTCCATACGCTTCGGCGGTTGGATCAATTATGTATGCCATAATTTGTACGCGCCCCGATGTGTCGTATGCATTGAGCGTCGTTTCGCGTTACCAATCTAATCCAGGGGATATGCATTGGATCGCGGTTAAGAACATCCTTAAGTACTTACGAAGAACTAAGGATCAATTTCTAATTTATGGTGGAAAGACATCCGGGTTGGTCATCAATGGATATACCGACGCCAGTTTCCAAACATGTGTCGATGACTTTCGATCACAAAGCGGATACGTGTTTTGTCTAAATGGTGGAGCGGTAGTTTGGAAGAGTTCCAAACAACCCACGATAGCAGACTCTACAACTGAATCGGAGTATATTGCGGCTTCCGAAGCAGCAAAGGAGGCGGTTTGGATCAAGAAATTTGTGTCGGAGCTTGGTGTAGTCCCGAGCATCTCGGAACCTGTAGTTGTGTATTGCGACAATACGGGCGCAATAGCACAATCCAAGGAACCGAGGGCACATTACCGCTCCAAGCACATACTCAGAAAATTTCACTTGATCCGTGAGATTTTGCAAAGAAAGGATGTGATCATTGAGAAGATTGATACTGACAGGAATGTTGCGGACCCGTTTACTAAGCCACTCTCGCAAGCTAAGCACGATTATCATGCGAAAGCTATAGGTTTGAGATACCTAGAGGAGGAAGAGAGTAGTTAGTTATCTAAAACGATAGTTTCGTAGGACGAGATTAGTCTAATAGATTAGTAAACGTTGTATCACCCCAAACTTATCTTATAGTAATGCAATTTCAGAATTTTAAAATTTTTCATTTTTGCATCTATCTTATATGAAAATTGTGTGCTGGGTTGTGTAATATGATTGTTACATGAACCTTGATTTGAACTTGTGTGGACGTCGACATGGTTGAGGACCATGTGCAGCGAAACCGTCACACTTAAAGTGTCATTTCTAAACATCCCTAGTCGCGGATCAGCTTGCTTAAGAGAGAAGCATTTCTATTATTAGATAATAGACTGAACGCGTACACTAGTACGTTTGCCGAGGAGATGATTATGTTTTGCTAATCATGGGACAAAGGAGTTTGTCGAATCGGGAACGTAGATATATGTTAGGTTACATGTATTGGATATGACCGAAGCCGCGAGACCATGACATGGTTTAGTCATTATAGATGGACTTGCGACGGATGGGGTTTTAGATTCTTCATACTTGAGGGGATCATTGATTGCGTTACGTGCGTAACACAATGCTTTGATATGATCTTACGCTCACCGTAACAGGGAGTTAAAAGGGTCATCATTGGGTATTGTCCGAAACACGGAATTCAATGTGAGTCTCCAAGATAGGAATTGTTTATTCCGAAAGGAAGAGATATCTCTTAGGCGCCGCTCGATGAGTCGATTAACGAAAACTGTGGCCACAGTCAATGATATTAATGGTTAATATCGATTGAAATTTGTTAACTCAACTCGGAATCGGGGAATAAGTATAGTTAATCAAATTATAAGGATGACTATTACCGTGCCTTTTGATTAACGGATATCGTAAACAAGAGAACTAGTAACCGCTATTCGAGATAGGCACAATGATCACAATCATTTTTCGTTTAACATGGGTAGCTATGATGGAGTGACTAGATCCCGCTCATGAGCTTGTAGGCATTGGAAACAACCTACTGCCATCGTTAAGTCGAACCTACATGGTCACACAACGAGTCGTACTAAGTCGGGCTTGATCATAAAATCGGCACATTGGATGTGCATAGCTTGGTATTTGATACGCGAGCTATATTCTCTAAAATCGTGCGTATTGGATATGCATGAGTACCTTTTAGATAGATCTGAAATTGAGTGGGAGACTGAAAGAAATACAGTTTCGGATCAACCGTAAAAGTGTACACAAGGATAAACGAATGTAGTCGTACATTCGTGGCCATAACTTTCAGTGGGAAAATCCAATTAGAATGGTTCAAATTGGGTTAGATAGATATTGAGATTATCTACAACCTTCATATAGAAATATATTTCATATGAACGAAGTATAAGTGTCGTTTCTGTGAAATACCGAAAGGGTGCAACAGTATGACATACAGTTAGTAAAACAGTCATAACTTTTGCATACGAACTCCAATTGGGCTGGGCCAAATTGGGTTGTGTAGATAATAAGATTATCTACAACTTTCGTGTTGGTTGATTTTCTGTCAGAGAAATTTATCAATTTCGTCTGGACAGAATACTGAACAGGTTCATACAGTTTTTCTGTGTGAAAGGGTGTATATTGGATATACATGCCTTTTGGCTAATCCTTATCCTATTAGGTATAAATAGGATTTTCTCTCTCATCTTCACTAAGGAATTCAGAAGTAATTCAAAGCAATATTCTGCCCAAGACACAAGAAAAAAGAGCAAATTCAGATTTGATCTTTTGTGAGTGAAAAGGCACGAAGAGAGATTAATAGAGAATCGATCGAGATCAAGCAAGTGCACCGATACATCGTCTAGGCAGGTGTATCCGTGTCCGGCGTCTTCCGACTCAAGGTGGATACGTGTGGAGGAGCAACACTTGGGGCTCTCCGTTGTGATCGAACCGAAGGATCGAAGAACGGGAACGAACGGTGAAGGACGCACGGTGTGGGACGCGCGTAAAGTCACCAACGTGACCGGAGGAATAGGAGGCAGCGATCAACCCTTCGTGTTCCATCAATTTGGAACTGGTATGGATCTAACCTTCTATTTGCATCGTACCCTCGAAGTCGTGGCGTGATCTCGGGAATCGGGGAATCGGACCGGGCCTACATATCCGCTGCGCGGGCCCGGGGTCGGGGATATTCCCCTTCAGTGTTAAGCTCGAAAAAAAATGAACTCGAATTTAAAAACTAAATATTTTTATCATAATTAATCATATTATACATATACAATTACAATTACAATTAAAAATATATAAAGAAAAATTCAGCTCACTATTTCAAGCCCAATTAGTCAATTCCACAACTCAATCCAAGCCCTTATATTTTTTTGTTGCTTTGTTATTTGCTACAGTCCAACATGTTGTCGTGAGTCAAAACTCTAAAGAAAAAAGAAGAAAAAACCACAGAAAGAAATCATAAATAAAGGCAAAAAATCAAAATAGTGTTGGTTTATTATTTTATGCGTGTTGTATTTTTGGTACGTTATAACTAGAATATTATGTTGTCATGTTTGATTTTATTAGTTTGTGTTTGGTGTTGTATGTTTGGTTTATTATGGTTATGTTTTAAGATATTTTGTATTAGTTTTTTGGTACTTAAAATATTTTTGTTCAATTATTGCGATCTTTTTTAGTTAATTTTAAGTTTTTTTTGTAATTTAGTTATTGTTGAGCCGAGACGAGCCATCACGGATTAAAATGAGCCGAGTTTGAACTTGATCTTTTAGCTCGAATCTTAAATCTAAACGAGCCGAGCTTGAGCTTGGCATAGCTCGCTCGAGCTCGACTCATTTGCAGCCCTAACTCTAGCAAGCGAGTCATTGCTAAATTATTCATGTTTCTTCTACGAGTTGAAAAATATCTTAAATTACATGATAATATTGACAAAAATTGTTATCATTTTTATATAAATGATATTATTTTCACTTTTATTTCTGAACTTTTTCTTACTTGTCACATATTCCAAATAATTTGCCACATAAACATTTATGCGATATTTATATATACAAAATCTAAACGCCTAAAAAATAATTTATTCGGGACCATCATGGAATCTAGACGCCTGAAAAATCTAGACGCCTAAAAAATGATTTATCTAGTATTCTAAGAATCTAGGTGCCCATAAACGTAAACATTTATTTCCAGGACCATCATGGAATTAAGGGGGTGTGAATCTGCAACCGTAGACTTTCTCATTTTGGGTCTAATTCATTACTAATTCATTTATTCTAAAAATGATTCTCTAATATTCTAAGAGAGCATTCAAATGACATCATCAGTATGATAATTGTATATATTTAGTTTAATAAAAATATTAATTTTTATGATCTTAACGATAATATTATTAAAATAAAATTGTTTCACATTATATTAATATTATGTGTTCTCTTAATATAAAGTGATATTTTTGTTTCTCATCAATTTCTCAAGAAATTGATTTTGCTTAGTCTTGAAGTTGGAGCTTCATGGAATAACGGGACTTAATCAATAGTAAGGATATTTTGTGTCAATTTTGTTTTTTTGTTTTTTACCAATTTTGCTATATAGTTTTTTTTTCTTCTAAAATATGTTACTATATAGTTTACGTGTGATTACGGATATTTCAGGTTTTTATAAATAATTAGATTTTCTCATTAATTTTTCATTCCAGCATTGCGTTAATTATTTATTAAAATAAATTATTGAAAAATAATAAATATCCGAAACACTATTCTTAATTTGAGTAAGAATTGAAAAAAAATATCTTTCAATTGCCAAAATGAAAGATATTTTTTCAATTCTTTATTTAATGGAATTATTCTTTATTAATGGATTATTCATATTTCTTTATAAATAGGTTGGTTCATATTATTTTTATATATATACCGATTTTGCTATTTTTTTAATCCAAGATCTCTTGAGAAATACCTGACCACTTTAACAAGCAAGTCATTGCTAAATTACTCGTGTTGCTTCTCCGAGTTGAAAAATATCTTACATTACAAGATACTTTTTAGAAAAATTGTGATAATTTTTACATAAATGATATTATTTTCACTTTTATTACTGACCTTTTTCTTACTTATCACGGGACACAGGGGCGGATCTTAGTGAGGGCCGCGGGGGGCGGTCGCCCCCCCAAAATTTCCGTCGAATAATATATATATCTAGTGATTCAGTGTATTTTATCAGTATAACAGTGTAAAATTTATTGTTTGCCCCCCCAAAGAAATCGCACAGTGTAATTTCAGAACCAATTTTTTATTTTGCCCCCCCAACGAATCTTGTCAAGATCCGCCACTGACGGGACATATTCCAAGTAATTCGTGTATGTCATTTACTTTTATATTAATTATTCAGATTTTGTCACGTGATAACGAAATGAAAGAGAATTTCCAAAAAAATAAATAAGATTTATATTACTACTCTCTTTATAGCATAATCAATATAGTAGGACCCAAATCGAACTTATTAAAGAAAATGGCAACGTCAAAGTTTGATAGCAATTGATGAAATAACACTGTTGTGAAAATGAAATAGCATAAAAAGTTGACATATAAAGAAATTTGTCTATTTCTATCTAGTATTCTAAGAACTTGGTTGCCATAAATGTAAACATTTATTTATCTAGGAGGGGGGAATCTGCACCTAAATGTTTTGACTTTCATCATGGGTCTAATTCATTATTAAGAGTAAGGGGGCCGAACCTGCACTACGATAATTATATTATATTCTATTTTAATACTAAGTATGTTTATATGATAATAATATCAAAACTAAATTAACTTACATTATATTAATATCGTATTATCAGTATTATCAGAGTACGTCTGTATATAATCATGTATATATTTTATGATTATTATATATTATTATATTAAATAGCTAATTTATTTTATCAAACACCATTGCATATATTCATGCAACTGTATAATGATACATGTGGTATAAACTATATTTTTATGAAAATAATTTACTATTATCATTGTTTTTCATAATAGTTCATGCAGTACTAAATATACATAATCACTGAACCATAAAACATACGTACTTACTGCACAAAATTAATTATATATTACTTAATTTCTTTATTGATCTAAAAAGTAATAAAAATATATGCAATCACCCATTTTACAACGGACATAATTACAAAACATATCAAAATTCAATTAACAAAAAACAAAAACAAAATTATTTAACTTCATATGATATTTAAATTTACAATTTCAAAAATAACAATAGTATTCGATCTATATTTATAAATATAAGGAATTATTTATATCTTAATAGGTAATTTGTTTCATTTGTGTTAAGTTTTGTAAATTTTCAAACTAAACTACTTTAAAAAAAGCACAAATACAACATATTTAATATTATACAGTATTATTACTGCTATAGTTTTAAAAGACAATAATTACACTTGTAATTCAGTTATTTAAATAATAAACATGCATTATTTTACATTGTATATTTTTAGATAACATCTTCACAGATTCAAATTAGATAAAATATCATCTATGAACTATATTAATATGAATGTTAAAATAAAGAAGACAAGTTTTTTAAGATTATAATTCTGAAAACACAGTTAATATAAACCTATACTCAAAAATAGTATAGTGTCTCGTATTACAAAAATTGTATATATTAATTAACTGGAAACGAAAGAGATCATATATGAGAAATATTAAAAAATATATTATTAAATAAGAAAATATATACAACTTGTTTTTGTAAGAAAACAACAGAACTTTTCATATTCCGTGTCATTTGGATGTTGCATTCATTATCGAACGGCCAATTTTAATCGTTTGATTTGGATTTAAAATATGATATATGACCCGACTTAAGTAGATTGATTAAAAGTTGTTGTACACCAAAGACACATAAATGAGATCAAACGACACTACAACATTTAACAGTTCAGAATCAGGCATATAAACAGTCACACAAAAAAGTATATATATTGAAAGATCAAATATAGAAGTAATATATATTATATATCTGCATTATTCAGGAACTGTTTTGAAATGATATAAAAGTTATATATAGTATATAAAAGTAATATATTATATAAACAGTCATTACAAAATTTAATGATCAATAATCATGAAATAATCATGGTGTGGCTCCGTGTAACTGTTTTGATGGGATGCAAATTAAAAGCAAGAATGTGTGCAAACAATTGGCATTATTCAGGAACCGAAACGATCTGGTCGAATTCGATTTAATCAGTTCGGTTTTTATATATCATTTGGTTCGGATTGGTTGAAAAATATGTATCGTTTGGTTTACTTTATTCAATTTTAGTGTTTTGAAAACCAATTAAACCAAGCGGACCGAATTTCTCATTTTTTACATTTTTGTTAATACGTTAATGTTAAAAGTTAAAATTATATATTGATATTACATATAATATAATTATAGTTTATACTATTTTGATAATAAAATAAGAAATTTATTAATATTTTTTTATTTTAGTGTTATAATATGTTTACGGAATAAAATTTGAATTTAGTTGATTTGATTTTAATTTTAATTCGGTCGATTCGATTTGAGTCTAATTCGATTCATTTAAATTATTTGTGGCTTATTTCGTTCGTTTGAACCGACACCATGCATGGATAAATTTAAGACAAACTATGAGACTTTTAGCTTTGTCCCGTAGCAGGATTCTCCACCGTCCGATCAAATTTCCAGATCCTCTATTTCTATATTTATTGGGCCAATATGAAGTCCAAACATTATAAACATAACTAGCATGGTACCCGCGCAATTGCGCGGGTTCGTTGGAAAAATATTATTATTGCATTTTCTTCTTATTTTTATGTTTTGGATGAGTATTCCTTCGATAAATCAATATTTCAAAAACATAAAAATCAATATATATATATATATATATATATATATATATATACCCTTCGATAAGGAATTAATTATATTTCGTACTTTTATTTCATAATTATATTTAGTATTCGCATTTGTATTTCTAATTTTTCTATGTATTTGTATTTTTGTGTTGATTTGTTTTTATAAATTGGGTAAATTTATTATGTATTTTGTAGCAACATTGATATTGGTCTTGCTACGTATTTCATAATTTATGGTTGTATTCGTATTCATATTTCATTTTGTATTTGTATTTCGTAATTATATTTGTATTTTGTATATATATTTAGGCTACATATTTGTATTTGCATGCTCATGCTATTTCTATTTGTAATTTGGTAATTGTATTATTAGTAATTGCATCTAATGTATGGAAAATACCAATAGATAGAAAAAAATATATATAAAAGATTGACTTATAGTTTTTAGAGAACTCAGGGTTTTATTGATAACAAAATAATTAGAAGTATAAATAGGGTTGTCTCGTCAAGTCAGCAACCACGATCAGCAATGGAGTTGTTTCGTCTTTGCAAGTAAATGAGATTTGACCCGTCTTTTTCAATCAGTATAAATCGAGACCTATATTGAAATTATTAATTAATATCAATATTTAATATATTATTTTCATATGGAATTAATCAATAGAAATGATGATTGGGTTTAATCCAAAAGTTACTTCAAGAGAATTTATGAATTGATAAATGCACGAATACCTCTACTTCCAACATGGGTTAATGCTTGAATGTTCAAAAAATTAGGGTTTAGAAAAAAAAATTCCCTAGAAAAACCTAATTTAGAATACCCTCAAAATGAGAAAAATATCCAAAAATACACCTTCGAATATGGAAAATATCACACATATCCCCTAAATGGACCAAAATAGTCATATACAGCACTTGTTTTTTTTATCTTTTACAAAAACCGAGAAAAGAAAATATCACGAATATCGCTGAATTTAACAACAATAAAAAATTACCCGTTAATTTCACAATACCAAGCTAATACTGGTATTTTCTGAAATGAGAAAAAATTCCTTGCCCTTATTCGGATATTATTTTGACTCGAGCAAATATCGAAAGAATTACTTAATGCACGTCATTTCCAACCAAAATACGGAACAAAATAAGATAACATGTCGACATGAGACTTTGAGGCTTAAATCTGTGCTCACCTATACAACAAATAATGAATTAATTAAAACGATAATCAACCAATCTGTAATAGAATATGAACTTGGTATTTTTGCAGAAATGCCCTAAAATGATCTAAAAAGACTTGAACTAAATTACCACACAATTTCATATTGATCTGTTCTCAGCCCTTTTATCTGAAAAACAGAAACCAAAGGGCATTTTCGTAAATTTTTCAAAACAAAGATAAAATATAAAAAATAAAAACTAATATACCGTTTCCTATTGATTGACGATGCTTGTACCGCAGTCCCATGAGCCACAACATCTTCGTCCATTTATCTGAAAAACAATAAAGAAAGGGCATTTTCGTAATTTTTCTGAAACAAAAGCTAAAATATACAAAAAAACTATTGTTTCAGATATTATTTTGAGCAAACAAAAAACTTATTGTTTCAATTGACTCAAATTAATAAAATATTCGTGTGCAGAGAAAAAAATTTCTAAAAAAACTGAAAATTGTACAGAACCCCTCGAAATTTCTTAAATTTACAAACCCCTACATTTTTTTTTGCTGAAATGAAAAAAAAAAAAAAAAATCACAAAAAAGTTAAAATTTCGAAAAAGAACCCAGAGTATGCTGAAATTTACCAAAAACTAAAATGAAAAGAAATTTGCAAAATTACCCATCACCTACTTTTGCTGAAAAAGAGCAAAAAGGAACAATGTGCAAAAGCTTTAAAAATCACTCCCATATGCAAAAAGAACCCAAACTTTCTATTTCTTTGCAAAAAAAAGAACCTAAAGTTGGTGAAATTATGTGCAAATTTACAAAATTAATTAGACTCAATTGATATAGCATTAGAAATAAGAATTTATTTCCTGACATGGCATAATGTTGTCGAGGGCAGTAATTAAGAAAACTCATGATTTGTGCGGAATTGATTATACCTTGTTAATTAACCTGCACCGTACCGTGGCCAACCACCCGTTGCCGACATTCTTTTTCCACTGGTATATAACAACAAAGTAACCGAGCCAACTTACGCCTTCAAGCGAACCGGTAGCTCATCCCAGACGCCGGCATCAACTGGTCATATTCTGCCAAACTAAGCCAGCTTCATGCATCCCTCGTCGTCCACAATCAAGACTTAACTCTCGCTGGAACATCAAAAAGCGAAAGGAGATAGAATGAGTTGTAACATATACCAAAAAATGGGGAAAATTCTTTACGTCCAAAATATCAAAAATCTGTTACAAATACGAACAAAATCGACCAAAAAGAAAATCGGACCACGATTTGAGAGACTTAACAGTGAGATTTACCTTCAATGGAGCTCGATTCAGATATTTTTTTGGTATCTTTCGTATGCGAGTGGTGTTTATTCATCGTTTGTTGATGTATTTCATCGTAAAATGTACAAATCTGTTAGAAATAAGAACAAAATCGACCAAAAAGGAAATCAAACCACGATTTGAGAGGCCTAATAGTAAGATTTACCTTCAATCGAGCTCCATTCAGAGAATTTTTGGGATCTTTCGTATGCAAGTGGATTTCAATTATAGAGAACTGAATCCTGATTAGGGCTATGGATGGACGATTGAAGGCGTATCGCCTGCTCCGCCTCGCGCATTGCCCGTTCTGAGTCGTGCCACATGCTCCGCCTCGCGCATAGCCTGCTCTGCGTCGCGCCATCGCCTCCTCTTCGCCGCTCCATCACCATCTCTGCGCCACGTCAAGGCCCAATGTTTGCGGTTTCGTAGCCGTTCGTGAAGCTTCCTCCCGTTTCGCCGTCGGTAGGGTTTTCTGGCGTCGGTTTTTTTTTTCTTTTTTCTTTTTTTGCTTCATCGTGAAAAATAATAAGAGAGAAAAGCAGGGGAGTTTTGAGGGCAAATAGTAAACGAAGACGTGGCCCAATGTGGAGAAGGTAAAATGTTCTAGATTAGAACTATTAATAATAAGACACATTTATGCCTATAGAATACCCTTTTTTATATTTCAATTTTATTTTGCTTTTTGTCATTTTTGGACCTGAATCAATACTATCAGAATCTTTTGTAGAATTTATGACATTTTTATTTATTTTTACCAATTTTACTATATTATTTTTTTTGGATCACTCTCACTCATATCACATTTCTTTTAATTATAGGATTGGTTTATATATCCTGCATTTATTTTCAAAGAAATATATTTTGTGGAATTTTTAACCCGTGATCTTTAGGAAGATTTAGGTAATGCAAGTGTTTGGGTTTAGTCTATTCGATTTTAAATCGGTTCAAAAATTAACTCCATTCAATTCGGTTCGAATCTAATTTGATTCGATTTCAATTAGTTATGTCTTATTTTGGTTCGTTTGAACCCTAAATCTTAAACCAAGACAACCCAATACAACTATGAGTTTTTTTAGCATATATAAGTAAATTCCACACCAAATGGAGACTAACAAAGTCTTAAAATTCATTAGCATGATTAATGTGTTATCACTTGAATTAAATATTAATGAGAAATAATGACTATTTTTTGGTCATCTCATACGGGATAAAAGAGGAAAAATGCCGTACGTCATTAATGTATTTAATATTTCTAGTAAGTTTGTTTATCACCGTCCATAATTAATCAAGTCTAAATCCACTGTTTAACATGTTAAACGGATACACATGACTCGTTTTCACCGTTCCACACTTAACATGTCATATACACAAGACTTATTTTCTCCGTTTCACACATACAATGTTAAACATGTCAAACGGATACACATAACTCATTTTCACCGTTCACATGTATTAAACGGATACACATGACTGATTTTCAGTGTTTCACACATACAACGTTTAACAGTCATATACACATGACTTATTTCCACCGTTTCACCATAAATTATAGTTTTTCGAAAATTTTACAAAATGAAACTAACATAAATAATAAACAAAAAATATATGAATCAAAATAAAAATAATAATTTCACAAAATCTGCAAAATACAAATGAAAATATTTTGTTTAAAAAAATTGAAGTGAAATAATAAAAATCTGTTCAAATAAATATGATTTATCATGTGTAAATGAAATATGAAAAAATAAATCAAATTATTCTCTAATAATTTGATTTATTACCTAATTAATGCGATTTACCACATAATTAATACGGTTTTTCATATATTAAGATATACCTTCTAAAATAATTTAACACTTAATATATTTATTATACGAGTGAGAGTAATGTTACACAACATAATATCGCAACATGATTGATAGATAATGTTGAATTGACATAAACACGTATGCAGTTTCATACAATCACACTACACCCTATCAAAAAAATACAAGACCAACAATACATCATGTTCTTATCATGTTACGAGGATATTTTATGTATATTTACTATTTATTATACATTATTGACGCATCGATGGATATCAAGAGGAAAAAAAATATTTTTCTTCCCCACCTTGCATGGTTAAATTCCAAACAAGCTACGAGATTTGTAGCTTTTCCCACAGAAGGATTCTCCACCGTCCGATCAAACTTCGAGATCCTCTATTTCATTTATTGGGCCTATACAAAGTCCAAACAGAAATAACACATTTACGCCTATAGAAGGCCCTTTTATTTAGATTTCCATTTTAATTTTGCTTGGTCATTTTGGGCCTGAATCAATATTATCAAAATCTTTTGGAGAATTTATGACATTATAATTTAGGAAGATTTCGGTGATGCAAGTGTTTGATTTGATCTAATAAGATTTGGCTATTCATTCTTCTTCTTCATCTACAAGCTGGAAAATACTTCTAAAATAGAAGATAATATTGTAATAAATGCGAGCATTTCTATCGTATAATATTAATATCTGTATGTAGTTGTCCATTAATAATAAATTATCCTTATTATTGCAGAATACATCAGGACCCAAATCAAACTTAAAAAATCAAAACAATGTCAACGTTTGATAGCAATTGATCAAACAACACTGTTGTGAATTACCCCAAAAAATTGACATGATAGAAATCTATCTATTTTATCTATTATTCTAAGAATATAAGGTGCCTATAAATGTACATGTCTATTTCTAAAACCATACACGTTGGGGAGAGTTAGGGGGACGAATCTATGCTACACTGCACCCATATTTTGACTCTCTCATTTTGGGCCTCTAATTCGGTGTTCCAACCAAACAAGCTATGAGATTTTTAGATTATATAATATATTCAATCAAATCACTATATTTTATGCACTTAATTTGACAGACTTATTGGTCCATGATCATTCATTGAGTAGTTTCTAATCTATCTACCTCAAAGTATATATGATAAAATGAAATTATTTATATGGTTTCTCATTTCAAACAATTCCTAACAGTTGAAAATTATAAAAAAAATGTTCACGTAGGATGATTTACCAGAATGTTCTATAATTTTCTATAATTTTCCATATGATTTGAAAAGGTGAGACAGAGACATGGTAATTATAAGGCCGAGAAAATTAATTCAATAATCATGAGAGATTACAAATTTGTTCATTGCATAGTTAATTAAATCAAATTTGTTGAAGTATTCATTTACGTGGACATTTGGTCATTTTCTATCCCTTGGCATCTTATTTTAACTTCTTTGTTTTAATAAAATTTCAATAAACTTCTTGCCATAAAAAAAATGAAAGCTTTATATTAATTATAAAATTATAATTATAATTATAATTTATAAAGCAACACTGTAGTGACATAGTCCAAAATTTGTCAGAGAAGAAATTTTTGCATTTTCTTAGTATTATATGTATGTGGTACACATCTATTACTAGGACCATCATCTATACTAGATTTAGATCAGGGGGGGCAATATATTACCAAATTACGACCTTTCACTCTACGTGGGATCCATATATATCGTGACTCTCGTGTCATTAACTAGTTGTATTATTTATAATCTAATTGATTAAATATAGTATTATTTGAATCAAGAAATTGTGTGTCCAAATTTTGTTGTTGCTGAATATACTCAATAACAACAAATATATATTGTCATTGAAAGTTGAAATGAAATTAAAAAATGTTTTCCATTCAGAAAAAAAAAACAAGAACTTAATATGTGCTAATTATCTCTAGACCCATCACAAAAAATATTACAAGAGATTTCGGTCTATAAACTATTTCTAGAAATAATATTTCTTCGTCTAGAGCGTTATTTATATTTTTGCAAAAGTCTTCAAAATACCTTTTCAGTTATAGTATATATTTTAAACAATTAATTTTATTAACTTACAAATCAAATATTTCTTAAATCAACATAATTAATAAAATGAATATTCACCCACGGGTTTTCGTAAAAATATAATAAAAAATAGAGTGAATATAAATGAAGTTAAGTATGAATATATGAATGAATATTATTATGGAGGGATATTTTTTAGATTTTCGTAAAAATATGATTATATGAGTTACCTTTCTAGACGAAAAATATTAGCTCTCAAAATAGCATTATGCTAAAGAATATTGTTGATCTTTATGATTTTATCCTAAAGAATATTGTTGATGTTTATTGCAACAAAGAATATCGTTGCTATATTTTGAGGATGAAATTGAACCAATCTTGAACTCCCTTGTATCCATCCATTTGACCAAATTAGAAGCAATATACTCAATAATAAGAGCTATTATTAATAGCTACTAACAACCAGCCAATTGGGTCCCTTCTACTCCATGGACTTTGGGTCCATAAAATACAAAATCATTAAAGATATTTCGGTCCTTGCATATAATAATTCAGAATAAAGATACATTGTTTAATTAAGCTATCTTGGTGCTTGCATATAATTTAACCGTAATTAGCTGCATTTTATAAAAAAGAAAATAATCCATTGACAGTCACACCTTGGACTCTTTAGTATTTTAAAAAAAAAACAGTTTTTTTTCCTTTTATGGAATAAAAGAATAAGTAGTTGGTCTTGCGGATAAAATTGTTTTAAGTATGGATTCTCGCGTGCAAACTTACGTACAATTTTAGTATACTCTTTCAAAAGAGAAAACATAATCTTTACTATTTTAAGTATAAATATATATATATCCATGTATTGTTGTCAAATTTGTCCATCTTTTTTTTAAGTATAAACATATATAAAAATTAATAACATTATATGATAACATATTAAATATTAATTTAAGTAATCAGGACTGTACAAATGTTGAATCAGATTAACTTCCAAGAAACTGCCAAGTGCTAATTTGGCTGATTAACAAGGACAAGAGAAATTGAAACAAACAACAATCAACAAAACATTTCATGAGGATCACATTTTCATTGATTTTGGGTCAAAAAATGGTTGAATCAAAAATAGACAGCGAAATGAAGACATGGCTACCAAATTGTATTCAATTCAATTATGACAATCTCGTGATCGACTTTCATTTTCATTTTTATGGTCCTCCCATGTATATGATGTGATTAAAAAGCAAATCTTTTGATCTAACTTTTTACTTTTTACTTTTGATTAATAACTAAGGATTACATATTATATCAATTGACTAAAAATGTCATGACAAATGCTAATATAAAAATGTCACGAAGAATCATGCCTTCTCAAATGACAAGCTCCAATTGGATGTCTTATTAATTTTCATCTAATTATATTTTAATATATGTTTTATTCTCTTTCAACGACAAGATATAACCACACAATTATTGAGTGGAATTGGCCACTAAATAGCTGCTTGTCGACACCAATCCACCACCAATCATACATTATTGAATCATAAAGAAAAGAGTTTTGACATTTGTTAAGTGGGTTTTAGGTGTTAATTATACCCGTTGACCCGTTAAAAAGGTGTAAGTTGAGACCCCAATGGGCCCATAGAAATAAGCCCATAACCATTAACCACCCGAATCCAAATGGGACCCGAGTCCGACCTGGGAAAAATCATAATTACTGCCGTGTTTAGAACGCAGAAAATGGTATATTCTATTAGTAAAAAAGCATATAATTAATATGGACTAATGTGTAAGGGTAAAAAAGGTGGGGTAAACATAGGCCGCCGTTTACTATAATCAAGACACTTTTTGTTTTGATTTGAATGGTTTTGAGACTTTAATAACATAAATTATGTCATTAGTGGCTCAATAATTTACCTTTCTGTGGATTTTATATAAATATTCTCCATCGAGAAAATATGCACAAAAATACAAATTTTCATTGTTCATGAAAAAGATATATCTTGAAACACAAAAAGAAAGTAATAATTTATACACTCCACTTTAGTGTACTTTGTTCGTCCGAATTTACTATGACACTACAATTGACAATTATTTATTTCTTACAAAAAAAAAAAAAATTGGGTCGCATAACGCACTCGCCCTGTTCGGACTCAAAGTTCTGGTAGATGGGATCCTAGAAATTCACAAACTACTGTTCGGTCATCAAATTGTTTTTGTGGATTTGGACATAGGAACTTTAGGATTGAAGAAAAGTAAGTTTTTTCTTGAGTTTCGAAATGGATTTTTCTCGGGAAAGGAGAGAGAAGGATTGTTGTCGTGATTTTATTTTCACATTACGTGTGCTTTTCAATAAATTTGCACTTAATTGATAGTATTTTGTAATTTAAAATATAAGCATTATTTTAATAGTATTTTGTAACATATTTTATAATATTTTCTTAATTAACATCTCCAATTCGTATCCAGATACCGTATTCGTATCCGGAATGGAATATCGAATATCGGATATCGGACACCATATTTGTATCCTTACTCGTATCTGAAATGAGATATCGGATATCGCATGCGTATTCGCATTCGAAATCGGATATCGAATACCTTATTTGTATTCGTGATATTTTTTTAACTGTTCCTAAGTCTACATGTTAATTGTAATGATTAATAATAATAAAAAATAATAATAATAATAATTGTAATAAGAAATAATAATAATAATAATAATAATAATAATAATAATAATAATAATACTAATACTATATAAGATAATAATAATAATAATGTATTTTGAAAATATTAATAATAATAATGTATCTAGAAATTAATACAATAATAAAAAAATTAATAATTAAATAAATATCTAAAGAATAAAGTTAATAAATTTCGAATTACAAATATTTGTTGGTGCTGATTATTGGTATGATTTAAAATATATTAATCTTAAATTATTAGCGTGATTTATTTATGTGAAATAATTATAATATTTTGATATGGTTAAGAAATAAATATGATAGTTATAGAATTTCATAAGAAATAATACAATTCTAAAATATTTTATTCATTTCCTACATATAATCCTATGGGTTTCATCAAACGTCTTTTAAACATCCTACACCCATAGTTTTTGCATATTCCTACTATCATAGTTTTATGGAGTTCATATATTAGTTTCCTGCAACTACTAATTTCCTACTACTATGCAAAACGGCCCTAGCAATCACGTCCTTATGGTAGTTTCATCAAATGCACCTGGTTCCTAATCCAAGTTTTTTTATACTTTCTTGAAATGTATCATATCTTTTAGTGTTTTTTTATATGTAGTTTATAGATATATATATATGTTATATATTTTAATGTGTGTTATATTTTTCACATTTATGATATATCCTTATGTGTTATGTATTTTTGGATATATCTTATATTTTTTAAATGCATGGTATACATTTTTAAGTACAAATATAATACATGTTATATCTTGAATATATTTGTACTCGTTAACATTTTTTATGTTTATAATATACATTTTTTAAATATAATGTGTTATACATTTGTATATATAATATACATTTATGGTATATATGATGCAAATTTTGAGATGTATAATATACTCTTTTTACATAGAATAATATTTTGTTTTTGTTTTATTACAATATTTAAATTTTTTGCATAACAATTTATAATTTTTCGGTTTGTGTGCATTTGACAGCCAAAATAGCAACAACAACAACAAAAAAACTGCCACCTGGTGTTGGGACTATGTTTGTAGTGCCAACACTTGAGTAAGTTAGTCGTCTTTTTTTTTTAAATTAAGCATTACTAATTTATTCATAAGATCATTCAATTATCATATAGTACACAAAATAATTTCGACTGCAAAATTGAATCATTTCTTTCCGTTGACGCCCGCCTTGTAATTTTTTTTATAGTAGGGTTTTTTTATTGCAATATATAATGTCAATTTTAGATGTACAAATATTTGTTTGGTTTAACAGTAGGGTTTTTTTTATTGTAATTTCTTTAGATGCCTGATAAACCTCTTTAACTACTATATACATTCTCAACTATAATTTTCCTAGATATGTGATATACTCTTTTTATTGTAATTTCTTTGGATGTGCAAGTAATTGATAGTTTGCTTAGGATAGGAAAAGTTTACCGAAATATTACTATAATATGTTTGGATGGTATTTTAAGATTTCTAAGTTAAAATTTTGGTTAGAAAATTCTAATAAATTTGTATACAAATTTTGTCAAAATAAAAACTTAACAAAAACATGAGTTTTTTTTGTAGGAATTTGTAGTTTGTGTTATACATATTCTCTCTATCATCTTGATTAGTGTGCACGCTTGTACTTTTATTTTGGAATATGAGCATTTATGCATATAACTCCTTCTATAACCAAAATTCAAAAAATAACCCTTTTTCTGAAAATATTCCAAAAATAACCCCTTTTTTATAATATTCCAAAATAATCCATAACGGGTTTTTAAATCTCACCAGTTCAAATTCAGAATTTTAGTTGAAAATATGATATATTTCCCCAAATCTCACCACAACATCATCTATGATCTAATTAATATATTTAATTAAAATGATAACTAATACATGTTGGATGTTAACTTAATACATAATTAATATTTATTCGAATTCATAAATTTGAATAAATTTTAATGAATATTTAATTATATGTTTTAATTATCACGTTAATTAAATGTAATTGTTCAATAATGGAGAATTCGGCGGGTACATTTTGGAGCGCAATAAAATTTAATAATTTTTTTTCAAAACACGTGTCAGTAAAGTTATATTAAAAAAAATTATTCCCTTCGAAAATGTACCCGCTGAATTCTCCATTATAGAACAATTACATTTAATTAAAGTGATAATTAAAATATATAATTAAATATTCATTAAAATTTATTCAAAATTACGAATTCGAATAAATATTAATTATGTATTAAGTTAACATCCAACATGTACTAGTTATCATTTTAATTAAATATACTAACTGAGATTATCCAAATTTTATCATATCATAATCTATGTTCAAATTAGTATCATTTTAATTAGATCATAGATGATGTTATGGTGAAATTTGGAGAAATATATCATATTTTCAATGAAATTTCTGAATTTCAACTGGCGAGATTTAAAATCCCGTTATGGGTTATTTTTGGAATATTATCAAAAAGGGGGTTATTTTTGGAATATTTTCAGAAAGAAGTTATTTTTTGAATTTTGATTCTAAAAGGGATTACATACAGAAATGCTCCTTTGGAATATAGCATGAAAATGTATAATTTAGTGTCTTCCTTGATTTTCCTAAAAGTATAACCAAACATATGCTTCCCTACATATATCTTTTCTTTTAGATTTCATCATATTATAGAAAGTATTCATGATTTTGTATAATTTAATACTATTGTCTCTTTTAGGTTTCATCAAAAAGGGGATTATTTTTGGAATATTTTCAGAAAAAGAGTTATTTTTTGAATTTTGGTTCTAAAAAGGATTACATGCAAAAATGCTCATTTGGAATAAAGCACGAAAATATATAATTTAGTGTCTTCCTTGATTTTCCTAAAAGTACAACCAAACAAAATTTTATGCAATTCCCTACATATATCTTTTCTTTTAGGTTTCATCATATTATAAAAAAAGTATTTATGATTTTGTATAATTTAATACTATTGTCTCTTTATATGACCATATATGCTGAAATGTAAGTATATCTTTTCCAATATTAATATACCTGTATTTGTATAATTAAATACTAGTCTCTTTATTTTAAATATTAATATGTCTTTTTACGTGACTAGTATACTTTTTATAATATCAATATACATTTATGACTATGTCGATATAAATTTTTGAACATAATGCTGCTAACAAATGTATTGAAAAAAATATAAACGATATTAAAAAAGTTATTTGATATTTAAGTAAGGGGTATGAGATTGAAAAATCAATATAGGTATACAAATATTTTAAAAAAAAAATGATTTTACTAAATATACCAATATATTATTTTCAAAAATATGTACTGATGTTCGAAAAAATATATAATGATCATGTAAAGAAAATATTACTATTAAAATATGTATATCACATCTAAAAATACTATATTTTTTTTTTTGAAAATTAAAAATACTATATTCAAAAAATATATTATAGTAAAAAATATATATCACGTATTTAAAAGAGCACGTCGCGCATCTAAAAAGATGTATTTCAAAGATATAATATAAAAATATGTGTACTTCAAAATATTATATTTATGATAAATAAAAAATAGTAAAAAAAAACAAAAAACTTATCTAGCCGATTGACGTTCAGACGACTGATATGACTTCGGCCCTAGGGCCGAAATCATTTTTCAATATACATATGTTTGATCAGTGATTGTGCTAAAAATTGCTTAAAATGACATAGGAAAATTACACTTTGCCTCCAAATTTCAACGAAACATCCTCAATTTCCTAATTAACCCACTTAATTAACATTCCAATTAACAAAGAACATTGAATTAGTAATTTTTAAATATTAATTATCACGTTAATCATATAACATGTGTTAACTCAGATGTTAATTAAGTGAGTTAACCACTAATATGACCATGTTTCCTTGAAATATGGTGGCATCATATTTAGATCTACTTACATCTAGGGTGGTCTCTTTAGAATATGAAATGTGGGTGCAAAAAGGGGTGATGTTAATTATTATGCCTTAATCTAAGTTTACAGACCGACCATGATTTATCTCAGTTGTGGTCACAATTGAAAGGTGCTAATAGGGGTTTGAAATACTGTCCTTGATCTATACAAACAATCTAATATTCTTACGAGTGCTTAAAAATTGTCCGTGCAGAATGTAAAAAAGTTTGGCAAAGAACATTAAAAATTGAAAAACTAAAAACATA
The DNA here is from genome assembly GCA_946800325.1 of Luzula sylvatica. Classification (NCBI taxonomy): domain Eukaryota; kingdom Viridiplantae; phylum Streptophyta; class Magnoliopsida; order Poales; family Juncaceae; genus Luzula; species Luzula sylvatica. The sequence continues at coordinate 22,110,615 of OX326961.1, forward strand.
ATTTATTGTTTATTATGCTACTATTCTCCTCACCATACAGTTTGGGTGATTAACTATATGCTAATTAATTACCATATTTCTCCACCATTGGATTGGATGTACTGCCGTATATGCTAATTAATACGTGTATTATGCTTGGGCTACCCTAGATGATGTAAACAGTAAAAGTAAAGGGGAATTTTTCAAAACCCACCCCACCCACCCACCCCCAACTTTTCTGAAAATTATGAAAAGAACCCCATCTTTTTAGATTTTCTAAAAAAACTCCTATATTTTATGCTTTCCAAAAAAAAAACCTAACATTTTTAGATTCCCTCAAAAACCCCATATCTTTTCGTTATGATTTTGAAGATGACCATTATACCCCTTCCCATAATTTTATTTTATAAATATCCAGAATTTAATAAGTATTAAAATATTATATTAAAATATAAAAAATAATAATACATATATATTAAAATATTATATTAAATAATAAATAATATATATATTAAAATATTATAATAAATAATATATAGATATTAAAATATTAATAATTGCTGAAAATGATATTTTAATATAAATATATTATCTATCATAATATTTTAATATCTATGTATTATTTATTATAATATTTCAATATATATGTATTATTTATTTTTTAACATTTTTTTATAATAGTTTAATATCTATTTATTATTTATTAAATTATAGAGATTTATAAAATAAAATTATGGGGGCATAATGATCATTTTTTAAAACATAGAAAAAAGGTTTTTTTTAGGGAATCTAAAAATATTAGGAGGTTTTTAGAAGAAATAAAAAATATAGAGAGGTTTTGAGAGAATTTAAAATTAAAAGGGAGTTTTTTTAAAAGACAGGAGGTTTTTCATAATTTGAAGGAAAGTTAGATTTTTTTTTTAAGAATTCCCAAAATAAAACACTAGTTAATTTAAGAGGCTTTCTATCATGCCGCCATGCCCATGAGATTCTCTCACATTTCCCCACTCTAATTAATCTAATGATTAGTGCTACAAATTAACAATTAATTCATAATTATTTATTTTTAAATATTTAGAATTAATCATTAATTGGTATAGACCTTAATTACATATTAAATTTTTAGTAATCATGAATTAATTATTATTCACTTTGCTAATTATGAGAATTAGTGCGGGGAAATGTGGGGAAAATGGAGGAAAAGTATAATTTTCCTTAATTTAACGTATATTGTACTGTTGTGAAGTACATTATGCTAAAAGTAACAAATTGAATGACTATAATTTATAATATAATTCTTATTTTCTGGCGATGTGCCATCCGTCAATCACAAATTTCCAACCCTAATTAAATTGTAATCGTTGTCATCTCTTCATTCCAATCACCCACCCCACCATTCATTGTTGCTATCGACATTCCATCACGTAAAATGTTTACTATTTTTAATGGCAAATAAATTCATGGGCACTAATTGTGTTTCCCCGTTTTTGTTAAGACATTTATATATGGATACTCACTAACATTATTGTGCAATCTCATATAACTTTTCACAATTTCACTGCCTTCATGATTATTGTTTTGACCTAAAGGCCACTAATAACATTTATTTTTGTTATTTTGTTTGAAAGTCATTTTTACCGTCGGTTAATTAATGTCATTGATGAAATTATATATTTGTCAATGATTTAAATAGCAGTGCAATCGCGCTATTACAATATAAATAGCGAGAAATATTTCTAAACGCAATGTCACGATCTACTAAATAGAGACGATATAAAGTGTAATAACAATGGTCGTGTGTAAATTGCAGTCCAAACGTTACTGGCCGTTATATTACAATTTAAAACATTGATATTTCTTAATTTATTTATTATTTATCGTATTTTTAAGTGTCCTTCTATATGTAATTATATACTCTTTTATGCATTTAGGTTACACATTATTATTTATATTTCAATAATGATATACATGATTATATATACATAATATTTTTCTCTCTATATATATTTTTGTTATTTTTCATATATTGATTATACATTTTTTATGATGGGTAGTGATATTGAAAGGAAATAATATTACTGGGAACAAAAAATTTAAACTTGAAATGGTAATTGTACTTTTAGTTCATGTCAAATTTAAACGAAATTTTCTGTATCTAGTATTTATTTTTTCTGTCAATATCATTATCCTTTTATGATTATTATATATTTGTATGTAGCAGACGATGTTGATGATGGTTAATCCAATATGACGGGTCATATTATTGTCTCGTGATCCATGTGGTGAAAAATAATTCAAATAAATCTAATATGACAGGTCATATATTGTCTCCTATGTTGTGCCGATACTTCAAAAATCTAAAATCAAGTGGTATCGTATCGGATACCGTATCGGTTACTGATACTCGTCGGATACGTATCAGATACTCTACATGACGTATTTGAATAATTTATTTCACAATAATATTAAATACTTTTCGGATATTTTCGGACACTCGCCGGATACTTATAACGCATCAATAAATTTACTTGAAAAAATAGAAATAAAAATTTTAGATCAAAATAAATTAGTTACGTTTAAGTAAATAACTAAATATAATAAACATTTACTTAACATCAAGTCATTTATGTAATAACAATTAGTATATTTTATGTAAAAAATATATTATCTGAAAGATAAAAATATTAAATATATAAATTACAATTAATAAAATAATAGAATATTATATATAATAGACGTATCGTGTCTTGTATTTTTTTTTTCAAAACTGTCATATCTACGTATCTGTATCCTCTCCGTATCCGTACAACATAAGATGTCCATCGATCCACAGGGGAAGATAATTCATATAAATCTTGTATTTGTATACCAACAAAAAAAAATCCAATTGTTTAGCTTTTGAAAATTATGAATGCAATGTATTGTTTTGAGTTTAATTTTTGTTTATCCTATACAAAGATACATTTATCCTTTATTAAGTATTTTTTTTTTCTTATTTATTTAGTTCAATTTTGTGGTCACCGATCTATAGTACCCTTAACACTGTTGTCTATTTCAATAAGAAAATATAATAAACATGTACAAGAAAAATATTACAAACACATAAAAAGAGATAAAATAGTGCAATATACAAAATAATAGTGTGTATTTTCCATTCAATATTTACAATGAATATGCAAGATATTAAAGAGAAGAGGGAGCTAAACTACTTAATTAAGTACCAAAATTTTTGTATTTAATGATTTTTCATCATTATATTTGTATTGCGATTTGTGTATTTAATGATGTGCGGATCATCATAAAAAAATACAAATTTCAATGCAAATTCAATAGTGAAAAATCATTAAACCAAATATTTGACACTTAATTAAGTAGTTTAGCCCTCATATACAGATAATATATAATGTATATGTGATAACATATTATAAACATAGATAATGATAAAATAAATGCACATATCACATATAAAATGAATACAATATTTTATAGAATAATTGATCGAGGATTGAAATCATATCTCCATTTTATTTTATTTTTAAAAGTAACCAAAACCAAATTATATATATTTGCTCTTTTTAAGATGGATCTTTAATTTACCATCTCAGAACTAGCCGTTTAATCTCCACCGCCTAAGTAAATGCTAGCCTATCAAACTATCATCATTAACTTCACGGTTACACTACGAAATCACATGTTTTAGTGATTTTTTTCTTAATATTTGTCTGGAGATGCTTAAATTAGCATCTAATTACTCCTCTCCAGTTTTATTTCGGAGGATATTGGAACATAATAAAGTTGTCAAATTTCTTATCATCTCTAATTTCAACTAATATAAAACCAATTAAAGAAAACACATCTATATTTAATACAACTTTGGTTAGATATATTTAAGAAATTATTGGATAATATTAACTTCTCCTTGAGATCAGATATATTGATATTTGATATTCTTATATAATATATATGCATTTTATGACAGACCATCAACTCCTCTCCAGTTTTATTTAAAAAATATCACCCTCTCAAGTCGACTTTTTACAAAGGGAATTCTATAAAAAAAAAACTTTTTGATTCTTTAAAAGAAACACTATTCTTTAGATATTAAAAAAAAACTCATTTAAACCAGTTTCATTTTTAACTTACTCCCTGGATTAAATCTAACATTAATAGTGTGGAAAAAAAATTGCATTAAAATACGCCTCTATATTTTATCATTGATTTAACTAAACCCATTTTTATATCTTTTATTAATTTTAAAAAAATCATAATATTTTTTTAATATATACTAATTATCGACTAGTTCTGTTGTTTACTAAATGTTAATAAAAAAATTAATGCACGTTGAAACTAACTTCTGAAATAATATTTTTTTGACGACAACTAATTTCTACCAAAAGAGTATGCATCTTGAAAACATATCCCGGTAGAAAATTACAATTTTAGCAGTTAGTCTAAAAATTAACTGCTAATTGATATTTTTCTTCAAATTTTTTTATATAGTTAGTTTTAATTTCAACAACTAGTTTTTATTTTAGCATGTAATTTTATAAATAATGAATGAACATTAAAAGTAGCTATTAAAATAATATTTTTCTGTCAAGATATTGAAAATACATAATTATTTTATTATTATTAATAAAAATACCAAAATATTTAGTAAAATTAAATATGATATCCAGAGGGTGCTTTGGTCAAAAAATACATCATCCGTTGTTAAGTTCGGGGGTTCTCATAAAACCCCGACTTTTCTGAATTCATTTTTTATATCCAAAAAATCCCTATATAGACAAGATTTTATTTAAAAAATTCATATAAGGGTTAAGCTTAGCACTAGATAATATTTAAACAAAAACTGGACACAAATATTCCTCTATATAGTATTTTTTTTATTAATTTATAAAATCTCCATTATATTTTTTTAACATATAATAATTAAAAACACAAAAAAATTATATGTCATGTTTATATAATTTTAATATTTTATTTATTATATATTTCTTCTTGAAAAATTAGCATCCAAATAAAAATAAATTAAACATCTATATACAAAAATTAAGTACCTTGGCAAAAAAATATATTGTGGGCAAGTATAGAACATAGATGTATGCTAGTTTTGATATTCTTTCGTTGTTTAGAATAGTATTTGTTCTATCAAAAGATATTTTAAAAACAATAATGATAGACATCTAAATGCATACGAGACAAATTATAGTGTAACGATATTAAGCTACGAAAGAAAAACAACACTTCGCGTTTTAAATTTGAGTGTCACTTACGCATCTAAGTACGGACCAATATTTTTTTGTTTTATCTTCAAATTTTAATTAAAATCCGTTTCGTGTGACCGTTTTTACTTTTTTCACTATTTTACAATCGTTTTACGGGTATACACTAAAACGATGTCCGACCGTTCCGTATCGTTTTTTGTTTTTTACAACATTGCCGTGTACTATCCAAATTATTTTCAAGGTATATATTTTTTGTATATCGTCGCGTCAAAAATATATAACAAATAAATTATTAAAATTAAATTAATATGACAAATAGTCTCTTCTTATTTTTTAAATTAATATAAGTGATTTTTTATGGAGATGTTGTAAATTAATAAAACAAAATACCAAAAAGAGTTTAGTAAATTTAAATATGGAATATAGATACACGTTTTGGTAAAACAGATAAAGATACGTGAAAAAAATGAAATCTTACAAAAAGTTAGGATTCTTTTTAGATTTCAGAGAAGTCAGGAGTTTTTAGTTATATGTTAAGTTTATATACCTAAGTAAAAAATGAAATCTTACAAAAAGTTAGGATTCTGTTTAATCCTCGTAAAAGATACGTGAAAATGAAATCTTGTTTAGAGTTATTTTTAATGTTAAAAAAATTAAATTATCATTTTTTTCAGAAAAGTTCGGAGTTTTTATTTTATTTCCCTGTTAAGCTTGACTCTTACAATTTTGTTTAGAGGGTTCTTTTATTATCCAAAAAAATATTTTAACATTTTTTTAATTCCCTTTATTTTAGTTATATTCACTAATAACATTACACTTTAGCTATAATAATTTTATAAAAAAAGTATTAATGATAGTGCCACTGCCATCCATATACAAAAATAAAATTTGATGATTCTTTTGTCATTTACTTGTTATGTATAAAAATGTTCAGGAGAAAGAAAAAAAATGAGCCCGCTTGAACTGGAGAGCATTAAGGAATGGAGAGATTATTTAACCAGTATAGCGGTTATGTTACGTATCACGATTCACGAGACTTCTATTCTGTTACACAACGAGGTTTGATACAATGTTCCCAATCTCGTCGCAATATTTTTTATGCGAATTCCAAAATTATTAATTATAAGTATAATTAACATATAAAAGTTAATTAACATGATAATTATTCAATTTATAATTTTTGAGATTCTTTATTTACAATTTATAAAGAAAATACAAGTTGACACAATAGGGGCTAATTCGTCAATCCACCGCCCACATAGGCAAGGACAACGTTGCGCCTGCATTTCCAGTACTGCTTCCTACACCAGGCCCACGCCTTCAATAAATAAAACCTCACATCTTCCCAAAAACTCCATAATTTCACTAATATCCTCCAAAAAGATATATATTTAAACCTGGCTCGAAACTAGAAATATCAAAATCAATCATGAATTTTTTTATCTGAGAATTGTATGAATAAATATATTCTTAGATGTTATTAATACATAAGGAATTCTTAAAAAAACCTCTACCTTTACTTGTTATTTAAAAAAAAAATCCCTTACAATTTAGATACTCTACAAATTTCTTCTAAACAAGATTTTACGTGGACCAAAATACCATTTTATTTTCTTATTTAATAATTAAAAAACTTTTTTCGATACATTTAATTAATTTTAAATAAATCGTACATTTTTGACCATATTACTATTAAAAAAAGTAATTATATGCTATCATTATATAATTTTAATATTTCATTTATTATATATTTTTTCAATTAATTGAATATATCGGACGAGATTACCGATGTAACAATTTCGCCGCGTACAATTTTAACATGTATGTTTTCCATGTATCGCAAATTCGCAATATAAGTCATAATACCACACTATAATTATGAAATGGTGTCCTGAAAATAATCTAAAATAGCTTATATGTGCTGGTAAGGCTCATTAATTATTGTGTAAGTTTTTTTAGTTAATTTCACTTTATTTTCTACAATATTTTTTGTAGAATTATATATGTTAAAAAATATTTATCAAAATTTTTAAAATTAATAAAAATACCAAAAAATGTGTCGTTAATTATTCTACATTAAAAAAGGATATTTTGATCAAAAACATTATTTAACACGAATCACATAACCCCATATAGGGGTATTTGAAAACAAACTTTGTCTAAAGGAGTTTTTTTAGAATATCCAAAAAGATGTGATTTTTTTAAATATCCAAAAAAGTTAAGATTTTTTCTAACAATTCTCCTAATAAATACAAGAGATCTAAAATGTTTAGATGAGTATTCGGGGTATCATAACCAGGGAGCCGTTTGGTTTGCAGTTTTTGAAGAATGTCTTGACATGAAATATGTCAAAGAGATCTCAAGTCAATTCATACTGTATTACCATGTTTAGTTGATAGGTTTATTTATCCCATAAAAAAAAATACAAGTTTCAAGACATTCTATGTTTCAAAAACTAATGTTTTTTGACATGTGACCTTTTACAAAAGCCTAATTTGTAAGAAGAACTATGTTATGCCAAATTTGACATGTGACCTTTTACAAAAGCCTAATTTGTAAGAAGCAAAATGAAAATAATGGTTAAAACACTTTCGTCAGATTTTATAGCAAAAGACAAGTCTTTGGAACTGGCGAAAGAACTAATTTTGCAAATTTGACAAAACATAGCTCTTCTTACAAATTGGACTTTTGTAAGTGCTACATGTAAAAAAAAATCCTTAAACTAACATATTTGTATTAAATTATTGTTATAAAAAATGCTTAGAATAAAATAAATAATTGAGCATTTCCAAGTACCCTACAATAATTATTATGATTATTGTCTCATTCATATTATATCCGCTGATAGTTACTAAAATAAAAATTACATCAAATCAATATGGTATATACAATATGCAATTTCGATAATTCTCAGAAAAATGACATGAAACCTTTTATTGAAAAAAAGAGATTAAAGCATAAAAGATCAATGAAAAAAGATAGAATGATTATTGTAAAAAAAAAAAAAAAGCACACAAACTAGTATAAAAATAAGTCTATACAAAAATTCTTCAAAGTCAAATTAATGAAATCAACGATAAATATAAGAATTTTTTTTAGAAGTATACCTATCATGTTATTATCGATATATTTACAAGAAATTTGTGTTTATTGTTCTCCCGAGATTGTTTTGACTAATAAAAAATAAAAATAAAAAAATGGGTTTTCTTTTTATAGAATTTCTATTGATTTTTAGCGGGGAAACAAAAAATATTCCCTACACACCAAAATAGAAAAAAACCAATAATTTTGATCATCTCATTCCCACAAAATATAATGTTATATTACCGTACTTTTATTATTCGTATAGAAAACAAACAATGAATCAAATTCATAAAAACATATTCCAACATATTAATTTTAAAACACCAACCAAACTTTCCCTCAAGACTTACTCGTTATTCAATTTACATCAAGATTAATGTTCTGAATTAAATATTACATTTCTTTTTTTTTTTGGAAATTTGCATGGTACAAAAAAAATAATTAACCACAAAACACCATTACTATTGCAAATTCAATGAATACAAAGTCCTGAATATTATATTGTAAAAAATTTCCATTTATAAATTAATATATTGATGAAATATTTAATATGGACCAAGTGCAGGAAAAATCAAAAGTGCACTGGGACTCTGGGGATACTCCTACTCGAACTCGAACTGTACAGCCCCGCGAGCTTTAAAAGCTCAACTCCCTCCATCCATATACCGAGAAGGGATAAACAAGCTCGTAACTTGTACCACCGAAACCCCAAATTCAAGCGGGAATTCGCAAGCAAAACTAAATCACACACATCCCAGATTTTCTTTCGTGTGTGAACTGAAATCGAGAATTTGTTCTTTGGGTTTCGATGGAGGAGAATCGGAGATGGAGGATCAAGAGCAAATGGAGGATCAAGAGTGTTTGGTCGCCGAGTTTGATATGCGGCGCGAAAGAAGGGGAAATTGATCATATTTCGAGAGAAGGTAGTCATTACAGCCTTTCCAGTGGGTTACTGCCGTCGCTCGGCGCCAGGAGTAATCGGAGGGTTCGGCTTGGGCGATTCACTATTTCTCCGTATGATAGACGATACAGGTGATTTTCTGATTTGTTCCTCTTTTCTTATGTTCCATTTTGGTCCAGATTATCTCGCTCTTGCTGCATTGTCGTCCCAAAGTTTCATTCTTTGTCAGTGAAATAGCAGAAACATCTCATTTTTGCATTGGAGGTCTCCATTTTGGCCTTTCCTCTGATTTTTAATGCATCTTAAAGTCATTTTGACTTCAAATCAAACAATAAGTCACAATAGTAATTTCACAAGTTTTTTTTATTAAATTTGGATCTCTTTGCAAATGGTTGCAGACAAAACAAAATGCATTTGGTTTTTTCTCCCTGAAGGAGAAGATGCATGTACTTTTATCATTTTCTCCCTCTCTATTGATTAATTTCAATCTTGATATGGTGATTAATGCACCATAAATTGCTATCTCCCACTCTGGTCGATTTGCCCTTTTAGTTGGGATCATAGTATTTTCAGTTACACCTTTATGGATTTCGAATTGATTGGTAGTTGGTATCTCTTATTGTTTTCAATTAATTTCTATGCGTTGTCAGAGTATAAAAGCTTGATTTGGTGGAGCATTTTTGGGGGTCCCAGAAACTATGTTGGAACTGAATCCAAACTTCAATTATTCCTTTTTTACCATATCTATTTTTTTGATTCAATTGCTTAAAAATTCAGGTTTTTTAAAACAATTTTCTTTTTTATTATATTTTTCTAGAAGTGGGTAGAAGATAGAAAGTGAACTTTTTTATTTCGTCTCTTTCTCCCAAGAAACATGTGAATTCCATTTTTCTCTTTGTTCTTTTTTCAATGTCAAAAAAGGTGTTCTTAAATTTCAAATTGTTTCAATTTTCTATGGTTAGAATTGAGTATATCTCTTTAATACAAATGAATTGAGTTCTTTCTTGTTTTTATTATGCCAGTTCACAAAGGGAAATGCAAACATAATGATTCTGATTTAGACTATTTATTGTTTCATTTTAATATGATTATTCTTCAATATCTCCCAAGAAACATGGTGTTCTCTTTCTCCCAAGAAACATGTGAATTCCATTTTTCTCTTTGTTCTTTTTTCAATGTCAAAAAAGGTGTTCTTAAATTTCAAATTGTTTCAATTTTCTATGGTTAGAATTGAGTATATCTCTTTAATACAAATGAATTGAGTTCTTTCTTGTTTTTATTATGCCAGTTCACAAAGGGAAATGCAAACATAATGATTCTGATTTAGACTATTTATTATTTCATTTTAATATGATTATTCTTCAATATCTCATTTTCATCAGAAGACCTTTCATTGAATTTTTGTGAGTACATATTGGCTGATGCATGCCATCAACAATAAATTTGGATATTTATTTGAAGTATACATTAATTAATGTGTATTATTGCTACTGGCCCACTTTTCCATTTATATTCTTCCAAAGGGACCCCAAAAAATCCTAAATAATCAACAAATTATAAAAGAAATGTGAAGCTAATCCTCACACTCTTGATCACATGTTAGCCACAAATAAAATTGTCATATCTAATTTGGCTATTGAATGCATTGTAGGACCACTTGACCAAAAGTCAAATTTGCTAAAAAAAAATTAAGAGACAATCTTCAAATTTTAAATTAACTTTTTAGTGGAAAATATACAATATTTTCTTCTATTAACAAACCCCAAGAATATCTCCTTTCCCTTTCAACACAAGATAAACTCTTTGATAAGCCAAAATAAGTAAATACTAAAATGTCCTCAACTTCCCCCAAAGAAAAAAAAAACATTACTACAACGGGTAAACTCGTAATTATCTCAAATTCAATCATCTTTTGACACCGAATTACTAATAATAAACAAATTAAAATTAAAATTTTATTTTTAAAAACAGGGGATGGGAAACGTTCCTAATCGTTCTGGTAGCCTACTCCTCGTGGGTATCTCCGTTCGAATTCGGATTCCTCCACAAAGCCACGGGCGCGCTCGCCATCGCGGACAACGTCGTCAACGCTTTTTTCGCGGTCGACATCATCCTCATGTTCTTCGTGGCCTACCTCGACCGGACGTCGTACTTGTTAATCGACGATCATAAAAAGATCGCGTGGAAGTATGCACGGAGTTGGTTCGTGCTCGATCTCGTCTCGACGATCCCGACCGAGTTGATGAGGCGGTTGTTGCCGAATAGTTTGCGGAATTACGGGTTTTTTAATATGTTGAGGCTTTGGAGGCTGCGTAGAGTCAGCGCATTATTTGCCAGGTATATATATATATGTTATTTGTAAAAAGTTTAAAATTTTAAGCCGTAAACATTTTGTTTCGTCTTCTTTGTAGATTGGAGAAGGATCGGAATTTCAATTACTTTTGGGTCCGATGCGCGAAACTCATTTGTGTGAGTAAATAACTAACAAGTTAAAAATAATATGGTATTTTTGAAAATATAAAAATCTCACGTAAATAATACAGGTGACCCTTTTTGCGGTACACTGCGCAGGATGTTTCAACTACCTGTTAGCAGACCGATATCCGGACCCCGCGAAAACATGGATCGGTAATTCAATGCCCGATTTTCACCATCGGAGTCTGAGACTCCGATACGTCACCGCCATGTATTGGTCGATCACGACTTTGACCACGGTGGGATACGGAGACTTGCACGCCGAAAATACTCGCGAAATGATTTTCGATATTTTTTATATGTTGTTTAATCTCGGCTTGACCGCTTATTTGATCGGTAACATGACCAATTTGGTCGTCCACGGTACTAGCCGCACTCGACAATACGTTAGTCTATTTCTTTTATTTTGGAGGAGTATTTATGAAATTTTGAGGTTTTTAGTTATTTATTAATTTTATGTTGTGTAGAGGGATACGATACAAGCGGCGACGGGATTCGCGTTGAGGAACCAATTGCCGGTACGACTTCAGGATCAGATGATATCGCATCTGAGTCTGAAGTTTCGTACCGACTCGGAGGGGCTTCAACAACAAGAGACGCTCGATTCGTTGCCCAAGGCGATTCGATCGAGCATTTCTCACTATTTGTTTTTCCCTTTGGTTCAAAGGATTTACTTGTTTCGCGGCATCTCCACTGACCTGCTCTTTCAATTGGTAATGACCTTTTAATTGTGAGTATTTAGTTTTGGCGAACGAATATACCGTTTTTGTGCTTGCTGTAATGTTTCGTGGTGTTGGATTTTAGGTTTCGGAGATGAAAGGGGAGTATTTTGCTCCGAGAGAAGATGTGATTTTGAAAAATGAAGCGCCTACAGATTTTTATATTGTCGTATCGGGCAGTGTGGTACGTAATATTTTCATAATAATACTCTTGTTATTATCATATTTTAATATTAAGTTTAATGGTTATTTATTTGTTTTTTTATTTTTTATTTTCAGGATATAATCGACGTTGTAGATGGGGCGGAAAAGGCAAGCATCATATAATTTTACTCCAAAAAGTTATATAATGAATTGAATTAAAACAAAAAAATAATTAAGTCATTAAAATAATACAGGTGATTAGAGTGGGGAAAAATGGAGATGTAGTGGGAGCAATTGGGGTTTTATGTTACAAGCCGCAATTATTCACGGTTCGAACACGATCTCTCTCCCAATTATTACGACTCAACCGAACCACTTTTCTTAGTCTCGTCCAATCCAATCTCGTAGACGGCACCATAATCATCAATAACCTCCTCGAGGTATACCCTGAGTTCATCCCAATATTCCATTTATTCATGCATTATTATATTTCCATAATTTAATTTCGCTTTGTTTTATTTTTGTCATGATAGTTTTTGAAAGCGGAGGAAAGCGATACGATGATGCAAAATGTACTAAAAGAAATCGAATCCATGTTGGCTCGAGGAAGACTCGATCTTCCCATATCCTTAACTTTCGCGGTCATGAGAGGAGACAATGATTCGTTGGTCCAACTCTTGAAACGCGGTTTAGACCCTAACGAAGCCGATAGTGATGGCCATACTCCATTGGTACCTACACACACACACCATTATTAATAAAATACAAATAAAAACATAATTTATATATTTTTTTTAATTATCAATAGCATATCGCGGCTAGGAAAGGAAACGAGCAAGCCGTAAGGTCTCTTCTACAATACGGTGCCGATTATAATAGCCTAGGTAACCGAAACACAATTTACTTGGTACAATACATTTTAATTTTATTTTTAATTTTTATTAAATGATCATAGACTCGGACGACAAAGTGCCTTTGTGGGAAGCGATGCATAACAACCACGACGAGATAGTCAAGATCCTCGTGGAACACGGAGCCAATCTCGAAAAGTGCAAAGCAAACATGTATGCTTGCATCGCGGTGGACGAGAACAACTTGGCTCTCCTCGAGAAAATCATCGCTTGCGGCGGCAAGGTGAACGAACGGAACGAAGACGACAGTACGGTGCTCCACCGCGCCGTATGCGACGGTAACCTGCCAATTGTCAAGTTCTTATTGGACCATGAGGCTGACATGGAAATACCCGATGGTGACGGATGGACTGCGCGGGATCTGGCCAATCAACAAGATCACGAGGAGATCAAAAAGCTTTTCGCGGAGAGGAGCACGGGAAATGGAGAGGAGCAAGGTTCGAGGAATGGAGAGGGGCCACTGCCGATTGGGAGACGTAACACCGAACCGGCTTTGAAGATGGTGAGATACGAAAGCGGGTTGGGGCTTTCGGAAGGTTTTAGAAGGTCGAATTTCCATAACTCGATTTTCGGACAGGTGTCGTCGGCCGTTAAGAAGGCCGCCGAGACGAGGGCAGCTTCGTCTGTTGCGAATGTTAAGCCGGTGTTTCCGAGGATTACGATTAGTTGTCCTCAAATGCCGAATGAGAGGGGCAAAATGGTAATTTTGCCCGATTCGTTGGAGGAGATTTTGAAGATTGGGTCGGAGAAGTTTGGGGTTAGGATGAAGAGGGTTTTGTCAAGTGGGGGGGATGAGATTGATGATATAAGGATTATAAGAGATGGCGATACGGTTCTTCTTGAATTAAAATGATATATCGGTAATATGTTTTTTTGCGGTTCGGTTTACTTGTGTGAGTTTAGTAATATTGTTGTGGTTAATTTTTTCGTTCATGTTTTATGTTTTGCCATGCTAAATGTACATTTTATGAGGGGCACAAAATGTAATGATGTTTTGAAGCTTCAATCTTTTCTTTAGCTCGGATTACTGATGCAATAATTACAATCAACTCTATCCCCTATTTTACTTGACCTAACGTCCTATTCTCCCATTAAAAAGAACACCCCAATTACTCTAATTATATGCACAACATTATCAGGATTATAAATTCATGTTTTTTCCAGCCTTTCCACGTGAATACAGAACTCCAGAAAACTTCTCCAAATATAACTCAGAATCCCATTCCCATTTTATCTTATCCCCTAGGTATTTAAATGAAAAAATATTTTAAATATTGTATATATATCATCAAATTATGAAACTAATACTCACATACAAAATATAAAAAGAAATAGTCTAAATAGTAAAAACTGAGAATTCTCAAAATATGAAATTAATATATACAAAGTATTATTAAAAAAAAAAAAAAAATATTTATGTAAATTCAATCATAGTTCATGATCAATTTATAATGATTATGGACTACATTGATTAGTGATTTTTTTCGATACATTTTTGCAGTTTAAGAAAGGATAAAATGTAAAAAGACTGTAAAAACTATTCTTTTTATGAAACACGTAACTTTCAGAAGTGAGACAATAAAGCTAAAAAATTACTAAAATTATCATTTTAATCACACTTTTTTGTGATGTTATTTTTATTTGTCAAAATCTAATTGACACCTAAATTTTTAAGGAAACTCCTACAAAATGATCCTATCGTGCATGGTCATGAAAAATTAATTTTAAAGATATTATAATCTCCATCATCTATTTTCAATATATTGAAATATTCATGAAAGAAATTGGGTTTTGAAGTTACATCATAAAACTGCTATAAAAATATCTTTAATATATTATTTCATTGTATTTTTTGTATGATAACTAACTGTATAATGTACAACAATTATTTATGTTTCCTACAAAGTACAAAATAATAAGAAAATCATCTACACTTTTTATATATTACCAAAAATATTAACTATACTACAATTATTTTATTTTGTTACGTTGCCTTTTGTTGATATTTGGAGCGTTGTGGTTGAAATTGTTGAAATCTTTATTTTATAGTTGTTTATTAAACTATATTTTAAAAATTAATTTAAGTACAACAAAAAATAAATATTACAGGTAACCAAAAACACATAATTATAATCCGAAGCGGAGCAGCAATGGTCTTTTCTAACTGTGTATGTTGTTCATTACATTTTTGGGAAATTTTGTTATATAGACTAGATAATTTTGCAAATAACCAAAATAGCTAACAAAATTTGATATTTTATGAAATAACACTTAACTTTTCAAAAATCGAGAGATGTTAAAATGGTCAAATAACACTCCCAACTCTACAAATATAGAATATTTTACTCATTTGCTACATCTAATTTTATGATTTTCATCAAATACTTTTTAAACATCCTAGCTCATAATTTTTGCATAATCCTGCTTTTATAATTTTCTGATATTCATATATTGGTTTTCTGCAACTATTAGTTTCATGCAACTATACGAAACTGCCCTAGCAAACACGCCCTTTGAGACCCTTCAAAAATATGTAGTATATTTAAACCAAGTAAAAAAAATATCAAAATCAATCATGAAAAAACTTATCTGAGTATTTAACAAGAAAATATATTTCTCTCTGTTATAAACTTATTATTGTTAATGAATAATGATAAAATAATTTCTTATAGTTGTGTGATAATGTGGACCAAGTGCAGGTAAAAAGATCATAGTTGCACTGCTAGACTTGAACGGTGCATACGCGGGCTTTGCAAGCTTGGTAACTTGAACCCCGAAAACCCCAAATCAAGCGGGAATTCGGAAGTAAAACTAAATCACACAAAATCAAGTCACATTCCAAAACAAATTGTGTGGGAATCGAAATCGAGGAATTCTTCTTTGGGTTTCGGGTTTCGATGGAGGAGAATCGGAGATCGTGGATGAGGAGAAAATGGGGGGTCAAGAATGTTTGGTCGCCGAGTTTGATATGCGGCGCGAAAGAAGGGGAAATTGATCATATTGCGAGAGCGGATAGCCATTACAGCATTTCGACTGGGATGTTGCCGTCGCTCGGTGCTAAGAGTAATAGGAGGATTATGCTTGGAAAATTCACTATTTCTCCGTATGATAGACGATACAGGTGATTTTCTAGCTAAATCCCTCTTGTTTCGTCTTCCATTTTGGTCCTGATTATGGAGATTTTGCTGCATTGTTATCGGAAAACATTCATTCTTTCTCCGTGAAATAGCACAAACATCTGATTTTTGCATTAAAGGTTCTCCATTTTAGCCTTTCCTCTGAATTTAAATTTTACTCGGTGGAGGTAATTTTTAGTTTTTACTGCAAATGGCGGACAAATCATTTGCAAAATATGAAACTATGCATTCATTTTATTCAATCCTTCCAAAAACTCAAAATATATCAAATTTGAGGAATTCTATGATAGGCCCTTTTAAAAAGGGTAATTTGCAAGATGGGAAAAATCGAGACAAAATATGACGAAAGAACAACGGAACCGCTGGGACACCGACTTTCTCTCAATAGCGTGGAATGTCTGGAAAAATAGAAACGCAATTGTATTTGCAAGCACGGCCGCAACAACGGCTATAACGCAAGCAAGAGCGTACACGGAAGCTAAGGCATGGAGGGAAGCTCACCGAAGGATGCACACAGGACCACCTCTACTAACCACTTCGGAAAGCTAACAATTAGGGACTTCTTTGTAAATTCATTTCGATCCTAAAATAGGTTGTAACTCTAATTCATGATCTTTAAGGATCAACTATGGTTTAATTCTATTCAAGAGCTCGGCAATCGCCGACCTCGCTCAAAAAAAAAAAGAAGGGTAATTTGAGTATTTTCAAATTTATCTTTTTAAAAACAGGGCATGGGAAACGTTCCTAATCGTTCTGGTAATCTACTCGGCCTGGGCGTCTTCCTTCGAATTCGGATTCCTCCACAAACCCACAGGCGGACTCGCAATCGCAGACAACATCGTTAACGCTTTCTTCGCCCTCGACATCATCCTCATGTTCTTCGTGGCTTACCTCGACCGCTCGTCGTACTTGTTGATCGACGATCATAGAATGATTGCGTGGAAGTATACACGGAGTTGGTTCGTGCTCGATCTTGCCTCGACGATCCCGACCGAGTTGATGAGAAGGTTGTTGCCGCATAATTTGCGGAATTATGGTTTTTTTAATATGTTGAGGCTTTGGAGGTTGCGTAGAGTAAGCGCGTTATTTGCCAGGTATGCATATTTTTTTCGTAAAAAATTAAAACCCTTAACCCTAAACATTAGTTTTCTGTTCTTTGCAGATTGGAGAAGGATCGGAATTTTAGCTACTTTTGGGTCCGATGCGCAAAACTCATTTGCGTGAGTAAAGAACTAACCAGTTTAAAATGATATCATAAAAAAATGGGGATGTACATATTTACTCTTCTAAAAACCGAAATATCATATTTATAATTCCAAAACTAATCTCTTTATCCTCTCAAAAATCTCAAACTTCAAGTTAACAATTTGGATTGCTTTTGATATTTATAAATTTTGAAAAGTAAATATGGAAATTTAGACTTTCAAAAGGACAAATATGATATTTTTATTTTAGAAGAAATAATTTGATATTTTTATTTTAGAAGAAATAATTTTATCCCTAAATGCAAACAGTTTAAGAATTAGGGACATTTTAAGGAACACAATAATCTCACATAAATGTACCCTCCTTAATAATACAGGTGACCCTTTTTTGCGGTACACTGCGCATCATGTTTGTACTATCAATTAGCAGACCGATATCCGGACCCCACTAAAACATGGATTGGGAATTCAATGCCCGATTTTCACCCACGGAGTTCTCAGAATCCGATACGTCACCGCCATGTATTGGTCGATCACGACTTTGAGCACGGTGGGATACGGAGACTTGCATGCCGAAAATCCTCGTGAAATGATTTTCAATATATTTTACATGTTCAATCTCGGTTTGACCGCTTATTTGATCGGTAACATGACCAATTTGGTCGTCCATGGTACTAGCCGCACTCGACAATACGTAAGTCTCTTTGTTTTTATTTTTATCATCATTATTATTAGGTGAGGAGGGATATTTCTGATATTTCATTTCTTTAAATATTGACTCGTGTTTTTTTGTGCTGTCTAGAGGGATACAATACAAGGGGCGACGGGATTCGCGTTGAGAAACCAACTGCCGGTACGACTTCAGGATCAGATGATATCACATTTGAGCTTGAAGTTCCGTACTGACTCGGAGGGGCTCCAACAACAAGAAACACTAGATGCGTTGCCCAAGGCGATTCGATCGAGTATTTCTACCTATTTGTTCTTCGCTTTGGCTCAAAAAGTTTACTTGTTTCGCGGCACCTCGAACGATCTTCTCTTCCAATTGGTAATGATCTTTTAATTATGAGTATTTCGTTCTTGTGAACGAATATAACATTTGTGCTTGTGATGATGTTTTGTGATGTTGAACTTTATTAGGTTTCGGAGATGAAAGCGGAGTATTTTGCGCCGAGAGAGGACGTGATTTTGCAAAATGAAGCGCCTACGGATTTTTATATTGTCGTATCGGGCAATGTGGTGTGCATTATTGTTATTATTATATTTTATTTTTTGAGGCAAATAGTTATTTATTAATTTGTTTTATATTTTAATTTCAGGATATAATCGACAAAGTAGATGGGACTGAAAAGGCAAGCACCATATACTTTTACTCCAAAAATTATGTAATGAATCAAACTAAAACAGAAAGTTAATTATTCTGTAAAATAATACAATTGATTAAAATGGGAAAAAATGGAGATGTAATGGGAGAAATAGGGGTTTTATGTTACAAACCGCAATTATTCACGGTTCGAACACGATCTCTCTCCCAATTATTACGACTCGATCGAACCACTTTTCTAAATCTCGTCCAATCCAATCGCGTAGACGGCACCATAATCATTAAAAACCTACTCGAGGTATATCCTAAATGTATCCTAATATTCCATTTAGTCATCCCTTATTCTATTTTCGTAATTTCATTTTGCTTGTTTTTTTTTTGTCGTGGTAGCATTTGAAAGCGCGCGGAGGAAGGCCACAAGATGATGAAAACCGTGTTGAAGGAAATCGAATCCATGTTGGCTCGGGGAAGACTCGATCTACTCAATCTCCCCATATCCCTAACTTTCGCGGTTATGAGAGGAGACCATGCTTCGTTGGCCCAACTCTTGAGCCGCGGTTTAGACCCTAATGAAACAGACAGTGACGGCCATACTCCATTGGTACATACATACACACCATTATAAATAAAAAAAGAAAAAAATAATGTTTTTTTTTTAATTTGTTTTTTTTTTTTGAGGGAGCCGGCAATAGCCAGTTCTCGATATATTAAAAAAGGAAAAACACACAAAGTGAGTTATAATTACACTCTCTGCTACAGAGAAGATAAGAAACTAAATAGAAATACAACCACTCTCTGCTACTTCTATCCATAGATTAGCCTAACTCCATTACCTCCTTTCCTACTAGCAATACTTTAGCCATTGCTGCGCATCGAATTTAATCAAAAGGATTAGATTGGCTACCGAAACTGATTTAGAAGAAAAGATGCGGCCGTTACGTTCCTTCCATACGTGCCAAATGGTCGCCAACCAGACGGAGCTCCAGTTGTGATTGTGAACCTTCTCTCCCTTGCGTAGATTCCCCGTCCATAATGTCTGAATAATGGGGCCGTCACGCAACTTCAGTTCCCCCAGAATTTGCATCCATACCCGTTGGGAATATGGGCAGAGCAACAGTAGGTGCTCGACGTCCTCCCGCGCCTGCGCACACAGAACGCATCCGTCAACGTGTGGCCATCCCCTCTTCTCCAAATTGTCTCCTGTCAGAATTCGATTGTTTAGCGCGAGCCATGCGAAAAATCGCACTTTCGTCGGTGCTTTGCATTTCCACAGACGCTCGTTCCACCCCGATAGCATCCCTGAATCTCGCAGAATACGGTATGCGGACGCCTTTGTGTACTGCCCCGATTGGGTCGAACGCCAAGCTGTGGTTGTGCCATTCGCAGACATGCTAACCGAGTTGGAGTAGAATGGCAGGGCTTTGATTAGATCTTGCATGAAAAAGGATGAATTTTGCGGATTGATTGCTGCGAGATCGTTGAAGCTGGTAATCCCATATAGCTCCTCTACTGTTTGTGCCCATAGGGAAGCTTCATTTGTAGCGAGATTGTGAATTACTTTGATAAGTAATGCCCGATTCAGAGTCGAGATATGGAGTAAACCAAGGCCCCCGTTCCGTTTTGGCATGCATATCCGTTGCCAATTCATGAGACAATGTCCTCCCAAACAATTCTTATCGCCCCTCCATAAAAAGCGTCTCATGAGCGACTCAATTTCCTTGACAATGCTCACAGGTAATGCGAAGGCTTGCATGTGGTATGTTGGTATTGTGCTTAAAACTGCTTTTGCTAGAGTGAGTCTCCCCCCCCCGTCGATAAGATTCGTCCTTTCCATGCGGCTAAGCGGCTACGAAGCTTGTTCATCAGAGGCAGAAAGTGGATACGTTTGGGTCTCTTGATTGATAGCGGCAATCCCAAATATTTAATTGGGAGAGCTCGCTTTGGGCACCCTAAAATCCGAGAGATTTGTTCATGGAATTCATCGGGGATGGCTATCGGTACGAACACACTTTTGTCTCTATTTATCTTGAGCCCCGTCAAAGAGGCAAATAGGTCGAGTGCGCATGATAATACCTTGAGGTTCCTCGAATTTGCTTCAATGAAGATAATGGCATCGTCGGCGAATTGTAGCGTTTTCGGAGCGAAAACCGCGGTACCGGTAAATAGTGGGGAAAGATTTTTAAGGAATCTTTGTAGGACATCCGCTACAATGTTAAAGAGCATTGGTGACAACGGATCTCCTTGACGGAGGCCTTTGCGATGGAAGAAAGAGGCTCCCTCGGCCCCGTTTACCCGAATAGCCGAGCTCGAAGATTTAAGAAGATTATCAATCCAAGAAATCCATAGTTGGGGGAACCCCCGAGCCTCAAGGAGTTTGAGCAAGAAAGGCCACGCTACACTATCAAAAGCCTTGGAAAAATCCACCTTGAACATGACAAGTGGTACCTTGAGCTTATGATGGTATGTGAGAATTTCCCTAGTGGCTATAAAGGTGTCTATGATTGAGCGATCTTTAATAAACGCCGTTTGGTTCTTGTCAATTAGTAGGTGTAGTAGAGGTTGTAGGCGAGTCGCTAGCACTTTGGTGATTATCTTGACCGGTGTGTTGAGGATACTAATGGGGCGGAAATCCTCGATGATGTTGGCCTCGGCCTTTTTGGGGATCAATGCTATTGTTGCATTGTTAATGCGCCAAAGATCAAGCGAGTTTGCAAAGAATTCATCCACCATTTTGTTCACATCTTCCTTTATAATCGGCCAGAAAGTTTGGAAGAATTCGGATGGAATCCCGTCGGGCCCGGATGCCTTCCCTTTTTTTAAGTGAGAAATGGTTTGTAGTACTTCCGTTTCCGTGAAAGGACCCGCAAGTTGGGACAATTCTGTCAGCCGAGAGGGGTATAGGATGGCTAGGTCAACGTTTGTGGAATTGTCCATTACGGGTTGACCCAATTGGTTTTGGTAGAAAATTGTGAATGCTTCAAGTATTTGCGGTGTTGTCGTTAGCGAAACGGAGTTGCTCGAGAGTTGAGCAATATTGTTCCGCATCCTCCTTGCGGAAGCCATCGCATGAAAGTACTTTGTGTTGTTGTCACCTAGTTGTAACCAAACACACGAAGATCTTTGTTGCCACTTATCTTCTTGGATGGCCGTAAGGGTATAGATGTGTTCCCTTAGTTTGAGTCTCAGTTGAAACTCCGTCATGGATAAGAGTCTTTGTTCCTCAGTCACATCAAGGAAATGTACCGCTTCTTTTGTTGCTCGCAAGTGGGTCGAAGAAGAAGAGAACTTGTCCTCGGCCCAAGACTTGTGTAGGACATTGACTAGCTTGATCTTGAACCGCTTCGCGCCACAATTTCCATTGTAAGAGGCCGACCAATTTGCTTGTACAATGGCATGGCACTCCGGAAACTTCAACCAAAAACGTTCAAATTTGAGTTGTCTTTTCGGATGCACTTCGTTTTTGAGAATGGAGAAGATGATCGGGATGTGGTCCGAAGTAACCATGGGTAGGTCTCGCGCTTGAGGTATTACGTCCAGAGTGAGGAAATGCTTAGATATCAACACTCGGTCTAATTTGCAAAATGTTGGCGAAAGGCGTTTGTTGGACCACGTGAAAGCCCTCCCTCGTAGAGGAACCTCCGCTAGCTCAAGTTCATTGATGGTATCATTGAACATAGGAGTGAATGAGAGATTCGGAGAGCTATTTGATGATTCCTCTTGCGAACGTATTATATTAAAATCTCCCAACATAATCCACGGATTTAGAGGGTTAGGGTTGATTGTTTTTAATTTCGCATGAAAATCCTCTTTTCTCGGATTAGAGGAGGGGCCATATATGTTGGATAATTCGATCATGAATCCATCTATATGTTGGAGAGTGACGTGCAGAAAGAAGTCCCCTATGGATTCATTTATCTTTTTAAAGTCATTTTTCCAAGCAGTAATCATGCCACCCTTGGAGCCATTTGAGGATTTGAACACAAAATTTGAGAAAGAAGAAGGCAAGAAATTTTTAACATAAAAAATAGAGAGATTCATAAGTTTTGTTTCTTGGAAACAAATGATATTGCAGTGGGAGTCAAGGATTGTGTCCTTAACTACCTTGCACTTCTCATTGCTTCCAAGGCCTCTGACATTCCACATGAAAAAATTACAATTCTTAAATAACATAGATAACTTAATACTACTACACCACTACTAAATTGGCAATCAACTTCATGGTCCAGGTCTAATAATAGTCCTGACCATCCTCGTCGTAATCGACCAATTGTTCGTCTTCATCTTGTGCTATTTCATCAAATTCATCAGCTAGTTCTTCGTCAACTTCATCGTTGGAATCTACAATTTGCACATCATTAGGATTAATTAGATCACAAAAGAATTCATTCAGGATTGGATTCGGACGTGGGACGGACACCGATTGAGCAACCGACATCATTTGCCCGTAGACATACTTCGAATCTAGTCCGCATAGTAATTTAATTTGCGCAATTATTTCCTCTGACAGAGGTGCCGGATCATGCTCCTCTTGGCTTAGGAGCTTTAATAATTCTGATCGTTGGGCTTTCCTCTTGCTCTTGTTGTTATTTAGGATTTTTGGTCTAGTGTTTTTGACTAGTGGACTTGAGGTACCTCCATCAGGGAACACAATAGGCTTGTGGGTCCTTTTAGATCTACGCAGCCCAGGGGCTTGCAAGTTGATTTGCTTTTCCATGTTTAATTTGTTTTCAGGATTAGCAGGCCCGATTTTAGGTTTGGATCGAGAATAAGTGTTCTTGCAGAAATTTATAGGTGGGCCAAGTATTTGGGCCCTATCCTGATTAAATATAGTTGACTGGTTGCACAAAAAAAGAGAGTTACCTTTAGGGGAAGTCGTCTTGTCCCCCGTATTTATGGCTTTCCCTTTCCTCTCCCTCTCCGTACGCGCATGCTGTACTTCCTCTATGGTCGCTGTAGCAGCAGGGGGCTCCTGCCATTTCGTACCCCCTTCCTTGGAGGCCTGATAGCTCTGCAGCGCTGCGCCATGTACATCATTTGGAAAGTGGTCCCCTTGCTCGGTCCTTGTTCTAGTCATCTCTTGGTCATCTCCCACGTTCGCTGCCAAGTCAGCAGTAGGGTATACCGTGGTTTCTTGCGTGGCCTCCACGTCAGTTGCGCTGCGCGGTCCGGTACAGTCAAATGTTGCGAGGAGGTCGTTGGCGGTCTCCGGCACCGTTTGGAGTAGCGGTAAGGACTGTGCGCCGCTCATGATTGAGGGGATCAGACCCATTTTGTCAGCCAGCATTGATTTTCCTAGAGAATCCGGAATAAGATCCCAGACTTGTTTGAGCCATTATCGATCAATGTCGATCTTCTTTTCTAATCCAGCGTTTAGAAACGATGCAGAGTGCACCGGTGAGTCTTCGCCCGAAGATAGACTAGCGGAGAAAGCCGGGACCCTGCATGCACGGTCGTGGGCCTCGTTTTCCTCCAATATCCGCTATGACCTGATCATAATCCTCCTTTGGGGGCGTCGGGTCAGCTGGCACAAAAAGCAGAGGTTCTTCGATTCTACCGAGAAATTTAATCGGTACTTTGTGAATCGTGCTCCCCGCACGATATCCCACTGCCTTCGGAACAAACTCAAGGTCTGATGTTGCAAAAACCACACGAAGCGTTTGGACTGATGTCAGATTTTGCAGTGAGCCATGATTCAGGATTGGACCTATCGGAACAAAGAGAAAGTGTAGCTCCTCTATCTTCCATGCTGGCAGGGGTAGATTGATTAAGTCCACCCAACAACGATATGCATAATCTTCCACCTTTGCGCCAATGGTGATCTCCCATGGGAACACAACGTAATGAGCTTTACGTATTAACCCAAGCTCGTGTTTTATGAACATATGGCGATTGAACGACTCCGGCAGCAGCAATAGATAGCGTTCCGCGCCCAGAAAAACCAGTTCAAATTGCTCTTTCCAACGCCAAGTATGCTCGAGCAGTTCTCGCAGCATGAACATGCTGTGATTTTCGACATGCAGCGAGCCCAGCACTATGCCTTGCTTGAGGCGCGCGAGTTCTTCTTGGTGAGCCTTGGTTCGCTTAATGTGGCACATAACCATCTCCGGCCTGTTTGCCGGGAGGCCCTGGTCACCAAGAATCTCCTGGGATTCTAGTGGGTCATAAGTGTACACCTTTGTTTGCAAGCTTGGTTTGTTCGGCGTCGGTGTTTTCGATACGACGGGTGCCAGTGGGCAGACCTTTGCGACGTGTGCCGTGGACTCACAGTGGCCGCATTTTCGTGGGTTGGTGCAGGTCCGAGTTAGGTGACCCTTCTCCATGCAGTTGTAGTACTTGTCCTTCCAAAACGAGTCGCGCACGTTCGGAGGCCAGTGAGACTTCTTCTGGCGCACATTTGAGCCTGTACCTCCCTGAGGCGAGCTCGGACGCTTCCTGCTGGTAGCCTCAGTCACGATCACGATAGGAGGCGACATTACTACGCTTGCACAAGACGGTGGCGGCAGTAGCGGTTGACTCCTGTTAATGGTGAGGAGTTCTTTTTGTGGTTCTTGTGAAGTATGAGAGAGAGATGGTTTTTGGAGGTGGGGTTTAGAGAGGTGACTGTTGGATTCTACTGCAAAGTGGGTGGGGTTTGGTTTAGTGGGTATCCAGTTGGATTCTTTAATGTGAGAGTAATGATGGGAGGTTGAGTGTGGTTGAAGGCGAGCTTGTCCCCTGTATGGGGTGAAGGAGTTGGCAATGGCTCTTCTAGCTTCCCAGCGATACCACCCTTCTCCTTCGCTCACTATCGCCCTTTTTGCTCCCATATCCCAGTTGGTTTTTTTTTAATAGAATATTGCGGCAAGGAATGGAAACGAGCAAGCGGTAAGGTCTCTAATAGAATTTGGTGCTGATGTTAATAGCCAAGGTAACAAAAACAAAATTTACTTCATATACTAAATTTTTATTACTATTATAATTATAATTATTGTTGAATTAAATCATGGTAGATTCTGACGGCAAAGTTCCTCTATGGGAAGCCATGCATAATAACCACGACAATGTAGTCAAGATCCTCATAGACAAAGGTGC
This sequence comes from Luzula sylvatica, assembly GCA_946800325.1. NCBI lineage: Eukaryota > Viridiplantae > Streptophyta > Magnoliopsida > Poales > Juncaceae > Luzula > Luzula sylvatica. Next base: position 22,136,793 of record OX326961.1, read on the forward strand.
CAATCTTTCCTCATGCGACGCGGGTATGTATGCCTGCGTTGCAGTGGAAGAGAACAACTTGGCTCTTCTCGAGAAAATCATCGCCTGCAAAGGTGACGTGAAGAAACCAACCGAAGACGGCACTAAGGCGCTCCACCGTGCTGTGTGTGACGGCAACGTGCAACTTGTCAAGTTCTTCTTGGACCACAAATTCGATATGGAATTAAAGGATGGTAACGGATGGAGTGCGCGCTCATTGGCCGAGCAACAAGATCACGAAGAGATAAAAACTCTTTTCGCAGAGAGGAGTACGGGAAAGGGAGAGGAGGAGGAAGGTTCGAGGAATGGAGAGGGGGTGGTGCCGATTGGGAGACGTAACACCGAACCAACTTTGAAGGCGGTTAAATATGCATGTGGGGCTTTCGGAAGGTCCTAGAAGGTCCAATTTCCATAACTCGCTCATCGGAATGATGTCGTCCGCCGAGATGACGATATGTTCGCCTGTTGGGAACGTTAAGGACGTGATTCCGAGGATTACGATAAGTTGCCCTCAAAAAAAGAATGAGAAGGACAAAGTGGTAATTTTTGCGTGATTCGAACGAGGATGTTTTGAAAATTGAAAACAATTGGCTCTCACTAGATCAAGCAGCTTCGCCACCATCCGAGCACCACCGAGAAGGAGTGGCACAAGAAAAGGCCGCAGAAGTGCAATCCACATACACGCAACAAGACCGAATCGAGCGTATGGAGTGTATGCTCCTTCGCATGGGACAATCCATGGAAACGATCGGACAGTCCATGGACACGCAACAAGACCGAGTTGAGCGTATGGAGCGTATGCTCCTTCGCATGGGACAATCCATGGAAACGATCGGAGAGTCCATGGACACGCAACAAGACCGAGTTGAGCGTATGGAGCGTATGCTCCTTCGCATGGGACAATCCATGGAAACACTACAAGACCGAATCGAACGTATGGAGAGCGTGCACCTTCGAACGGGACAGTCCACGGACACGCAACAAGATCGAATCGAGCGTATGCTCCTTCGCATGGAGAAATGGCACATTGGCGAGGAGCACAACTAAGGGTGTCAACGGTTAGGATCCGGTACGGATGATTATACCAAATCTGTATCCATATTATTTTCCAGATATTAAATGCATATGATTGCGATTCAGATATAAATTTTTTTTGCCAGATATTAAAGTGAATAATATGATATGACAACATAATATATTTTTTATGGGAAGTGCTATTTCTAGAGCTGGTATTTCTGAATCTAGAGCAATTATATCAAAATTCCCAAAATACCCTTCTCTAATCATGGAATGTATTGATAAGACTCTCATCTATTAATTTGTTAGCCATATCGATCTTAATTAATCAGTCAAAAATAAAAAAATTGTTAACTATATAAATCTTGATTAATTGTTAAAAATAAAAACTAACATCAATGTAAATAATTAAAAATTATCTTCGTCCATCATGTTCTCTATATTTGAAATAATATCAATGTAAATAACACCCCTTCATAAATAAAACAATAGTAATATTGAAATCAATAAAAATATTTATTCATACAAAATAACAAGTTTCTCAAATCTAAATCTACTAAAACTAATTAAACTCGATATAAAAAAAGGTGCAATGATCTTTGATCCGTAAATAATCTTACTCACTTCTTTGATGTCCAATAATAAAAATTCGCATTATAAAAGATAATTTATTATAATGAAACAAATAAAATAAAACTTATAATTATTTACTTCAAGTTATACAAAAACAACCTTATGATTGGAAAAGGGTATTTTGGAGATTTTGATATAGTTGCTCTAGATTCAGAAATATCGGTTCTAGAAATAGCGCTTCCCATTTTTTATTTGTATGTATGTGCAATAAATTCTATTTTTAATCTCCACTCTTAATATTTTATATCCATCACAATATTTACAACGCGAATAAAACCTTTCTGTAAAGCCCATTATTTCACTCTTTCTATAAAGTCCATTATTTAAGGGCTACTAAATTCTTTTTGAGCATTAAATAGATCTCAATTCACAAGTACCAATTGGTTGTTTTTAAGGCCCATAGTTACGCGGACGAACCTGAACCTGTATGTACCAATTACGAACCCTCTTTTGGTCCTTTCCAATATGCTTTCAAGTTTTAACGCCATGTATTTCATGCTTACGCAATAGTAACACTAAACACCAAATAAAATGCAGGTATACTTATACAATAATAATACGAGCCATGCACATTTGAAAATTGAAACTTATTTCTTCTATCTTATCCTTCTCCTTCATATTGCACTCAACTATATGCTCACTTGTATGAAATAAGAATTACAAAATAGCCATTTTACAAATAAAACTTATAGAAATAGTCATTTTGTTAGATTATCCTACTTGAATTTATACTTGAATACAATATTTCTTGCGTACATTTTTTTTTAATATGATTTTTATTTGCGAGATAAAATATTTTTAGATATGCCATTTGATAAAATGAACCATTTTTAGTAGGCACACAATTGTTTTAAAAAGATATGATTTTTGAAGATTTAATAATGAAATATAATATTTTATTTTCTTAAATAATATAATTGTTGGATAGATATAATGGTGCTATATGAAATAATATATCAAGTAGTTTATAACACGCAAATCTATATTATTTAACAAAAAATAAATTGAGAGTTTACGCGCAAAATTTATATTATTATCTATAATTTTGCGTTGTGGGCGTCGTAGATGTAGCTCTCATGAATTGCTCGCGGGTGCACTTGCATTCCTCTCCGGGCTTATAACATGCAAAGTCGAGAATATTCAACAAAATAAAAGGAATTGATGGTTTCAACTTAAAAAAATGTCTATTTTTTGTTTTCACATTTTTGCATTAATTAGAGAGTTTACATAAACTACATGAAATTGTTTTTTAAGCAGAAAATATTAAAGTTCATTTAATATATTATTTTTTTAATTAACACGATATTTCATATGTTTTATTGTATTGGGTACGCGGAACGTCCAATAAAATATTATATAAGAAGACTTATTTCTTACACACGATACCAATATGATATGATATGTAGTAACAAATATCATAAATATCATAAATATCATTACTGGTGACCATATAATTCAATGCAATATGAAGGAGAAGGATAAGACAGAAGAAATAAGTTTCAACTTTCAACTGTGCATGGCTCGTATTATTATTGTATGCCCGCATTTATATGTTGCGTAAGCATGAAATACCTATAGGAAATAGGAAATAGGAAATATAGGAAAGGATCAAAAGAGGGTTCGTAATTTGTACATAAAGGTTATGGTACTTTGTACATAGAGGTTCTGGTTCGTCCGCGTAACTACCTTTTTTCGTCATGTTCGCTATATTTTTTCCCTCTTTAAACTCGTTTGTTTTGTCGAATCGTATTCTTTCTTCATGTCTATAGCATGGACAATTTTTACTTCTTGTACTATCTTTTATAGATCATGCGAGATCAAAATAATTCTCGTCGTAATATTTCAAAAATTGTAGTTTCTTCCATCAGAAGTGAGTCGTGAATTTCGTTGCAGCCCAAGTTCACTTTCTTCGATTGTCATGGTGATATGTTTCTCCGATTTCTACTAAGCTAGATCAATCATAAATGAATTGTGAAGTTTGTGAGAGATCAAATACCCTTCATTGGATTGTCTTGGTGATCTCATTCTCCAATTTTTATACAACTCGATAATCGTGGTTCTAAGGTTGTCAGAATCGGAATTTTAGCTTGAATCGTTTAAGAATATAATTCATAAAATCATATTTAAAAAAAATAATGAACATTAACTAGAAAACTATTATTAAGAAGATGATTTTCTAAATAAAAAATATAACTTAATTGATAGAGTATATATTTTCATTTGAATCATTGTAATCTCATACAATACATTATAAAATAGACAAAAAAAGAATTATCCTTATATACGCAAATATTAATCACAACCAACCAAAATATTAAGGATTAATAAGATTAGTATTATGTTATACAAAATTCTAATCCAGATTAATCAAACTAAAATAAAATAAAACAAATTATATACACTAAAATAAGTTAAGTAAATATAAAATAAAGAAATATGTGAAAATAAAGATGTTATTTTATTCTTGTAGTTATTTTATATTGCAATATGTCAATATTTTATTTTGTATTGCAAGTTACTTGATTAGACATGAGACCATAATTGTTTTGGAAATTAATTATTTTGTGAATCATGACAGTAAAATCGTAAAATCGTAAATATATGACATTCTACAAGATTATACGTCTTGAATCGAGATTTTATCAGGATTCTACCAAATTAAAATTATATGTCTGACTCGAATCATTTTGTCACGTTAGAATCATATAATCGTAAGATTCTAAGATTTGAATCGGAATTTTGACAACTATGCGCGATTCTGGTACCAATTTGTTGAGAATTTTGAGTGCTTTATATTTATTTGTGTTGGAAAGATTTTTTGGTACATATTTGAGGGATAGATATAAAAAAAATAATAGAAAATCACGGGAAAAATGAAAGTTATTTTTTGGTACATATTTAAGTACATATTTTCACTTGTGTTGTTTCATTTGCTACAATGTTTAATAATGAAAAGTGAAAGTTATTGTTTCACGTGAAGGAAAATTTACAAATAGTTCGGTATGATTTTTGTTTTGTTAATATTAAATATAAATATTAATTAATACATATTAGTTTATTGAATAGTATTCTATTATGAATAAATACAATATATGAATATATTAAATAAAGATAAATAAATATAATTATATTATGTATAATAATTTAATCTATTTAATTATAGTTCTACTTTATTTAATTAATCATATAATTTATTTAATATAACTATATTTTACTTAATATATAATATATAATAATATTGTGTGTGTGTGTGTGTGTGTGTGTGTGTCTATATATATATATATATATATATATATATATATATATATATATATATATATATATATATATATATATATATATATATATATATATATATATATATATATATGTAATTTCATATTTATTTTTTATTCAAAGTTTATTCAAAATTTTAATTATTGACAATGCATTTCATAATGTATTAATAAAAATAATTCAATATTAATTTCTATTATGTTTAATTAATTTGAATAAAAATAATTATATATAATATTATATGCAATATTATAATATATTATATATTAATTAAAGTATAATTATTAATTATATAATTATATTAAATAAAATATATGATTAATTTAATAAAATTGGATTATATTTAAATAAATTATAATATTATACATAATAAATTATATTTATTTATTTATCTTTATTTAATATATTCATATAATTAGTGAGATATGAATGACAATTGTATTTTTCTTGATTTTTTTGAGAGTCATCAATTGGAGGATAAGAGAGAGAGAGGGTCATGGACAAGCACAAAGATTCCAATATCTCTTCCTTTCTTTTGAATCAAACACTAAAAAATTAGTTTGTCCATCATTTAGCTTTCATGTCTCGTGTAATTCTCTTTATCCCTTCTTATCAAACAGGCCCATAATTGATCCATACAAGTAATACCCTACTTCCTATTTAATAGCTCTCACATGACGGTTTAAGTACTACTTGGAGATTTCGAGAGAAATTTGGAGTTCTCTTTGACAAACAAGCAGGAACATTCATAGCAATCCAGTAATCATCTCTATTTTTATCTCTAAAAGTTGAACACGTTCATCTCCATTCGGCTCTCAGGCCGAGTAAAGCTAGTGGGCCATCTTATTTTAGAGAATGTTAGAAGTGATAATTAGTTATAATTCAGAACTGAGATTAGTCAAGTATAATTAAGGATTGAGAGTTGGATTTCTGAATTTAGTTATTCTATATAAATTCTCGTAATTAGGAGTTAATTAAAAATTCAACATTAAAGTATTTTCCTTAAGAATTATTGAATATAAAGATTATAGCATGTTTTTATGTTTATTTATTATTTAATTTCATTGTTTTAAATCCTAAAAATACATGTAATTATGCTCATAACAAGACTAGATAAACTTGCAAATAACCAATTTGTTACATCAAATTCTATGATTTTCATCACACACCTTTTAAACATCCTAACCTCAATAGTTTTTGCATAATCATGCTATCATTCATATATTGGTTTCCCACAACTAATTTTCTGCAATTATACAAAACTGCCCTAGCAAACACGCCCTTTGAGACCCTTCAAAAAGATAGTAGTATATTTAAACCAGGTAAAAAAAAAATCAAAATCAATCAAGAAAAAACTTATCGCAGTATTTAACAAATATATATAATTTTCTCTATTATTAACTTATTATTGTTAATGTATAATGATAAAATAATTTCTTATAGTTGTGTGATAATGAGGACAAAGTGCAGGTAAAAGATCATAGTTGCACAGCTAGACTTGAACGGTGCATACGCGGGCGGGCTTACAAGCTCGTAACTTGAACCCCGAAAACCCCAAATTCAAGCGGGAATTCGGAAGTAAAACTGAATCACACAAAATCAATAGTCACATTCCAAAACAAATTGTGTGGGAATTGAAATCGAGGAATTCTTCTTTGGGTTTCGGGTTTCGATGGAGGAGAATCGGAGATCGTGGATGAGGAGAAAATGGGGGGTCAAGAATGTTTGGTCGCCGAGTTTGATATGCGGCGCGAAAGAAGGGGAAATTGATCATATTGCGAGAGCGGATAGCCATTACAGCATTTCGACTGGGATGTTGCCGTCGCTCGGTGCTAAGAGTAATAGGAGGATTATGCTTGGAAAATTCACTATTTCTCCGTATGATAGACGATACAGGTGATTTTCTAGCTAAATCCCTCTTGTTTCGTCTTTCATTTTGGTCCTGATTATGGAGATTTTGCTGCATTGTTGTCGGAACCATCGTTCTTTCTCCGTCAAACAGCACAAACTTCTGATTTTTGCATTAAGGGTCTCCATTTTAGCCTTTCCTCTGAATTTAAATTTTACTCGGTGGAGGTAATTTTTAGTTTTTACTGCAAATGGCGGACAAATCATTTGCAAAATATGAAACTATGCATTCATTTTATTCAATCCTTCTAAAAACTCAAAATATATCAAATTTGAGGAATTCTATGATAGGCCCTTTTAAAAAGGGTAATTTGAGTATTTTCAAATTTATCTTTTTAAAAACAGGGCATGGGAAACGTTCCTAATCGTTCTGGTAATCTACTCGGCCTGGGCGTCTTCCTTCGAATTCGGATTCCTCCACAAACCCACAGGCGGACTCGCAATCGCAGACAACATCGTTAACGCTTTCTTCGCCCTCGACATCATCCTCATGTTCTTCGTGGCTTACCTCGACCGCTCGTCGTACTTGTTGATCGACGATCATAGAATGATTGCGTGGAAGTATACACGGAGTTGGTTCGTGCTCGATCTTGCCTCGACGATCCCGACCGAGTTGATGAGAAGGTTGTTGCCGCATAATTTGCGGAATTATGGTTTTTTTAATATGTTGAGGCTTTGGAGGTTGCGTAGAGTAAGCGCGTTATTTGCCAGGTACGCATATTTTTTTCGTAAAAAATTAAAACCCTTAATCCTAAACATTAGTTTTCTGTTCTTTGCAGATTGGAGAAGGATCGGAATTTTAGCTACTTTTGGGTCCGATGCGCAAAACTCATTTGTGTGAGTAAAGAACTAACCAGTTGAAAATGATATCATAAAAAAATGGGGATGTACATATTTACTCTTCTAAAAACCGAAATATCATATTTATAATTCCAAAACTAATCTCTTTATCCTCTCAAAAATCTCAAACTTCAAGTTAACAATTTGGATTGCTTTTGATATTTATAAATTTTGAAAAGTAAATATGGAAATTTAGACTTTCAAAAGGACAAATATGATATTTTTATTTTAGAAGAAATAATTTGATATTTTTATTTTAGAAGAAATAATTTTATCCCTAAATGCAAACAGTTTAAGAATTAGGGACATTTTAAGGAACACAATAATCTCACATAAATGTACCCCCCTTAATAATACAGGTGACCCTTTTTGCGGTACACTGCGCATCATGTTTGTACTATCTATTAGCGGACCGATATCCGGACCCCACTAAAACATGGATTGGGAATTCAATGCCCGATTTTCACCAACGGAGTCTCAGAATCCGATACGTCACCGCCATGTATTGGTCGATCACGACTTTGAGCACGGTGGGATACGGAGACTTGCATGCCGAAAATCCTCGTGAAATGATTTTCAATATATTTTACATGTTGTTCAATCTCGGTTTGACCGCTTATTTGATCGGTAACATGACCAATTTGGTCGTCCATGGTACTAGCCGCACTCGACAATACGTAAGTCTCTTTGTTTTTATTTTTATCATCATTATTATTAGGTGAGGAGGGATATTTCTGATATTTCATTTCTTTAAATATTGACTCGTGTTTTTTTGTGCTGTCTAGAGGGATACAATACAAGGGGCGACGGGATTCGCGTTGAGAAACCAACTGCCGGTACGACTTCAGGATCAGATGATATCACATTTGAGCTTGAAGTTCCGTACTGACTCGGAGGGGCTCCAACAACAAGAAACACTAGATGCGTTGCCCAAGGCGATTCGATCGAGTATTTCTACCTATTTGTTCTTCGCTTTGGCTCAAAAAGTTTACTTGTTTCGCGGCACCTCGAACGATCTTCTCTTCCAATTGGTAATGATCTTTTAATTATGAGTATTTCGTTCTTGTGAACGAATATAACATTTGTGCTTGTGATGATGTTTTGTGATGTTGAACTTTATTAGGTTTCGGAGATGAAAGCGGAGTATTTTGCGCCGAGAGAGGACGTGATTTTGCAAAATGAAGCGCCTACGGATTTTTATATTGTCGTATCGGGCAATGTGGTGCGCATTATTGTTATAATTATATTTTATTTTTTGAGGCAAATAGTTATTTATTAATTTGATTTATATTTTAATTTCAGGATATAATCGACAAAGTAGATGGGACTGAAAAGGCAAGCACCATATACTTTTACTCCAAAAATTATGTAATGAATCAAACTAAAACAGAAAGTTAATTAATCTGTAAAATAATACAGGTGATTAAAATGGGAAAAAATGGAGATGTAATGGGAGAAATAGGGGTTTTATGTTACAAACCGCAATTATTCACGGTTCGAACACGATCTCTCTCCCAATTATTACGACTCGATCGAACCACTTTTCTAAATCTCGTCCAATCCAATCGCGTAGACGGCACCATAATCATTAAAAACCTACTCGAGGTATATCCTAAATGTATCCTAATATTCCATTTAGTCATCCCTTATTCTATTTTCGTAATTTCATTTTGCTTGTTTTTTTTTTGTTGTGGTAGCATTTGAAAGCGGAGGAAGGCCACAAGATGATGAAAACCGTGTTGAAGGAAATCGAATCCATGTTGGCTCGGGGAAGACTCGATCTACTCAATCTCCCCATATCCCTAACTTTCGCGGTTATGAGAGGAGACCATGCTTCGTTGGCCCAACTCTTGAGCCGCGGTTTAGACCCTAATGAAACCGATAGTGACGGCCATACTCCATTGGTACATACATACACACCATTATAAATAAAAAAAGAAAAAAATAATGTTTTTTTTTTAATTTGTTAATAGCATATTGCGGCAAGGAATGGAAACGAGCAAGCGGTAAGGTCTCTAATAGAATTTGGTGCTGATGTTAATAGCCAAGGTAACAAAAACAAAATTTACTTCATATACTAAATTTTTATTACTATTATAATTATAATTATTGTTGAATTAAATCATGGTAGATTCTGACGGCAAAGTTCCTCTATGGGAAGCCATGCATAATAACCACGACAGTGTAGTCAAGATCCTCATAGACAAAGGTGCCAATCTTTCCTCATGCGACGCGGGTATGTATGCCTGCGTTGCAGTGGAAGAGAACAACTTGGCTCTTCTCGAGAAAATCATCGCCTGCAAAGGTGACGTGAAGAAACCAACCGAAGACGGAACTACGGCGCTCCACCGTGCTGTGTGTGACGGCAACGTGCAACTTGTCAAGTTCTTCTTGGACCACAAATTCGATATGGAATTAAAGGATGGTAACGGATGGAGTGCGCGCTCATTGGCCGAGCAACAAGATCACGAAGAGATAAAAACTCTTTTCGCAGAGAGGAGTACGGGAAAGGGAGAGGAGGAGGAAGGTTCGAGGAATGGAGTGGGGGTGGTGCCCATTGGGAGACGTAACACCGAACCAACTTTGAAGGCGGTTAGATATGAAGGTGGGTTGGGGCTTTCGGAAGGTCCTAGAAGGTCCAATTTCCATAACTCGCTCATCGGAATGATGTCGTCCGCCGAGATGACGATATGTTCGCCTGTTGGGAACGTTAAGGACGTGATTCCGAGGATTACGATAAGTTGCCCTCAAAAGGAGAATGAGAAGGACAAAGTGGTAATTTTGCGTGATTCGAACGAGGATGTTTTGAAAATTGAAAACAATTGGCTCTCACTAGATCAAGCAGCTTCGCCACCATCCGAGCACCACCGAGAAGGAGTGGCACAAGAAAAGGCCGCGGAAGTGCAATCCACATACACGCAACAAGACCGAATCGAGCGTATGGAGTGTATGCTCCTTCGCATGGGACAATCCATGGAAACGATCGGACAGTCCATGGACACGCAACAAGACCGAGTTGAGCGTATGGAGCTTATGCTCCTTCGCATGGGACAATCCATGGAAACACTACAAGACCGAATCGAGCGTATGGAGAGTGTGCACCTTCGAACGGGACAGTCCACAGACACGCAACAAGATCGAATCGAGCGTATGCTCCTTCGCATGGAGAAATGGCACATTGGCGAGGAGCACAATTAAGGGTGTCAATGGTTAGGATACGGTACGGATAATGATTATACCAAATCTGTATCCATATTATTTTCCAGATATTAAATGCATATGATTGCGATTCAGATATAATTTTTTTTTTCCAGATATTAAAGTGAATAATATGATATGACAACATAATATATTTTTTATTTGTATGTATGTGCAATAAATTCTATTTTTAATCTCCACTCTTAATATTTTGTATCCATCACAATATTTACAACGCGAATAAAACCTTTCTGTAAAGCCCATTATTTCACTCTTTTCTATAAAGTCCATTATTTAAGGGCTACTAAATTCTTTTTGAGCATTAAATATATCTCAATTCACAAGTACCAATTGGTTGTTTTTAAGGCCCATAGTTACGCGGCCGAACCTGAACCTGTATGTACCAATTACGAACCTTCTTTTGGTCCTTTCCTATATGCTTTTAAGTTTTAACGCCATGTATTTCATGCTTACGCAATAGTAACACTAAACACCATATAAAATGCCGGTATACAATAATAATACGAGTCATGCACATTTGAAAGTTGAAACTTATTTCATCTTATCCTTCTCCTTCATATTGCACTCAACTATATGCTCACTAGTATGAAATAAGAATTACAAAATAGCCATTTTACAAATAAAACTTATAGAAATAGTCATTTAGTTAGATTATCCTACTTGAATTTATACTTATACTTGAATACAATATTTCTTGCGTACATTTTTTTTAATATGACTTTTATTTGCGAGATAAAATAATTTTAGATATGCCATTTGATAAAATGAACCATTTTTAGTAGGCACACAATTGTTTTAAAAAGATATGATTTTTGAAGATTTAATAATGGAATATAATATTTTATTTTCTTAAATAATATAATTGTTGGATAGATATAATGGTGCTATATGAAGTAATATATCAAGTAGTTTATAACACGCAAATCTGTATTATTTAACAAAAAATAAATTGAGAGTTTACGCGCAAAATTTATATTATTATCTATAATTTTGCGTTGTAGGCGTCGTAGATGTAGCTCTCATGAATCGCTCGCGGGTGCTCTTGCATTCCTCTCCGGGCTTATAGCATGCAAAGTCGAGAATAATCAACAAAATAAAAGGAATTGATGGTTTCAACTTAAAAAAATGTTTATTTTTTTGTTTTCACATTTTTGCATTAATTAGAGAGTTTACATAAACTATATGAAATTGTTTTTTAAGCAGAAAATATTAAAGTTCATTTAATATATTATTTTTTAATTAACACGATATTTCATATTTTTTATTGTATTCGGTACGCGGTATTGGGTACGCGGAACGTCCAATAAAATATTATATAAGAAGACTTATTTCTTACACACGATACCAATATGATATGATATGTAGTAATAAATATCATAAATTTGGAATAAGACTAGCTTCTCAACTTTTAACATACCAAATCACTTGGAAGAGGTTATCTCCAACATACTAAGGTGCGACAAGAAAGAATTACCAATAAATTATCTTGGGGTTCCACTAACAAGCGTAAAACCGAAAAAAATATTATATCTCCCCCTAATAAAAAAGATTCAAGATAAGGTAGCAAGTTGGAAAGGGAAACTCCTCTCTTTAGGAGGGAGGCTAACACTAATCCAAGCTACTTTATCGACAATTCCAATCTACTTGATGCAAACTCTCAACCTACCAAAATGGGTAATCAATGAAATAAATAAAGTCTTTAGGGCATTCATGTGGAAAGGTACGGACAAATGTAATCCCGGAAATTGCCTAGTCAATTGGAGCAAGGTATGCTTACCGAAGAAATATGGGGGACTTTCTATCCCAAACATTAAGACCAAAAATGAGGCTTTGTTACTTAAAAACCTTTGGAATTTAGATAATAATAGAAATGGCATGTGGGCCGAATGTCTTTTCAAACTATATGGTATTTCAAGTACACGAGACCTACAATCTTACCCGGATCATAAATTGTCGTTCTTTATGAAAAGTCTAAAAGGACTCATTCCAATGTACGATGTGTCGACCAATACGATCAACAACTCCACATTGAGAGCATGAAAATGGTCCACAAATGGTGAATACACGGCAAAGAGTGCCTATCAATTCCTTATCTACCCGGGTATAGAGTCAAAATGGCATGGGAAACTATGGTCACTCAAAATACCGCCAAAGGTCAAGATCTTCCTTTGGCTTGCTTTTCAAAACAAACTTAACACATGCGACGTGTTGGAGAGAAAAGGGTGGCCAAATCAAGGAACGTGCAAGCTATGCAATAGATCCGAGACGGCCCTACATCTACTAGCGCACTCACTGTCCATACACCTTGGCCGTTTGGAGGATAATAGAAAGAAAAACCTTGGTACCGGAGAGGTTCGAACCCAAAGAAACGTTGGACGAAACTTGGAACTTCAATAGGAATAAATTGAATACGGACATGAAAAAAGAATGGGATCTAATATGGGCGTCCACGACATAGCAAGTATGGAAGGAAAGAAATGCGAAAATCTTCCGATCGGCAAAGGCCAACCCCGCACAACTGGCGGAGAAGACAATCATGGAGGCCATAATGTGGAGGAGAGCCAAAACGAGGATGCGAGAAAATGACCAACTAACCTAAAAGGCATACCTCGGCTACAAGGACTAAGTGTTATTTTTAGGGCGGACCTTATGTTTTGCTAGTAGCTTATTTTTTCTTTTTCAATATCAATATACCTTTGTAAATTCGCTTTTTTCTTATTTATAAAAGACAGAATACCTTTGATATTCCTTCAAAAAAAATAAAATATCATAAATATCATTACTGGTGGCCATATAATTCAATGCAATATGAAGGAGAAGGATAGATAGAAGAAATAAGTTTCCACTTTCAACTGTGCATGGCTCGTATTATTATTGTAATTTGTATGCCCGCATTTATATGTTGCGTAAGCATGAAATACATATAGGAAATAGGAAATATAGGAAAGGATCTAAAGAGGGTTCGTAATTTGTACATAAAGGTTATGGTACTTTGTACATAGAGGTTCTGGTTCGTCCGCGTAACTACCTTTTTTCGTCATGTTCACTATATTTTTTTCCTCTTTAAACTCGTCTGTTTTGTCGAATCGTATTCTTTCTTCATGTCTATAGCTTGGACAATTTTTACTTCTTGTCTTTTATAGATCATGCAAGATCAAAATAATTTTCGTCGTAATATTTCAAAAATTGTAGTTTCCTCCATCGGAAGTGAGTCGTGAATTTCGTCGCAGCCCAAGTTCACTTTCTTCGATTGTCATGGTTCGATTATCATGGTTCGATTGTCATGGTGATATGTTTCTCCGATTTCTACTAAGCTAGATCAATCAGAAATGAATTGTGGAGTTTGTGAGAGATCAAATACACCTCATTGGATTGTCTTGGTGATCTCATGCTCCGATTTCTAGACAACTCAATAATCATGGTTCTAAGGTTGTCAAAATCGAAAGTTTAGCTTGAATCGTTTAGGAATATAATTTGTAAAATCGTATTTTAAAAAAAAATTAACATTAACTAGAAAACTATTATTGCGAAGTTGATTTTCTAAATAAAAAAATATAACTTAATTGATATAGTATATTTTTTCATTTGAATCATTGTAATCTTATACAATACATAATAAAATAGACAAAAAAAAACGAATTATCCTTATATACGCAAATATTAATCACAACCAACCAAAATATTAAGAATTAATAAGATTAGTATTATATATGTTATACAAAATTGAAATCCGGATTAATCAAACTAAAATAAAATAAAACAAATTTTATACACACAAATAAGTTAAGTAAATATAAAATAAAAAAAATATGTGAAAACAAAGATGTTATTTTATTCTTGTAGTTATTTTATATTGCAACATGTCAATATTTTATTTTGTATTGCAAGTTACTTAATTAGACATGAGACCATAATTGTTTTGGAAATTAATTATTTTGTGAGTCATGACAGTGAAATCGTAAAATCGTAAATATATGACATTCTACAAGATTATACGTCTTGAATCGAGATTTTATCAGGATTCTACCAAATTAAAATTATATGTCTGACTCGAATCATTTTGTCATGTTAGAGTCGTAGAATCGGAATTTTGACAACTATGCGCGATTCTGGTACCAATTTGTTGAGACTTTGGAGTGCTTTATATTTATTTGTGTTGTAAAGATTTTTTTGGTACATATTTGAGGGATAGATATAAAAAAAAATAATAGAAAATCACGAGAAAAATGAAAGTTATTTTTTGGTACATATTTAAGTACATATTTTCACTTGTGTTGTTTGATTTGCTACAATGTTTAATAATGAAAAGTAAAAGTTATTGTTTGATGTGAAGGAAAATTTACAAATAGTTCGGTATGATTTTTGTTTTGTTAATATTAAATATATATTAATTAATAAATATTAGTTTATTGAATAATATTATATTATGAATAAATACAATATACGAATATATTAAATAAAGATGAATAAATATAATTTATTTAGTTATAGTTCTACTTTATTTAATATATAATATATAATAATATTGTGTGTGTGTGTGTGTGTGTCTATATATCTATATATATATATATATATATATATATATATATATATATATATATATATATATATATATATATATATATATATATTATTCAAAGTTTATTCAAAATTTTAATTATTGACAATGCATTTCATAATGTATTAATAAAAATAATTCAATATTAATTTCTATTATGTTGAATTAATTTGAATAAAAATAATTATATATAATATTATATGCAATATTATAATATATTATATATTAATTAAAGTATAATTATTAATTATATAATTATATTAAATAAAATATATGATTAATTTAATAAAGTTGGATTATATTTAATTAAATCATATTATTATACATAATAAATTGTATTTATTTATTTATCTTTATTTAATATATTCATATAATTAGTGAGAGATGAATGACAAGTGTATTTTCCTTGATTTTTTTAGAGTCATCAATTGAAGGATAATAGAGAAGAGAGAGAGTGTCATGGACAAGCACAAAGAATTCCAATATTCTTTCTTTCTTTCTTTTGAATCAACAAAAGTCCATAATTTAGCTTCCTCGTGTAATTCTCTTTATCCCCTCTTATCAAACAGGCCCATAATTGATCCATACAAGTAATACCCTACTTCCTATTTAATAGCTCTCACATGACGGTTTAAGTACTACTTGGAGATTTCGAGAGATTTGGAGCTCTCTTTGACCAACAAGCATGAACATTGAACACTCATTGAGTCATAGCAATCCCATAATCATCTCTATTTAACTCTAAAAGTTGGTAACACTTTTACGTGCATCTCCATTCGGCTCTCAGGCCGAGTATAGCTAGTGGGCCATCTTATTTTAGAGAATGTTAGAAGTGATAATTAGTTATAATTCAGAACTGAGATTAGTCAAGTATAATTAAGGATTGAGAGTTGGATTTCTGAATTTAGTTATTCTATATAAATTCTCGTAATTAGGAGTTAATTAAAAATATAAGTATTTTTAACCAATTAAATTATTCTATAATTTAACAAATAGAAAATTATTTTACTTGGATTTTTCTCTGAATTTCTTCTATCAATCTCAATACCAACATCAATCAAACATGGATACACCAATTAATAACGAACTCCGAACCGACCCGAACCATCCTCAATCAATCATTAATTTTACCAGGAAATTACATGGTTGGCAAATGCCACAATACTTGTGAAGGTTTTCAATGCCGCCCATGTGTAAGGCTCATAAAATTCGGATTTCAGATCCAAAATTTTATCAAGTTCAAAATTTTCAAAAAAATAATTTATTTAGTTAAAAATAAGTATAATTACAATAAAATTACTACATATCATAATAATCATGTGGTTTATTGGTAGAACAATTATTTATTTTTGTGAGAATTCATGGGTTCGAATCCGTACAAATTATAATTTTGATTTTTTATTTCCAAAATACAATAAATATACGAGAAAAAATTGGTCTCTCGAGATTTGAATCTTAGATCTCTAGTAAATAATCAAAAGCTTTAACTAATAAGGTACACGATCACATGTGATATGTGAGTCTTCCTTAATAATTAATTTAAAAAGTTTTTTGAACAAAAATATTTCGGATCCTTAAAATGTTAGGTCCGGTCCTGGTAATTTTCCATTCTGCCTCCCGAAAAACTTCACTTTCTTACACTTTTTTTTTTTTCTTCGTCACACCGTTCGTGTCTCTTCTATAATATTTAACCCCAAATTTATATAATAGTAGAGTATACCATCGTTTCACTTCGGAATTAATTTTTCTTATTTTATATTGTTGTAGAAAACGATCTTAGCAATTATAGTTCCCGAGACATTTTACATATATAATTGTATACATTATTTAGAAATATTACAAAAGCGTATATTAAATTAACTTAGTTCGAGAATACACATGACATGTCTTGTCCTATTTTATAAGAACTTTCATAATATTGTCAATTTTGAGTTAATACTCCACAAACGTCATATGTACTACTAGGGACTACATTTAGAATGATATTTTTTTTATTTCATATTTCACTATCTAAAGTCACGCATTTTAATGATATGATCGTGATTGTCATTCAAGGTTTTATTTAAGATTAAAATCAAAACCAAATAGACTTAATATTCGTACTAATAAAAAAATTTCACTGAATAAATAATGTTGCATAACACAATCATTGGTAACTATTACCAAGGTCTAAGACACTACACCTTCAATTAGTACATATTGTGTGTATATAATTTTAATATTTCATTTCTTATTCGTGAAAAACTAACATCAGATAATAATAAAACAAACAATAATAAATAATCATCTTGAAAATATATTGATAGAAAAATATGTGTAAAAATCTAGTTTTTTTATTATCGTTCTCTTTTTATGTATTTTTTTTAATAGTTTCATGATATTTTATTTTTTAAATATTTGCAAGGTGTTCTCTTAATATTTTTGTACATCCTATTCTTATTTTATGTTAGTTTTTTCTGAAAAAAAATATTAAAAGTCAAATATATATAATGTATGAAATATTAAAATTATATAAATATAACATATAATAATTATTATTTTTAATTATTATATGCTACTAAAATTTAGGATTTTTTAAAATAATTAGAAAAATAAATTTAATTACAACATATGTAAATTTAGAAGATTTATTACAATATCCAAAAAATTCAGTGGATATTTTTAAATTTTATCATATTTAATTGACAAAAAAATTAAGAATGAACTTGGTCCGTAGTGGATCAAGGTTCATGTAACTTTTACGTTAGTTTGTCTTTATAGATCATGTTCAAATGAAAAACAAAGTAATTTGGACCTTTTGATCAATATCAAATGGTTCGTATTAACATGATAATGTGGCCTTTACTAAAAGCAAAGATTTCTTTAGAATTATATATATTAAAAAATGAACATCAGACAATAATATAATAAGCAATAATAAATAAACAATTTAAAAATATTTTGATAGAAACATATTTGTTTAAACATCTAGTTTTTTATTTTTATTTTCCTTTTCTGTATTTATGTAACTGTTTCATGATATTTTAATTTTTTAATATTTGCAAGGTGTTCTTTTAATATTGTTGTTCACCTTATTATTCTTTTATGTTAGTTTTTCAGGAAAGAAAATATAAAATTCAAATATATATAATGTATGAAATATTAAAATTGTTTAAATATAACATATGATAATTATTTTTGTAAAAATATTATATGCTACACAAATTTAGGATTTTTTTAAATTACTAAAAAATAACAATTTTTTAATTACTACATATATAAATTTCGGAGTTTTTTACAATATCCAAAAAAATTAGGGGGTATTTTGAAAATTTCTCATATTTAATTGAGACAAAAAAATATGAATGAAATTTGTTCACAATGAACCAAGGTTCATATAAGAGTTTTTCATAGATGGTTTATATGATGATATAGTCTTCTATGGAAACAATAATTTTTATAGAATTATATTCTCATATTTAATTGAGACAAAAAAATATGAATGAAATTTGTGCACAATGAACCAAGGTTCATATAAGAGTTTTTCATAGATAGTTTATATGATGATATAGTCTTCTATGGAAACAATAATTTTTATAGAATTATATATATTAATAATTTCTCTTTTGAGAAATAGAGATATAAATTAATGTTTTTGTTCAGACACATAGTGCACAAACTAATTTTGTAGGATATTGGGTAAATCAAATTGAAATCTCGTTTCGATCATCTCTTCGATCAGAACATAAGGTTAGGATGCATTTTTTCATGCACTTTCTAAGATCTAAGCAACACATCAAATGTGGTTAACACAGTTGAAGGATTCAACTAAATAGTACAAGGAACTTATAGTTTTGAAAAAGATGTCGTCGTCGTTAAGAAGGCCCCCGAGACGAGAGCGGCTTCGTCTGTTGGGAATGTTAAGGCTGCGTTTCCGAGGATTACCAGTAGTCTTGGAAAGCCGAATGACCATTTTGCCTGATTCGTTGGAGGAGATTTTAAATAATGGGATGATCGAGTCAATGAGTCAATAATCCAGTTGATTGAGTGACAAAAAAAAATATATGTTGCTAGAAATTATGAATTCAAGTCACATTGATGTCAATGGATAAAAAACAAACGAGACTTCTTTATTTATTAATTTTTGTAAAAATGTGATTCCGAGATTGATGATATGTTCATCCAAGTTTAGGATGTGATTCCGACAATCATGTTAAGTTGTCCTCAAAGTGCTACTGAGAGGGTCAAAGTAGTAATTTTGCGTGATTCGCTCGAAAATATTTTAAAGAATGAGATAACCGTCCAAATCAATTGGCTCCCGTTAGAACAAATCGTTCTGCTACCATCCAAGAACCACATAGGAGAAAGAGTAGCACAAGAAAAGAACGAAGAAGAACAACCCACAGAGGCGCAACTAGACCGAATCGAGCATATGGCAATGCGAGACCTACGAGACGCTCCTTCGAATGGAGAGGTGGCACATGAGCAGGGAGGGACACAACTAGGGTTCCCGCCTCGGTAAAAAAATAAAACTGGACATGATGGATAGTAAAAAATACAATAAAGTTACACTTATCCTTATCTCGGATAATTCAAGGGTCATTCCTACTCTTATTCTCAAATTTCGTTTTTTAGATACATTGACAGGTGAGATCCATATTCATTTTTACAAGAATTAATTTATATTAAATGTACATGTCATTTCTTTTGGAGAAAAATGTGAGAAACCAACCAGAAAGGAGTGATTAGAGATGGAACATAATGCAATCCAAACATCTTTTAAGGATTACAGAATTGTACGTGAACAATAAATGAAATATTTAAAGTTCAAATTATTTATTCGATCTAACTCATGGTGCCCCATGAGGCCATAAGTGACGAGGGCCATAACCTTCTTGAATACTTTAATAGCGCCCACAACCAATTATAGCTCACAAAGCTGTATGTATAATTGTAGTTTTACCGAAACAACCCTACACTAATTAAAATTCCATTTGATATTATGTGTGACCACTTTTTTAAGAGTGATACATGTATTTTTTAATATTATGGTCAAGACAAGGATACATGTCCCCAAAGAGTAGCGCTACTTTTTGAGCTATTATTTCTTATTTTTGCTATAATCTCCAAAGTATCTCTCCTTGATTATGATATGTATGGTAAACAAATAATTCATTAATTAGCGAAACATGTATTTCATAAATTAAAGTTACAAAAAAAAAATCATCATTAATGCAAAATAAACAAATATTTAACGGTTATGTTTTGCGATAATTATATAAATCAAGAATATTATTCATTCATACATTCATATTCAACTTCATTTAATATTCACTATATTTGTTATGTTGATTTGCAATTAATAAAACTAATTGTTAAAATGCATATTCTTAGATAGATATAATCCTAAACATTGGGCATGCTCCTCATTCGACCACGTCATCATTTTTTATGTGAGTGGTTCGATCATAATCCAAAGACTGGATGGCATATGATCTTGTCTGCAACCGATTCACATGCACCGAGAGACGGGTAAGACAATAACCCTTTCGATTCACATGCAACCGAATTACGAACAACATAATAAGAAACACAAAACAAGAAATACGGAATACAAACACGAGAAAGAATAAGAATGTGAATACGAAGACGGACATCCGAACACGATTACGAATAGCAATACGAAGAATGTGAAAACAACTACAAATACCAACAACAAAAGCAATACGAACACGAACTACAAAATACGAAATAAAAATACAAACATAACAATATAAATACCAAAGAAAATACAAATAAAAATACATAAACAAAACACTAATACAAACGCGAACACAAAATACAAACACGCAACATAAATATGAATCACCACTACAAATACGGATTGTGAGCACTTACACGTATACAAATGCAAAATATTTGGCTTATTTCTTTTTATTTTGCCTATGATGTATTGAAAGTAAATGAATTTTGAAGCAACGATTGTTTCAATCATTCAAGAAATCCGGTCCTTAAACGATCGAAGCGATTATTCTTTTGAAATTTATAAAAATCATTATTTACTGAGGCAAACACGAGATAATGACACATATAATGTCATAGTGAAAGATTTCTCTTTTATGAAATGGAGAGATAAAAATTTAATGTTTTTGTCGAACGCTGCACAAACTAATTTTTTCGGATATTGGAGGCAGATCAAAAGGAAATCTCGTCCCGATCATCTCTCCGTCTCTCTTGAAATTTACGCAACCAAACAAACAATGCCAAAAATTATTTTATTACACAAAATTTGTATTACAAAACAATTTTCTTTCTCTCTCTTTCTCTCTCTGTGTATTGCCCTTTCTTTCTCTTTCTAATTGATCCATATAGGGATCGTTTGATGCAAGAGATTTTGAAAGATTTTGAAGGATTCTCATATTGTTTAGAGAAAATGAAATAAGAGAAAATGTTTGAAGGATATAAGTTTTTCACTTGTGTTGTTTGATTTGCTGAAATGTTTGAAGAATTCTCACTTGTGTTGTTTGAAGGATTCTCATATTATATAATGAGATAATACCAAATTTCTAAATTGTACTTTTACATGTTGTAGAATATCTGTATTGATCCGTGCTCTCACATCTTTTGTTTCTCTTTATAAAATATTTAATTCTACGACCATCATGTCCGGCACGCACCACACAACAAAAACATAATCCAATGAGTATTGCGACAACAACAAAAAATCACATTATTGTCAACAATAACAGACTCGCGTAATAGCGCAGGGTAGAGCTACTTGTAATTAAACAAGAATATTTTGGAGATTTTTGTGAAAATATAATTTTTTTTTGAGTTTAATTACTTGAGGTGGGTCAACCCACACTCAAGTATTTTATCATTAAAATATAACCAACAGTAATCAAGGATTACAAGAAATGTTATAAAAGTTTTCGAAATAAACTTAGTAGACAAGATGTTTACCATTGAGTTTTTGTGGTATTGATTCTCTAAGTTCTCATACAAACCAGTAAATACTTCAAAATTTCAAATTGGTCTTTTCCTTTTTTAGTAATAGAAGTTACTATGATTGAAAATTTCACCCCCAAAATATGACAGGAGAAAAAAATTAAGGTTAAGCAATATTCAATTGATTATTTCCCATTTACCAAATCAACAAAATGATGTTATGCCAATACAAAAAATTGCCCTAAAATTGTACTAACTCAATTGTACCTAGAAAAAAAATTCAGTTCATTTAGGCATTGTATGAAAACGAAATGCCGACTAAAATGCAGTTCATTTAGGCATTGAACAAAAAGTATCTTTTACACGTGAAGAACAAGAATATATATCGAAAAAATCCCCACAAGATAGAAAAAGGAATCAAGATTATGAAATATATTTTCCTTTGAATAGTTGCCAAATCAACATCTCACTTTGTTCTTGTTCAAACACACCAAAGTAGTTGCCAAATCAACATCTCACTTTGTTCTTGTTCGAACACACCAAAGTAAAACTTATGTACTAAATCCCAAACTCATCCAAATATCGACGAGGTGGCCCAATATGTTTAATTGAATTAATTAGTGTTTTTAATTGAACGAATTAATTGATTGTTTAATTATAGATAAATTTTGGACTGTAGACCAAATAACTTTGGTATTACTCAAAATGGATATCAAAGTTCGAAATTTTGAAAAATAACACTCTCGACATTTCAGAGATTTTAAAAATGGCCGACCTTTCAAAAGTCGAGCGTTTTTAATCCTTAATTCGTCCTTACCGATGTTAATTATCTTACAAAAAAAAATTCAACCTTTCAAAAGTTGAACAAAAATGCTCCACCTTTGAAAGGTCGAGAGCATCAAAAATTTGGTGGATCTATTGTGGTCAAGTGCGTTGTGCTCAACCGAGCGTTTATTTTGTTAGTATTTTTTTATTTTGTTTAAGTGTGTTGTGTTCAATTGTGTCCAATTGTGTTTATGTGTTTAAGTTTGTTTTATTTTGTTCAATTGTGTATAATAAAAAAACACATATAATAAAAAAAAATGAAATATAATAAAAACACAAATAATAAAATACTACATCACATAGTGCATACAAAATACGAAATATAATAAAAGTAACTTTATCCCATGAAATCATAAAAGTAACTTTTGGGATTTCATGGGATAACGTTACTTGTATTATATTTCGTATTTTGTATGCACTATGTGATGTAGTATTTTATTATTTGTGTTTTTTTTTATATTTCGTTTTTTTATTATATGTGTTTTTTTATTATACATAATTGAACAAAATAAAACAAACTTAAACAAATAAACACAATTGGACACAATTGAACACAACACACTTAAACAAAATATAAAAATACTAACAAAATAAACGCTCGGTTGAACACAACACACTTGACCACAATTGATCCACCGAATTTTTTATGCTCTCGACCTTTCAAAGGTGGAGCATTTTTGTTCAACTTTTGTAAGATTGAAACCTTTTTTGTAAGATAATTAACATCGGTAAGGATGAATTAAGGACTGAAAACGTTCGATTTTTGAAAGGTCGGTCATTTTTAAAATCTCTCGATTTTTGAAATGCGAGTGTTATTTTCCAAATTTTCAAATTTTGATGTTCATTTTGAGTAATACCAAAATTATTTAGTCTACAGTCCAAAATTTGTCTTAATTATATTAATATTTTAATTAACATGTATTATTATTAACATATTAAAATAAATTAAACGTGTCAATTATGAAAAAGAAAGAGATTGTCTGAGATAATGTAACTTTTACTTACATGAAGAACGAGGAGATCAAACTTTTGCAAAAGCATTAAACCACATTCACTTACAATATTTAATGGTCAAATAAATTCCTCACCTCAGCCAAGAACCCCAAAGTATAATATAATGAAAAAAAAACAATAAGATAAACAACCAAACTAAATACAAATCAATAACGGTGAGCAAGATTAAACACACCCAAATTATGCCGATTCGACGGGAGACACTTTCGGCACGAAAACAGGATAATTATCGATTTCATCCATCCAAGGATTATTCTCTTTCACCGGTTTAACGGTCTTGAGAGCCTTCCACACCGCACTGTTACACTTGAAGCCCGATCCGAACGCGATTTGCCAAAGCCGATCCCCTTTCTGTACCCTTCCCTTAGCCTCCGCATACGCCAATTCGTACCAAATCGAGCTACTCGACGTGTTACCAAACCGGTAAAGGGTCATTCTAGAAGGTTCCAAGTGCCAGGGGCTCAATTGTAAACTTTTCTC
The DNA here is from genome assembly GCA_946800325.1 of Luzula sylvatica. NCBI lineage: Eukaryota > Viridiplantae > Streptophyta > Magnoliopsida > Poales > Juncaceae > Luzula > Luzula sylvatica. The sequence continues at coordinate 22,161,508 of OX326961.1, forward strand.
TAATTCATCCAACACGGCACGACCCCCAGCGTGAATGCAAAAATGCTCAAATGCGAGTTTGAAATCGGGTATGTACGGTTTTATTTTCATTTTCAGCACTTTTTTCGCAACTAAAGTCGCGAAAAAGAGTAATTGTTCGGACATGGGTAAAACGAGGGGACCCAAAGTGGTAATATTCGTCTTCAAGGCTTCCCCCGCAACCGCCATGAGATCTTTCGAAAGGGCGATTCCGATTTTGCCGTTTTCGTCCTCCCCTTGAGTCACGCACCCGTACGAGTTATCATCGGCCCCTTTATGCGTACGCACCGTGTTCACCAATTGATACTTGGATCGCCTCTTGTCAGACCGCCTGTTCGACAACAAAATCGCTCCGCAACCCATTCTGAAAAGACCGTTCGAAACGAGCATGGAACGGTTATTACCGTAATACCAATTTAGGGTTATGGTTTCGACGCTGACTACAACGGCGAGTGAATTACGGTTCACTTGTAAGAGATCTTTGGCGAGATCAATTGCGATCACGCCAGCGCTGCAACCCATTCCGCCTAGGCTATAGCTCACAATGTTGCCTCTTAGTTTATAGTGATTGACCACAATTGAGGAGAGAGAAGGGGTCGGATTGAACGTGCTGCAATTCACGATTAAAATGCCGATATCTTTCGGCTTAACCTTGGTTTTGGCAAACAAGGCATCGAGGGCGCCGATCATGTCGATTTCGGCCTCTTTTCGCGCTTCGGATATAGACGGATAAGCTGGTATTGTGGTGAGACATTCAGGGAGATAAGTCTGGTCGCCCAAACCGGATCTCTCTATAATCTTTTTCTGAAAACTCAAATTCTCTTCGGTTATCGACGTGGAACTCGTACATTTCATGAAATGGGATCGAGTGCACTTCCGTTCCTCCTCCGGCTTGTAGCATGCGAAATCGACCAGGTATACCGGTCGTGGTCGCGTAAAAAAATACACTGTAGATAGAAAGACTACAAGAGAGGAGCAAATCACGACCGTTACTAAATCGTAATGGGGATCGGAGTAAACTGAGACGATGTCTTCGAAGGAGAAGGTAGAGAGGTGGGCGACGGCGACGGCGAGAAGAGGGAAAAGGAAAAGGTACATGAAATGAGTTATCAAGTAGTGGTAACCGAGTTTTACGTACTTGAGCTTAACCGATTGCTTGAGATCGGGTAAATCCGGCCGGTCGGAAGCCATTTCCGCTTGAGAAGGAGATCTTGAAGTGGGGGTTTTGCTTGGAATGCGCTGTGTGAAGAAGAAGAAGATAGATATTTTGCTTTCTCTATGACAAATGAGGAAAGTTCATGGGGAATTTCCAATGCCGAATAGGTCAGCTTTATATAGAGTTGTTAAAGGACTATTATATTATTAAATATTATAAATTATTTTTGAGAAAATTTATATTCTAAATATAGAAGTGAAAATGATAAGTTTAAATTAAATCATGAATATAAATATAATGCTACCTAACTTACACAGGATACATTTATTGCACAATTTTGTAGTATATACTTAATATTTTCCTCAATTTGCTCCATGTCATTTCAGAATCCAAGGAATTGTAGGGAAATTGCAGATGTAATTGTAGGTGATAAACACCTATTGTTAATAAATTATAATATAATATCAAAGTGGGAAAAGGTTGTCAAATGTAAAGAAATGAATTCTCAAATCGCAAACATGTTGTAGCATGTTTATTTTCTAAAAGGGAATTCTTAGAAAATTCCCAACTTTTTGAAAATTAAAAAACAAAAATCCTTACATGGATATTTTCAAAAAGTCCATTCTAACAAAGTTTCATTTTCATTTATCTTTGACATGTTTTTCAAATTTAATTTTATTAAGTCGTTTTTCGTAAATTTTAATAATAAAAAAATCTTGCATAAAAATATTGTGGCAGAATTGTTTTGATTTTATGCTAGTTTTATCATTTCATTGATAATAAAATTAGTTGTTCACTTGAAATTAAACTGTCAAAAGTAAAACTAACGGCAATTTTTTTTTTTTTTGGTAACAATTAGTTTTTATTAGCAGTGAACATTAGATGCTAAAATAGTATTATTCTACCAAAACATTTTTTTTTACTTTTATTATTTTATTCAAGTTTTTGTGCCGAAATAAACAATAAATAAAATATTAAAACGTTCTAAGTGTAACATACGATCTCTTTTTAATTATTATACGTTAAAAAATATTACGGAGATTTTTAAGTTAATAAAAAACAAAATTGAATATGAAAAATAGAGAAATATTTTGGTCCAATTCTTTTTACCATCATACATTGTTATGTTTAATACCGGTAGAAGTGTAAATGAAAATGAACTTTGTTTAAAGGGGTTTTCTGGAATATCCAAATAGTAAAATTTGCAGAAAAACTATAAGGAAAATATAAGGGGCTATTTAAGAATTTCCCTGTTCAAAATTAAATGTTTAAATGTTTATGATTCTATTCGAAATGGGAATGAGTTATTATTTTACAGATAGTCAAGAGAAAGTTAAATAAATACTAGGAGAATATTCGCGCTATGCGGCGAAAATTTTATTTATATTTTTCATTATAATACAAAATACACATTGTATGATCATATTGATAATATCATTTCAAAAAAATATTATTCGAACTCATTCTATGATTATTCATATGTTTTATAATTATTTTACATTATAATAACAAAAAATCTTATTTTGTTAATCAAACAGTAACACTTATATTAGTGTCATTATATAATAATATATGAGATATAATATAATTTTATGAATAAACATAACAACAAATATATATCATTATTCACAATATGTCATACAATATCAAATATAAAAATAATGAATCATACGATATATGTAGTAACACGTCAATAATTATATAGTAGTAATATTTTTTTCTTGATTCAAAATGCAACAATAATTATAAATAATATCGAACTTAATAGTGAAAGTAATTTAATAAACAATATCAAAATTTAATTCAGAATAAACATAAATACAAATTATTTTATATCATTTGATTTTTTTTTAATTAATATTTTTTAAAATAACAATACTATTTAATATTATTTGATAGGTGTTTATATGTATAAGAAGTTAGTTAGATGGATAAACTATTTTTTTAATTATCTTAGTTTTTTAAAAAATTGATATGAAATTAATTTGGCTAAAAACACAAATATAATCTACTTAATATTATATGAGATTCTTATAGTTACCATTTTTGTAAAAATAAATAGTAATACTGAAAATTCTATTATGTAAATAAAATATTTAAAATTCTATTATGTAAATATGTATTTTTTTGCATTATATTTTCTTACATAATATTTTTACAAATTCAAATTATGAAAAACGATACGTATGAACTATATTAATATGGATGTCAAAATAAATATAAAATTAAAATTAATTTATTTGATGGATTTTCATAATTAAATTTCGAAAAATATTACTAATATATGTTGTATGTTTTATAGTATTACATATTAAAGTATTAATATTTTATATATAAAATTTTCAGCTTCCATGATATTCACATTTGATCATGTAATTTTATATGAAATGACAAATGTTGAATAAACATAGTCTAATGTGAATCTAACCAATAATCATAGCCCACATCATTAATGTATGGTGATGTATCTTTCTAAAGATGCTTAAAACATGGTGTAGAATAATGACACATAAATGATTATACAAAACATGATCTTTAAAAAATCTAAAAAAAGATCAATGGTTGAGATCAAAATACATCAATAAAAATTGTATAGGATGAATCCACATCACAAAATTTAATAATCAATAATCATAAATAATCATGATGATGTGGTTTCATGAGGAGACTCAAAGATAAGTAAAAATAATAAGAGAGTGGATAAATTTTATGTTGCACTCCATTTACGGTTTACCTTAAAACGGAGATACAGGCATTAAATCATTCCCATTACTAATATTCTGTAGACGGTACATAATCAATTGTAGTCCAAGAACATCACCAGTTCTGATGAAAATGGAAAGGATCTGCATTGGTTAGGATACTATGTAAAATCAGGACGTATGGTTAGGATACTCGTCGGATACGTATCAGATATTTCACGTTACGTATTCGAATATTTTATTTCAAAAAAATAACGAATATTTTTCAGATATTTGTCGGATATTTCTAACGTATAACAAAATATATTTAAAAAAGAAAAATATAATTTTGAAATCAAAATAAATAAATAATGCACATAAGTAAATAACTAAATTTTTTTTGTATCTTTGTGAAACTGTTATTTATTTTGGATAAATAAATTCAAAATATACAGAATATAATATATATTGGAAATAAAGTATTGGTGATTGGTCACGAGAAAATGATATAATATTAGTTTGTTCTTTTGTTGAGATGTTATCAGAGCATGAGATAATATTAATGTTATTTTGATTAGTAGTGTGGGCAAACTGCGGCTGTGCATGTGAATGTACTATTGGACCATAAATGTTGGAAACGGACAACACAGCGTTTTCAGAGTTCAGACGAGCTCTTTCTCTCTTTCGAGGCCCTCTTATACCCCACCACCAGGTCCATCCAAGAATTTTAAGCATCCCAAACCATTTTTTTAAAAATATTTTTTAAATTAAGTATTAAATCAGACTAAAATTTCACATGTGATTGTGTGATTTATTGATTAAGATTTTATATTTGTTTTCTCATAGATTCAAGGTTCAAATTTTGTCAAACTATTTTTTTTCGTATAATTTCATCATATTTTGGAGAAAATAAAATAAAATTATAGTTTGTAAAGATTCGAAATCATGACCACTCACAAAATAGATAATTGACCTCTCAATAAATCCCAAGAATTTTTATGAGGTGTAGTAATTTTATTGTAATTATACTTATTTTTAATTGGAAAAATAATTTTTTTTTTGAAATTTTTTGGATCCTATAAAATTTTGGACCCGAAACCCGAACTTCATGAGACTTCCGCATGGGTCGGCCCCAAAATTAATTTTTATGGACCACAGGTCCACATCCTCTTTATCCTAAGTAAGTTAGTAACACAATTAATTTTTATAGTAATTAACACATTTTGTATAATTAATATTAATTATGTCTTTTAGTAATTACTTAATTACATGTGTTAATTTTAATAAAAAGGATAGGTGCAAAGTATATCGTGCCCTCGTATTTAACAATCACTCATTTTATAATTTAATTAACACGTTTAATTAACATGATAATTAAAAAATGTATAATTAATATTTTATAATATTAATCAGAAATTGTTTGTCCGTTGTCAAGAAAAAAATCTTACTGTTCTACCATATTAATTAATGTATAATTAAAAGTACTAATGAGTTATTACTGTGATATTTTTTTTAAGGGTTATTGTTGATCTTGTGTATATCATGTTAAGAAATCATCATCAAAATTGGAATCCAATGGTCATTAATGTATTGATCGGAGCATCTTCCAACGACAGTTGGACCATACCCAAATTCGATTATGAAATATGAGGACGAAGTAAAATTTGTCTTTTTCGATAGTGTCCTGAAATAACACGTGTATTCATTGCGAAACGTGCATACATATGAGCTCATTTGCTTTAGAAAAATTATATGTGTCCCCTCTATTATTCCCTACAAAGGTTGATGTGCTGGCAAGTGACAATTAAGAACTAAATTGCATTTAATGTCTGGTAGATCATACCATGTATGTTCACCATGCTAAACCAATCATGATTTAATACATAAAATTATGGTTCATTTAACACATAATTGACACATCTATTCGTTTGACACGCAATATATATTTACACAAATTTAGTAGCTGTCAAATAACTTATTATTTTTATTTTCAATGTTATATTTTTGTTTATTTTTTATGATATTTTTATTCATGTGTATCCGTTTAACACATGTTAAACGGCGTATTAGTTCGGTCCAATAATTTCTTTTCCAAAGTTATATATTTAAATTTGATTAATTAATATTATAAATGGTGGTAAACAAACTTGTTTAAAATATTAAATAAATTAATGATGTGTGAAACGGTGGATCTTTTTACCTTCTTTTTCTATATAGGATGGAAAAAATTAAATATTTATGGTTTACCACCATAATTAATGCATGCGACAACACATCAATCTATCTAGAGAATTTTAAGGGAGATATGCATCACCACTCTTTGCTTTATTAGCTAATAAAATGCAATTATATATTTATTAATTTTTTTAAATAAACATAACTATAACCCCATGAATTTTAGGCACTTCGGGCCAATAAATGATACCTTTACTTACATTATTGTGACCAATTTTTTTTTAATATCAATTTATGTGAATTGAACTTTTTTTTTTTTTTTTTGAGAACTAAAGAAGCTCATGGCTTCTTTTAATATATTAAAGCAGAGTTTAATACATTGAGTTAAGTTTTTACACGAAAAAATGTAAAAACAAAATTGGGATTACCCCCTAAAACTAAAAATGGTCTGGTACGTCTTTAGCAAAAACGTGACCATTGGTTGCCTTCTTGTATTATCCTTGTTGCCGTCGTCATAGCGTCGGCGTGCATTGCTCTAAAAATACGGGCGTTTCTTTCCTTCCATATTCCCCAAATGGTAGCTATGAATTGTGTGTCGAAGATTTTGCGATCCTCGCCGGTCTTGCGGTCTCTCATAGATATCCATAGTTGTAGCATGGAGGATTGGGCCGTTAGGTTGGTTGTCACCGGGTATCTCACTGTGCTCCATACTCTTTTGGCGTACCTACAATAGAATAATAGGTGCGTGGCCGTTTCGTTTTCCATGTTGCAATTTTGGCAATTTTGCACGTTGGGCCAATTCCTTTTAGCGAGATTATCTCCGGTAAGTATTTTGTCGTTTATCGCAAGCCATGCGAAGAAAATCGCTTTCGTTGGTGCTTTTATTTTCCATAGTTGCTCGTTCCAACTTTGAAGGACTCCCGGCTTAACGAAAAAACGGTAGGTTGCGGATGTGGAGAATTTATCTTTTCCTAGCCAACTTGGAGATCCGGTTTGGTGGTCGTCCGTTTTTGCTACCCGAAAGTGCAAAGCTAGTTTTTGGAGGTCTTTGATGAAGTAAGACGAGTGGGTGTCGGGGATGGAGGCAATATTTGATGGGTCGATGACGCCATAAATTTCCCTTATGGTTTCCCCCCACATGTCTTCGTGATTCGAGGAGAGTTTCCAAAGCCATTTTAGTAGGAGAGCTTCGTTGTGGGTTTGTAGGTCTATTAGACCGATCCCGCCATTTGCTTTGGGAAGGCAAATTTTTGACCATTTGGCAAGGCAATGGCCTCCGAGGCAATTTTTGTCCCCTCTCCATAGAAAGTTCCTTGTAATCTTATTCAATTCCTTTATAACCCATTTCGGCACTTTAAAACTTGAATTCACAATTTTTCATAGAATATCATTTATATGTTAGACTCAACCAAGAGATCATTGATCTCTGGGGCCGTTGACAAACAAATTTTCTTTTGTAAAATTCAAAACTAAATATAAAAATAAGAAAACAATAGAATTAAAAACTATTATCAATTAACATCATCGAGAAATGCTCAAATTAAGGTTTAAATTTGTTTTTTATTGAGTATATTAAGAATGTAATGATTTGGAGATCTTTATCAAAGATTATACAAAAGTACGAAGGAGAGTTAAAGAAAAGAAAATAACACGGAAAAAAAGGGAAGTTGATGTTAGTAACCTACTTTTTCATATTTATTAACGAAATAATCAAGTTGATGATAGTCAGCCTTTGTAAAATAGATTTAATTAGGATTAAGGAAGAATGAAAACTGATTAAGAAATGCAAAATGTTGGCGGTGTTTCAAACTCAGCCTGGCCATGTTTGGAAGTCCCCCCATTTCAGGCTCGTTTTTTATATTAAATGTATTATATATTATGGTAGTGAAGTTCTGCATGGGTGTAAGCCAAAAGTAAAGATATTGCTAAAGGAGAGATAGAAGCCGAAGTAGCCATGTAGGGAACTTTTGCATGGGCACATTAGTTATTGATTTCATTGCGTGGTCAAATATACAGGTAACACATTCAAACTGGACAAAATTTGCACCCAAATCCAACAACTTCAACAAAACATACTTGTTGATTTGGCCTCTTATAACCCTTTTTTACCTCTAATTGCATGTTAATTAGATTTTATCGGTTGATCTTAATAAAGATCTTCAGCTTTCTCAAGATTTTGTCATCATTACAAATAATTAAGAAATTAATGTAGTGACCTTTTATGGTCTCTCTTTACTATTTAAAAAAAAAAATCTTATTTTTTTATTTTTTGAAAAATAAAAAGAAAATCTTATTACTGTTAAAGTATTTTATTATTATTATTATTCAAGTATTTTTTTATATAGAATTATGTAAATTGCAAAGTTCCTAACTACATTTTTAGTGTAGTTACAATTAGTTTAGAGGCTAATTTAAGTAGATTAAGGAGGAGATCTTCAGTACAATGGTAGCCCAGTGGGTGAACTAACTTCTTTTTAGAGATGAATAATAATAGAGCTTTGAGATCTTAAAATTTGTGAATCTTTTTGGAAGAAAAATCATTGATAATTCTTTGAATTCAAATCAAAACAACCAAATCTACCAAGAAATTGATAAAACAAACATGCATCTAAAATATTGTACTATATAAACCCTCCTTGTCTCTTTTATTTCAACTAGAAAATTTTATGTACGATCTCAAAGCTAAAAGTCAACAAATTCATAAAGAAAAGTACCATACAAAATAGTGAAAGCTTTTATCAAAAAAAAAAAAAAAAATAGTGAAAGCTAAAAATTCACAAAAAAAAGTATCATACAAAATAGTGAAACCTAAAAAATGAATGTCCTAGATTCAATTTATTTTTGTACCTCATGGTGAAAATATAGACAACGTGTCCTCGTAGTAATTCATCCAATGTTTGTGAATTTAAAGGGAGATAGATACAAAATAGTGAAAGCTTTTATAAAAAAAAAAAATAGTGAAGGATAAAAATTCACAAAAAAAAAAGTATCATACAAAATAGTGAAACCTAAAAAATGAATGTCCTAGATTCATTTTCTTTTTGTATCTCATGGTGAAAATATAGACAACGTGTCCTCGTAGTAATTCATCCAATGTTTGTGAATTTAAAGGGAGAGAGATTATCTCGTCCAATCAAACCTCAAATATGAACTTTCAACTCTTCTTCTTCTTCTTACACGGCTACTTGGCTTCTATCTCTCCTTTTAGCAATTTTTTTACTTTTGACTTACACCCATGCAGAAGTTCACTACCATAATATATAGGAAAAAGTTGTACCTCCCCCCAACTCTCCCTCACAACCCTTGATGTGTCATCGTAAGGCTTAACGCCTTCAAATTTAACATCTTAATTATGATTTAACATGTTAATTTATTTTTTAACATCTTAGTTATGGTGTTAAACTATAGATTAAGATATTAAATCATGATTTTAAGATATAAAATTTGATGGTGTTAAACCTTCCGGCGTACATCCCGAGGTGGGGGAGAGAATGGGGGGAAGTGCATCATCACTCATATATATAATACATTTAATATTAAAAACGAGACTGAAATGGACTTCCATACATGGCCAGGCTGAGTTTGAAACACCGCCAACATTTTGCATTTCTTAATCAGTTTTCATTCTTGCTTAATCCTAATTAAATCTATTTTACAAAGGCTGATTATCATTCTCCGTCAAAATAAAAATAGGCGGAGTTCCAAACTCCGCAAAAGGCATTTTTTGAATTTTTTTTTACAACTTGGTTATTTCGTTGATAAACATGAAAAAATTGATTACTAACAAAACATTTCATTTTCTTTATCATTCGACAAAGACTTTACCGTTCCAATTAGTGTAAATATACTGTACCCCCTCATTTCCTCACAATATCTTTTATATTCCTAATTAATGATTAATCATTGGAGTAATTAACAAAATACACTCTATTAACATTTAATTAATATATAATTAAAATACGTATATAATATATATTAATAATTCTTAATTAATATCAATTAATTGTTAATCGTATGTATTTTTGTTAATGACCATGCTAATTAATCATCAATTAATGGTTAACTGGTGATATCGAGGATGTGTTGGGAAAATGAGGGAGTATGGTATAATTATCCTTCCATTTATCATAAAATTCAAACAATTTTATTTTTTTATTTTCATTATTCTCATATGTATATATCTTGTATATATCGCAACAACCTATTTACTATTTCAACTTTCAAGTGCAATTTACTACGCCAATTAATGAACCGAGATGACAAACACTAATGCATACATAATTTATGATCTTGTAATGGCAAGATATAACAATCTACCAACTAACTTTATATAAACCGATTCATAAGCATTACAATCCTTTTTTTATCATTAATTATTCACCAAAATTAACATATTGTTATCGGATTACAATTTTCCATTTGAAATTTAGAAATGATATCGTGGGCATACTTTGTGTTTTGCAAAATAAAAACATTTTTTTTCCTTTGATTAACTCGAACATTAAAAAAATAGTGAAGTAATTTCAAATCATTCATCTCATATTTTTACAACATATCAATTTTGAATTATTGAAGTATTTTTTCATCACTATCAGTAACAATTAAATCTTCAACATAAACAATGATCTCATACTACTTTTACCTTGCTCAATGTAAAGGATCGGGTCAGTTGGACTCTTTTTAAACCCTTTATCGACGAAATATGCATCAATATTGATATATCATGAACGAGGTGCCCGTAGGGGTGTCAACTACTTCGATATTGTCCGAACTGATCCTGAAATGTATTCGATTTTGGGTATTTTTATTCGGATCCAATATTCGATTTTAGTGTTTGATTCGAATCCGGATATTATCCTGCTCTGAATCCGAATATGCACATTATATTTTTTATGTATCGTATATGATATTAGTCGAAAAACATATATAATTAATGATTTGAGACTGATTTAAACAGGCAACAATGAAATTACATTTAAATATAATAATTTAGACTGTTAATATCGTAAATTATATACATATAATAAAAATAATGATATTGTTTGAATAATGGATAACATTTAGGATAGGAAAATGTTGCTCTTCCCCCTGATTTTCCCCACGCCTCTTGATGTGCTGGCAATAGTGTTAATCCTTGTTGACACATGGTAAGCCATGACCGGTCAGACAAGCAATCATCACCCTATTAATCCATGCAGGGGTGTTAAGCGTTACGCATCTGACAATGTACAATCTTCAAATCAAATGTCAGTGTACAATGTCGGAGCATGCTTTAGCCTCATTTTTTGTGCACCTTAAGACCCCAAACAAAGAACATATATATTTTTTGAATCAATATCTTTCTCTCAAATCTCTCTTCTCTCTTCTCCATCATATCTCTTTCACCATTTTTTTCAAGCTTCAACAATGGAACATGGCAAGCATAGTAATACTAATTTATTTGAATTACTTTCTTTGTTCTTCTTACACTCTTTTTTTCCATTATTTGATTCTTCATTTGATTCTTCAATATTTTCTATTCTCTGTTTTTTCTCACATTATTTTCTTTACTTCATCATTTCATGGCATACAACAATGGAGCATGATTCGACGGAAGACGATTTTTCAGTGTTCGACCATATACTCTAGTAAGAAATTTCGAATGTTTCAAGATTATATGCAATTTTTCGTTTATCTATTGTTGGCGTTGTAATGAAATTCGATTTTTTTTGTTGATTTGCAACGATTTTTTTCAGTACAAGCATGACCATTAAAGTAACTCGGTTGATGCCGCTTTCGAGTGTCAAACCTTATAAAGTAATATTATTTAACATGAATTATTAGATGATTTGTAATAATATTTAACATGGATTAAACTTTAATGTTTTTTTTGTTTATGTTTATTTTGGAGTTTGGTATTTGTGAACAATGTTTGTAATAATTATGTCTTTGATATGTTGTGTTTAGGTTTATTAGAGGGACTGTTGAGTACAAAAAAACAACTTTATTGTTAAGTGAAAATTAAAATAGTAATAATTCTCTTATTATTAAACTGTTTGTTATGGTTAGTTCTCTTATGGTCGAACTTTACTTTCTCTGTATATGTGTTATGGTTGAACTTGTTTGTTATGGATAGTTATCATGGTTGAACTTGTTTGTTATGATTAGTTTTATTATGGTTAAATCGACAGAAAAATCATTACATGTTCAAACTTTCTGCAATATCATTTGAAAGTAAGAAACTAAGTTCCAAAATCAGTGTTAGATAATGCAACTTAAAATCAAATTATATTGAAAATATAATACTAGTGACAACCAGCTGTTAAGTGTAAAATCATCGGTAAAATTACTCGTAAAAAACTTAATTGCGTTAACAGCAACCTTAAAACTGTATTTACTGTCAATAAAATAAGTACAAGAAAAAACTGCAACATTTACCATCTCTAAATTACAATCGCTTTCCACGAGAAAAAATAACAAATGAAAAGAAAAAGAAAAAAACACCACCAGACAAGTGAATTAAGGGAGTATTTATAGAAGTGTTACCATGATTTTGAAATTCAAATGAAAATCAATTTTCCCCCAATAGGTGTTAACTGGTAAATCACACCTACCATCATTAATGTCATTAATGATGCTCTGCAAAAATAGCAGTTAACACTCGGGAAATGATTACAAAAATGACAACATAAGGCTTAACATAACACTGACGACCAGTTAAATTTTAAGCTCAGTTTTTTCTGACATCCTTAAGGGGTTGGAAAAAAAATCCCGCAAGGTATAACACCCCTACTTTACAGCACATCAAGTCATCAGGGAGATAGAACAAGAGGACATACATCACTGCTCTTTAGGATAACATTTTGTTGTTTATGTATATATATAGATAGTAAAGGGCCCATTTTTTAATTTAAACAAGTTTTGCTTTTACCTTTGTTTCAATACGTAAACCTCATTTATTTTATTCCATCTTTTTGACATGATGCTATTGTTGGAGAATGTTGAAAGTATACTTTAATATGTCATGAGTAACTGAAAATTGAAATGTATAATTTATGATTCAGAGAAAAGTTACCAACCTTCGTGATAATAATATAATTTTTGGAGGCGGATTGTATGAATGGTTCATATGAGTTCCTAGATTCCAATTTTCTTGATTTGGTTTCCTGGATTTTGAGTTGTTTATTGTTATATCGAGGAAAGTTTAAACTCATGCAAAATGCATTGTATGTTCTCAACTTTTGGTGGTACCACACAATTGTGCTTTTGTCGAAATCATGATATTTAAATGACAACGAGGACTATAAATTGATTATTTTCTTTGTACAAGATATATTTTTGAATTCTCAAAAGTGAATTTGTTTGATATGCAATTAGTGCAGTGAAGTCTGTATTGAGAGTTATTGTTTAAGATATTGGAGCAAATTAAAAATACTACAATGAATTTCATTGCTGCAGTGAAGTTTGTATTTTATTACAACTTTATGGCCTAAATGAAACTAGTAAGTCAGGTTATTTTACCTAATCCTTGTCCCTAATATAATAAACATTTTCCTAGTCCAATTTCGTTATTATGATCAAAAGATAAACACAGAAATGTATAATAATTTATAAAAAACCATACTACGAAGGACAAAATGGGCATTCAAAAAATAGTTTTTAATCAAGATATGAGAATAAAATTTATTCAAATTTACATTTCTCAACTTAAAAAGAAACCACCTTTTGGATACTCGAAAACAATCACCACTTGGTATTTTTTTAATTAATTTATATTGACTAAAATAATAATTATATATTAATTTAACATCAGTTATAATGTTAATATATATTAATTATATACTTCAACAACGTCTAAATTAGATGAAGTTTGAATTATGTTAAATTTTCTTCGAAAAAATAATAACTATAGATACTAATGCATAATTAACATAAGAGTAAATTAATTTATTGTTATTTACATGTTTATTATTTAGTACCGAATACATAAATTATATGTTGATATAATGTATTACATACATACAATGTATTATCTTATTTAAATTTAAATTAGTTTACAAAATCGTCATGGGAATTTTAAAGCTAATATTTAATACATACAATGAAAATATTTAACAACATCCAAATTCAATTTTAAATTTGTTTAAATTTTTTCTTTTTTGAAGTATTCAAAAGATGAGGGATTTTTTAAGAATTACCCTCAATATAGTATCTCTTTTCACTCATTCATATACATGCAAACAAGCAAATATATACACACTAAGATAAGAAAGTATGAATAATACAAAATATATATACAAGTAAAATCAAAATTATATATAATTAAATTAATAAGCTATACCTCGTGAAAATCCATCTGTATCGGCAAGCAAGCTCTCTGTTAACCAATATCCGTCCCAACAACCTCCCATTCTCTGTTCATATAATTAATAATTAATAATTACATTTTCGTCCTTCGAATTTGGGGAAATTCAAACTTGGTCCTTAAAAGTCCGAAACTCAAAAAAAGTAATTAAATTGGTAATTAACCTGAACCATGGTGAATTGGAAAATTTCTTCCTCTTCAGGTCTTGAACCTCTCACCCAAACCCTTTGTTTAAATCGATTCTGAAATTAAAAAATAATTAAAACAAAATTCAAAATATATACATTAGGAAATTTAGGGGAGTAATGAAAACTTTCTCAAATTAACCTCTTGGACTAAAAAGCTGCTCAAAATATTTCGTTCCTTGTGAGAGAGAAGGACTCGATAGGATGAGTGATGAAATATCCTTCTGAACCGCTCAAACTTCAAATTTCAAATTTCAAATAAAATAATGGCAAAAAATTGAATTGGAGAGGAATACAAAATAAATTGGCTAACCTGGCCTAGGTCGAAATGCGGCCCAAAATAAGTCGATCTTTCAAATGGATCGAATCCAGCAAACTGACAAATAAAAATAAAAAAAAATAATTGCGCAATTAAAATTCAATCGAATTGGTTTCATTAAATGAATAATTCAGAGTAATTAATTACGCGGTACATGACTTCAATTCCGTAATCCTGACGAGGTTTATCATTGTATTTCAAAGCGTCCAACTGGTACTGTACCGCTTCTTCAGCGCTGAACTGAAAAATACTAGGAATTATTATGTAATGTTTATGCTGCTAATAAACTTGAGTAAATGTGAAATATGCAATATTCAATTAATTAACATTTACATTAAATCTTGGTCCAAAAGGCTTTTTCTTTCGTGATTCTAGCCTGCAAATTGCGAGAAAAAATGCATGCATGCAAATAATCTAATAAGTTCATTTGCTATATCTTTAATTCAAGGAATGAATAATTATTAGGAAAGTATTGTATAGTACCAATTGGAGGAGAGGAAATCGGGTATATCATCTGAGGGATCTCCCGAGCAAGCCATGACCTTAACGGCTTTGGGTCGAGCCGTTCTGATAGATCCGGATCCGCTCGCCAGAGGTACTGCTCTAATGGCCAACGAGCTCGCCATCTCTCTCTCTCTCTCTCTCTCTCTCTCTCTCTCTCGAGCAACAATTTGCGCCCAATTTGCCGGGTTTTAATTTTTGAGGATATTGAACTCCGGAATCGGAACTGGACTATTAGGAAGACGGGAGATTTCCAATTCCGGACTTCGTCCAAATCCCAGATTTGAAATCTCGGAATTTAGAATTCCAATATCAAGCTGGTGTCGGGGAAGGCAATGTTTGATTTGAGGTGTTTAGAGATGCAAAGTATTCTGAGGTTATATATACTGAGTTCAACTTCTCTGTGGCCGTGCCCATGAAGCCACATGTGGCCGTGCCTGCGTGGCAGCATTTCATTGGTTAATACAATAAATTTTTCAAATAAACCCCTACTTTATTTAAATTAACTGTCTAGGATTTTCGTAAAAGTAGGGGTTTATTTGAAAAAATTTATTGTATTGACCAATGAAACGCTGTCACGCAGGCACGGCCACATGTGGCTTCATGGGCACGGCCACAGAGAAGTTGAACTCATATATACTAGTGGGGTCCTCGCTTCGCTTCGGAAAAATATTGTTAAGTTTATTATACATATATATAGAAATTATTTAGAAATGCTTATTCTTTTAATTTTAGAGATATATTTATGTTTAATTCTTGATATTTGTAACATTAAAAACATATAAATGATATTTTTCGATATTGTCGAACATGCATGAAATTTGAAGTTGGGTGCAAGATATAATTGCATCTTCATAGTAAATTTCTATTTGTGTGTGCTTAAATTTTCAATTACTCCAAATATTGAACATATCAAATTTAATCATGTTTTAGAACAAAGTCACAACAATTATCCATAAATTAGTTAACATTAATGTGATAATTATGTATAAAAATTATGGATTGAATATAAAAAAAAATCTTCTAATTAATACTAAAAATATACTGAATTTAAAAGTATGTTTTTTCGAAAAAAAAAAATCATGTAATTCTTTTTCAAAATTAATTTGGAAAACAATTGACGATTTTGTAAAGAAATCTATGAAATTGTAATTAACATCTCGTAAAAATAACTTTGTTTTTTTGAAGTATATTTTCAAATTCCTTTATTTATTTTAGAGAAATTACTTAAATATTTTGTTGTAATAATTTTCAAATTAAATTATGTTAATAAATTGTTTCTGAAAAATTCAGAAATATAATAATTAGGTACAATAATATTAATAATACATGACATGTACCAAATTATCTTCTTTTTATCAAATGGAAATGATTAAAAAATCCATTATTTATTCTAGAAAAATTACATCAATATTTTGTTATAATAATTTTGAAAATAAATTATGTTAATATTTTCAAAATAAAAATTAATAATTTTAAAAATAAATTGTGTTAATATTTAAAACAAAATGCAAATTTTAATTATGTTAATAAATTGTTTCTGAAAAATTCAGAAATATAATAATTAGGTACAATAATATTAATAATACATGACATGTACCAAATTATCTTCTTTTTATCAAATGGAAATGATTAAAAAATCCATTATTTGTTCTAGAAAAATTAATTCAATATTTTGTTATAACAATTTTGAAAATAAATTATGTTAATATTTTCAAAATAAAAATTAATAATTTAAAAAAGAAATTGTGTTAATATTTAAAACAAATAGTAAATTTTTTTTTCTGAAAAAATTATAATAATTATGTACAATAATAACACATGACAAATGCGAAATTTTCTTTTTTTTTCAAAAGGAAATGATAAAAAAATATATATATAATAAATTGTGTTATTATTTTGAAAATAAAAATTAATAATTTTGAAAATAAAAATTAATAATTTTCGAAATAAATTGTGTTAATATTTACAAAAAATTGTAATTTTTTTCTAATAGATTCATAAATATAATAATTATGTACAATAATAACACATGACAAAAACCAAATTATATATTTATTTTCTATTTTGTTATAATAATTTTGAAAATAAATTATGTTAATATTTTCAAAATAAAAATTAATAATTTAAAAAATAAATTGTGTTAATATTTAAAACAAATAGTAAAAAAAAAGATTCTGAAAAAATTATAATAACACATGACAAATACGAAATTTTCTTTTTTTTTCAAAAGGAAATGATAAAATAAAAATATATATAATAAATTGTGTTATTATTTTGAAAATAAAAATTAATAATTTTCAAAATAAATTGTGTTAATATTTACAAAAAATTGTAATTTCTTTTTAATAGATTCAGAAATATAATAATTATGTACAATAATAACACATGACAAAAACCAAATTATATATTTTTTTTCAAATGAAAATGATAAAAAAAAAATTGAAAAAAATTTGATATAGCCGAGTTTCGAAATCAGGCACACCACCACAAATGGAAACAATCCAAACCAATTGGACTAAACATTGTAAGTGCTTTATGATGATTCCAACAGTATATATACTCAACATGAGATGATAAAAATGATAAATTATGAAAAGAGCTCCAAGCGAGGTTCGAACTCGGGTCATCTAGTTTGCAGTCAAATTGTTCATAGCACCCGGGCAAAGCTGCCTATGTGTATAATTGCTCAATTGATTCTTTATATACTATATTCTCGCCTGTTAAAAATAAAAGTTTGTGCTATAAGCGGGGTTCGAACCCCGGTCGGTATCACCAAGAGCAGATGATCTTACCATGTGAGCTATAAATCTTTTATGTTTATTTTTATACTTTTAGATTTTTGTATATGATGGACACGTGTCAACATTTGGCTCAACTCATTAAACTTTAATATATAGTATTAGTATTAATTAATGTGATGTGATAATTAATGTATTTGAAGTTGAAAACATATAAACAAACAAAAAAATTGTTGTTTCTTTGCTTGTTATGAATATTGATGATTTTTTTTTTGAAAAAAATAGAGTAGGTTCTTGCGCCCTACTTCTATTGATTTTATTAATAATTAATTCATACAAAAATAGAGATGTTTGCCCTAATCTCAAAGCTAATCCTAAACATCTCTTAAGTATTCATATGATAATTATTAAACAAAATCTAATTTTAAGACTTCTCTAAACATTTGATTAAAACAAAATCCCATTTTGGATTTCATTTCCTTGATTCCGAGTACCAGCTTTTGAGTTCCTTCAATGTTTAACTTGCTTTACTGGATCTTCTTCAATCTTCAATTGGCTTCCCAGATTGTAAACTCCGATCATGTATAAATTCGGGAAATTGAGTTCAGATTTCTTGACCTAAGGTATAAGTACTAACTCACCGTACTCTCATCATCTCTCTCCTCATTTTTTCTGTCTCACCGCCTCCTTTTTCCTCTTCACCTTAAGAAAACCCTTAGTGAAACAATCACTACTGGCCACCATTTCATCTTCCTCCTTATTCACTCAGTTTGTGAAACAACCACTATGTAACCTAGATCTTCATTTTTATCTCGATAAAACCAGAACTGAGTGACATTTGATCTTCCTGTCTCAGATCCAATTTCAATCCTTCCCCATCGCTACCTCTACTGCTCGAGTTGTCATCACTATGCTGATCTTCAGTTGCTAGGTCGCTTCACCATGGATAGGCCGCCAGAAATCGCTTCACCATGAAACCACTTCACCAAGGATGGGCCGCCAGGAATTTATTCCTTGAACATATTTCGTTAAATTGATTTAGAACACGGGAACCCGATAAATCATAAGTCACCCTGCGTACTCTATTTAGAACACGGGAACCCGAGACAACAATCACATAAATAAGAAAAATCGCCGAACCAACCCTACGTACTCATTAAAGAATACTACAACCTGAGACAACAGTCACTTAAATAAGAAAAATCGCCGAACCAATCCCGCGTACTCATTAAAGAACACGGGAACCCGAGGCAACAATCACGTAAATAAGAAAAAGCGCCGAACCAACCCCGCCTACTCATTAAAGAACACGAGAACCCGAGACAACAGTCACGTGAATCTCATCCCTTCTCTTAATATCATGATATTATACATCAAATTCATCAGGAAAGAGAGAGGATTGCAGCCATGATCTCCAATTTGCCAAATTCCCATTTTTAATCCTGAAATTAACACAAATTCAAATAATTAAGCAATTTCCACTGATATTATAATTTATGAACAGTTTCTATATTAACTACATGATTTAGTGTGCTAAAGTTTTCTTTTTAACCCCTTAAAATATGTTTAAAATAGCTCTTAACAAATCCCCCGTACTTGCCCTTTGATCGTCCTCGATCAAAAAGATAGAAAAATTCGAATTTTAAGCACAAATTAAATTACATGTCTTGATTTTGTTAAAAATGTAATCACACCACTTAAAAATTAGACTTTCACGAGAATTGATTTAGTACTATTTCTCTATCAAATGTCATTTTCAAAGAAATCAATTTAATCGTTTTAAACTCTATTTTAAATAAAACATAGTCAATTAAAATAATTTTATTAAGAAATGATTTTCAATCGAAGAAGATGTTTAAACACCACATTTTAAATTATTCAAACCACATAATAAAAGATTATCATATAAATTTTTAAAAAAATTCATATCGACATTGGGTCATCCATAAATCCAAGCAAATTTTCATAAGTTGTGCACGGTTTTCAAAAAATCATTTTAACTTCATTATTTTAGAGTTTTTGTTTTTATCTCTTAATTTTCTTTATCTTTTGACTCTTTTTATCTTTTTTTTATTCTTTTGTGGTGCTTAAAAGGTCCCCATGGAAAAAATTTAATCGACCTTGGGTAGGTTCGCCCAAACCCGATTACTCAATTCTCATGGATCCATAGTCTTTCAAACTTCTATTGAGTAGGTAATCTCAACCCCCGCTTACTCAACTATGAATTTGACATTTTAATCACTTAGATTATAGCCCATTTAAACTTTTGGACCGACCTTGAGTACGGTCCGCTCAAGACCGGTTACTTTGGTTTTCATAGATCCATGCAACGTTTTCGACGTCCCTTGAATATGTAAGCTCAATCCGGGTTTACTTGTTGCACGAACTTCATAATCTAAGTAGTGCCCAACTCATTTCCCGTTGGTTGAGACTTAAGTAGCCATAGACCGGTGGATCTTAAGTGTAAATATTTCAAATTTTAAACTTGAACAAAATCTACTAAACTTGGTTAAATAAGATTTTTTTGAATTGTCAAATTAGAAATGGCTTTATCATTCAAAGATGGTGTGCAAAATAATTCAGAAATCTATCATTTAGAATAAAAGACTAAATTGGCAACTTTTATCAATTAAGGGATTGAATCCCAAAAGAGTTCCTTAATGGACTAGTGGTTTTTTATCAAAAGTTGAACATTTAATTTAAAAGGAGTCATATGGATTTTGAAAGTCTTATTTAAAGGTTTTATGATATTTTTGATTTGTCGTGGAGAAAATCATTTTCATGACATGTAAAATTGTGAAATATATGTACAAAATCTTGAATAAAACGGTATATACAATGTGGTACAATTTTTTTAAGTTTTTAAAAAATTTCGAATTTTTCACAAAAATTGCAAAAAAGAAAAGAAATGCATAAAGAAAAGTCAAGAAAATAACAAAAAACAAAGCAAAGCGAATATATACAAAGGACACCCACCCACACACACACTTATTTCCAAGCGTGTACTCAAAGAAAAAAAATACAAAAAGATTGTTTGGAACAGTGTAAAGGATAGATAAAACTAAACCAAAAGATAGATAAGCATTGTTTGGAACAGTCACGTCCACACGTTCTATTCGAACGGTGCCTTGCTTGCGTTCGAACGAAAGGAACCATGTGGAAAGGAGTTTTCACATGTTGGTGATCCGTTCGAACGGAAGGATTTAATAAACGGTGAAATTTTCACCTAGAAAAGTCGTTTTCACATCCATTTGCCAAATCTCATTTTCTTAATAAATGGTCGTAACAAGTAAAATTATAATCAATTTATACATGATTATATGGGAAAATATTTCATCATAGTGTGTACAATGTATTTATTTGAATCATTTTGCCACAAAATTTGCTTTATAAGGTTTGCACATTTCCATTCATATCCATTTTCTTCTTGAAAACTTATTTGCGTTTAATGATTTTTCAAGCCTTTAGATGTATCAATCAAATCCGAAACTTGATTATCATACAACATATATGCTCTTTTTTTTTTGTTACAAGCTCGTAGGCACACACACTCACACACTAGAGACTAAATGATATCGTAATAGAAAGTTTCTTCATAGTCTAGCTGCACGCAGGACTCGAATCCTGCACCTCTAAGAAATGAGACTAGATACCATCCGCTTGAACTATCAAAGTGGTGGTACATATATGCTCTCTTAGAGTCTTTGCCTGACTACTAATGTTCGTTTAGTAGTTGCGGAAATTTAGAGTACTTTGTCATTGCGAAGTTATGACGATACATCATTTCTTAGTGTGTATTTAGTTTTCGAATTTTGATTACTCGCGAGTCACATCTATACATGTAAATATGTTTCTGCAAAATTTTCTTGTCAACTGCCCTATATTTGCATGGGTGATTGGGGAGATGTGGATGATAGAAATAGTACTTTGGGTTTTGTGTTCTATATGCATGGGTGATACGGCTTTTACGTGGCTTTCCCAGAAACAACCTATTGTGAAGCTATCAACGTGTGAGGCGGAGTATGTGGCAGCGTCATCATGCGGGTGTCATGCAATATGGTTAATGAGGTTGCTAGGCGAGATGAATTTAAGTCAAGATGAAACAACTGAAATTTGTGTTGATAACAAGTCGGCAATTGCATTAGCGAAGGATTCCGTTCATCTTGAAATGAGTAAGTATATTGATGTGCGTTTTCATTTTATTCGAGAGTGTGTAAAAAATGGTGAAGTTGAATTAACCCATGTTGCGAGTAAATAACAAGTTGCAGATATCTTCACCAAACCGCTTATGGTGGAACTTTTTGAGAAGTTCAAAAATCTACTCCGGATGCGAGACGGAATAAAATATTAAGTTTAAGGGAGAATGTTGAAATATTAAACTTAAATTTGATATTATTTATTTAATGTTATTTTAAATAAGAATTTGTGTGGTCATTAGTAGTTATAATTAGAGAGAGTAATGGAGTCAGTGGATATTATTAGAGTTAATGCATTAGTGGTATTAGTGGGAGTGGTGGGTTATATGAAGGTTGTGTCTCCATTTAATGTAATAATACACCATGTGGCTATACAAGCATGGTTAGTTCATTGTGTCAAATATATATAGAGAGAGTTTTTTTGTCCAAAGTATTTTCTTTCTTATCAATTTCAGTATAGCCTCTCATTTCATCTCTCTCATTTCCTTCAAAACAACAAATTCGAGAAAACTAAAAAGGAATCCCGAAAATTAACAACACCATATAATTATGTAGATTCGAGCTGTGAACAGGACATCAAAAATTCAAATTAAGCCGCAGGAGCACAATCATAATCATCGTCGTCATCATCATCATTATTCCCTCTCTTCATCTTCATCTCTCCATTATCCCATACCGTTCCTCGTACCAGTTCCCTGCACACAGCAGCATTGTACCGACTTCCAAAACTAGAAACAATCTCCATTGAAGCAAAGCTTTTTGAAGATTGACACGGTTCAGTGTGTTCTTGTTAGCTCTCTATCTTTGCACTTGGTAGAGAATAGAGATTCTTTTGGATGAAAAATGAGTGAGTGAGTGGCGAGTTAAATAGGAGAGAGGATGTGGGGGGCTCGTTTTAGCATGAGTTGTGCTCGTGTTGAGCGTGCATGATGCCATACAATTTATGAGTTGTGCACTGCAAGATTCTGCCACGTTTGATTGTGATCGCCATGTTGGACATGATGGTATAGAGAGTTTAGGGGTTGTGGGCACATTCATATATACGAAGGACCTATGGTGCACTAATACAGATACGACGATACATTAATTTTTAATAAAACATATGATACGATACATCTATTAAATATAATATTTTATTATTATTATTATTTATATATTTAATATTTTTATATACTATATATTTAACATAAAATATAATAAAAGTTTGTTTTTACATAAATAATTTTGTATGAAGTAAATGTTTATTTTATTTAATTATTTAGTAATATGTATTATTTATTTATTTCGATAATAAATTATTATTGTTATTTTTAAAGTACATTTTTTATACGTTAGAAGTATTCGAGAAGTACACGTTGTTATTTTGAAATAAAATATTTGGATACGCCACGTGGAGTATCCGATACGTATCCGACGAGTATACGATGAGTATCGATATCCGACACGGTATCCGATACGATACGATTTGATTTTTGATATATCCGCGTAAAATTGATGAGGACCAAATTTGAAGAAAGAGAGAGAAACTTGACCTCAGTAAAGTTATGGGGCTCTTGTGTGTATCGAAGACTAAATAAATGGGATAAATTGATTCTGTATAAAGCTAAAGAATTAGGCTGAATTGAATAATAGTTAGTAATCTCACCTAAATGGGCCTTAATTGGTGTTAGTAAAGAATTTTGAAATCAGTTTAATTTCATTATTGGCATTTTTTTGCTCCGTGTATAAACATGGCTACAAAACAGTACAATGATCAAGTATATACTTTTTGTGCAAAATATTATATCAATTTTCGAATTAATTTCCGAAACTAGTAATAAAACTATTTTTTTAAGTGTTAACATCGAAGGGAATGTTTGATTTTAGGTGTTTTGAGATACAAAGTGTTTTGAGGTATATGTATGTGATAATTAATGTAATTGAAGTTATTTGATTTGAAAGCATTATAAACATAAAATTGTTGGTTCATTCTTGTTATGAGTAATGTGATTCAAGTTAGTTATTTGTTGAACTGATTTACTCCTGTAATGTTCGATTTTGTTACAAATTAATTGACCCAATAATCTGTCACGTTCCAAAATCAGAAAGTGTTAATGTGATTAAGCTGCGTATCTTTCGTTGTTATATTCCGTTCGAACGAAACAATCATACCGTTCGGATGAAAATGCTATCGTTAGTAAGCGCAAAATAAAACATGTAGATCTTGTAATTATTATCTTTCTAACTCAAGGTCAAACATTATCACGGGGCTTATTGAAGAAAAATTATAGACAAATATTAGACCAAGAAGATTCACCTAAATCAGAATGATATTTGCTCATTGCGCTCAAAGGGTACATACAATTGTACTGTACATAACATGACATGTATAATCAATCAATCAAACTGCTAAAACACAAAGGCCCTTATCCATGTGATTTCGTTCTTCAATATTAGCAAGACATTGTTTCTTACTTAGTGAAATGTCATGTGACAAGGACAATAATCCTTTCTTAGAAGCTTGCACGCCCAACTTTTTCATCGCCTTGCGCACGCGCGTGCGTGATATATCATCAACGTACGATACAACGAAGCTACATGACTCCCATCTCATTGATTTTCTTGCACAAGGTTCATCTTCATTTTGGATGGAATCTAAATTCTTTAACTACTTCATCAAAACGAAGATAGCAAGTTCGATAAACTTGCTTTAATTCATAAATGGATCTTTCGTTAAGCGTACAAACTTTTCTAGAATTCTTAGGATCGTCAAAATTCTCGAATTGTGTGTATCGGTTAAATTCCCATTTTAAAAAGTCGTTTTGATAATCGGCTGTAACAAGTAAAATGTGTATGGATTTAATGATGACTACAGAAAAAATGTTTCATCATAGTCTATACAATATATTTATTTGAAGCATTTTGTCACAAAATTTGTTTGATAGGTTTGCACATTTCCAATCCGTTTTCATCTTGAAAACTTATTTGCGTCTGATGATTTTTCAAGCCTTTAGATGCAGACTTGATTATCATACAACATATCTGCTCTCTTAGAGTCTAGTCTTTGCCTGACTACTAATGTTCTTTTAGTAGTTGCGGGAGTTTCTAGTACAACTTTGTTATCGCGAAGTTACGACGACACATCATATCGTAGTGTGTATTTAGGTTTTGAATTTTGGCCACTCGCGAGTCACATCTATACATGTAAATATGTTTCCGCAAATTTTTCTTGTCAACCATCTTATTTTTGCTATGCGCATATGCGGACAAATGTTTATATTGTTATCGTATGTGAGCATGTGATATCCGTAAATGTGTACGTCATCGAATATATATATATATATATATATATATATATATATATATATATATATATATATATATATATATATATATATATATATATAAGATCAATGGCCAACGTCGGCCAACAACACTCATTACACTAAATCTAAATATTATAATCGAATATTAATCGTATAGATATGTTTTATATCATTTAGATATGATGTAGAATAAATTTTATACAATTTAGATTTTTGTATCTAACAAAACCGATAACATATTTTCACAACCGTCCATTTCGGTAAATTTATAGATTTCCATGAAGGAAAACTCGAAACTTAGTAAAAATTCATCTTGAGCCTATATATATGATTTAAAATACATCCAAATCAAAATAATCAAATTTCAAAATTTATTTAATGATGATTCGTGTTGTAACTATTTCCTACCGTTCAATTTTTTAAAGTATTATGATAAGTATGATAGAAGTTTTTATTTTTCATGAAATTGAATCTACAACATTCTCAAATGATATAAATCATATATATACGGTTAAAATTTGATTTTAATATTTAGATTTAGTGAAATAAGTGTTGTTGGCCGACGTTGGCCAAACAAGAGTGTTGGCCATTGATCATATATATATATATATATATATCAGGGAATTAAATAGCGGCGCGATTATTGCGCCGCCATATCGCAAATCGCGATAAATATTTCTAAAACGGAATGCCGCAAACAACTAAATAGCGCCGGAATATCGGCCATCATATGTAAATTACAGTCCAAACACAATGGACCGCTATATCGCAATTTAAAACATTAATATATATATATATATATATATATATATATATAGAGAGAGAGAGAGAGAGAGAGAGAGAGAGAGAGAGAGAGAGGCTAACATACTTAATTAAGTATCAAAACTTTGGTACTTAATGATTTTTCATCGTTGGATTTGCATTGAGATTTGTGTTTTTCCATGATGATCATGAAAATTTGTGCACATCATCAAATGCACAAATCTCAATGCAAATCTAACGGTGAAGAAAATATTAAGTATACAAATTTGGTGTACGTTATTGAAAATGTATATTTATAACATTAGTACGAACGCAATATCGTCGTTACAATTTCGGTGTAGCCTCTCATTTCCTCAAAGCAACAAATTCGACAAAACAAAAAAGGAATTCCGAAAATTAATAACACCATATAATTATGTAGATTCGAGCTGTGAACTCGCCATCAAAAATTCAAATTAAGCCGCAGGAGCACAATCATAATCATCGTCATCGTCATCATCATTATTCCCTCTCTTCATCTTCATATCTTCATTTTCCCATACTGTTCCTCGTACCGGTTCCATGCGCACAGCACTGTACCGACTTCCAAAACTAGAAAAAATCTCCATTGAAGCAAAGCTTTCTGAAGATTGACACAGTTCAGTGTGTTCTTGTTAGCTATCTGTGTTTGCACTTGGTAGAGAATATAGATTCTTTTGGATGAAAAGTGAGTGAGTGAGTGGCCGATTAAATAGGAGAGAGGATGTGGAGAGCTCGTTTTAGCATGAGTTTGGTTCGTGTTGAGCGTGCTTGATGCCATACTGTGTACGAGTTGCACACTGCAAGATTCTGCCACGTTTGAACCAGCTCAAACGTGGCTGCTTTGTGATCGCCATGTTGGACATGATATAGACGATTTAGGGTTTGTGGGGACAAGGAGAGGACCAAATTTGAAGAAAGAGAGAAAGATACTTGACCATAGTAAGCTTATAGGCCTTTTATGTGTATCGAAGACTAAATAAATGGGATAAATTGATTTTTGTATAAAGCTAAACAATTGGCCCAAAAGATAAAATTGTATAATAGTTAGTAATTTCGCCTAAAATGGGCCTTAATTGGTGTTTAGATAGTAAGAACTTTGAAATCAATTTAATTTAATTTCACCATGGACTACATTTTTTGCTCTGTGTATGAACATGGTTGCAAAACAGTACAATGCTCAAGTATGTACTTTTTGTGCAAAATATTATATCAATTTTCAAATTTCCGAAACTAGTAATAAAACTATTTTTTATATGATAAGTGACGTCTGGTTTATTTAGTACATTAAATATGTTTGCTTTTCAAAATGGGTCGAAGAGAATTTCACTATTTTCTATTATTATATCTTCAATCTTGAACTTTTATGCATATTCACTATTTTCTGATTGTGGTCCTAAATTCCTTTTCAATTTAACTTTTACACAAATTCTCATACCAACCAAACCTATTTTACTCATCTGCCATCTTTTTTCTTCTAGTTGGTCTTTCCATCAATTGAAATTAGCAATGTTCAAAGACTAAATTACAAGATTTTATCTACAATTGTTAGGGAAAAAAAGACATTATAATTTACTTATGAATCATGCAAATATACATATGATTATCAAACTAAAGAGTTCAAAATGCTTCAGACAAATTATATTAACAAAAAGGGGACCTCTTTGTAAATCATATATCTTGAATTCAATAGATCTGGACAGTTTGGTACCTATGCAAATATATAGGACCACTTTTTCTTGATTTTAGCTAAAAAAAATTGTATTTCTTTTGTTTTTGTATTTTCCTCTAGGAAAGATTCTGCAGATAAGAATAACAGAATAAAATTTTGTATGTTGATTTCGACACTTTTTTTTCTTTTGAAAAATCTGACTAGCATAATCAAATATTTAGAATTAAATTAAAATTGTTGATTCGATTCGACAAATTATATCGAGTCACAAAGTCATTTTGATACCATATGAAAGAATATTTAAAAGCCGTACTTGTTTTAATCAATGATTTAAATTGCGGCGCAATTGCGCAGCAATACCGCAAATCGCAATAAATATTCACAAAACGCAACACCGCAACCTGCTATATAGCGCCGCAATATCGCCGCAATATGGCGCAATATGACGTAATATCGGGGATCATGTGTAAATTATTGTTCAAGAGCAATGGACCGCTATATCGCAATTTAAAACATTGGTTTTAATCAATGTATATAATACATATATCACGTTTGTTCACAATCAGTACTGGAATCTTTGTTTCAACTTGTCCAAAAATAAACCCTAAAAAGAGATACCTCAAAAAAGAAGAATAAACCGTGATCTCTAAATTTATAAACCATGTGAGTTTTGTTAAGTCAAGTCTTTTGAACACATCAATAAATCCATGTCTGATGAAACAAGTAGGCAAATCTTTGTTTTCTTAAAATTAGAGCCAAATTGTTTTTCTTGAGAGAATCAATTTTAATTGGCTAAGAAAATAGATTTTTTTTGACATATAGCATTTTCAAGAGCCCAAAATATAAAATATTAGAATAATTAACAAAATTTCAAATTTGCAAATCGAGCTCTTTCTTTCGCTTGTAGGTTTGGGGAAGGAACTTAAAACAGGATTTTGACCGTTGATAATAGTTTAGCACTGTTATAGGATCCCCCCCCCCCCCCCCCCTTCTTCTTCTTCTTTCTATCTTCCAACCCGAGCTTTCGAAAAAAAATCTCAATAAATAAAAAAATACGAAAATTAGTAGTTTATTCGGTTGATGGTTGATTTTAGAGTAATTTTTGTTACAAATTCTTTATTTTTGTAGTTAGTTTGGTTGATATTTAGGGCTTGTTTGGATGTACAAGTAATTTATAGTGTAGGAAATATTATTTTTAGGGATTAGGATTTGAGTTTTACAAATCCTATAGCATTATAAAATCTAGGAATTATAAAAAATAGTATGTTTGGATGTAATTAAGTAAATTGTAGGAATGTTCTATATTTTATTTTTCTTTGCAAAAAATTAAAGAAAATAGCATATGTTTTTTTTTGCTTACACCAATCATTATACAGATATAATATAATTAAATTATAGATTTGATTTAATTAATTTACATTTGTTAATATTATATCATATGATATAATATAATTATATGTACTAAAATAAATAAACAAAGAATAATAGACTGTATTATTATATAACAAAACAAATGGATTTTGGATATGTATTAGGATAGTGATATTGACAGGAAAAAAAAATACTAGATGCAGGAAATTTCATTTAAATTTAGCATGAATTAAAAGTAAAATTAC
Organism: Luzula sylvatica; assembly: GCA_946800325.1. Lineage (NCBI taxonomy): Eukaryota > Viridiplantae > Streptophyta > Magnoliopsida > Poales > Juncaceae > Luzula > Luzula sylvatica. Next base: position 22,191,197 of record OX326961.1, read on the forward strand.
CATTTCAAGTTTAAATTTTTTGTTCCTAGTAATATTATGGGGAGTTCTATGATAGACCCATTTTCTTATCATGGACCCATTTTCAAAAAATTATTTTAAGAATTTTAGCTATTTATTAATTAATTCTACAAAATTTATGTTTTGAATAACATTAAATGATAAATATACACTAGAATCTTATAAAAAATATCATTATTTCACAAATATTCGAATTTTTTTTTAAAAAAAATAGGTCCGTGATAAGAAAATGGGTCTATGATAGCACTCCCCAATATTATTTCCTGTCAATATCATTACCCTATGTATTAATTTCACGAGTAAAAAGATTATTTTGTAAAATTATTAACCACAATGCAAATTATCATTCACTTGATATTTAAAATGATCATTCAGTAAAGTATGTTAAAAATATTCAGAAGCATGACAGTTTGATAGAGATGAACGAATTTGAACTCTCATCATGATGAACAATCAATCATAAAAAATAAAAAATACAAAATTTAGCCAAATTGAAATAATCAACTAGAATAACTAGTGACCAATTGAAGACCCAGAGCCATGAAAAAACAAGGAAAAAAACAAAAAATAAGAATTGAATTTTAGGAGAAAATGAATATTTCATTTCCTCTTTGATTTCTCCATTGATGAAATTTTATCATCTTCCCTGACTGTCTCCTCTCTTATGTTTCACAAAATTATGCACTAATTTCATTAAATTATGAATCTCTATGTTAACAAAATCCTTCTTCTCTGACATCGCATTTCTCCTCCTCGTCAGTTGTTCTTCTATCGTCATAAAGCTTCAAACTGTGATCAATTCGGAATTTTTTTTTACTTTCCAACAATTTTCAGATTCGAGTTTTGAGATAAAATTTACAAATTAGTGAAGAAATCAAGGGAGAAAATTTTGTGAAAAACAGGGGAAGAAAATTCGCTGCAGAAGGAAAGAGAGAAAGGTGAGGCAACAAAGAAAGGCAAGAGAGAGAGAGAGAGAGAGAGAGAGAGAGAGAGAGAGGCTATTAATGAGGTTTCTTTCTTTTCCTGAAAAATAACTGAGAAAAAAGCTCAGTTTTATTTTCTGCTAGCTTTCTATACAAATTTACCTAGAGAATCCTTACCTGAAAGTTCCAGTGTTACTGCCTAATATACATCCAAACATGCTTTAGTAAGTTATTCGGAAATTCTTCCTAAACTGTAAAATACCAGATAATTACTAGTGATCCAAACAAGCCCTTAAGATTTAGAGTAATTAAATAAATTTGATTTATTCGATTTAGTATGTAGTTTGGTTTTTAGGGTTTTTTTCGTTTGAACTAACAATGGTTAACATTGCTAAATCATCATTAATAGTCAAAATCATGCTTTAAACTCTTTCGCCAGACCATCTTACGAAAAACTAAACTATTTGGCCAGATCCTCTAGCGTAAAAGCTAGATTTGCAAATTTGAAAGTTTGCTAGCTATTGTTACAAATTAGGTTTTTGAAAATATTGTATGTCAACAAAAATCAAGAAAATAGAAAGTAGTTAAAGGATCCATTAACACAAGCCAAAATGCTAAAGTACTGAAGTAGCATTAGAAATAACAAGGCAAATTACATAATTTTTTTTAATTGCTTGTGAATTACAAAACGTTATATTTATCTACTATATGCACCAAGAATATCAACAAAGAACATGGCTTTCTTAATTTAGTTGGTGATAACAGTACTTGTAGGAATGTTTAATTAATTAGTGTACATGTATCTATATATACTGCATTTAATTTCATACCAAACAAACATAGTATGGGGATTAGCTATAAATTAGCCATTTCTTGATCAAATCGACTTCCACATGGATTTATTCTCTTCACCACCAATTTGTCTTAGATTAATTAAGCTTCTAAATGCCAATCAGATAAATCGAACACAATAATTGGTCGTGATTTAAGTGGAGGATCATGTGCCAAACCTTACAAAAAATTACAAGTTTCTTTTTTATATGGATAATTTTATCTATCTACATACCAGATACCACATGCAAAATTTGAAATTTGAAATTTGAAATCGTTTAAAAGATGCAAGAAAAGAAAATACTGTTACAAAATTCAAAAAACATGCTAGTGCAGAAACTTTAGGGATTTGTTTTGTGAGAAGAGACACATAACGATGTGGGGATAAATAAATTTGTGCCCCATTTTGCCAACTATTTAAGATCTATTTTGAAGGACATGAAGATATCTAATGGGGCCTAATTTGCTTTTTTCTGTTATGTTCTGTCAATTTATAATATTGTACTGTTACTCAATAAAAAAAATAGAACAAACAATTATTCTTTTTGCCACTTCAAACCTAACTCATTCAATAAAAACAACTAATTAACCCCCTTTTTTTTCAAAAAATAAAATTTTGATGGTCCTTGCTAATTAGCTCCCTTATCCAAGAAAGCATAATGAGATTTATATTATTAGATAAATTTACACCCAGTAAAAAGAAGTTCGAGAAAAAACGGACAAAAACTATGATTTCTTCTCAGCTTGACATTTCAAATATTTAATAATATATTTTATATAACTAAACCCTAATAATTATGAATAGCTCTTAATTTATTGCTTCTCTTATCCACAATCAAAATGGCTTCCACTGTCCCACACCTCCACCCTGTACATCAAAAGCCTAAACTAATAATGTAGCCACTTATTTCCATTTAAATTAAAAAAATTGAATGTCAAATGGGTCACACAATTTTTGTTTTGTTTTGTTCAATGTTCCAATGCATTGGATTTTTTAAAGAAATATAGAAACATGACAAATTCTTTTTGGTAATTTTCATTTTATCTAAAAATAAAATATAAATAATTCTATTTAATATTATAATAAAATTACTGATGAAGTGATTATGATGCCATTAAAAATTGGTTACACCAAATCACTCCTAAACATTAAAATGTTCTATTAATTATTACACAAAAAAAAGTCTAACAGATGTTAGCCAACCTATTCTATTTGTCTCCCACAAGTAGGGATGTCAATGGTGTGGATATTGCCCGAACCGACCCGAACCGTATCCGAAAAAATATCCGGATTCGAAAAAAATATCCGAATCCGAGTGGATCCGGATATGGATCTGGTTGCTAATTTTAAGATCCGGAACCGGATTCGATATTCGGTTTTGGTGCGGGAACCGGATCCGTGTTCCGGATCCGGGTATTTTTAGGATCCGGATACTCGAAACTAGATTCGAGTATCCGAAATCGGATCCGGATACTCATATTATATATTATTTTTATGTATTATATTTGATATTAGTTGAAAAAACATATACAAATTAATGATTTGTAAATGATTTAACTCACAATCGTAAAATTATGTTTAAATATAATCATATTTATCGTTCATGTCACAAATTATATATATTTATAGCTAAAAAGTAAGTTACGTTATGATAACATAATATCCGTTTTAATATCCGAAACAGAACCATATCCGTATCCGTATCCGACAATATCCGAACCGTATCCGTATCCGTTTATTATCCGAACCGTATCCGGATCCGACAATATGGATCTGGATCTGGTATGACCACTATCCGAACCGGATCCGAACCATTGACACCCCTACCCACAAGCCTGTAAAAATATAATAATATTTCTTTTTACATCGACTTTACTTTTTTACTACGCTCGAGTAATCAATCGAACAATAATTTACTGCCCCATTAGTAAAAGTAAAAGTTTTACCCAGTATCCACTATCCACTATCCTATCCATCTCCTACATATTTTTGTCATATAACTGTAATATAACTGTTGCACGGAGATAATATACATAAAGCATTGTAGCTGATCCGAATGACCTGACAATTCTTTTGAGAGATGTCTCATTCAGTCTTGGTCCCACGTGTCAGTAGGCCGTCCCACGTTGTACCTACAACAAATAAATAATCATACACCAGGTTCACTGAACCAAAATAACCATTAATATATTCAGAATTTCGGTTCAAAAATTAAACTGTACACCGGATCGACTGTATTAGGAAATGGTATTGAGTAGTTACGGTGTATAAGAGGAGTGAACCGGGAGCAGGGAGAAAGTAATGTTTGATAATCTCGCGCCGTCGAGGTTAGCTTGACTGGCAAGGGGCCCACAACGGATCATTCCACGCTGTCATACTCTCTGGATACCGTTTCCCCTTTTCCCCTCTACAATCCTTGTGCAATGTCCCTGCAATTTCTTTTTACTTGAAAAAGAATACACACAACCATAAAAGAGTTCTCAAATCAAATAAATCAAGAAAGTTGAGAAAAGATTATATTGTGTATTGAAATTGAAATTCATGTATATTGTTTATTTTTTGAACTTTGATATATATATTTATGATATCGTTGTCATCCATCCAAATAAAACGAGAAAAATAGATTAAAAAACACAATTAAATAATGTTTTTATTTTTTTTTCAGACGTTTTCTTTCATGAATTTTTGTTTGGTTCTAGTTATATTTTGTACCGAACCATTTTATACTCACGTGTTAATTGTTGCAATTAATTTTTTTTTATAAAATAAAATAAAAGGGAACATCATATATAATTAAACTAATATTTTTTCATTTTATTGGAGCATTTACCTTAATTATCAATAATTGTAGTTGTGTTATCAAGTAAAAATATGGTTCGAAATAAAATCTATGACGAAATATATTAAAAAAAATTAGACTGGTATAAAAGTAAAGAATATTGAACCAAGTTCAAAACAATCAAATTCAACAACTCTCCGTTTCATATTTTTAATATTTAATATTTAATCTAGAATAACTGAAATAACAAATATTTTATTTATTTTCTTACCTATTAGACATATTTAAAATATCTTAGAAGATTTGTCACCGGACCTGTATGAATTCTAAAATCTTTGTCGGTATACTTTTAAAAAATCAATCTTGAACTTGATATTTTGACGTTAACGTGACAATGTTCATGAGATAAGTAGAATTTTTTTTTAAGAAGTAAAAATATAAAAATATTCAAACATGCAGGAAATTTCGCTAAATAAAATATAATTTGTATATAAAAGAACTAATTCAACGAAACACACAACAAAATTGCACAGAATGTATTCATTCTAATTGCAGTGTTGTTGACCCAACAAAATCCCGCTCCAATCAGGACCCATCTAAAATGGACACAATCCACCGTCGATCCCAAATCCAACGGTCGATTCGAAGCCTCGTTGAGATCGAATAATACGATTAGACGACCGTTTGGAGAAAAGCAAAGAAGGGTATTACAGTAAATTCGCATAAAATAATGGTCCTTAGCTTGACAGATGGAGTAGTTATGAGCCCGTTTAGCTTATTATAGCTGGTTTGAATTTTCATTCCTCAATTTCCCTAATTATTCATATATACCCCTTTAATAATTAAATATCATGAATATACTCTTTTACATGGTCAATCTTTATCTGGAGTTTTTTTTTGTTGGATAATATTTGTTGCTTTTTTGTTTGTTTATAATATTCATATTAAAATTAAAAAACAAGATTTTCTTTTTATAAATTAGTGCAGTTTCTTGTATTACCGAGTTATAATAAAATAATTCTTCACGTATATGTCATGTAAGGAAAAATAAAATTTGTTTTCAAACAACAAACTTTGACAATAGGAAATTACATGTGAATTTCTCAAGGGAAAAACATATTTATCTGAAAGGATGGGAACACAAATATATGAACTTATGAGGGTATAAGTGTTAATATCCCAACACTGAATATTGATAAACTAGCATACCAAATTATAAATAGAAAATAGAAATAAACCAAATTTGACATCTTTCCAAATACACCCCTGAAAAATACCAAATTTTGTCCACTTTCCTTCTTCTAGCATAACAAAGAGAGAAAGAGAGATTACCTTCCCCCTTCAAATCAAACCAACCCTCTCTCTCTCTCCTCTTCTCTTCTCTCTCCTCTCTTCTCTATCTGCGTCTCTCTCTTCACTCTCTGTCTCTCCTCTTCTCTCTCCTCTCTTCTCTATCTGCGTCTCTCTCTTCACTCTCTGTCTCTCTCTCTCTCTTTGATGGCCAGATCGCCGTCGGTGGAAACACGGATTAGCAGGAATTAACGACCTTTGATTTTTAGTTTTTTTTTTCGACCATGGCGAAAGGAGGAGTTGAGAAGCTCCGTCGGGGTTTCCGTACGGCGTTTTTTATGCTTACTATGCTTGCTTCTCTTCTTATGGCCTCCGCGCCGGCTCTGGTGGCCATGGCCGACGTGGCGACTTCTATTACGCTGACGTCGAGGTTGACTGGCGCCGGCCGCCATGTCGGGATGGGAATCAAAGGGCAGATTCGGACATACGGTTTTAGAAGCTCGCTCATTGATATTCCCCTTGTTTCTATTGTCAGATCGTTAATCATTACATGTAAGTATTTTTGCTATTATTATCTATTATTTTTGGTTCGATTCTTTGTTATTTTTGTTGGATTTATTGGGTTTTTTGGTGTCTTATTGTGAATTACGTGTTACCTTATCTTTCTTAACACAAATTTGGATGTACATCTCAATCTCATGTGTATTATAAATTATCTAATTAGTGCATGCCAATTTGTAATTTGGTTTTTCTCTTTTTGTGATAATTTGGGTGGCTTTAGTGATGAAATTTGCAATCTCTTGGCTTTTGAATTCCAGAAAACATTGGAAATTTCCATATTTACACGTGCATTGTTTAATTTGATTTCATCTCCATTGCCAATGTGACTTTGTTTTTCATCTGAGTTTTAGAAAAATCCGAGCCTTTTTTGGTAATAAAAAAGGTTTCCATTGATTTCTGATTTCTTTCCTTATTTGGGCGAATTTTGTGTTCTTTACTAGGATTTTATTAGGAATGTGATCTGTTCTCTAGTTTCCAATCTGAATTCCAAAATTTGCTTCTATCTTCAAACTAAATCTCCCAAATCTTTACTCAATTTCCCAATTCAATTTCACAAATTCCTTAGTTCAATGTCTCCTTTTCTTTCCTTTTCAGGTGTTTACGCCCTATCTGGCGGAGCAGGTCTATCCCACGGCCCTTACCTCCCAACAGTAATCTTCACCGCTTTAGCATCCGTGCTAACCCTCGCCGTCAAAGCAGGTCTCTACTCCCCTCCCTCGTCAGAGATTGGGCCCCGCCCCGCTCCCCCTTCACTGCCAGCTCCGCATAAAGTCCACAAGGAAATGCCCATTCTATTCCTCTCTTCTTTAGTCTTCGCATTGGGCCATATCGTCGTAGCGTACCGTACCAGTTGCAGGGCCAGAAAGAAACTCTTGTTCCATCGCGTTGATCCCGAATCGGTACATCCCCTTAAAAATATAAAAATATCAAAAATACCCTTCTTTAACTTTTTAATACATTTTGAAGGTTTTGGCGATAAAGAAGATACCGAGATCGCCGAATCCATTCTCGAACAAATTCTACTCGAATTCAAAATCGGACACGGAATCGAGAAGACGCGCGCAATTAATCCACGAAGAGCACGACATTCCAATAAGTTGCTTGGCAGACTCGGATTCGCAGTTCATCTCTCTCCAAGGCCTCTCTCTCCACTTCAAACTCTCCAACCCCAACAACTCTCTCTCTCTAAAACAAGAACCCAACAAAAACACCGCCACCGATTCTCTACGCACGCCACTCCTCAGCGAAGAAGAAGAATACGAACAACATGGAGGTTTCGAAATGAGTGGCGTGGACGTAAATAAAGGCAAATACGGGGTGGTTTTGGTCCACGGTTTTGGCGGAGGAGTCTTTGCGTGGCGCCACGTCAGCAAAGTGTTGTCGAGACAAGTGGGGGTGCGAGTCGCCGCTTTTGACCGGCCTGGATGGGGGTTGACTTCGAGACCGAGGAGAAAAGATTGGGAAGAGAAGAGTCTGAATAATCCTTATACACTCGAATCTCAGGTTCGTTAGTCATTCCTTTTGTGAATTTTACATATTGGTCCTCGAAAAATATTAAAATTAAATTATTTTCGTGTAGGTGGATTTGTTAATATCGTTTTGTATCGAGATGGGATTCAGTAAAGTGGTCTTCGTAGGCCACGATGACGGTGGCCTCCTCGCATTAAAAGCTGCGGAGAAATTAAAATCCTCTCCTGAATATTCTTCCAAGGTATTAAACTAAACTATTTGCAAAATTACGAGAAGGCCCTTTTCAAATTGATTTTTAATTTTTAGGTGGAAGTGAAGGGAGTGGTGATGATAAGTGCGAGTTTATCACGGGAAGTCGTGCCTGGATTTGCGAGAATATTACTACACACACCATTGGGAAAGAAACACATGGTGAAGCCTTTGTTGCGTACCGAAATTACTCAAGTTATTAATCGACGCGCGTGGTTCGATCCTACTAAACTCACTTCAAACGTTCTCAATCTCTACAAGGTATGTTATTTATCACCAAAATAAATAGGCAGAATTTCATGTGTACCCCTGCAAAACATCATAATGTCATGTATACCCCTAAAAAACGTGAAATTTCATAAATACTCCTATAAAACCCTTCAAATATATGGATGCTCCTAAATTTCACATTATTGAGGGGTATATGTGAAATTATGATATTTTACAGGGATACACATGAAATTGTGTCAAATAAATAATATTTATTCTGGGAAAAAATAATAATTTTATTTTATTGGGAGTAGACGCCGCTATTTGTGGAGGGATGGGACGAAGCGTTGCACGAGATCGGACGGTTGTCGTTTGCGACGGTTTTGTCGCCGAAAAATGCGTCGGATTTGTTAAAATCAATCGATGATTTACCCGTGCTCGTCGTCGCCGGTGCGGAGGACTTGCTCGTTTCGCTCAAATCGAGTCAAATCATGGCTTCTAAACTCAAGAACTCTGTAAGTAGTACATTCGATTTATGCGATTATTTATTAAATTAATTTAATAATTTTGGAAAATAATGCAGAGATTGGTCGGGATATCGGGTTGCGGGCATTTACCGCACGAAGAGTGTCCGAAAACGCTGCTATGGGCGCTCTCGCCGTTCATCTCGAGACTCATTTCCTTGCAAGACTCGTTGCAAATACATTAAAAAAAAAAATTTCGGGGTTTTATTTTCGTCGTCCTTTTTTTTCATTTTTTTTTTTGGTAGGCAACGAAATTAGTAGACTCCTAACCTAATTGGTCCGAGAAAAAAAGAAGAAAAGAAATTTTCACGAGTGCGTGAGGTGGCGTGTTGTGAGTGGAGGTAGAGTCTTGGAGCCAGAGCCCGAGATTCTAGGGTTTGCTAGAGCTCCCGTTAATTCTGTTGTTCATTAATTATTGTACTCGCATTGTTTTACTTTTTCTCGTCTTTTATCTTTCCTTGTAATTTTTGCTCAAGCAGAAGTTAGATTTGTACAGCATTTCAGTGGCCCAATCTTATTCAAAATATTTTAGATCCAAAGTCATGTATATATATAAACCAAGAATGTATTTGAAATATTTATTGCTACAGAGACATGAAAGTTCTTCCCACTATTAATAAACTAAAAAACACAATTTTTAAAAAAAATGCAACCAAAATTCAATTTATATTTATTTGTGATAATACCACTGATAAAATCAATCAGAGGGGGTGACGGTGATGGTGAAGAAGTAGAGTTTGAGAACGACCGCGAGACCCAATTGGAGCAAGAAAATCGCGGCTACGATTAAAAACCAGCTCTCGCCAGAAGAGACGATGTGGGCCCTTAGATTAATCGCCACGAATGTCGCGGACATGAATCCTGCCACTCCGGCTATTACCCACCTGAATATCTCTAGTGGCACTATCGACAAACACTACAATCAAACAAATAAACAGAACATAATTAATTAATAAGATATTTGAAATTCATAATTTTGGGATATTTCCAGAAAAAAAACCCACATTACTAAAAATTGCATAAATGCCCTTGAATTATTAAAATTTGCAAAACCGAAAAGATATATGTTACTAAAAAGGGGGATTTATATAATTATGTTTCTAAATATCTAAAAAGATATCATATTTTTCGTTAAAATAAAAATATCAGATTCACCATTTAAAAAATTTAATTTATCCTTTAAAATATCAGATTTATCATACAAATATCATGTCAGCTGTTAAGATTAAAAGAAACAATATATAACTCTTAACATTTGGGTAAACAGTGAACACGATATTTTCATATTTTAGAGGGGTAAATATGTAAATCTCCCTATTAACAATTTATTGCACCAATCCCTGTGCCTTTTTGCAAAAGAACGGATATAAGGTTTCTTTTTTGGCAAATTTCTTAAAAACAGTTTTTTTTTTTTTAAATTCTGAATATTATAGGGCCTACATGCAATTTAGACACAATCAGGCAGGGACTTTTTTGCAAAATAAACAAAATTATATTCTATTTTGAACTTACAGAGGCGGGGATGAAGACGAAGAGAGAGTAACCATAGAGGCACAAGAGTTGGACGAGGCCAGAAGGAGCGGAGAAATACTTCAAAACAACGTACAAAGCAAGAGGTACAACAGTAGCGTATCCATAAAATAGACCGGCGGACCAAGTTACCAGATTTATATCGTAACTCCAGTCTTTCTTATGCCATTTATGAGCCAAGTACGTCACGAACGTGCCAATTGCTGCCGCCACGAAGATCAATGTCGTGCATATCCAAAACGGCCCGTACCTGTGTTAAAAATAGTATATTCAGGTCTGAAACAGTATAATGGATGAAGAAAATACTCTTACAGGTCGGGATTGTCAGTGGTTTTCTCGTTGAAGGTGCCTCTGAAAGGGAAGAGAGAGTCTTTGATTCGGGATAACACGTCTGAGGTGTCCACGTCGAAATAGGGCTTGTATGCGTTCACGGTGAACATGCTGAACCAGCCAGTGCTTTGTTGAGGTTCGTCTGAACTGCTGCTCTTTGAGCCTTTGGCTGGTCTTGAGAATGTATCTAAAATTTGTCAATTGAAAAAATTTGAATCGAAATCACGTAATGTAGATCTAGATTGAAAAACGGCATATCAGAAAAGAAGTAAATAATGAAAGAGTAAGAGATCTAGATCTAGTACCGTCGGCATCTTGAGGTGGACGGGAAATGGGATTGATCTTGCCTTGAGTATCAGATGGTGGGAATGTCTGTAGATTTGAATCTGCGATTGGAAAATCGTAATTAATTAAAAAAAAACATATTAACGGTGACGAGATCTGAGGGAAGGAATGCAGTGATTTGAAGATAATGCTCACCTGCGAATTTGACGGTGGCGAGATCCGAACTGGTGGCAGCCTGAAAAGTGAAAAATGTGAGAAACGAAGTAAAGAATGAGATGGGATCTGAACGGGATGAGGCTTACCGGTACAGATCCGCCGCCGGAGACCTTCTGGTTGTCGATGGAGGTGTAGCCACCGCCGGACATCATTTTCGCGGTTATGTTTTGCTTGTTCTTTCTTACTTCTCTTCTCTACCTTTGTTTATCTGTGGCGCAACCGCCAAAAGAAGAGGCCCCTCGAGAAGTTGGGAAACTGAATCCCCCGAAGAAACTGGAATAATATCCTAGAGAACTGAAAGACGGATTTGTTTTCTTGCTTTTTTGTAAACTCCGCAATTCAAATATCAAATCTCACCGGTTTTTTTTTTTTGCCGTGAAATACTTAGCACAAAATACCAAAGTCCAAGTTCAAATCTCATTGATATCACTAATAAAAATATATGAAATACAAAATATCAATAATTCATTATACTTAAAAAAATATATATCAAAACTCGGATTGTAAATAAAAAATCTTGGGAGAACACATAACTCTCATTATATGTTAATTTTCTACCGTTAAATTCGTCCATTATATATTAATATTAAGGTATTATTTTTGTTAATGACCATTTTACCCTTGTATACTCTTTTCTTTAAACTAATTAAATTTTAAATTAAATTCTAAGTGTTATTCTTTTTTATTACCAAATTAATTACCCTTGCAAAAATAAACTATGCAAACATAAATATATGAATTTTCATAATTATATAACATCATTCATAATTTACATAATACACGACATGCTGACCTGAATCATTCACATTGTCCTCCCGATACGATTTTAATCGGGACCTATATTTCGCTTTCTACATAGTCGACCAAGCGATTTTTTTTCATGAGGAGGATTCAAAAATTTGTGTGCACTACTTTGCCAATTATTAGACTTATCTGACAAAAAATTATGTTCTATGAAACTTGAACTATAAGTCAAATTAGCACATGACGTATTATGTAAATTACGGAATGATATTATATAATTATGAAAATCTATATATTTAGGTTTGCCTTATTTTATTTTTTTTAGGATAAATTACTTGAATGTTTATTTGTTAATTAAAAAAAATATAACACTTATAATTTAATTTGTTTAACGAAAAGAGTATAAAAGGATAAAATGGTCATTAACAAAAAATAGTACTTCAAATGTTAACATATAATGAAAAAATTTAACGGTATGGGGTTAAATAAAAAGTAAAGTTTGAGATAGGATTTTGTTTGGATTCTCCAAGAAATTGCGATTTTTTTAAAAAATATCATGAAAAAATTGGGGTTTTTTTTTAAATTTCCTTAAAACAAATTGAGCAATTTATAAGAGCATTTTTAAAGAGTGGTCGGGATAGTTTTGGTCGAGTCAATAGATCCATAACCTAAATGATTGAGTGTATAATAAATAAATCACAAGTCATGTATTCAATTTTTATTAACATAAACAAATGGAAGGCATACAATTTTCCTCATTTAATAAGAAAAACAGAATAGTGGTTTCATTTTACCACTCTTACTCTATGAATAATGCCCCAATGCAAAAAAAAAAAAATGATATGGAAAATCGACAACGATGAAGATAACATATTCCTTGCACAATATTAACACCTTCAACAATCTAAGTCGCACTCCGCGAACACCCATCTCCCCTTTCTTAAAGATACTAGTGGTCATGTTGTCGATGTACTCCATGTCTACAACGAGGCCCCCTCCGATGGTGCGATACAATGGAGATTGGAGGCCTCTAAGACCTTCTCCACCAAGTATATATACTTGCTCATCCGGAATCCCGGAATTGTAAATTATTGAAAGAAAATCAAGTGCGGCCTACGAGAGCATCATTGAAAATGTGATTCTTTATAGATAGGTAGAATAAACACGGCCGATCTCCTTAACAGAAAGAGTTGGCATCATGACTCGATGTGTCCTACGTAAGAGAACCACTCAAGCCCCAACTAGGCTAATACCGAGCCTTAATCTCAAACGAACATGGAATGACAATAGAAACCGGCTTTCATTGGATGAGAATAGAAACATTTACTAGTTTTTATTTTTATTTTACAATCACTTGTAATTATTTCCCTTTCGCATCTTTTATATGAATACAAAAATCATGGCTGGCTTTTCGCGGCACTTCAAAAAAAAAAACTAACAAAAAATACAACCAAAATTAATCATCTAGACAAGTGCGAGTACATCTTCTAATGGTTCGATTGATTCTACTCCCTTTTGTAGTTAAATAATTTGTAACTTCTGTGAGCGAATGTTTTTACCGGTTCGTATCATAGAGTAAATCTCATTTATTTCCGAGGAAATTGTAAATACGAAGAAGATGTAAGTGATGGACTTAGGATGAAAAATACACATCTAAAATAATAGGAAAGACTATCAAAGTTCAGGAAACGTGAGATTTTACAATTGACAAGGTCCAAATCAAATGAGAAATCAAGGTTTTCAGAAGTTAAAGATGATAGTAGTACTCGATGAATTTATAAGGTATCTTTTGATTTGGACTTTCTGTTGGTATCTTTTTAATTTTGAATGTAGGAATTACCATGTTTTTGCATCTTATGAAATTAATAATAATTTTCAAATAACAATTTTCAAATTAATAACAATTTTTCTGTTTCCATTTCAGCGTTTCAGAGTTCAATCGAAGCAGGTTGGAGTGCGAGATTTGGGCCGAATCATGATTTATTATAAATACCCTGATTTTTATTTGATATTTTTTTTGGGTAACTAATTTGTAGAAAAATGATAGATGTCCCGAATCAATTCACAAATCAAATTTCGAAATTAAATTGTACATATAAAAAATAATCAATTGATGTGGGACCCACTTCAGTTTTATACATAAAAAGCCCCTTCGGCATTTGTTCGGTGGACTTGTTATGTGGGGTTAGCATTTCTGATAATTTGTATCATGCAAAATGGAAAGCAAAAATCTTCAAAATAGTGAAAGTGAAGAATGACTGGATGAGAAACAAAAGAGGGAGAATAGTATATAAAAACTACACTATTTATCATTAATTACTAAATTGCCAATGACTTTTTAAACTCTTTTTAGTAAGAGGGCGTATATATGCCACCAGATTTCAACCCAACATCTCATATTAGAATAACCTACTTAGTTAACATGGTAATTAACACTTATTTGGATTAATATTCATAGAGTTAACATCCATTTGGATTGACAAGTCCTAATTATTTTTTAAGAATTATTAATTCATCGTTCTTTGTTAATTACCACGTTAATTAAGTGGGTTAATTAGAAAATGATGAGGTCATCGAGAATATTTTGTTGAAATCTGGTGACGAAGTATAATTTCCTTTTTAATAATTATTATTTACATTAATATAACTTTATTAATTGTGTGACATGATCATATTTTCAATTCCATAATTTATATGTATAGTTTATTCTGCCTTTCGGCAAGAGCACAGAGATCTTGCCTTTGATAAGGATATATAGCCTATAGGGACCATTCAATAAGTATGAACCACAAATTAAGGACCCCATTATTTATTTCACAGTACATGAAAATGCATCATGTTTTAATTAACAAATAGATTCCATTCAAAAAACAAAAAAAAAATTAACAAATAGATAGAAATTTAGATTAAAATTAGTCATAACTTAAGAAAATTGTTCATAAAGAACCCATATATATGCATCTAATTTAGTTTCCAACTTCTTGATACATCAAAGCCAAAATTTTGCTTACCAATAAATTGTATTTTGCTTACTAGTCAATTGTATTTTGGCTTACCGAAGAGGCATTTACTTTTTTAGAGGTTTTTTATGTCTAGTTTGTGACACAATTAGGTAGAGTTTGTCATTTTATTGGGAGGACAGAGGAGTTAGATCTTATCTAAAACAGAACAAAATAAACTATGTCATTTCAATGTCCAAAATTTTGTACTATGGTTCTTTCTGTTGCGATAGAAAAGTTTTAGACGATTTTTAGTTTATTTATAAATGATTATGGTAATGTTTTAGTGAATAATAGAAGTTGTAAAGTTTGTAAAGCTAATAAATATTCTATTTATATTTTTTTGAGGGAAAGGCAAGCGCGATACGCGTTCGATTCAATCTTTTTCATTAAAGGAAAAAAAAAAAACAAAAGTTTACATAGGATACAACTTTAAATTCTCAAATAAACTCTCGGGTTATGACTCTTGTTGTCTTAATTATATAATCAACAATATTGAGTCCATTGACCTATCAAATCGGTGATGCAACTAATAAGCAATGTATGCATTCTTCCTTTTCTTTGAAATATCCTATTGTTGCGTTCTCTCCAAATGGACCATATGATCGCCAAC
This sequence comes from Luzula sylvatica, assembly GCA_946800325.1. Taxonomy (NCBI): domain Eukaryota; kingdom Viridiplantae; phylum Streptophyta; class Magnoliopsida; order Poales; family Juncaceae; genus Luzula; species Luzula sylvatica. The sequence goes on from OX326961.1 coordinate 22,206,770, forward strand.
CACTTGGTATCCCATCTTTTGGCATCATCTTGCGTTTTGTTCCGTCGTGTATCCCACCAAAAGTCTTTGACCGTAGTGTCGGATGGGTACGCCATCGGTTCCATTATTTTCCAAATTTCCCTTGTGAAAGGGCAACTTAAAAATAAGTGGTTTACCGTTTCGATCGTAACCGCACACAACGCACACGTCGGATCGTGCGGTCATCCTCTTTTTTGAAGGTTATCCGCCGTGAGGATGCGGTTATTTAGCGCTAACCATCCAAATGTTAATATTTTTTTTAGGGGCTTGTATTTGGAATAAGGTTTTCGTCCAATGACATTCGATGCCCGGATGCGAGATCATAGCATAGGTCCTAGCCGTTGGATATTTAGAGGGTTCTAGAGTAATCGAGATTTGTGCGGGTGGATTTTGAGATCCTAGACCCAATTTGATAGAGTTGTAAAGTGGAACTAGGGCTTGAAGGTCTCGGATAAAATATGATGATAGATTAGAAGCTATTCTATGGATGTCTCCGGTATCGTTAATATTGTAAATGGACCGAATCGTCGAGGACCAATAACTATCCTTATCGAAATCCAACTTGAAGAGCCATTTCATTATCGAGGCTTTATTATGTCTTTCCGGTATCGTTAATATTCTATTTATATTAAGGGAGCGGCTAATGCATTCCGGAGTTAATGGATTTCGAACCGCCCATTTAAAATCAGAGCGCATGTTTAAAAAAACGAGAGCAAAAAAATAGATGTCTCCGGTATCGTTAATATGTTTAAAAAAACGGTTCGGTTTATTCGGTTTCCGAACCGAACCGTTCGAATTCGGATTAGTCAGTTCGATTTTTTGATTTATTTTGTTCGGTTCGGTTCAACAAATGGTATTTTCGGTTTATTCGGTTCGGTTCGGCTCGGTTTTGGAGTTTTGAAAACCGATTAAATTGAACTGACCGAATAACATCATATTTTTTATTTTTTTAATAATTAAATGCTAAAATATAAAAAATGATATAATAATCTTATAAAATAATATTTTTTATATTTTTTATAATTAAAATATGATTTTTCTTATTAATTAATTTTCATTTCAAAGTTATAATGTTTCTTATTCGACTCAACCGAATAAATCGTATAATAGTTCGGTTTATTCAATTCGATTTTAATGGGTTCAGAACTTAAACGGTTCGGTTCGGTTTCAATCGATATGATCTTATTCGGTTCGGTTTGAACCGAATTGACCAAATGAACACCCCTACGACCAATTGTTTTTGGATAGTGCCTAATATTTGTACAACGTCTAATATACCATCCGTCTTTATATTTAAGTAGTTGTTTTATACCTTTAAACTTCACATTTGTAATTTTCAAATTCATATTTATATATATTACAATGAAAAAAATATAAATAACAACGGAATTTTATCATATAGAAAAAAATTAAACGGTTCGGTTCGATTTGAGAATATACCGGACAACTAGATAGTGAACAATTCCGAAATACATACACAATATGTGTCCTGACGGCCATCCGAAATGCATTATCGTGGACGTGGAGTACAAAATTAGTCTATTAGTGATGATAATAATATTTATAATTAAACAATACTTCGACTTTGACATAAAATAATAAAATATGCAAAATCTTTGTCATTTTGATATCAAATGATAAAATTGCAAAATCTCGAATGACGAAAGTCTTGCAAGTTTTCCAAGAAGCTAACATGTTGTATGATTTTCAAACTGAGATCACTTTTTTGAACAGATGTTGTTTCAGAAATATTTTTATATATAAAGCAACTTTTTATTCACGAGTACATATATATTCTCAATCATATAATCAATTAAATGTGAACAAAAGTTAATAAATATCTTATTTAAGTGCAGATATATAATTTAATACAATTTCATAAAATATCTAATTTATTAACCAGTAGATATATATTTTCAACCATACATATATTTTTATCTTATAAATTTATAATCATTATCTAGATCTCCCAATAATAATTCTAGAATAATTTTTCAAAATAATAATAATTCAAAATCAATTTTTTTTATTACAAAACATTAATATTGGTGCATATTGAATTGCAAAAAATAGTAGTACAAATACTTTTTTTTTTTTACTGTCAATAATAGCTAAAATAAATGAGGATGATATGGGGGAAAGGTTAGGAGATCTTTTTCCAAAAGAAAAATGATAATAACCCAAGTGAATATTAATTAGATTAGATTCTATATGTTATATACTTGTATTATGAATCCTTAAGATCTATCTTTCCTCAAATTAAAAATCATAAAGCAGGGTCAATATATGATTATTTTTCTAAAAGCATATTTGACCATTCCACCACATGAATGGCTACCCTAAATACCCACTGATTAACTTAACTATGTGCAAAAAATTATGTTTAGCTAATTAGGTTTTGCTCAAGCTTTATTTGTCATTTATTATTTCTCTTTATAAAAACCATGTCTTGCCTTTCAATCACAGTACAATTTGCTTACATATTTGTATTATTTTTTCTATAATTCTTTCAACTAATTTTTTATATATACAAAAATAAAATCCGCCCCTTAAATTATTGTCATATGTTCAATGTGTCTTTTAAACTTTAATGTTGTTCAACCAATCCCTGAACTGTTAATTTTATTCAATTAACCCTCTCAATCTATTAAGTGATGATTGTACAATTAAAAGATGACGAGACAATAACATCATGTCATAAAATAATATTTTTATATACATGTCATAAAAAAATATTTGGTATGTGGATTTGGATTATTTTAACATTTTAATTTCTGAGTTTTTGAGTTTAAATGTTATTAGATTTAGATAACGATAATAAAAAAAATATTTGTTATACCAAGGTGTTAACGTCATGTCAGTTAAATGTACAATCATCAATTAACCGGTGTTGGAATTAATTAAATAAAATTGATATTTCATGAATTTATTAAACAAAATTAAAGTTTATGAGACAATTCAACATTTCAAAATAATTTAAGAGGTAAAAGTAGATTTTTCTATATACAATTACACATACTATATAAGGCTAATAAATATGTCAGTAAAATAATTAGTTTAATAGTTAGTTCTTTTTTTATTTTTAGTTTTAGGTAATTTTCATTATTGTATTTTTCATGAAACGTTTTGAATAAAACATTAATTTGTAGTATTTGACATATTGATTATTTTCATAAGTCAAATACTAAATATTATAATTTATATGTTAAGTAAATTATATAATCTGTTGTTTTGAAATTTGACCAAACAAAGAAAAGCATATTTAAATAAGCAAAATATGTATTGAATTCATTTTCTTCAAAGTAATAAACTTAATCAGGGGCTGTTAAATGCATGAAGATTTTTTCTTTTTCAAAGGGCTTTGTCTTTTTATTTATTGATGCATTTACCTCGAAATTTATAAATGACATCAATATAAAATTTTGTTATAAATTGAATTTATACATTTACAATTTATTTACTTTTGTATGGAAAATTGTAGAACCTATCCAAAATTATCCATATCCAAATTATATATATTTTAACTTAAACAAGTACAAAAGATTTTATGTATATTTTGCAAAAAATATTATCCGAATGGAAACAAAAGCTGGTCAACATGGATATTGCATTATTGGTACTATCATTGAAGCAAATAATGTACCTTAAAATTAATGAAACGTTAATGTCATATTTATGAAGCTTAACCAATTATCAATTTATCTGTATACACATTTTTGGACACCATGCTAAGATAAAATAATTTTAGAGGTGATTATTATCATATCTCTATTAACATAATAAGCTAAAGAATATACTCCATGAAAGCCAATGATAACAAGTCAACTATTTATGTAATAACAAGAAAAAGAATAATTTCACAAATGTATATATTGCTTAATAAATAAATAAAATGTTTCTTCTAGGAGAAAAATACTGTTACAATAATGTTGAGTACATTAGTGGCTCAACTACTCCACCTCCGGTTCTATTGTGGCATTACTTTGTAAATAACATATTCTTATAGGGCTTGTTCGGCAATGGATGGAAGAGTGGAATAGTGGAAGAGTGGAATAGTAGTTATTCCATTTTATTCCACTAGTGTTCGGCAAGCTTGATGGAATAAGAAATTAGTTAAAATATAGTAAAAAATATAGAATAATTACCAATGACTAAAATACCCTTGTTATGATTGTTTTTATTAAATATTGTATAATCTAATTCTCAAATGTAAAAAATAAGTTTTAATTCCCACTAAACAAATAACATGAATATGAATATAAAAAATATCCATTTAAAGAAGTTCAAATAAAATAAATTACATGAAAAATAATATTTAAATAGTATTTTCATTTCAACAACCTAATTTCTAGATTCTCGCCGATTATAACTATTTTGTTGCATTTCTTCCCACAATGCATTTTTAATAGTTGTTCGAAGCATTTCTCCCACACGTAAGTCTGCATTATTAGTTTCTTCTGCACTATCATCTTCGTCTTCATCGACATCTCCTCCTTCTTCTATATGATCGTCTAAGTCAAAAAACATATCACGCTCACTTTGGATTTCATTTTGTCTTTTAATAAAATTGTGCAAAACACAACATGCTAAAACAATTAAGCATTGTTTTTTATATTTGTATGGGTGCATAATCTTAAGAATCTTGAAACGATTTTTTAATACGCCAAATGTCCTCTCAACGACATTTCGTAATTGTGCATGTCGGTGGTTGAATAAATCTTCTGCAGATTGGTATCGGTTGGATCGTGATACCTGTTGAAATTGCGCCAAATGGTACATGTGTCCACGGTATGGACAAAGAAATTGGCCTGTATTGGCATAGCCAGCATCAGCCAAATAATATCTTCCGTGAGGAACAGTAAAACCACCCCTTTCAATTGCATTCCTTGCTTTCAATTTTTCGCCTACTAAAATGATAAGCAACGATGTCTCTTGAGGAGAAAAATTTGTATTTCTTGATGCTTTTTGCTTTTGAACAGTTCGATCAAATTGAGCGTTCACGCCATTGCCACTTCCGTCACTTTTACCCTTGGCCCCTCCACCCCTTGCAACCGATGAATCCATATGGCAATCCATGAATTATCCTTTAAAATCGTCAAAGTCATATGTGATTGAAATTGGCAATACAAAAAAATCAAGATACCCAACTACGACATAATCTAGAAAGAAATGACATTAATCATAAAAAAAAGATAAATAAAATACCAGAGAATGAGAAGTAAAAAATCACAAATTCGTTGAAACGTGCTGCACAATGTGCCTCTTCTTCTCTGCACAAAAATAGATAATGAAATCACATCATTATTTTACATACAAAATTAGGAACATGCAATTCATTTACACTAGAGATGATGCCATGCAAGTAGAATTAGGTTTGATGGAATTCAATTAAGCAACTAGGTGAAGAAATTATAATGGGTTACTCTTCTCTCCCTTCCCCCTGTAATGGCGGCCCAAGCCCCTTTTCCCCTCCAGTTAAACCCACTCTTTCTTGCATGACTACTCAAGGCAGTAATCCAATAGTTACCATTAAGCTACATCCATCTACACTCGGTTTACCACTCAATAACGAGTCAGACCCCTCATGGGATTACTTCGAACCCAAACAATCCAACGAAAATAAATTTATAGAGGGAAAAAACGAAATCTAGGTTTTTTTTTATATAAAAGCTTGATGGATCTCTTTGGATAGACAAGAAAATATAGAGTAGTTTAAGTACCACGACTTGAAGCTTGATTGAACGGATCGCCGGAGATAATGGCCGGAAAGATTAACCTATATTTCTTTTTCTAGTTCCTTCTTTCGTGCAGACAAAGAAAAATTGGGGAAGAGGGAAAGATATGAAGTAATATTTAATTGATATAATTGGAGAGAGATGGAATAAAGAGGGGCAAAATGGTCATAAAAAATAGCTTATTTCATGGTTTAGTCTTCTTCCAACCCCCCCTTGGAAGAGTATAATTCCAAGTTAATCCATTTAATTCCACTGTTGTTCGGCTGGAATAAATTACTTAATCCACTATTCCATTCTAATTCCACTCTACCGAACACCATCATAAAGAATAATATATTTACAAATTACACATTATTTACGAAAATAAGTATATGCAAAAATGATACGTTAAACAAATAAAGTTTATATTCATCGATTATTCATAATATATCAAACATCATAATGTTCTATTTTTCTACAAGCCACAAAAGAACTCACGCCATTAACCTCCGTGATAGGGCCCCAAGCTTTTCTTGCTTCTTCTTCTCTATTAAACCCCCACCAAACGGACCAAACCTTCTTCAAAACCCAATCATCACCATCATCAATGCTCACAACTCTCCAATCAAACACGATCACCACAATTGGTCTCCCTCTCCTCCCCTCGGAGCTCCTCCACGAGATACTCTTCCGCCTTCCTCTCCCTGATCTCCATCGTCTCCGTACCGTCTCCCACCATCTCTCTTCCCTCGTCTCCTCGCCGGACTTTCGCCGTCTGTACCACCTTAACTCTTCCCTTTCATCTTCTTCTTGGCTCTTTCTACTCTCCAAACGTCCACCCCGTGAATCCATCCTTCGAGGCTTCCATTCGAGCTCATCTCTGTGGTGCTTCCGTTTCCCTCTCCTCTCTCTCCAGCCGTTCGACGATCCCTATTTCCTCGCCGCTTCAGGCCCTTTCTTTCTCTTCGTTTCGAATTCACGTCGAGATTTAGTATCCATTCATTTGCCCTCTGGTTCTATCCATCGGGTTCCGCCTTCTCCTCTCGGTCCATGTGGAACTTCATCGTGGAGAAGATCGGCGTTGAAACTTACTGCCGATATGAATACTCATCGTTTCAGGTTTCTCTTTGCCGAGATGTATAATTCACTTCCGTACCTGTTTGAGTACCGGTCCGATACCGGTACATGGCAGGCAGATGAAGCCGTGTTGGTTAGTTCTGATCGTCCTTACAATTCTGATCCCTCTAACGTCTACCTTCATCTGGCCCATACCGGTACCGAGTCTCTAGTGCTCTGTACCGGGCCAAGAACTAACGGTCCACTGCTGCTTCGTCCGAGATTCAATGAAAACCCTCTCGGGCCTGATAGATTACACGTTTACGGAGATGGAAACATGGCAATTATAAAATCCGTACCGGTCGAAGAAAGTTCACGGGTTAGGGTTCGAATGCGAGTTTTGACCCGTATCGAGCTGTGGGGGATAAGTTCTGATGGGAGTGAATGGGTTTTGATCTCTAGGGTTGGTACAGAGATGATCGAGGGGATCAAGAAGCCATATGGAGTGATGATGGGTTGCATGGCGGAGAGAGAAGGGGTGGTACGACTGGTACTGATGTCTAATTGTAAAGGGGCATGGGATCTTGTTTGGTTGTCTTACGATAGGACCAACTGCCAGTGGAGGTGGGTACCGGTACCGGATTATGGTACCAAAGGGTTGAACATGGCCGGAATTGCACTGTCTTCTACTTTTTCTCGGCTTTGGCCCTCCTCTCCGACTCCGGCTGGTGAACAGTGCAAGTGAGTCTAAATTTGGCTCTTCTCTCTCCATTTGATGAACATATTGAGACGAATGGAGAGAGATAATTGGGTTAGGTTGATTGTGTTGGATTGGGTGGGGTTAAGTCTGTGTGTGTGCATGATGAGTGTAAATATGGATTGGTGTATTTTTATTCTTCTTCTCTACTATTTGTTATCGTCGTATCAGATAAAAAAGTTGAAATTTGGAAAAACATGATCAAAGTTAAAAGAAAATAAAAATAAAAAGCATAAAATCAGCATAATCGAGTATGTATTAATCAAGAGGCCTCTTTTTAGTTTTTTCTCCACTCCAACAACCATCATGTCATTGTGCAAATCATTTTCAAGAACTCACTTGATTGTAAACTATAAAACAGTGGAAGTAAGTTTTTTATTTTGTAATTTTGCCCAGATTAATACTCAATTAGCACTCAATTATTATTTCTCCGAAATTGTCTGCTTTGCTCGGGACCGTGACTCAAATTCAGATGGAAAAACGATACAATTTAGTCTCAATTTAATTTCAAATGTGCGATCATGATCAAATAACAATAAGATAAAAAGGAACGACGAGGAGGAACTCTAATTCTCTCTTGCGACGAACAATATTTTTCTCCCTCTCGAGAATGTATGTGTTTACTATGATGATTGTTTTCTTCATTAGTTTACGAAATTAGGCATTTCTAATCTGAACTGGGATTTATACAAAAAAAATAGAGAAGATTGAGTTTGTTTTGAATCTTGTTCGTGGGTGGGTGGAATTGGGGTTTATATTTTGAAAATTTGGGTCTAACATGTCGAATCGTCAGGAGTTTAGTCATGCCTCACGATTACTGGCCAAATCAGGTATTTGATCCTTAAATAACCCTACATTTTTCAAAATCATGCCATTATTTTTATTTATTTTTTGCAAAAAAAAAAAAAAATCATGCCATTATTTGTTGAATATTTATATATACTTTTTTTTGGAAAACTTTTAGGATTATAAATTATAATTATTCTTAAACAATATTAATTATTCCTAAGGTTATATTTTTCAAAATTAAGAATTGTTTTGATAATTTGACTAAATTTTCAAGGATTTTTGCGAATTATTTATAATTAGTGATTTATTCCAAATATCACTAAAATTTTTTGTTGTTTTCCAATTTCCAGAATTTTAGAAGGATTTTGGTAATTTTCAGCAATATTTGTTTCTCAAAAAATCATCGATACTTTTTTTGAAATTTTAGTTGTTTAAGACGTATTTTGTAATTTTCATGTTTTTAGATGGGTTTTAGGTAATTTTTAGTTTTAATCTATTATAAGGGTTTGTTTTGAATATTTATTTATTTCCTTTCAAAATTTGAATAATTTAAGGGTTCATTTTATTTTTCAAATTTTGGCATTTATTGGAACCGGGTCAACAGCCTATAATAATACCTTTTGCTGAACAATCATTTTTTACATTCATATTATTTACCCGTGCAAAATATACAAATTTCACACATTCCCCTGAAAAATGATCATATCAGTGTTTTTTAATGTGTAGGTTATGTTATATATTTGAACGATTTGTTCTTTTAGGGAAAATAGTGAAAGCTAAGAAACCAGCTACGAAGGGTGCTCCATTTAGCGAATATGAGGATGAAAAGGTAATTGGATTACTAATAATAGTTAACTCTTTCATAGAATTTATATTATAATAATTTTTCAACCCCCTTATTTTGGACTCATCTTTATGCAATCTCATCGTGCCAAATCATCACAATTATTTCAACAATTAGATTATGATATGTGGCAACATATGAACCATGAATTAATCTTTTGATTTTGTGTGATTATATTTTATTTGTAGACATTCATGTGTCCCTTATTTTACACATAGTTTTAAGCAATTTTTAGAAGGTCACATCACCTTACACTGATGATGTGTCAAAATATAATTCGTTAGGTTCATGTTGGACCAGTTGTATTTGATTTTGAATTTTTTCACAATATGTTACATGATAAATTATAAATACAAATAGAATGTGAAGAGTTTAAATATCTAACATTAATAAATTAATATACAATATCATAAAACATACATCAAATATTGTTAGTATTTTTCATCCTATAATTTTAAAAAATTAAAAAATATATTCACTTGAATTTTATCTTTATTTTGAGATGCATATTATCATATATTCAATACTTTTTTCTAACTTAAAATTATGAAAACAATTATGTAAAAAAAATATAAAGATAAATATAATTACATTAGTGACTTGTAAATCTTATTATTATTATTTTTAAAACTATAATTAGAAAAAATTGCACATACTACTAAGTGTGTTATATTTGTATTTTTACTTAAAACAATTTCATGTCAATCTTTAAAAAAAATGAAAGATATTTATTTACTAAATACAAATAATTTCCGTAACTTGTATACTATTTTTCAATAATAAACATGAAACATAAGATTTATCAGACGCAAATAACTTTTTTTGAAATTTTAAAATGTTATTATTTCTATTTTTTTATATGAAAATCTAAAATATCATATGATTTTGTTTTTTATTTATGTCTATGCTTGTTATTTTATTATCTTATAGAAACATTTTTTTCCGTATGTTTTGCTTTAAAGTATTAAATAAATATTTCGAATTGTGTCGGATTCAAAAATAATATAATAATTTTATCATCATCAAACTCCATTAATCAATATGATTTTTATTTTCACAAAATTTTATGTTTGATCCCGAAAAATTGTAACTATATATTATGTGTGTATATTATGTGTATGGCAAAACAAATGAAACAAAACCGCTGCTAACCGCGGTTAATTGAAAGCTCCTTATTATTATTATTATTATTATTATTATTATTATTATTATTATTATTATTATTATTATTATTATTATTATGTTTTGGAAAGGTAAAAATTATATTCTGGAGTTCTTTTTCCATGGGTGTGATTGTTTAATTTTTCGAATGATAAATATGATATTTTGGATTTTTTGAAGGATAAATATGTAAATCTTTCATTTTATTATTATTAGTATTATTATTTTGATATTTTCATGTTTTTCAAGGATAAAAATAATATTTTGGATTTTTTTTAAGGGTGAATATAATATGTATTTTTTCAAAAGATAAATATGATATGTTGGGTTTTTAGAAGGATAAAATTGTAAATATCCTTATTATTATTGTTATTATTATTATTATTATTATTATATTTATTATTATTATTTCCTATTTGGTTTCATTGCCATCAACACGGGTAAAAGTACATCAACCTAATGGCAATCTTCCAAATGTCTTGACAACCGTTTTTACCTTTACTTTTAATTTTTCTTTGTTTTATGTTATATTGTGTTATGATTTAAGTTATGATTAAATAAATTATCATCTTATTATTTTTAATATAAATGCAATGAGAGATGAAATTGTCAAATGGTATTTGTACACTATATAATTTGACTCAACGTGTATCGACAAATATGAAGTTATTTCATTTACCCGTGCAATTACACAAGGACTTTCTATGTTTATCAAATTTATCTGCAAACATTTTAAATCGAAAGAGAACTTGAAGTTCATAAACACGTAAAATATAAGACAATCGTAAAGCATCGATTGAACATTTACTTGATGGTACAAATTGTAATTTTTCTATCATTAGAAAAAGCTTAAGAATTTAAAATCGTAAATTATGATATATAATTAATATTCAAAGAATTTGACATGTCATCAAGAAATGTGGGGAAATATCTAGGGTGTATACATCACTACTCATAAATGAATTACTATATTTACTGAAAAATAATAGAGGTGTATAAATCACTTTCATTGTTTTAATACAAATTATATATCAAAAGCAATAATATTTTAGTTGCCTTGTTAAAATTTAATGGACTCAATGTTCAGGTCTTGTATATTTTCCTTTCTTTAAGAAAAAAAAAACTTATCACATATGAGTTATGTCCTTTCAGAAAAATCAGAGTATGGAATCAAATTCCCTGTTTTTGTTTCCAACTTTTTTGTTGCACTAATATTTATAGGCTTTTGGTTAAGATATGGGACATAAGTTTAACTAGAGGAGTTATTACCGACACCGTAATGTGAGATATAGGCTTTAGTATATTTAAAGTAAGGGTTAAATTTTCTTAAAATTAAATCTTTATAGGAATGTATAAGTATCTTTATTAATGAAAAATGAATGTGGGACTTTGAGCCCGCTTCATTTTTTTTCAAAAAAGAGAAAAGAAAAAAAGAACTTTCAAAGAATATTTTATATTGAATTTTAGAAGAAACGAACAAGAATTCCTAGTATTTCCTTATTCCAAATAAACTTGATTCTGTATTCTGGATTTTAATCGACTTTAGAAACCGGGAAACTACATCCCATCTTTTTTTTTTGAGAAAAATAAAGTAGGTTCTTATGCCCCTACTTCTATTATATTTCATTTATATTGATTTTTGGATAATACAAATAAGAGGTATTTGTCCTAAAAAATTAAAAAAACTACTCCTAAATACCTCCTATTTGTTACTTATATTACCTAAAATACATCAATACAAACCCTGGATCCAAAAGTCCTAGAATTTTAAATACTAGACAATAGAATCATGTAATTGAGAATCCCGTTCCTCTTTTCACCCTAGGTATAAATACCTCTCTAACACACTGCTGCCTTCGTCTTCTTCCTTCTTTCTTCTCTTTCCCTAAAATATCTCACCGCCTACGCTCTCTTCCTGTAATAATCTTCTTCTTCTTCAATGGCGATTTTCAGTCAATCAAGATAACAATCAATCACTTCGATTTAATCAATGATCTCCAGATCTCTTTTCAATCGCTACTCTCGGGGCTTAGAACAAACCCTAGTTCTTCCAACGGCAGAGATCTATCTATTTCAAGCCGATTTGAAGTTTCCATCGAGTTAATCTGTTGAGGTAGCGAAAAACTTTGTTGAAGATTGACCTCATCTGAATTAGAAGGCCGATTTGAATCAATGAGATCTTCTAAGCTCTCAACAATGCTCTGTAAGTTCGAAAACCCTTGATTCTCTGTATTTGCTTTATTTGCTTCTTCATTTTCTCTGTCTGTTGCATCTAATTCAGAATTAAACCACCAAATTTGCTCGATTTCTTCTTGTTGTTTCATTATCTCTTATGTTCTTTGTTGACCTTCCTGCTCTTGTTCCTGTTGTTCCTCCTATTGCTCCTCTTGTTGATCTTCACTAGTTGTAGACCCTATATGAGTAAAAAATTTAGTGTAGTATGAACATTCAATTGAAGAAACATAAGAGTTTGTATCTGATTGACTTGAATCATAATCAGAATTAATTGTTGATATATGATTTAAATTGGAACTAGAACTCTCTCCTCTATTAGCATAATTTTGCATCTCATTATAATTAGTATAATTCTATACTTTTTCCTGGCTCCTGGTTGAGCCACGTCACCAGGGGTCTTTTTGTAAAAAAAAAAAATTAATTTATATTTTGGTCCTTTTTTATTTACATTTTGGTCCTTTTTATTTCGAAAAATTACACTTTGGTCCTTTTTTATTTACATTTTGGTCCTCCAAGTTTAAAAAAATACATTTTGGTCCAGGGGCCTCTTTGTAAGAAAAATTTTAATTTACATATTGGTCCTTTTTTTATTACATTTTGGTCCTTTTTAGTTGAAAAAACTATATTTTGGTCCTTTTTATTTTTGTTTTGGTCCTTTCAAGTTTAAAATATTACATTTTGGTACTTCATATTTATATCTTGATCCTCTTTTATTTACACATTTTAATTCACATTTTGGTCCTTTTTAATTTACATTTTGGCCCTTTTCAGTTTGAAAAATTACATTTCGGTCCTTCTCAGTTTGAAAATTCCACAACACCACACAAATCGAATCGCTGGCCAATACAACGCTGCCGAAAAATAAATACAGAAAAAGCACAAATCATAAAAAAAAAACAAATCAACGTGCCCCGCGCAATTGCGCGGGGTTATAGCTAGTTATACATATACTTATAGTTTTCTGAATTTATAACTAACAAATTTAATTTATATTCATAGATGATATGATCTATTAATTGCCAGTCAGTGGAGGATGTGTGTGTAAATGTTCTTCGGCATCTCTTTAACCAGATGTGGTACAAGCAGATTGAGATAAGTATTTTATAATTTTTTGATTCTTTATTATCAATTATTAATTTCATTGGTTTAATTTGACTATTTATTTGAATTCCATGTACCCCATGTAATTTTTTCATAATTGTTTTTTGTAAAATTACAGTGACAAGTTATATGCTTCACACTTTCTTGAGCATTGAGACATTATTACGAAAAGACTTCTTCAGATGCTTACGAAAATACTTCGTCATTATTCCTCATCAGTTAGTGTGTGATCATTTCCTCATTATTCCTCATTCTACTTATGCGATAGCTGAGTGAGTGATCCTTCAAGGTTTTACTTGCGCGCCATACAGTGAGTGATCCATTAGGGTTTTAAACTTTTACTTGCGCCATACCAGTGGCGGATCTTGTCCCAAATTAATAGGGGGCGATAATCTAAGAGGGATTACAATGAGAAATTTTTAACATATTTTGGGGATCCGGTAGTACATAATTTTATAGTTTTATCGTACAATACACTGACATAATCACATATATATACTACCGTTCAAAAAATTAGAAGGGACAGCTGCCCCCTAGTCTCTTAATAGATCCGCCACTACGCCATACAGTGAGGGATACATTAGGGTTTTAAACTTTTACTTGTGCTATACACTGAGTTAGTAGTGATCTTCTCTTCATAATTCGTTATCACCATGGAATTATGGGATAATATTCAAATGTATGATCCCGACAGTGATGTAGTGATGTATTTCGGTTCTCTTGTGCCGAAGAACTCAATTATATGTGTTTCGAACCGGACATACAATCTCCACCACTTCCTCTTGCACTAATCTCAGTAGATGATGATCCTCATTTGCCCTCAATTCTTTTTGAAAACCCTAACAATGTAGATTCTCCCCTGGCCTCAATTCATACTGTTCATAATCCTCTTGAAGACTCGTCATCTCAAAACCCTAACGAAGCCCTAACAAATAGCAGTTCTCTCCAATATCTTAACGCGGATAATGCATTCTTAATTATATATGACATACATTTTGTCTGATTGAATTATAAACGATAAACTCAGAACACTATGCTTAAGAATTTAGTTCCTTAGTTTTTATATTCTTCATGAAAGAGTTGATTTATCTTTTTATCTTTATAATGTATGACATGAACCGAAGCAATGCAAAAAATATGACGAAGTAGTTGGATCATACATTTTACACATTAATTTTTGAATTTTCACCAAAAAAAAAACCCCTCTTTTTGATGTTCAACCTTATTATTATACGATTATACTACAGTAATTAAAAATATAGAGCTTTTACCAGATTTTGACACGTGGACTTTACGTACAAAGTTTTGTAAAACCATATACTATCAAACAAAGTTTGTTGCGAAGTTGGTTAAAGCATCAACTTTCCATCAAACCCAATGAAAAATGATATCAGTATCAATAATTATTTATGTACGGACATGAAAAATGATAATTTATGAAAGATCAGTGATTCCATTCTTCTTGAGATGTAGGGATCGTATATTTCATCCCATATATCCATTGTTATGAGGAATATTTATGAAAATATAACTGACTCACTATATAGAAGAAGTAAACCCTAATGAACCACTCACTCATGACATGGTGAAAACTACAAGAGGAGTTTGGGATACAGATGATGGCATCATCTCGCATGAACATTTAGGTTTGTTACATTGGGCTTATTTCTAAAATGTTGATTTCTGAAAATATGTTATTACATAGGGCTTAGTTTGTATATACATTTAAAACAACTTTCTATATTTATTTTTCTTTCTATAATGTGTTATAACTTATAACTTATTACATTGGGCTTATTTCTGAATTTATGTATGAAATAAAATAAAATTTTATATATAGATATATATGTTTTATTTTTTAAGTCCGTTAGAAAATTAATAGCTTGTCAAGGCATAAAATGATCTGTAAGGATAAAATTAGGTATCGAGGATATTATGTTGGACTTAAGATATATGAATTTATTTGAAAAAATATATATATATTTTTTACATGTGTTGTCCTTTTCTATTTCGATGTATTTCAGAACAATTAAAAATTGATTATTTTACATATGTTAATCTTTAAATGCAACATTTTGTGAAAAAGTTCAAAATTTTATATGTTGTGTGTATTAAAAATTGACAAATTTAATTCTGGTATTTTTTCGAAAATTTCAAAATTATGTATATTGCTTATTGCAATTTGCAAATGTTAGTTTTCTTTTACGATATTTTTCGTGAAAAAAAGTAGAGTTTTATGATTGGGTTATACAGTCTCTATTCATTTATTGCACGTGTTAGACGAATATTACAAATCTTGTACAATCTCTATTCGTTTATTTCTGAATTCAAAGCGAGCTATAAGACTTGAATTTGGGACTTTTTGTTTCTTTTACACATTAGTATAGCAAAGTAATGTCTAGGATTGATCTCGCGCGTTGATGAGGACATCGAATGACGAAAAAATAATCAACTAATTATTATTATAGGCATTTTAAAAAATTAACAAAAAATGATATCCACGTCATGTTAATATCACAATATCAGTTTTATAATCCTCAATAAAAAAATTATTTAGAAAAATGTGAGCTACTAAATAATAAAAAGAAATTACTTTCCGAATATATAAATAAAATAAAGGCACACAAAAATGCAACACGGACAAATTGAATCTAAACACTATTTACAGTGTATAACGATAAAAAAAAAATCTATAAATTTCCAATTTCCAATTTCCAATGTCATTCTTTTTTTTTATAATAAATAGAGAAGTTTTATTTGTCCTCCGTCAATTCATACAAATATGATTTAAATTCATTATCTCTCACAACATATGATTTTTGTGATTCATAATCAAATAACTAGAGTATGACTCATTGAAAAAAATAAATAAATAAATAGAGAAATCTAAGTGGTTCTTTCTTTTCTTTAAGAATTGGAGAGACCTCCTCAATATCAAAAAATATGTTTGAAGATATGTTTCATGTTTGTTCCAAAAAAAATTAAAGTGATTTGTAGTCCTTTATCAAAAGTATACAGATTATAGATATTGAGTCGTACTGCATTTTTAAAGTGATATGCAGTTTTCTTCATGATCAAATATTTGTATTTGAAAAAGGAAAAAGTTGTACCTCCCCCCAACTCTCCCCCACAATCCTTGATGTGTCATCGTAAGGCTTAACGCCTTCAAATTTAACATCTTAATTATGATTTAACATCTTAATTTATTTTTTAACATCTTAGTTATGGTGTTAAACTATAGATTAAGATATTAAATCATGATTTTAAGATATAAAATTTGATGGTGTTAAACCTTCCGGCGTACATTCCGAGGTGGGGGAGAGATGGGGGAGAGAATGGGGGGAAGTGCATCATCACTCTTTGAAAAAGGAAAAAGTTGTTTTTTGAAAAATGTACTATTAAATCGTAGATATTGACATGTAAATATTAGAAATTATAAAGTTGTTTTTTGAAAAATTAGCAGTTATTTTTGTCATTGCCATCACTACGAACTGCACCAGAAATTTTAATTAGTAGCACGTGTCATTTTATGGTAAAAACAAAATATAACTATACTCTCCGTTTAGGTAAAAATTGATTTCTATTGAAAGTCTTGTCACATTTCAAATGGAGAGGATACGTACTTAGCACAGATTTTCATTTCATACGTTAGACCCACAAATATATGAAAAAAATATTATTATTATTAATTTTAAAAAAAGTTCTACAAAAATTTAGTGTATAATAATTTTAAAAAAATAATTAATATATGTTATATTTATATAATTTTAATAAGTTATATTTGTATAATTTTAATATTTCATACATTACATATTTTTAACTTTTATATATTTTTCTGAAATTTTTTAATAAGTTATATTTATATAATTTTAAAATTTCATACATTACATATTTTTAACTTTTATATATTTTTCTGAAAAATTAAAATAAAATAATAATAAAATAAACAATATTAAAAGAACATTTTACAAATATTTAAAATATTATCATGAAACTATTAAAAATACATAAAAGAAGAATGAAAATACAAATTAGATGTTTAAACAAATATTTTTCTATCAGCACGTTTTGAAGTTGTTTATTTATTTTTGTTTATTTTATTATTATTTAATATTATTTAACAAACATCGAGAACTTGAATATGTCTTGCGCATATTGTATTGATGAATATCAGTATCAAATCACGATATTTACAATAAATTAGCAGTTTTACAATTAGTAACAAATAATTTATCCATTATTAACATCTCCTTCATTTTGGAGTGATTTCATCTCCTTCTCGTACTCCGCCCTTCAATTTTCTGTTCTTTGCGCGGATCTGTAAATTAATTCAGATATATATATTTACGTCAAAACTGGTTTCTCTTTTGTTTAAACTATTTGTTATATTGGAAAAAAGAGGTTGTTATCGTAACCTTACGACCGGGCCAGCGGTTATGTCCTGCCCTGCGGCAAATGCGCTTGAGAGCGGTTTCGGAGATATTAAGTATTTTCGCCGCATCTTTCATCGAAAGGTGAAGATACGGCGTCAACTCAAGTAACCCCATATTAGCCGTCCGTTCCCTCTGTTAAATAGTTCATTCATTAACTCTCTGTATTTAACTTCTTATATATTTTTTTATTCGAGCCACAAAATCCTAATTCTTACCTGTAAAGCGTACGGCGTTCTTTTAAGTGGTTCACTAGAGCAACCAACAAGTGAATCGAAATTATTTCGATTCACGTCGCCGGTATCACTTGATGGGATCCAAGTTGGCTCGACTGGATGAATACTGTCATAGTTCATCGGTACTGGCAAAATAACTGGCAAGTCTGTCGGCTCTAACTGGTTCATGGTTGCACCTGAAGGTTCTACAAAATACAAATAATTAAGTAAAGTGATTAATTAGAATGAGTCAAGAGAAAATAGCTTAATTACCAAGATCTGGAGCAAACACTTGTTGATTGTACACGACATCATTGAATGCGATGCCGTGAACTACAAAGTCTTTGACGCATTCGTATGATTGTGTGCTCAAACTGCAAATTTGCAAATCAATGTTATATACTGTACACTTTTGAAGCAATGAGCATAACTTAAAATTGGATGATTTCATGTACTGAGAATCAATTTCATTTAAAATGTAAAAGTGTTAAACTTACTCCGCATAGAAATGTTCCGTTCTGCAAACACAGCCAATCTTGTCCAAATAGAACACATCAAAAATAACATGATGGTGGTTTGCTCCTAAACCTCCATGCACAGTGGAATTCATGTGCCGAGTGCCTACAAAATGACACGATATTTGAAATATGAAATAGCATAAAAATATGACTATTTGATTTTATTTACCAAAAATATTCAGTGTGACTTACAACTCGAGTACACCACCTCCTGCCTTATGATAATGCAACTGTTACAATCTAGTTGCTCCGGCACAAAATGTTGAACAATTGGAAGGCGAGTAGGGTTTTGACATGACGAGCGTTCGAGATGATTGTGAACTAGTAGAGGCACATTGGAATTGGATTCCATTTCATTCAACGCATCGGGGTGGAATATCTCACAATCTCCCGCTCCCGTGTCAGTAGGAATTGAGGCCAGGGGAGAATCATGCCATAGTACATCAGGATCCGTCGTCAATCTATCAATGGGAATTGAGACCTCATTGGCAAATTCATTTGAGGGGTTTGAGGGCACATAAGAATCATCATGTGAGGAGATTGGTGGAAGAGGAGGTGGTGGAGATTGGATGTCCGGTTCGAAGAACCGAGACACATCACTGTGTATGTAGGGATCGTATATTTCATCCCAATCCCATATATCCATAGTGATGATGAATATTAATGAAAATATCACTCACTCACTGTATGGAAGAAGTAAACCCTAATGAATCACTCACTCACTTATGGCAATTGGCAGGAGAAAATGACAGGAGTAAAACTATAAGAGGGGGTAATGAAGAAATATATGGCAGGAGTGAAACTACAGTGACGAGGATTTATGAAGAACGGTCATTCACACGGTGAAAACTACAAGAGGAGTTTGGGATACAGTCATACAGATGATGGCATCTTTTCACATGAACATTTAGGATTATTAAATTGAGCTTATTTCTAAAATGTTTATTTCTGAAAATGTGTTATTACATTGGGCTTATTTCTAAAATGTTATTTTTGAAAATATGTTATTATATTGGGCTTATTTTTAAAATGTTTATTCTGAAATTTTGTTATTACATTGGGCTTATTTCTAAAATGTTTATTTCTTAAAATGTGTTATTACATTGGGCTTATTTCTAAAATATTTATTTCTGAAATTTGGTTATTACATAGGGCTTAGTTTGTATATACATTTAAAACAACTTTCTATATTTATTTTTCTTTGTAAAATGTGTTATTACATTGGGCTAATTTCTGAATTTATGTATGAAATAAAATAAAATTTTATATATAGATATATATGTTTTACTTTTTAAGTCCGTTAGAAAATTAATAGCTTGTCAAGGCATAAAATGATCTGTAAGGATAAAATTAGATATCGAGGATATTTTGTTGGACTTAAGATATATGAATTTATTTTACATGTGTTGTCCTTTTCGATTTCAATGTTTTTCTGAACAATTAAAAATTGATTATTTTACATATGTTCATCTTTAAATGCAACATTTTGTGAAAAAATTGAAAATTTTATATGTTGTGTGCATTAAAAATTGACAAATTTAATTCTGGTAATTTTTTTGAAAATTTCAAAAATTAGGTATATTGCTTATTGCAATTTGCAAATGTTAGTTTTCTTTTACGATATTTTTCGTGAAAAAAAGTAGAGTTTTATGATTGGGTTATACAGTCTCTATTCATTTATTGCACGTGTTAGACGAATATTACAAATCTTGTACAATCTCTATTCATTTATTTCTGAATTCAAAGCGAGCCATAATACTTGATTTCTGAACAGTACCGAACAGTAGTGAACAGTGCTGGGTGGACAGTACTGATGATGTGGCCTCACCATATTCTTTGTATCCAAAATTTAATGTGAGGGGAGATTTGACAAAAAGGGTTATAATCGTAACCTTACTACCGGGCCAGCGGCTATATTAAGGCAAATACGCTTGAGAGCAGTTACGGACATATTAAGTCTCTTTGCCACTTCTTTCAACGGGAGGTGAAAATACGGGGTCAAGTCAAGCAACCCCATATTAGCCGTCCTTTCCCTCTTTTAAACACACCAATTAATCCACTAATTAGTTCATTCATTAACTCGATCTATATATTTCTTATACCTTTTATGAATTGAGACACAAAACCCTAATTCTTACGCTTAATGTAAAATGACTTCTTCTAATATTGGGTTTATCTAATCAGTTTTCTCCAATATCTTAACGCGGATAATGCATTCTTAATTATATATGACATACATTCTGTCTGATTGAATTATAAACGATAAACTCAGAACACTATGCTTAAGAATTTAGGTCCATAGTTTTTATATTCTTCATGAAAGAGTTGATTTATCTTTATAATGTATGACATGAACCGAAGCAATGCAAAAAATATGACGAAGTAGTTGGATCATACATTTTACACCTTAATTTCTGAATATTCACCAAAAAAAAATCTCTTTGTGATGTTCAAATTATTATACTATTATACTATTACACTATTACACTATTGTACACTATTAAAAATATACACTTTACCAGATTTTGACACGTGGATTTCACGTACAAAGTTTTGTAAAACGATATACTATCAAATAAAGTTTGTTGCGCAGTTGGTTAAAGCATATGTTTTCCATCAGACCTAATGAAAAATGATATCAGTATCAATCATTATTTATGTACGTACATGAAAAATGATAATTTATGAAAGAGTCTGAAAAATGATATCAGTATCAATCCATTCTTCTTGAGATGTATATTTAACAAAATATTTTAGTTATATGTTTAAACTTATAAAAAAGATATCAATATAAAAAATTATTAAGTGTCTGAAAAATAAAAATGTAAAAAGAATACATAACAAATTATGTCATTATTTAGTACATAGTTTATGAATATCACAAAATCATGCAATACACAATGAAAACAAATTGCAAATTAAACACTACTAATCTTATTCTTATTTCTAAATGCATACTTCAATTATATTTATCGTCCTATTAGAAACAACATTCTCAAATATCAATAAATATCATACATTACCTTAACATTTAAAATGTTATGTGCGCTTTCATAAAAAAAGTACAAGATATGTAATGTGTATTCACAAACTGAGATAATTTCATATTGTGCATTTGCAAAATTTCGAAATAATATGTGCAATCATATATGTGAAATATCATGTATAATATATTTAAAACTATAATTGCTAAGTTTTTTTTTTACACTAATACAACTATATGAGATTATAAAAAAAATATATTTACGAATATAAAATATTAATGTTTAATTCCGAAGTGGATCGATTATCTACGAATATAAAACATGAAAGTGTAATTTCGAAGCGGAGCGAGAATATTTTCTAGTTAATATTAATAAGAGGATAGCCATACTTATTCTGTCAATAAGTATATTTAACATAAACTTTCATATATGAAAGGTTTAATTCCCTAAACATACCAAAAGGAGGAGGCTTCAAGAGGATTGCGAACTAGTAGAGAGGGACAATTGATTCAATTTCATTAATCAACGCATCGCCACTAGTGGGAATTGAGGCCAATGAATTAACAATTCTTCAAAATAAACGAACAACCAAATTTCACACAATTAATTAAAGAAAAATGCTAAATAGAATCCACAAAAAGAATTCACAAAACGAATTCAAGAACAAAAAATAAATACAATTAAACACGGAGGGACTTTATTATAATTTTGCAAGACCAAAAATAATTCAAGTGGAGGGTCTCTTTCGTAAATAAATTGCAATTCCCCCACGCATCCTTCTTTCTACCCCATTTCTTCCCCACACTCCACGAAGCAGGAAGCTTCTTCCCCATTTCTTCCCCATACTCCACGAAGCATGAAGCTTCTTCCCCATTTCTTCCCCACGTAACTACTCTCTCCTCGTCTCTCTAGCTCGCGCAGTCTCTTCGGAGTCTAGAGGCGGCGATCCCGGCGATCTCTCACCCTCACGCACGGATCAATCTTTGAACATGCTCTGTCTTTCTTCCTCCTCTCTCCTGATTCATCGGGTCCAAGCAAAAGAAACCCTAGAACACACAAAAAGGCGACGCGAAGGGAGAAATTGCAGGATCCCTCTGTTCGTTCCACTAATTGTCCTTTCTAGGCTTGCACGCTTAACAAATCTCAAATCGAGGCTCATTTTCATTGGATTGAGGTCATTGAGCAATGGAAGGATTGGTAGAAATGGTGAATCTAATGTACTCTTCATGAATATTTTTTAATTATCTCGATTGTGCCCGCGAGCTGTTTGTAGAAGTGCCTTCACGTATTTTTGATATTTTAAATTGAGTGTGATTGTGCGGACAAGGTGTTTGTTGAAACGGGCTTTTGTTTTCTGTTTGTACAAATGTCTTTTGCATGCGTGTAAGCATGGTTACTCGTGCGCGCACACAACCTGTTTGTGCAAATGCCATAACGAATTTTTTGTTCTCTTCCATTTTCTTTTCAATTAATAGCAATACAATTTGTTTCCTTATTTACAGAACTTTGCATTATGTTCGTAAATAATAATGTAATAATTATTTTTTCTTGTATAGACTAAAAAAATGGGTTCACTAAGAACTGGGATTTTGAAGAGCTTGCAAAGGGCTACGACACGGCGACAAAGTTCACTAGGTAGTTCATTTACTCTTTCTTAACAATCAAATTTATTTGTTTATATTACGACCCATTCAGCTGATATTCCTCTCCATTACTAACGAAATGTCCTCTCCATTTTTTAATTGGGTTCAGTAAATAAAGAAGAAATATATCCCTGCAATTCTAAACCTGGAATGCACTGGAGATGACTTCATCTCTTCCAAAATACATCGCCATGGCTGTTACGAGCCAAATCTCGTAGTACACACGATGAATACGATTAAATTTGAACATGATAATTAATTTCATATAATTCAGCAAAATATAGTTAATTATCTAATGAACATGATGATTAATTTCATATAATTCAGCAAAATATATTATTGAATTTAACAAAATATACGATTAAATTTAATATAATATATGATTAAATTTGACAGAATATATGATTAAATTTATCAGAATATATGAATAAATTTAACAGAATATATGATTAAATTTAACTGAATATATAATTAAATTTATCAGAATATATGATTAAATTTAACAGAATATATGATTAAATTTACTAAAATATAGTTAATATTTATCCGATGAATACGATCATTAATTTCATATAATTCAGCAAAATATATTATGGAATTTAGCAAAATATATGATTGAATTTAGCAAAATATACGATTGAATTAGCAAAATATATGATCAAATTTAATAGAATATACGATTGAATTTACTAAAATATAGTTAATTATCCGATGAATACGATCATTAATTTCATATAATTCAGCAAAATATATTATGGAATTTCGCAAAATATATGATTAAATTTAGCAAAATATACGATTGAATTAGCAAAATATATGATCAAATTTAACAGAATATACGATTGAATTTACTAAAATATAGTTAATTATCCGATGAATACGATCATTAATTTCATATAATTCAGCAAAATATATGATTGAATTTAGCAAAATTTATGATTAAATTTAACAGAATATATGATTAAATTTAACAGAACATATGATTAAATTTAACAGAATATATGATTGAATTTATTAAAATATAGTTAATTATCCGATGAACACGATCATTAATTTTCATATAATCAGCAAAATATATTATTGAATTTAGCAAAATATACGAGTAAATTTAACAGAATATGCGATTGAATTTACTAAAATATAGTTAATTATCCGATGAATACGATCATTAATTTCATATAATTCACCAAAATACATGATTGAATTTAGCAAAATATACGATTATATTTAACATAATATATGATTAAACTTAACATAATATATGATTAAATTTACCAGAATATATGATTAAATTTAACAGAATATATGATTAAATTTAACAGAATATATGATTGAATTTACTAAAATATAGTTAATTATCCGATGAACACGATCATTAATTTTCATATAATCAGCAAAATATATTATTGAATTTAGCAAAATATACGAGTAAATTTAACAGAATATACGATTGAATTTATTAAAATATAGTTAATTATCCGATGAATACGATCATTAATTTCATATAATGCACCAAAATATATGATTGAATTTAGCAAAATATACGATTAAATTTAGCAAAATACACGATTATATTTAACAGAATATATGATTAAATTTAACATAATATATGATTAAATTTACCAGAATATAATTTAACAGAATATATGATTGAATTTACTAAAATAAATACGTTGGTTGCGATAATTTATATTTAATTTATCTCGTTATTGAAAAAAGCTAACGTACTCAATTGAGTAAAATGCTTAGTGTACTCAAAGACGCTAAGCCGTCTGATTAGTTCTGATCACGCTATCTTAAAATTGTTGATAGACGGAAGGAACGGAGGGACGGACATTTCTAGATGTTACTACAATTTACGTACAAGTCCTTCTTTCCCAAACAATTATTTATTGTGCTTTCTTCTTTCATTGTAATTTGCTTGCTAAAATTCTCTCCTCTTTCCCTGTACGAGAAGAAAAACCTAGAAGAAAAAGCTCGATCTTTCTCTCTGACAGCTTGCGCTCTGAGAAGAACCTAGAAGAAAAACCTCGCTGATAGCCGCTGATGGATTTCAAGAGATCGCAAATTCACCTTGCCGTACAGAAGCTCGATCTCTCTTCTCTCCCTTTGATATTGCTAGCGCAGGTGCCCAAAAGCTAGCTTTTCTATCTCGTGCCAAGTATTAACGGATCGCCACTTCTCTTCCTTCTTCCAGATTCGACAAAATCATTTGTCAAATTGCTTAAAAAGGTGAAATCTGATTTTACTTCATTTGTATCTCTAAAAGGTGATTTTGTCAATTTGGTTTTTCTGTGATTATGTAGTTAATGCGTAGATTGATCGATAATTGTCTCGTAAATTGATCTATTTCTAGGCACTATCTCTGATGGACGCGCTGCCTCTCGATTTTTAGGCACTATTTCTAGGCACCTAGTATCGAGGCTTGTGGTTGTAAATGCTTATTCTGTACCCTTAATTATGCAGGTCATTATTTCTCTTTTTGATACTTTTCTTATTTGATCCTTAAATATGAATTATGGATTGACAAACAAAACTGTGAACAATTTGGTAATTGTTTGCCGGTTCATGAAATTGATGGTAATATCTTATACCCTAATTGTTCACGAATGTAATTATTTGTTGTCCATGGAATAACAATAATTATGTTTTTGTTACTAGGTTGTAGATGGTTATACAATTTCATGATTAAAGCGAGTTTGGTACGAGCTCTCATTTGGTCTCAAGATGGATTCGCGCGGGCTCTGATTGACATTAATGATTTGTGCCAGTTGGAATGTATGTAATTAGAGCTTGTGTGTAATTGGGATGAATTGAGATCTTTGTATTGAAGTAGATGTTTATATATGGATATGATTTGTTTTATTTTTCATTACGAACCATGCTAGTTTTGAAGAATTTATATTGTGATTGACATTAATGATAATGGTACCATACGAGATACGACACAAGGAAAAATAAAGTTATATTGTAATGAAAAATAAAGTTATATTGTGTTGACCACACATTACTGGTCTTTATCTTGAATGAAGTAGAATTAGACCACCAATGAGCAAATTGATGTGTTGACTGAGTCCAAAAAACTCTTAACTAAGTCCTCATTTGATGGTACCAGACATTACCGGTCTTTAATCTAAATTAAGTCCTCATTTTGGTGGTACAACTCCAAATAATCAAAGAACCCATTCATACAACTCTTAACTAATCAAATTAAACAGAAAGTTATTCATATAACTCTAAATCATCAAATTAAGAAAGTTTTCGAATGAGTCCAAAAAACCCCAAGATTTACATTAAATTCAGAAAATATATAAAACTTGAACATTTTCAACAAAATCCTATCGAGCGCATTCAATATCATAATCATTATATCCATTACCATGCTCCCATAATCATCATATCCATTAAATCCAGAAAATATATAGAACTTGAACATTTGTTAGAGCCAAACAGGCAGGATGGAAATAATCAGAGCTTAACATGACAAAATTCGAAGTTCAGCTATGGGCGTGGAAAAACATAATCAGAACTTGTTTGGAAGTATTTTTTTGAAAATAATATGCAATGTGCGCGGCCCTCTGGAAGACCAGTACGCTATGGCCTATAGGGCATGGCCTTGGCAGCAAGGGCGGGCAATCTGGGCCCAATCACTTGATCTCTAGAAGCAGCGACAAGCAATGAAATCTGAAAAATCATAAACAAATCAATTAAAAACACATTTAAATTATACATCATGAACAAAATTTATATGCACGCGTGAGTACCTCTGGTAAATTATCGAATTTGTGTAGCAAGTGAGAAATTAATGTTTCTTATAATTGCAAATCGTCCTTGTTCGAGTTTGAAAGAAATTCCGTTGCGGCCAATTCATCGTCGTCAGAACCATAAATTGACGAACTACCAGAATCTTCTAGAAAAACGGTTCCGAGCTCACTATCCTCTTTCAGAGATAAATGCGAATCAACCTGTCAAAAAGAAAAAAGAAAAACCTGTAAATATCAAATTTATCCCCATAATTTTCACAAAATCGAGCAATTTGGTCCTTAATTATGATTTTATTAATGAATTATTGTGACTAACGAATTGATTTGGTATGGTTGATTTAACAAGAGATTTGATTTCTCGATTACAGCCTGGTTCCATACTGGTAAGCTACTTCATCAATTTACATCCCAATTCCCTCTAATTTTCCAACAATTCATCCGAATTAATTGAGTCTCAGTTGAACATGGACAAAATTAAGTTTGCAATTAATGAAATCAGTAAAGAAATATGATTACCTGAAGAACAAGCAGAGGAAAGGTGGAAATGTCGTCAGTATCCCACAATTCATCTCGATTTGGTAAGCTACTTTGGGAATTAGCCTCTTCAAGTCCAGAGTGGGCGCAAAATCTCCGAAATCATCAATTGTTCATCAATTTGATTGACTCGAATCAAAACCCTCCAGAAGTTTTTCCGAGTCAATTGGAATGTTCTAGTTCGCAATTTGGCCTCGTCCAGCTCGACGAATCCATATTCAAATCTTGGTTTTGATTCGAGTCAATCAAACGCTTTATCTACCGAATTCAGAAACCCCTCTCGATCTCATCGATCCTTTCTCGAATCGATTGGAGTAACTCCTGCTTCCTCTTCCTCTCACGAGAGACAGGAAGAGCCCGAGAATTCCACTTCCTTGTTCGCTCCGGATAATTCGAAGTCGAATTATTCGAATGTTCAAGATTTGAATTATCAGAATGTACCTACACGAGAAAAGGATAATGATTTTACTGCCTTAGAGCAACTTATCGAGGATTTAACGGTACAGAAATTCTCTTTGCAAAGAGCTCTCGATGCTTCCAAATCTATTGCCGATACTTTAACTTCCGCCAGTCACAGTCTCGCCTCCTCCTCCAGCACCAGTAGTCGACGAGAGAGATGAGTGCGAGAGAGAGTATTGGCGGAGAGAGAGGAGCGCGAGAGAGAGTACTGGCGGAGAGAGAGGAGCGCGAGAGGAATCCGGCACGGAATGTCTTCAAGAGGAAGGAGGAGGCGCGGCAGCGGCGGTCGTCGTAGACGTCCTCTTCATCGTCGTCGCTAATCGTCGGCAAGGCGCCTCTTTCACTCGCCGGAGAAGGGAGAAGGGAGAAGGAGAAGGAGAAGGCGAGAAGAGATCGGAGACAGAGAGAAGGAAGGAAGACGAGAGCGTGAGAAGCTAATGAGTTGAATAATTACGAAAATACCCTTCCGTCTGTGGATTCGCTTTGTGGATTCGTTTCGTGGATTCTCCTTAGCATCCCTGATTAATTAAATATATAATCGTAATAACATTTTCTTTCTAATTTTGAATTTTATGTAACTACGTTGCATGCGTTATAGACAAATCTTTCTAATGCTTAATCTTGCACCGATATAGTTTTACTTTTTTCGGTTATGCTTTGGCAGGGCCGGACCTGGGCTTTGGCCCAGTTGGCCCAGGTCACAGGCCTCCCAAATAAAAAAAGCCTCCCTTTTTTTTTCCAAGTCTTCACATACTTCGAATTTGCCTTGCAGTCTTCACTTTCGACTTTTCCGGCTTTGAATTCACCCTCGCTAGTTTCTCCAGAACCATACGACCATCCGTTACCCCTCTTTCACCTTGTTGCTGCCTCACCAGTTTCTCCCGAACAAGATGTGGTGGCCCAGTCGCCTGCGAGCTCGCCAAACCCAATATCCCGTCGATTTGAACTTCAATTTCACTCACCGTATCCAATTCAGGTTCAAATCAATTAATTTTTGGTTTAATTTCTTTCGAAACAAATTTTCTCATGAATGTCAACAATTCCATCAAGGCTTTTATTTTGTGAAATTTCAGGTCAGATTTAAAATTGCTGCTGCCAGTCGCCAATTCGTTGCCAGTCGCCAGAATTCTTGTCGCTGCCAATTCATCAATAACAGAAATTTACTGGGTACAATAGTTAATTTGGATTCGATAGCAAAATTCTAATTAGCGATTAGAGTTATAAAGTTTCAATGAAGTACTTTTTTATGCAATTGAGATTTATTTTCTAGAAATTTGATGTCTCATATTTTTTTTGGCTATTAGAAATTCCATTTGTGATGTTGCGAAGATACAAACTGTGCTAATAATTTAATTAGCTAGGTTTATAAACATGGCTGAATTTCATTTGTATCCCTTCAAAACCGTAAACTATCACGTATACCCATATCAATGAAAAAACTATTTAGTATTTCTCTAAGATAACTCTTCTTACTGATGTCGACATTTTGATTTTTTTTCCATGTAGGAATGCTTGAATAATAGGACTTTTTTGTTTTTAAATCCTTGTGATAATATCCGTCACGGGCCTCCGAATTTACAGGACCGGACCTGTGCTTTGGTATAGCTTAATTATGTGTTTATGGTTTAGAGTTTTAGTGTTTAAGATAAATGATTATTTCTCTTAGGATCAGGTAAGTTATTTTATGTTAAATTAAAAGTTTGTTAGCTTGTTGATATCCAAATATTTTTGGCAGAATTTTTCATGTATTGTCTATATATGTACCATTAAACTCAATTGAACAATACAAACCTGTTTTCTTTGGCATAATTTTTTTCATTGATTATTTATTTTTAACAAACATCAAGAACTTGAATATGTCTTGCGCATATTGTGTTGATGAATATCAGTATCAAATCATGATATTTACAATAATAGTAATAAATTAGCATTTTTACAATTAGTAATAAATAATTTATCCATTATTAACATCTCCTTCATTTTGGAGTGCTTTCATCTCCTTCTTGTACTCCGTCCTTCAATTTTCTGTTCTTTGCGCGGATCTGTAAATTAATTCAGATATATATATATATACGTCAAAACTGGTTTCTCTTTTGTTTAAACTATTTGTTATATTGGAAAAAGGGGTTGTAATCGTAACCTTACGACCGGGCCAACGGCTACCTCCTGCCCTGCGGCAAATGCACTTGAGAGCGGTTTCCGAGATATTAAGTCTTTTTGCCGCATCTTTCGACGAAAGGGTGAAGATACAGGGTCAACTCAAGCAACCCCATATTAACCATCCGTTCCCTCTGTTAAACAAACCAATTAATCCACTAATTAGTTCATTCATTAACTCTATATATTTCTTATACTTTTTTATGAATTGAGACACAAAATCCTAATTCTTACCTGTAATGCAAACCGACTTCGTCTAATAAGGGGTTTATCTAATCAGTTTTCTCCAATATCTTAACGCGGATAATGCATTCTTAATTATATTTGACATACATTCTGTGTCATTGAATGATAAACTCAGAACACTATGCTTAAGAATTAGTTCCTTAGTTTTTATATTCTTCATGAAAGAGTTGATTTATCTTTATAATATAATGTATGGTATGAACCGAAACAATGCAAAAAATATGACGAAGTAGTTGCATCATACATTTCACACCTTAATTTTTGAATTTTCAGCAACAAAAAAAACCTCTGTTTGATGTTCAACCTTATTATACTATTATAGAGCTCATATACGAAGCCCCCCCATTTCCTCCCGCTCGTGCTGATTGAATCAGCATGAGGTCATCGATTAATAAGGAGCTCCATTTAGCATCCCCAAAAAATCTCCTCTATATAGGAAAATGATATCGCTCCCAATTAATTCGGCCCTGTATTAACAGTTAATTGGGAGCCGACCCATATAAATAGCTAACCCTAAACACTCTCTCTCCTCTCCCTCATTTGTAGCCGCCAGACCACCTCTCTCTCTCTCTCTCTCTCTCGCGCTCTCGCTCTCGCTCTCGCTCTCGCTCTCACACAGACACAAACAAACATACATTTCTTGGATTTTTGGGGGATTTTTCTGGTGGATTTCGATTTTGTTTTTCCGTTCGTTCGTTTTCTTGACTGGTTTGTGGTGTTGTTCGGAGATTTGCTGTTTTTTATTCGATTTATGATTATTGTTTCAAGTATATTTTCCAGATCTGTTTTTTTATTTGAGTTCATTCGTTAATTCAAGTGATTTTTACATAAATCAAAAACAATAGATGGATTAACAGTAATATATGTGTTTTTTTTCCGACTTTTACTCGTTTTTAGTGGTTTGTAAGGATTCGACCTCGAATCCTTACTCAAACAACCTCGAAATTGAAGGAATTAGATAAAAGATACAAATTCAACCAACGAATTCGAATTCGACTCGTTCGATTAAACCATACTAGATCGAGTAAATCCTCTCTCTAGTTCTTACACAAACCATTATTACAAAACATCAATATTATATCTAATTCTCTCTCTTCTCCCTATTTATAATGCGACAAAACTATAAAAGAAAATACTAACTACACCCGGTGCACCATGCACCTCGTGAACCGAGAAATAATTTGCAATTAAATCCCTTATTTATTCTTAATGACCCATGTACCCTCGGGTCATGACAATACCGCCTCCTTTAAAGATCCTTGTCCTCAAGGATCAAACATGCGAAATTTATATTAGGTTTTGGCGGTGGCCTTTTCGATATAACACGAATCACCACCCTTGAAGATTTCGCATCGTACCGTATATTCGGTTTCGGAGGTGGTCTTTTTCCTTCATCGTCAAGCCCCACACCGAGTCTTGCTTCAAACGATAATATTCGCCATTCCTTAATTGTGCACAAAACTCGCATATCTTCATACACGCATATTCGACAATTCTCTCTCTTCAAATCCAAATACGGATCCGAATACATTTTATCTCTTAATCGCACCGTACCCGTCTCAAGCATTTTTGAAAGAATAGTCACTTCGCCATTTACGATTATATCCTCCGATTTGCGCGCACTCGAATCCAATTTACGCGCACTCGAATCCACTTCGATCACGTCCGAATCCGATTCAATCTCAACCGGATCCGCTTCCATCACGCCGGAATCCGCTTCGAGCACGTCCGAATCCGATTCGAGCACGCCCGAGTCCGCTTCGATCACGCCGGAATCCGCTTCGATCATGCCCGAATCCGCTTCGATCACGTCCGAATTCGCTTCGATCACGCCCGAATCCTCTTCGATCACGCCCGAATCCGCTTCGATCACGCCCGAATCCGCTTCGAGCACGCCCGAGTCCGCTTCGATCACGCCGGAATCCGCTTCGATCACGCCGGAATCCGCTTCGATCACGCCCGAATCCGCTTCGTTATCCTCTCCTTTATTGACTCCATTTTCACTCGATTCTTCTTCCTTGTTGAAACGTTTTTTCCATTCATCAAATTGCCTATTATTACTTGCTTGCATTTGGTCCACCTTATACAACATGCTCTTCAACAATTCTTCCCAAGATAACGTAAAAATTCGCCCACTAATTTCACAATAAGCCTCGCCTTTACCATATAATATCTTTTGATCGCAATTTGTTCCACATTTATGCATCGTTTTACCCGTTTCACACCAAAATTGATTATCAACCCATCTCATAATATCGCAATCCTCGTCACATCGATGTCCATGATACGTATCTTGTGGATGAATAATATTCCACAAATATACTATTTTATTACTCATCGTATCGACTCGAAACGCTTCAACAACCCGCAAACCCGCTTAGAAACAATTCAGACCCGTTAACAATTCTGGATTCTTAACAGAATTCGAATCTGAATTCTCGAATTTGGATTCCAGATTCTCAACAGAATCAGGAACTGGCTGCAGACCTCCTTTCTGGATTGAGAGCAGAGTCAATACTTGATTTCCGAGTTTTGGTATCCTGATTTCTTGGAAAACCGGAACAAACAATCCAGGAATTCCAGTCCACCTTAGTTGGATCAAAAGAACCCGCACCCGCTAAGCAAATTCGGGTCCGCCTCACCAATTCGGATCCCCTTCTTCTTCTCTTTCTCACGATCACCAATCCTGCTCCCAGAATTCGGTTTCTGATTCGAACAGTGATTCTCAATCCCACTTTTCGATCCCTGGATTTCACATAACTCGACTTCCAATTCTTGGTTCTCGTCCACTGAAAGCCTTTCCCAATTCTGAATGGTCGCGATCCACCCGATCTGGTTTTTCGAAATCCAGGAGCCCAACTCTCTTCCTTCGATTAAAAGAACTGGTTTTGAGTTCATCCGGAATTTCGATTCTGCCTTCATCACGAATTCATCTCCATTGACGCAGACCTTCACCTCTCCTCTTTCGTAATCAAACTCGATTGGGCCATGTTTCCCCATCCAATCAACCCCAAGCACCATGTCCACCGCTCCTAGCTCCAACACTCGTACATCGAATTGAAATTTCTTCGTTTGCACCTCCCATTCGAACCCGTAATATATCGCATCACACGTTAATTTTGAGCCGTTGGCTACTGTGATGGATAATGGTGCTGCCAGAGATGGTGTTATGCCGATTGATTTGGCAAATCTTGGATCGAGGAAGGTATGAGTGGAACCACTGTCAACAAGTATCGAAAACACCCTCCCTTTCACCGTTCCTGTGATCTTGAGCGTTTGGAATCTCGGTTGTGTCTCAATTAGCTCAGTTGTGATCTCCATTAACTCAGAATCGCCATTAACCTCCTCAATTTGGACTGCCGGAAAATCGTGAGTTCCCACTTCCTCTTCCATCTCTGGCTCAGTCCCTTCCATCGCTAAGATGGCATTCACGTTTCTATTCGTGGTTCTGTTTTTGCATTTATGATTGGGCGACCATTTCTCTTCACACGAAAAGCACTCATTCCGAGCTCGTTTCTCCTCTTTCAATGCTTCCCAAGCTTGCCCCGAGAGTCTCGCTACTCCTTGCGTTCGATTCGCCTTTTGATAATTGACAGTTTTATCTATCACCCCTCCTTTCTTCTGAAGACTCATTCCGTCTTCTTGATGCACGGAGTTTTCGTAAGCTTCAATCAATGTTCTCGGTCGAGTAACTGCCACAGCACGTCTCAATTCCTTGTTCAGTCCAGCAACATAGCACGTTTTGAAGAATTCATCATCCAACTCGTGGTACCTCCTCAGCATGAGGCCTCTCATCAAATCGAATTCCTCCAGATAGTCGTTGGCCGAGCTGGTTTGTCTCAAGAGATGGAACTCCCCTGCTAGGCCTAGCAAGAGTTTGTTGTCGAAACGCCTCACGATATCGGCAGCGAATTGGTTCCAAGGGGGCTGTACCTCCGTCAATTGATACGGGTCTGGATATGAACGTCGATGAATCGAGTCTGGTGAACTCACGAATTAAGTATCAAGAAGAATCTCGAGTCGAAATCAAGAATTCAAGAACTGAATCGAGAAGTCGCTGCGGATCGGATCTGGTGCGGAGAATCGCCGGCTCTGATACCAATTGTAAGGATTCGACCTCGAATCCTTACTCAAACAACCTCGAAATTGAAGGAATTAGATAAAAGATACAAATTCAACCAACGAATTCGAATTCGACTCGTTCGATTAAACCATACTAGATCGAGTAAATCCTCTATCTAGTTCTTACACAAACCATTATTACAAAACATCAATATTATATCTAATTCTCTCTCTTCTCCCTATTTATAATGCGACAAAACTATAAAAGAAAATACTAACTACACCCGGTGCACCATGCACCTCGTGAACCGAGAAATAATTTGCAATTAAATCCCTTATTTATTCTTAATGACCCATGTACCCTCGGGTCATGACATGGTTATTCAGTGATTTTTAGTGATTTTTTCAATTTTTACTCGTTTTTTAGTGGTTAATTCTAGGGGTGGCAATATACCGAGCCGAGCCGAGCACCACCCTGCTCGAGATCGGCTCGAGTCTGGTTCGAGCCAGCTCGGCTCGACTCGTAGGAGGGGTTCGAGCTCCGAAGTCCGACTCGAGATCGACTCGGTAAAATGTCGAGCCAGCTCGGCTCGGCTCGATCCGGCTCTTGCTGAATGGAGTTGCTGGCGGTGGCGAGAGGCGAGAGGCGAGAGGCGAGCTCGAATGAAGATGGTGCGGCCGAGAGAGAGAGAGAGGCTGAAATTTAGTTCAAACCTGGAACCTCGTAGCGAGAGAAGAGCTGCCGAGAGAGGCTGAGCGAAGAGCGGCCGAGAGAAAAGGAGTCAGGACTCGACGCGGCTGAGCGAGCGAGCGAGAGAGAGAGAGGGACACGACGCACGGGCACGAGTTAGGGTTAGGTTTGATTAGGTCTATTGGGCTGGGCTGGGCTATGTATTGAATCAAGGATGTATTTGTAAATAAATTATTTTTGAGGGTTATATGTGCAAATATTTCGAACCGAGCTGGCTCGCGAGCCGAACAACACCCGGCTCGAGCTCGGCTCGAAGTTGGCTCGAGCTGGCTCGGCTCGGCTCGAAAAAATCGAGCCAATTTTCGAACGAGCTATTTTCGAACGATCTTCGAGCCGAACTCGAACGAACGTTCGAGCCGAGCTTTTTTTGCCAGCCCTAGTTAATTCAAGTGATTTATTTGAGTTCATTCCAAATCTGTTTTTCTCATTTTTCGATTTTGTTCCAGATCTGGTCTTTTATTGTTAATTTGGGATTTTTTTATTAATCGAAATATTTTGTGATCTGGTTGTCATGCATATTTCGAAATATTTTTTGATTAATCGATTTTGTTCCATATCATTAATGTTAATTAGTCAAATATAAATCGAAATAATTTTTGTTTTGGAAGATTAATTGATGTATTTTTTGGGAATAAATTTTAGGCTCATTGTTTAATTCCATTCATGGCAATTTATTCCCATTTATGCAAAATTTACTTTAAAATCAATATTAATCTTTTTTTTCTTAATTGGCAGGATATTTTTTCAAAGCTCAGATTTGTTGGATGTAATTGATATTTAATTGGCAATAATTTTTCGAATTTGATTATGAGTTAATGATTAATTATGATGTAATTGAGTCAATTTCTAATTAATATCTGTAAAAAAGAATAAATGTAAAATTGACAGTTAATTCGACTTGTAAATTGACTGCTAATTGAAGGAAATTTTTGAATATTATTGTTAAATTCTGAGTAAAAAAAATTGGATACTAAATAATGTTATTTTATTTTGATTTAATGTGCTTCTAATTGACTGTTAATTAATTATAATATTTGTTTACAATTTGAATATGAATGAGTATTAGTTTAGAAAGAAATTTATGTTCAATAATTGCATGATTTGTCCTCGCAAATTTAGAAAGAAAATTATGTTTAATAATTGAATGATTTGGTTAACCAGAAAGTTTCCATTTTAATTTTCAAAGTTTTATTATTTTTTTCCATTAATTGAATTAATCTATTAATCCAATTTTTTTCTATTAATTCTGTTTGACAAAAAAAATTCAATTAATTGGATTAACCAGAAAGTTTCCATTTTAACTAAAAAATTTATTAATTTTTTCCATCAATTCAATTAATCTATTAATCAGATTTTTTTTTCTATTAATCGTATTACCGTATTTTTTTTCATTAATTTGATTTGCATCAAATTTCATTAATTCAATTACCATAAATGCAAACTTTATTCTTAAATAAATTGATTCCTGTTAATTACCTATTTGCCAAAAAAATGATTAAGATAATAAATATGGTGTGAATTAATAATCATATTTGCAAAGAAGTATTAATTAAGATAAGAAATATGATGTGAATTAATTACCAAAAAAAGATTAATTAAGTTAATTATTAAGTGAATAAATATAATGAGATTAATTACCAAATATAATAGGAATAAAAAAGGATTAATTAGCAGTAATATATTATTGGATTAATTACCAAATATTTGCAAATATTTGGTAATTAATCCAATAATATATTAGTGCTAATTAATCCTTTTTTATTCCTATTATATTTGGTAATTAATCTCATTATATTTATTCACTTAGTAATTAACTTAATTAATCTTTTTTTGGTAATTATTAGGATAACATGTTAATTATCTGAAAATTATGTTACAAAATATTTATTACTTATCATATTTATTAATTAGTATTTCATAATTAATTGAAAATGAATTAACCAACAATACAATGTTACATACATTTGGGGGGAAATTCGAATTCAAATTGGGGTTCAATAGCATGCCTTTGTGACGCATGGGTGATTCAATCACGAATGGGCCGGGGGAAATTGGGGGGCATAGTAAAATTATCCAAACGATATACTATCAAATATTGTTGCGAAGTTGGTTAAAGCATCTGCTTTCCATCACACCCAATGAAAAATTATATCAGTATCAATAATTATTTATGTACGGTACATGAAAAATGATAATTTATGAAAGAGTGATTCCATTCTTCTTGAGATGTATATTTATTATTTAAAAAAATATTTTAGTTATATGTTTAAACTTATAAAAAAGATATCAATATAAATAATTAGAGTTATTCTTCCATACACCCAAAATTTCACCAACTTTTTTAATGGATTTAATCCTCACCATACATTTACAAAAGGGTAATTTGGGAAGTCTATTTTAACCGGTTAATTAGATTAGAGAGCTAAAATGTCCTGATATTAAATGTTGAAAACTTCACGTCATTAAATACAATAAATTATGACCGTTCCAAGAAAACAAGATTGTATGTTTCTATGATTAATGAGTAAGCATGCAAATATTTTTACAAACTTCAATGTCAAGTATTATAACATACTAGCCTTTTCTCGCGCAACTGAGCGGGGTTTTTCGAGTTTGTCATGATTTAGTTTTTTTTTCTTGATAC
The DNA here is from genome assembly GCA_946800325.1 of Luzula sylvatica. Taxonomy (NCBI): domain Eukaryota; kingdom Viridiplantae; phylum Streptophyta; class Magnoliopsida; order Poales; family Juncaceae; genus Luzula; species Luzula sylvatica. The sequence goes on from OX326961.1 coordinate 22,244,852, forward strand.
ATAATTGCATACTATATTTTTTTTCTTATTGTCCGAACATTAATCCCCTAATATTTCTTAACATGTAGTGATTTTAAAAAAATAAAATTATTACATATTGTATTTATATAATTTTAATATTTTATTTATTATTTATGAAAAACTAACATCACATAATAATAAATTTTAACAATAATAAATAAACACACTAAAAATATATTGATATAAGAATATGTATTTGGACATACAGTTCTTTATTTTCGTTAACCTTTTATTTTTTTTAATAGTTCTATGATCTTTTATTTTTTAAATATTTTCAAGGTGTTATTATAATATTATTGTTCATCTTATTATTATTTTGTGTTATTTTTCAAGAAAAAAAATATAAAAACTCAAATATATATAATGTATGATTTGTTAAATGATATAAATATAACATATACTAGTAATTATTTTTTAATTATTATATGCTGTAAAAAAATTAGGATTTTTTAAAAGTAACAAAAAATAACAATTTATTTTCAATTACTATATATGTAAATTAAAGGGTTTTTTAAAATATCCAAAAATTAAAAAAAAAAAATTGTAAAATTTTCATATTTAATTGAGACAAAAAAAAATTGAGGGAACTTGGTCCACGATGGACCAAGATTTATTTAACTTTTCAATTATAGACATATGAGTTGGTCCATGTAAACCCAACCCATTTAAAAATAATAATTTATCATCAACTCATTATAGACATGGTTCAAATGATTAATATGATAAAATCATATGTTGGTCCATGTAAACCCAATCCATTTAAATTTCTTGATGAATCTTCATCTAATGGTCAAAAATTAGTTGATAATGTGGAGCTATGTGGTGCTTCCAATTCGTGTAACTTTATACATATTAATAATTAATAATATCATGTACAAATTAAAATTAGTAAAGTATTATATAAATCCCTATCATTTCAAAAAAAACATATTATTTTCCCTACAAAATTATTTTTTTAGTTTTTTTTTTTTTTTTTTAAGAAAAAAAAATGTTCATAGAACTTCATTTAGCGTCATCATCGTTGTTTTTATGCTTTTTTAAAGATAAAAATTACATATTTTTGTTTCTTGTCGAAATGAATTTATTTTAAAACAGGAAATCTAATGCCATGTTAATAAAATATTTATTTTTGTATATTTTATAGTACAACAAACATTGTGGGTGCAAATATATTATTTTGGATGTATATACACAATTTTTAATATCACTATATTGTTTCCAATGCCCTTATATCATTGTCGATACTAATGCGGTTAATACATCATTTGCGCTGTAAATATTCAAATGTTAGCAATGTTACACTTATATGAATATATATAGGGGGTACCATATCAGACGGCGATATGACAATTTCAAAACATATATAACACAGATACATCTATATATTTACTATTTTATGCATTTACATACCATAAAATTAATGAAGCTATAAGTAAGTAATAATTTTAAATTTATAATATGACATATGAATAAAAAGAACAAACAATATTATTATCGTGAAAATAACATAAATGTATGATACCATTATTGATATCCAAGAATTATATTTTAGAAGCAACCAATAAATACACGACATACTCAGACACACACACAAATATTATTTTCACCGGAAAAAATTATTAGTAAACTAATGTGTATAAAATTGTATCATACATAGTAATTTAAATAATTTGTTATAATTGTATGAGTAATAATATTTCTTTTTTTTTTTTTTTTTAGGAGAAAGGCAAGGGCGATACGCGCTCGATCCGATCAATTTTTCATTAAAACAAAATAGAAGTTCAAACTATACACATAATGCGTAATAATATTTCAAAAATACTATTTTTATGATATGTAATACTATTTGTTTTGAGATTGCATATAAAATATTATTTTATATAATACATTACATAAAGTTGTGTAATAAAAAAGTGTGGAGTATGTTAGTTTGTAGCAAAGAGAATAAGATTGTCTTCATGTTACATGTTAGATTTTATATTTTTTTATAGATTTAATCAATTAACCAGAGAAGTGGAAGAGTTATAGCCTATGTTGCATTATGTTGCATGCATAAGAATGCGGGTATCGTGTACGATATGATAAGATACGACAATACCGCAATTTTAGAAAAATCACGAATACGAATAGGACTACATAATTATTATTTCAATATATTTATATTTTATATAATTAATATATTAATAATATTTTAAAATTAAATATCATGACAATAAATAAAATCAACCAAACAATACAAGTATAATAAAATTATTCTAAACTTATTCCATAAGTATCCTATAAATATTTTGTATAATGTATTTAAAAATATTACGTGCCAAAATATATAATGGACCGAAATATCATAAATGAAATATCTTTGTCATATCCTGGAATTATCCCAACGTATCATGTCGTATACACAATGATTAAATTACAATCCTTTAGTACCTGAAATTAGCAACAACAAAAATCTAATTAAGCATCAATATTCATAATTCAAATAAATTCATATTTGTTAGAATATCAGTCAAGAAAATATCAAAATTGCTAATTAAACCCTAAAAAGCCAGAAATACCAAAAAGAAAAGAAAAACAAATATACACTTCAGCATAAAAATCTAATAATACCTCATAAAGTATCATAAAATGAGAATAATTAAGAAATACATCCAATTTTAACAGAAATGATCTTAAATTGCTACTAAGAATCTAAGAGCAATATATCAATTCAAGTGAAGTAAATCCCTACTATAACAGTAGTAAGAAAAAAGGTGAAAGAAATACAGTTTCGGATCAACCGTAAAAGTGTACACAAGGATAAACGAATGTAGTCGTACATTCGTGGCCATAACTTTCAGTGGGAAAATCCAATTAGAATGGTTCAAATTGGGTTAGATAGATAATGAGATTATCTACAACCTTCATATAGAAATATATTTCATATGAACGAAGTATAAGTGTCGTTTCTGTGAAATACCGAAAGGGTGCAACAGTATGACATACAGTTAGTAAAACAGTCATAACTTTTGCATACGAACTCCAATTGGGCTGGGCCAAATTGGGTTGTGTAGATAATACGATTAGCTACAACTTTCGTGTTGGTTGATTTTCTGTCAGAGAAATTTATCAATTTCGTCTGGACAGAATACTGAACAGGTTCATACAGTTTTCTGTGTGAAAGGGTGTATATTGGATATACATGCCTTTTGGCTAATCCTTATCCTATTTAGGTATAAATAGGATTTTCTCTCTCATCTTCACTATGGAATTCAGAAGTAATTCAAAGCAATATTCTGCCCAATATACACAAGAAAAAGAGCAAATTCAGATTTGATCTTTAGTGAGTGAAAGTGTGCGAAGAGAGAGAAATCGAGAAAGGAGTTTCTCGAGTAATAGAGAATCGATTAGATCGAGCAAGTTCGCCGGTGCATCGTCTAGGCAGGTGCATCCGCGACCGACGTCTTGCGACTCACGGTGGATACAAGTAGAGGAGCGACAATTGTGGCTCTTGGATTGTGATCGACTCAAGGAGTGAGAAGACGGTCAACGAACGGTGAAAGACGCGTGGTATGGGACGCGCGGATTGTCACCAACGTGACAGGAGATAGAAGGCGGCGATCAACCCTTCGTGCGTGATCAATTTCACGCTGGTATAGATCTATCCTTCTATTCGCATCGTACCCTCGAAGTCATGGCGTGATCTCGGGAATCGGGGAATCGGACCGGGCCTTCATTCCGCTGCGCGGGCCCGGGGTCGAGGATATTCCCCAACAAAAGGTAAATCAGAGTTTCTAGATTTAATTCATCGGTTTAATTAAAAGTCTTATCTAGCGATTTCGTCGATTTTTGCCTGCGAAAAAAGGTCATTGACAAATGTCATGGTTCGTCGATTGCTGCCCGGTGAGTATCTATTTTCGTCCAAGAAATTCGAGATTTGACAAGAAACACAACTCGTTCTTCGTCGCCTTTCACAGAGAAATTGGAGGTTTGTTCGTCTGAGCTTACGTGGAGAGAGGGAGGGAGATAGAGAAATGGAGAAGCCTTGTGATTGATAACAGGAGAGAGCATGTCCTGATGGATAGGAAGAAGGGCCAAATAGAGATTAAACTAAAATTACTATTATACCCTTTCTTTAAAATCTTACTAGCCTTACCCCCGCGCAATTGCGCGGGGTTGTTCGGGTTTATAAGTAATGTAGTTGAACAAAATTGTTGTTCATTTTGTGTATGTGACTTTCTTTTTGTAATCATTATTATATGTGTAATTTAGTGTGTTGTGTGCGAGTGAAATTTTGTAGCAAAAATCGTTTGAATATTTTAAGAGCCGGATTTCTTGAATAATTCAAACGGTTATTGCTAAAAAAATTATCTATATTTTATACTTCATAAGCAAAATAAGGAAAAAGAACGAATGAGTCGTCATGAAATTTATTAAGAACCTAATAGATCAGAAAACATTGCTGAAAAAAAGAGTATTCTTAATTTCACAAATCCTTAATTTCGCTACATATTTAGCACAAATATTTTTCGCCCTTTGTGTGGTCGGCCAACAACAAAGTTTCACGATGTCATCGCTAACCGTTTCGTTCGAACCTTTAATTTAAATTATGTCATGATTATTCGCACATCCGTGATTTGGTATATTTTTAACCCCCTAATTTTTTTTGGATATTGTAAAAAATCCTCTATCTTTTCGTAAACTCCAAAAAAAAAACTCTTTACCAAATTTTTATTTTAAAATACTCCTTATGGATGATATTAATTTTTTTTTTTCCAAAATACCCTCCAAATCTCATATGTAATAATTAAAACTTATTTTTGTTATTTTTTATTTATTTTAAGAAAATTCATAAACACTTCTTAACATGTAGTGATTTAAAAAAATTTAAATTATTACATATTTTGTTTATATAATTTTAATATTCCATTCTTTATTCATAAAAAACTAACATTAAATAATAATAAATAAACATCTTGCAAATATATTCATAGAAAATATCTATTTAAACATCTACTTTTTATTTTAGTTTTCCTTTTATGTATTTTTTAATAGTTTTGTGATATTTTATTTTTAAATATTTGCAAGATGCTCTTTTATTAATATTGTTCAACTTATTATAATTTTATTTTAGTTTTTCAAGAAAAATAATACATAAGTCGAATATTTGTAATGAATGAAATATTAAAATTATATAACATATAACATATAGTAATTTTTTTTTAATTATTATGTATTACAAAAAGTTTATGAATTTTTTAAAATTAAAAAAGCATTTTTTTTGAAATGAATACATATGTAAATTAATTTTTTTTTTTACAATATCTAAAAATTTAAGGAGTCTTTTGAAATTTTTTCAAGTAAAGTGGTGATAGGGAGGCATAATAAGGTGTTGATGTGGCTGCATGAGATGAGAGGAATTATTAATAATGTAAAAAAGGACCGAAATTTAAATTAAAAAGGACAAAAATGTTAATAAAAAGTACCAAAGTGTGAAGTAAAAATGAAAAGGACCAAGATATAAATAAAAAGGACTATAATGTAAATTCAAAAATGTAAAAAAGGACCGACATGTAAATAAAAGAGGATGAAAATGTAAATATGAAGGACCAAAATGTAAGTTTCTAAACTGAAAAGGACAAAAATGTAAATAGAAAGAATCAAAATGTAGTTTTTTCAACTAAAAAGGACCAAAATGTAAATAAAAAGGACCAAAATGCAATTCAAAAATGTAAAAAAGGACCGACATGTAAATAAAAGAGGATGAAGATGTAAATATGAAGGACCAAAATGTAAGTTTCTAAACTTAAAAGGAAAAAAATGTAAATAGAAAGAATCAAAATGTAGTTTTTTCAACTAAAAAGGACCAAAATGTAAATAAAAAAGACCAAAATTCAAATAAAAAAGGACCAAATTGTAAATAAAAAGGACCAAAATGTTTTTTTTTTTGCAGAAAAGGACCAAAATGTAAATAAATTATTTTTACAAAGAGGCTCCTGGACCAAAATGTAAATTTTAAAACTTCGAAGGACCAAAATGCAAATATAAAGGACCAAAATGTGAAAAAAGGAGCAAAATGTAATTTTTTTTTAAAAATAGGACCAATTTGAGGCCTCTGGACTGAAATATAAATTTCAAAACTTCGAAGGACCAAAATGCAAATATAAAGGACGAAAATGTAAAATAAAAAGGACCAAAATGTAAAAAAATTTCGGAAAAAGGACCAATTTGTAAATAAAAAAGGACCAAAATGTTAAAATTTTTTTTACAAATAGGCCCCTGGTGACGTGGCTGCACCAGGAGGCAGCAAATCCCCTTGCATTAGTATATAGTATAGATACCTTCTGATTGATAAGTTCAACAGGCTGAATTAAAATAACCGGTCACTGAAAGTAACAAGAGCCGTTGGATTAAACCAAATAAAGGGTGGAGAAAGTTTTGGTGTATTGAAGAAAAACTCAAATAATTATTAAGTGTCTGAAAAATGAAAATGTAAAAAGAATATATAATTAGATTATGTCATTATTTCTAAATGCAAAAAAATTGAAAATATCATGTAGGACCCTACAGAGTATGGTTATGTCGTGATATGCAATAGTATGATACATACACAAACAGGCTTTAAGCTAAAAAAACATAAATATGTCATGTTATTTGATTTTGTTTGAATTATTATTTTAGGTGTCTATATTTCATTCCTATTGAGATATATAAATATATGAAAGAGAGACTTCATTCTTCTTGAGATGTATATTTAACAAAAATATTTTAGTAATATGTTCAATTTATAAAAAATTAATATCAGTAATTCAGTATAAATAATTATTTATGTACGTAAATGGAAAATGACAATTTATGAAAGAGTGATATCATTTTCTTGAGATGTATATTTAACAAAATATTTTAGTTATACATTTAAACTTATAAAAAATATTATCAATATAAATAATTATTAAGTACATGAAAAATAAAAATGTAAAAAGAGTACATAACATATTATGTCATTATTTAGTACATAATTTATGAATATCACAAAATCATGCAATATACAATGAGAACAAAATGCAAACCAAACACTACTAATCCTATTCTTATTTCTAAATGCATACTTCAATTATATTTATCATACTATCAGGAAAAACATTCTCAAATATAATTAAATATCATACATTAACTTAAACATTGAAAATGTTATGAATGCTTTCATAAAATAGTACAAGATATGTAATGTGTATTCACAAAATGATATAATTTCATATTGTACATTTGTAAAATTTCCAAATAATATGTACAATCATATATGTGAAATATTATGTATAATACATTTAAACTATAATTGCTAAGATTTTTGTTACAGTAATACAACTATATGAGATTATAAAAAAAATATTTACGAATATAAAATATTAATGTGTAATTCCGAAGTGGACCGATTATTTACGAACATAAAAGTGTAATTCCGAAGCGAAGCGAGGGTATTCTCTAGTTAATATTAATAATAGGATAGCTATACTTATTATGTCAATAAGTATATTTATCATAAACTTTCATATAAGGTTTAATTCCTAAAACATACCAAAAGAAGGAGGTTTCAAGAGGATTGCGAACTAGTATAGGTTTCATATTAATAATAGGATCAGGTAAATCATTGTATGTTAAATTAAAAGTGTGTTAGCTTGTTGATATATCCCAATATTTTTGGCAGAATTTTTCATGTATTGTCTATGAACAATACAAAACTGTTTCCTTTGGCATTATTTTTTTTTCATTGATTATTTATTTTTAACAAACATCGAGAACTTGAATATGTCTTGCGCATATTGTATTGATGAATATCAGTATCAAATCACGATATTTACAATAAATTAGCAGTTTTACAATTAGTAACAAATAATTTATCCATTATTAACATCTCCTTCATTTTGGAGTGATTTCATCTCCTTCTCGTACTCCGCCCTTCAATTTTCTGTTCTTTGCGCGGATCTGTAAATTAATTCAGATATATATATTTACGTCAAAACTGGTTTCTCTTTTGTTTAAACTATTTGTTATATTGGAAAAAAGAGGTTGTTATCGTAACCTTACGACCGGGCCAGCGGTTATGTCCTGCCCTGCGGCAAATGCGCTTGAGAGCGGTTTCGGAGATATTAAGTATTTTCGCCGCATCTTTCATCGAAAGGTGAAGATACGGCGTCAACTCAAGTAACCCCATATTAGCCGTCCGTTCCCTCTGTTAAATAGTTCATTCATTAACTCTCTGTATTTAACTTCTTATATATTTTTTTATTCGAGCCACAAAATCCTAATTCTTACCTGTAAAGCGTACGGCGTTCTTTTAAGTGGTTCACTAGAGCAACCAACAAGTGAATCGAAATTATTTCGATTCACGTCGCCGGTATCACTTGATGGGATCCAAGTTGGCTCGACTGGATGAATACTGTCATAGTTCATCGGTACTGGCAAAATAACTGGCAAGTCTGTCGGCTCTAACTGGTTCATGGTTGCACCTGAAGGTTCTACAAAATACAAATAATTAAGTAAAGTGATTAATTAGAATGAGTCAAGAGAAAATAGCTTAATTACCAAGATCTGGAGCAAACACTTGTTGATTGTACACGACATCATTGAATGCGATGCCGTGAACTACAAAGTCTTTGACGCATTCGTATGATTGTGTGCTCAAACTGCAAATTTGCAAATCAATGTTATATACTGTACACTTTTGAAGCAATGAGCATAACTTAAAATTGGATGATTTCATGTACTGAGAATCAATTTCATTTAAAATGTAAAAGTGTTAAACTTACTCCGCATAGAAATGTTCCGTTCTGCAAACACAGCCAATCTTGTCCAAATAGAACACATCAAAAATAACATGATGGTGGTTTGCTCCTAAACCTCCATGCACAGTGGAATTCATGTGCCGAGTGCCTACAAAATGACACGATATTTGAAATATGAAATAGCATAAAAATATGACTATTTGATTTTATTTACCAAAAATATTCAGTGTGACTTACAACTCGAGTACACCACCTCCTGCCTTATGATAATGCAACTGTTACAATCTAGTTGCTCCGGCACAAAATGTTGAACAATTGGAAGGCGAGTAGGGTTTTGACATGACGAGCGTTCGAGATGATTGTGAACTAGTAGAGGCACATTGGAATTGGATTCCATTTCATTCAACGCATCGGGGTGGAATATCTCACAATCTCCCGCTCCCGTGTCAGTAGGAATTGAGGCCAGGGGAGAATCATGCCATAGTACATCAGGATCCGTCGTCAATCTATCAATGGGAATTGAGACCTCATTGGCAAATTCATTTGAGGGGTTTGAGGGCACATAAGAATCATCATGTGAGGAGATTGGTGGAAGAGGAGGTGGTGGAGATTGGATGTCCGGTTCGAAGAACCGAGACACATCACTGTGTATGTAGGGATCGTATATTTCATCCCAATCCCATATATCCATTGTGATGATGAATATTAATGAAAATATCACTCACTCACTGTATGGAAGAAGTAAACCCTAATGAATCACTCACTCACTTATGGCAATTGGCAGGAGAAAATGACAGGAGTAAAACTATAAGAGGGGGTAATGAAGAAATATATGGCAGGAGTGAAACTACAGTGACGAGGATTTATGAAGAACGGTCATTCACACGGTGAAAACTACAAGAGGAGTTTGGGATACAGTCATACAGATGATGGCATCTTTTCACATGAACATTTAGGATTATTAAATTGGGCTTATTTCTAAAATGTTTATTTCTGAAAATGTGTTATTACATTGGGCTTATTTCTAAAATGTTTATTTCTGAAAATGTTTTATTACATTGGGATTATTTCTAAAATGTTTATTTCTGAAATTTGGTTATTACATAGGGCTTAGTTTGTATATACATTTAAAACAACTTTCTATATTTATTTTTCTTTCTAAAATGTGTTATTACATTGGGCTTATTTCTGAATTTATGTATGAAATAAAATAAAATTTTATATATAGATATATATGTTTTACTTTTTAAGTCCGTTAGAAAATTAATAGCTTGTCAAGGCATAAAATGATCTGTAAGGATAAAATTAGGTATCGAGGATATTATGTTGGACTTAAGATTTATGAATTTATTTGAAAAAAATAATATATATATATATATATATATATATATATATATATATATATATATATATAATTTTTTACATGTGTTGTCCTTTTCGATTTCGATGTTTTCTGAACAATTAAAAATTGATTATTTTACATATGTTAATCTTTAAATGCAACATTTTGTGAAAAAATGGAAAATTTTATATGTTGTGTGCATTAAAAATTGACAAATTTAATTCTGGTAATTTTTTCGAAAATTTCAAAAATTAGGTATATTGCTTATTGCGATTTGCAAATGTTAGTTTTCTTTTACGATATTTTTCGTGAAAAAAGTAGAGTTTTATGATTGGGTTATACAGTCTCTATTCATTTATTGCACTTGTTAGACGAATATTACAAATCTTGTACAATCTCTATTCATTTATTTCTGAATTCAAAGCGAGCCATAAGACTTGATTTTGAGACTTTTGTTTCTTTTACACATTAGCATAGCAAAGTAATGTCTAGGATTGATCTCGCGCGTTGATGAGGACATCGAATGACGAAAAAATAATCAACTAATTATTATTATAGGCATTTTAAAGAATTAACAAAAAAATGATATCCACGTCATGTTATTATCACAATATCAGTTTTATAATCCTCAATAAAAAATTATTTAGAAAAATATGAGCTACTAAATAATAAAAAGAAATTAATTTCCGAATATATAAATAAAATAAAGGCACAAAAAAATGCCACACGGACTAGTTGAATCTAAACACTATTTACAGTGTATAACGATAAAAAAAATTCTATAAATTTCCAATTTCCATTGTCATTTTTTTTTATAATAAATAGAGAAGTTTTATTTGCCCTCGGTCAATTGATACAAATGTGATTTAAATTTATTATCTCTCACAATGCATGATTTTTATGATTCACACTCAAATAACTAAAGTATGACTCATTGAAAATAATAAATAAATAGAGAAATCTAAGTGGTTCTTTCTTTTCTTTAAGAATTGGAGAGACCTCCTCAATATCAAAAGATATGTTTCATGTTTGTTCAAAAAAAAATTAAAGTGATATGTAGTCTTTATCAAAAGATTATAGATAATAGATATTGAGTCGTACTGCATTTTTAAAGTGATATGCAGTTTTCTTCATGATCAAATATTTGTATTTGAAAAATGTACTATTAAATCGTAGATATTGACATGTAAATATTAGAAATTATAAAGTTTTTTTTTGCAAAAATTAGCAGTTTCTTTTGTCATTGCCATCACTACCAACTGCACCAGAAATTTTAATTAGTAGCACGTGTCATTTTATGGTAAAAACAAAATATAACTACACTCTCCGTTTAGGCAAAAATTGATTTCCATTGAAAGTCTTGTCATATTTCAAATGGAGAGGAGTACTTCACACAGACTTTTCATTCCATAATATAACCAATGTTCCAGAAATCGCTCGGCGCTCGCTGGTCGGCAGACGACCATCAAGCGCCAAGGATGATTAATCGGGATTAATCGGGAATCTCGGCGGACCTCGGCGGATTTTTATTTTTTTATATTTAATATTTAAATTAATTAAACAAAATTACAAATCACAGTTTTTTTAATAAGTTTTAAATAATTTAAGTAACAAAATAAACTACGTCACTAAACTAACATAAACTCAAATATATATATATATATATATATATATATATATATATATATATTAAAAATATGAAAAAATTTAGTCCAAATATATTTTTTTGAATAGTATCCGACAAACGATCGTTTTCATTATTGATGTCTAATTTTTTTGATATCAATGAAAATCCATTGGCAATCCATAACAAAAACGATCATTATTTTGAATAGTATCCCACAACCTCTCATAATATATGATTTTTTGTGCTTCACATTCAACCAACTAAACTATGGACCCGTTGGCAATTCAAAAAAAAATTTAAAAAAAAAAAAAAAAAAAAATTGCAAAAAAAAAAAAAAAACTGTACACATCTAAAAATCGGCTCGGCGGTGGCTTGGCGGTCTTGGCGGACCCTTGGCGGCCGCTTGTCGGAAATCCGCCAAGCACAAAACGCCAAGAGTTTATCTCGACGGCGGACCCTCGACTACCGATTAATCGGTGATTAATCGGCCGCCAAGGCCGATTTCCAGAACACTGAATATAACTACCAACCAACAAATATATAAAAAATTATTATTATTATTAATATTAATTTTAAAAAAAAGTTCTACAAAAATTTAGTATATAATAATTTTTAAAAAAAATTAACATATGTTATATTTATATAATTTTAATATTTCAAATATTACATATTTTTAACTTTTATATATTTTGCTGAAAAATTAAAATAAAATAATAATAAAATGAGCAATATTAAAGAACATCTTGCAAATATTTAAAATATTATCATGAAACTATTAAAAATACATAAAAGAAAAATGAAAATACAAATTAGATGTTTAAACAAATATTTTTCTATCAGCATGTTTTGAAGTTGTTTATTTTATTATTATTTAATGTTATTTAACAAACATCGAGAACTTGAATATGTCTTGCGCATATTGTATTGATGAATATCAGTATCAAATCACGATATTTACAATAAATTAGCAGTTTTACAATTAGTAATAAATAATTTATCCATTATTAACATCTCCTTCATTTTGGAGTGCTTCCATCTCCTTCTTGTACTTCGCCCTTCAATTTTCTGTTCTTTGCGCGGATCTGTAAATTAATTCAGATATATATATTTACGTCAAAACTGGTTTCTCTTTTGTTTAAACTATTTGTTATATTGGAAAAAGGGGTTGTCAACTTGTCATCGTAACCTTACGACCGGGCCAGCGGCTATGTCCTGCCCTGCGGCAAATGCGCTTGAGAGCGGTTTCTGAAATTTTAAGTCTTTTCGCCGCATCTTTCATCGAAAGGTGAAGATACGGCGTCAACTCAAGTAACCCCATATTAGCCGTCCGTTCCTTCTGTTAAATAGTTCATTCATTAACTCTCTGTATGTAACTTCTTACATATTTTTTGATTCGAGCCACGAAATCCTAATTCTTACCTGTAAAGCATACGGCGTTCTTTTAAGTGGTTCGCTTGAAAAACCAACAAATGAATCGAAATTATTTCGATTCACGTCGCCGGTATCACTTGATGGGATCCAAGTTGGCTCGACTGGATGAATACTGTCAGAGTTCATCGGTACTGGCAAAATAACTGGCAAGTCTGTCGGCTCTAACTGGTTCATGGTTGCACCTGAAGGTTCTACAAAATACAAATAATTAAGTAAAGTGATTAATTAGAATGAGTCAAGAGAAAATAGCTTAATTACCAAGATCTGGAGCAAACACTTGTTGATTGTACACGACATCATTGAATGCGATGCCGTGAACTACAAAGTCTTTGACGCATTCGTATGATTGTGTGCTCAAACTGCAAATTTGCAAATCAATGTTATATACTGTACACTTTTGAAGGAATGAGCATAACTTAAAATTGGATGATTTCTGGTACTGAGAATCATTTCATTTAAAATGTAAAAGTATTAAACTTACTCCGCATAGAAATGCTCCGTTCTGCAAACACAGCCAATCTTGTCCAAATAGAACACATCAAAAATAACATGATGGTGGTGTCCTCCTAAACCTACATGCACAGTGGAATTCATGTGCCGAGTGCCTACAAAATGACACGATATTTGAAATATGAAATAACATAAAAATACGACTATTTGATTTTATTTACTAAAAATATTTCAGTGTGACTTACAACTCGAGTACACCACCTCCTGCCTGATGATACTGCAACTGTTACAATCTAGTTGCTCCGGCACAAAATGTTGAACAATTGGAAGGCGAGTAGGGTTTTGACACGACGAGCCTTCGAGACGATTGTTAACTAGTCGAGGGACATTGGAATTGGATTCCATTTCATTCAACCCATCTCCATTAGTGGGAATTGAGGCCAACAAATTAGAATCTACATTTTGTACTGGAGACTCTCGATGGACTCCTAATATGACATCTGTTAATGTTTCGTGCCATGGGGCATCATCGTTTAGGTTTTCATGCCATAAGGCTTCGTTAGGGTTTTGAGATGACGATCCTTCAAGAGGATTATTATCAGAAAGATTTGTCAATATTCCATCAGTGGGAATTGAGGGTGAATGAGGATCGTGATCTTTTGAGATTGGTGCAAGAGGAAGTGGTGGAGATTGTATGTCCGGTTCGAAACACATATAATTGTGTTCTTCGGCACATAAGAACCGAAATGCATCACCTTCGGGATCATACATTTGAATATTATCCCAAAATTCCATGGTGATGACGAATTACGAAGAGAAGATCAGTGTATTGCACAAGTAAAAGTTTAAAACCCTAATGGATCACTCACTGTATGGCGCAAGTAAAACCTTAATGGGTCACTCAATCGCTATCGCAGAAGTAGAATGAGGAATGATGAGGAAATGATCACTAACTAACTAATGAGGAATAATGGCGAAAGATCCTTTCACGAGTGTTTTTATTAACAATCCCGTAGGCCTCTTTCACTCACTGTATGGAGGGGACGTCTTTTCGTAAGCATCTGAAGAGATGGGATGTAGTTTCCCGGTTTTTAATGTCGCTTAAAATCCAGAATACAGAATCGAGTTTATTTGGAATAAGGAAATATTAACTAGGATTTCTAGTTCGTTTCTTCTAAAATTCAATATAAAAATAATTCTTTTGAAAGTTTTTTTTCGTAAAGAAAGAAAAATATACAAGACCTGAACACCGAACTGAGTCCATTAAATTTTAATACGGCAAATAAAATATTATTGCTTTTGATATATAATTTGTATTAAAACAATTAAAGTTGGGTTTGCACCTGTTTTATTTTTCAGTAAATATAGTAATTCATTTATGGGTAGTGATGTATACCCCCTAGATCTCTCCCCACACTTCTTGATGGCATGCCAAATTTTTTAAATAATAATTATATCATAATTTACGGTTTAACACTGTAATTTATGATTTAATTATCTTAGTTTATGGTGTTAATTTTTAAATTGTTAAATCCTATCCACGTCATCGAGTTTTGTAGGGGGAAATTTGGGGGTATGTCTAACATTTTCCTTCATATCTTACTCGTTTTTGTATGATAATTTATGAAGGTAACAGTGAACTATTAATGTAAAATAAGATACGCATTCACAAGAAAACATCATAGATTGATACATCAAAAAAAAATTAAAAATAAGAAGAACCTTTACAAGAAGTGCAATTTTGCATTTTTTTTTTTTATGATTTCTATCAATGTCACTGAGTTTCCCCCAGGTTTTCCCACCCTAATTAATTTCATAATTAGCGATATCAATTAACAATTAATTCATAATTACTTATTTTTAAATATTTATAATTAATTATTAATTTGTATTTGTATTTACCTTAATTACATATTAAATTTTTAGTAACCGTGAATTATTGTTACTTCATTTTGGTAATTATGAAATTAATTAATGTGGAAATGTGGAGGAAATAAAAGGGCAAAGTATAATTTCTTATTTTTTACCACATCTTTGCTCTCTTTTTTTCATTCTCCGTTGTTTTCCCTTTTTTTTCCTTTTTTTCATGACGATATTAACGAGGAGCTCCATGATTTTTTTTGGGACGGTGGTCACTAATAAGTTTTTTTTTTGTCCAAAAATAAGTTTTCTTTTCCTATAAATTGATTTGAATTTTTCAAAAATCTCCTATTATTTCATATATATCCATCTATTTCTTATTTCTTATATATTCATCGATACAAATAAAATTAAGTAATATCTTATATTGATGTATTACCATTAACAAATAAACAAATAAATCATTTTATTAAACATTAAATATTAAACACAACCAAACCTTACATGAAGTTCTGAATAGTAACTATAAAGTAGTAGAATTCAATTTAGACTGCATACCAAATATAGAATTGCAGCTCTATATCATAGAGTCGAAATATTCATAAAAAGAATTCATTTTAATTTTAAGGGAAATAAAGGAATTTTTTTTTTTTTTGACGAATGCAGAGATCGGGTAAGACCATGGACTGTGATTCGTGAATTTTCTTACAAAGATCGGAGAACTGAATAGTGGGAAGAATTTGTTGGAATGGCGAAAATAATTGGTTGAAAAAACTGCAGAAAAAAATTGTGCCTAATTGAAATTTTTCATAATTACATAAAACAACATAATAATTGATTTAAGTTTGTGCCTAATTGAAAATTTTCATTATGTACATTTTTTTTTCAAAAAAAATTCACAAAAGTCTATAAAACATAAAAATTTGAAATGAACCCGTAAAACATAAAAATCATAACAAATACAATATAACTTCAGTAAAATCGACAGAACTTCATAATTACAATTAATTGCTGTAATACAAAACAACATAATAATTATACGTGTCGAAGAAGATGTGATTGGCCGTTTTGGAGAATTCGCCACTTGATCCTAGCATGGCTCCTAAGTTTCGAAGGCCTCGACGCACCAATCGTCGTCATCGTAAACCCCGATCCAGTCGCTTCAAGGACCGTCGCGTTTACGATATCGCCCCTGGAGAATGTTGAATTTGAAGGGACGTCCGTGCTGACGTCACCGAAGCTTACTCTTCGAGGGGTTGGTTCAGGGATTCATACTTCTACCCAAATGTTTCTGAATTTCCTTTCGCCTGAAATTATTACAATATAAAAACAATATTCAATCAATTTGTACATCATCATATCAGGTAAATCCAATTAATTGTCTTAAAATCACAAATTTTGATAAACAAAAAGATAGATTGATTAATTTTATTACAATTTAATGGATATGGAGAAATGTAACTCCCAATAGCATAAGTAGTGTAAAGCATTCACTGAAAAATGATGCAATACATAATAAAAATGGTATAATACATAATAAAAACGTATATTTATGAAACCAAAAAAAAAAAACGTATATTTATGATGATATATTATGCTGGGTGACTAAATTTTCTCTCCCACCACACAGACCCACAAATTGCACAGAGTTACAGTTTTAGATGGAATCTAATAATCAGTTAATCTAAAAGATCAATAACCAGTAATGATGAAAATTAGATCAAATTAGAAAATCACTTTGCAACAAAAAGATAAACAAGCTGAGATTTGATTTCAATCAATCCAAGGTTAAAAAAACAGGGAGATATCTAGTTGTATGAGTAATTCTACACAACAATCTCTCGCAACATGATTGACATCAGGATGATGATATATAGGATGTGGATTGAATTAGCTTAAATTATTTTATAGTGTGAATACATTATCCAACGTATGATCAATATTTTGCTGCGAGAGCATGTTGTATGTGTGTGTGTTTTTTTTTCCTACACGTGATTTCAATCAATCTCCACACATAGTTATAGTTATGTGATCAATAATATAATCTCCACATATACAATTAATTTCAGTTTAAAACATTAATTTTTTAAGAAATATACATTTGATGAAGAAACATGGTGGCTTCGAGCTTCTCCAACGAGTGGTTCACTATGTGGTGGCATTACGACCGGATCCAGTGGCCGGCGAGGAGAGACCCGATCTGGCATCGAGTGGCCTCTCCAACGAAGCATCGTCGTCCTCGTCGTGCATGGAGAATCGGAGAAAGCATCGACAGGCACAACTAGGGTTAGCGGCACGGAGGTAGAGAATCGTCCATGGAGAATCGGTAGACGGAGGTAGAGAATCGTTCATGGAAAATCATCCATGGAGAATCGGAGAAAGGCGTAGGCAGAAGAGAATATGCTCGTAAGAGAGTAAGAAGTGGCCCCTGGACCCTGGTCCCTCCGTCTTTGGAAAATTATGAAAAGGCTCCTTCCGCCTTATATGTATTTCATTTTGATCCTTCGAATTTATTTTATTCTTTTTTAATTTTTTTTTAACACACACACACACATATATGTATATATATGTATATATATGTATATGTATGTGTGTATATGTGTATATATATGTATATGTATGTGTATATATATATAAGATGATGGCTAAGATACTTCATTAAGTATCATCAGTTTGGTACTTAAGATTTTTTTATCATTGAATTTGATTTGAGATTTGTGTTTTTAATTATATTTATACTCATCATTAATGATTTTCACAAAAAATTATGATCGTCATTAAATGCATAAATCTCAAAGCAAATTCAATGGACAAAAAGTCTTAAGTACCAAACTCATGATACTTAATTAAGTATCTTAGCCATCATCTATATATAAAAAGATGCTTACATACTTAATTAAGTACAACATATTTGGTAATTAATGTTTTTTAACTCTTAAATATGTATTGAGATTTGTGTTTTCTCACAATGATCATGAAATTTTGTGCACATCATTATATACACAAACTTCAATACAAATTCAATAATTAAAAAATATTAAGTACCAAAATTTTTATACTTAATTAACCTCCCTCATATATAATAGGGGAAATTACACACATATCCTTACTTACCATCCAAATAACAAAATTATCCCTTAAAAATCACTAATTACATATTTGTCCCTCCTAAATTCATTTTATATCAAATTTATCCATAACTAACATTGACTGTTAAATTTAACAGAGAGAATATATGATTTGACGATTATACCCCTTCCTTCACGTATGTATCCATTTTCCTCCTAAACTCACCTCTGTCTCTCGCTTTATACATCTTGCAGTATCTTTCTGAAGAAATTGTTTTGCAGTACTTTCAAGTTTAAACGATGTAGGGAGAGTACATCTGCCCAATCTCACGATTTCTCTCTCTCTCTCTCTCTCTCTCTCTCTCTCTCTCTTTGACAGAACTCTATGTCTCTAATCTGTTGATAATCTTCGAGTCATATGGTGTGTAGATAGATGAAGCCCAGCTAAAAAACATGTTAACGATTTCGCATAAAATATGACATCGTATGTTTCTTCTTTGATAACATAAATTAATCAATTAACCATTTATACATATTTTTTCTATTTATAAAGTAAATGACTGCTAGGTGTTCGATTAATTGCTCGGTTTTTTTTTAATCCCTCTTTTATTTTTAAATACTTTTTTTAATTGTTTCTAGGCATGCAAATAGTTATTTTGAAGAGGATGAAAATTGTTTGATCAATTTTTTCAAGATAAGTCACATATCAATAAGAATTCCATCATATAAACCGGACCTTGTTGCGTACATGTTTGAACTACCAATCCAAAATGGTTTAGTATTGGAATTGGCATAATTAGCACAGGATCGTGTTTCAAATTATATGTACGATGAAAAACTTTGTATTAAAGAACTTGTAAATGTATTTTTTTTCCCTTTGGATAATGTGTCGTGTGATTTTTGGATTTTTGTTAATATTTCATTACGGCAATCTTTGATTTATTTTTTATAATTTGTTAAGCTCTGTCATAATTTAAAATATAACTTGTATAAGTTTGTTACAACATGTTACTAGGTTATTAATTTGTACTATGTTGTACCATTTCAAATAGAAATTGTATATTTTAAAATATTTCAAAACAAAATTTCTAAGTATATATATATACAATTTGAAATAATTCTAAATAACTTGCATACTGTCAATCATATCATTCATGACATATACACACATCTACATAACATACCCACAGAATTTACAATCTTAAACTCACAATTTATAATTCTCCGATACGTCGAACTGGTACAAAGACACTCTACAATCCCGACCTAACATTCTGCTCCCCCAAAACATTACAACAAAATAGATACAATTCAATGTCATCTCCACCTATCTCGCCTTCTCCTCGCAGAATTTCCGTTGAAATATAGATCATTGCTTAATACTCTCATAAATTCAATAACCTCACCTATATTCCTGCAATTAAGAATTAAATTGCTCGCATTAGCCATAAATGAACTAAAATTAACAAGATCTTTTTTGAAAATTTAAATCATATAGTAAATTCTCTGTAAGAAACAATAATTAATACATAAAGTATTCACCATTTATCTTCAAAATCGCTGACTAACCATAATTAAACATTGCTGTGAACAATTCTTCTCAAATTGACCCTCATGCATCCCCAATTAACCCAAATTCATTATAATTTTCACTAATCCAGTTGAAATTGACCTTTATTTTAGCCCTAATTCAGCATATTTTTCTCTAATTAAGCACAAATTACATAATCAATAAAATTTGTAAATAATAGAGACACCTTCACTGATCAAATGAGCCTCTACTTCGTGCGAGAAAGAAATGAGGATCTGAAACGTGTTCTCTTTACTCGCCTTACTGATCGTAGAACCTGAGCCGTTGTAACGAGCTTCGTTCATCTCCACGGTGTAGAACATTAAAGTTATCGAAAGACGCAAAGCGACCATGAGATAGAATATGAGATAGCATGGAGATAGATCTCTAAGAAAGAGAGGAAAAGAGATCGAGACAGAGATATTGAGAGAGAGGGAAAGAGATCGTGTATTCTCAATAGAACTTAACATGAAGATGAAATAAGGGTTAAAATGGTAAACTCACTTACCTCGTTAGAACTTAACAGATTATTTTTTGTTATGTATTAATTTGATATAAAGTGATTTTAAGAGGGATATATATATGTAATTGACAGTTTCACAAGGATAAATATGTTATTACGATGTTAAAGAGGGACATATTAATAATTGCCCCTATATAATAAATTCAAATATCAAAGTCCAAACTAATATTCTCAATACCTAATTTTATACTTACGGGTCATTTTATGCCTAAACGAGTTATTAAATTTCTAATGGAATAACCTTTTATCTTATTTCATACACACATTCAAATAGGACCAAACAAACAAACAAAATCAATATTTCACTAAAAAACTTATTTTGCAATTTTTTAAAAGGATAAATATGATATATTGGGTTTTAGAAGGATATATATTTAGAGGGTAAAATAATAATTTTAAAAATTGATCATTAGTTCTTACGAAGAAATTGAATGATTTTTAATTTTTGGACAATTATGATATTTTAAATTTATAAAAGAATAAATATGATAACGTGCATTGTTTAGCATCCAAATTAAGATATACCCCCAATATCAATGCTATAATGGTTATTTGCAACATCGTAATTAATCCATGACCAATTATATAATTAAATAACTAATTGTTATTTTAAATAAAAAAATGTATTAATAATATATAATTTATATAAATCATATATATTATTATAAACTACAAATGGGAATGGGTATATTATAATATTAGTTTTAGTTTATATACAAAGTTATAAATTATGTTTAGATACAAAAACGCCAATCACATGGAATATACGGAGAGAAAGCCACATCCTTAAACAAGAAGATTATTAACAAGTATTGGGAATTCGAAAAATAAAAATCTCTACGGCTTATCCATTCGAGAGAGCAATTCTTCTTCTGTCGAAAACCCTCACAAAACCCCTTCTCTCCACAAAAACATGCGTTCTCCCTTCTCCATTAATGGCCCTTCTCTCTCACAATAACCCCTTAAACCCTCTGCATCTCCCTTTCTCCTCTAAGCCAAGAAGACCCGTATTACCAGTTTGCGCTTTTACCATTTCCAAAGCACCAATTCCATCTCTTCACGTCACTGCCACACCGCCAGCTTCGCCGGCCTCTTTCACGTCAAATCCTGACAATATCATCCGTTCTCTCTGCCTTCACGGCAAATTAGAGGAGGCGATTAATCTCTTCGATTCCTCCCCTACCCACAAATTCGAAGAAGAAACATACATAGCTCTGATAAAACTATGTCGACGAAAGCATGCTGTTTCCGAAGGTTACCGAGTCCACACACGAATAAGCGAAACCGATACCCTAATTGGACTCTCCATTGGAACTGCCCTCGTGCAAATGCATGTGAAATTCCAGAAATTTCTAAACGCCTGGACTGTGTTCGCTAAAATGCCAGAAAGAAGTGTCTATGCATGGAACGTCATGATAAATGGATATGGGCAATCAGGTTTCTTAGACGAATCTCTAGATTTGTACCAACGAATGATTTGGGGTGGATTTAAACCAGATGTTTACACGTTTACTTGCGTCTCTCGATGCTGTGGTGGATTAAAAGACTTAATCACAGGTAAAGAGATCCACGCACATGTTTTTCGATTCAATTTTGGATCCGAACTCGACATTTCAAATGCTCTGATCACCATGTATTCGAAATGCGGAGATTTAACAAGCGCACGCAAGGTGTTCGACAAAATTCCCAAAAAAAGTCACATATCTTGGAACGCAATGATCGCTGGATATATCGAAAATCACAAAAATACCCTCGGGGTTGAATTGTTCCTCTCCATGTTATCTCTCTCCTTAGAACCGAAACTCTTCGCGATGACTAGCATAATCTCCCAATCAAATTCAAAATTAGGGGAATCTCTTCATGGCTACGCTATCAAAAAAGGATTCGCTCTCGATTCCACAATATCAAGTTCGTTAATCAGAATGTATAGTCGATCAAACCAAATGGAAAACGCGGATAAAATATTTTCAAAAATGGACGAAAAATCCAAAACCCTAATTTCATGGACGTCGATGATATCGGGTTACGAACAAAACGGATCCTCCATTAAAGCCCTGGAATTATATTCCCAATTAGAACCCAACGACTTCATTCCCGATCACATCACCATCGTGTCAGCCCTAGCCGCGTGTGCGAATTCAAAAAATCTCGAATTCGGTACGAAATTGCACAAACTCGCGAAATCCCAAGGTATCGAAACGAATAATTGTATTTCGAATGTTTTGCTCGAAATGTATTCGAAGAATCGGTGCATAGAACAAGCAATGGAAGTTTTCAAAAAAGCCCCTAACAAAGACGTAATTTCGTTCACCACTTTAATCTGGGGGTTCAACATAAACAATAGAAATTTAGACTCGTTGCAATTTTTTAAAGAACTGCAAAAATACGTGGAGCCCAACGAAGTCACGTACATGGCCGTTTTGTCGGCTTGCACGGATCTCGGCGCAGTGAATTGCGGTAAAGAGATTCATGCTATGGTTTTAAAAATAGGGTTTTTAAAATATCCCGATTTGTCGAACTCGATCATGGACTTGTATGCGAAATGTGGCAAGATTAAATACGCAATTTCCCAATTTAATTTCGTGAACGGAAAATTCAACGTGGTTTCGTGGAATATTCTAATCGACGGGTACGGAATTTTAGGTCAAGCCGATAAAGCCGAGCAAATATTTAATTCGATGGTCGAGATCGATCGATTAAATCCTGATGACGTCACGTTTACGAATTTACTCTCCGCGTTTAGTAAATCTAGAATGGTAAGGAAAGGGAAGAACTATTTTAACAAAATGGTCCACGAATATTCGATAATTCCGAATTTGAGACATTACGCTTGCATGGTGGATTTATTGGGCCGAGCAGGGCATTTAAACGAAGCGATGGATTTTATCGAAGATTTAATAAATAATCGAAATATTAAACCAGATCATGCGATTTGGGGTGCGTTATTGAATGCATGTATCATTCATGATAATTTAGAATTGGGGGAATTTGCGAGTAAATTTTTGCTCGAATTGGAGCCAGATAACGAGCGCTATCACCTCCTCGTTTGTAAATTCTACTCGAATTTTGGGTTGTGGGAGAGAGTGGATAGAGTGAGAGAGTCGATGAGAGAGAAAGGGCTCGAGTCCAATCCGGGTTGTAGTTGGGTCGAAGTCAAAGGGGTTCTACACGCGTTTTTGACAAACGATAAATCTCATCCTCAATTGAACGAAATTGACGGCGTGCTTAGAGGGTTGAGAGAGAGAATCGTTAGGGTTTATAAAGCCGACCCGTTTGTCGACCCGGTTGAGAAAGAGGAGGAGAAGAAGAAGAAAGAGGACGCGTTGTGTGGGCATAGTGAGAGGATGGCGATTGGGTTCGGGTTGATTAGTAGTTTACCGGGCGTGCCCGTTTCGGTTACCAAGAACTTGTATATGTGCGACACGTGTCATGAGTTTGTTAGGTTGGTTAGTGGAGTCGTGAGGAGAGAGATTAGTGTGAGAGATGCTGAGAAATTTCATAGGTTTAAAGAGGGGCAGTGTTCTTGTGGCAATTAATTAATTAAATGATTGTCAAGTGGGAGGATTTATATATAAATTACGATTTGTGTGTGACATTTGAATTGGATGATTTTGAAATATGATGGTTATTCTTTAATTATATATGGAGTAAACTTTTTTGTATTATTCTTTAATTATTAAATCAGAGATCTCATTATAGAAATGTGTATTCATATTATCAGTGTAGGTGTATATATATATAAATAAAAAGCTATTTATCATGCCCCCAATTTCACCATAACATCTTTGATGGGAACTAACATGATTAATTAACAATAAAATTAACATATAATTAAACCGTGACAAATCTCCATTAACGCATTAATGCAAAAAAGTAATTATTTTGAATGTTTTGGATCTTATGCTTAATACTGCCATTTTACATGAATAACCCTAATTTTTAAAAGTCCTGAAGTTCTCTTTTCTAGCTTAATAGATCATGTAAATCTTTTGAAACTTGTTATTTGTGCGTTTAAATAAGTATGAGTATAACAATTAACACTTCAATTCAATCTGACATCACAAATAACCATACGATCAAATCCACACTGGATCCCAACGGTCATTTCGAGATGCGCTCCAAATCCGAACGTTGGGAATTGGGATTCCACCTCCCTTGTCCTTATATTATCCCCCGACACGTACTCCTCTCTCTCTCTCTCTCTCTCAGAAGATGAAGTTCCTTCCACTGCCCCCTCTCTCTCTCTCTCTCTCTCTCTCCCTCTCTCAGAAGATGAAGTTCCTTCCAGAAATTAGTAGAACATCAAGTACATGGAAGCGGAACAGATCTGTATGAGAAATAGTATGAGAAATAGTAGAACATCGAGTACAGATCTGCGAGATAGAGGGTTAAAAGAAGAGAACTCCATTGCTTACGTGGTCGCTTGCTGCCTTGCCGTTCAATCCCTGTTCTTGGAGAGGTTTTCTCTTGTTCGTTCAATTTTATTTCGTAAAGGACTTTTTTTGCTATTTCTCCTTTTATTCAGTTACTAATTTCTGGATTTTATGAATGGATTGTGTTTTTATAAGGTGGATCGAAGAAAAAAGAGTTCATTTAAAGAAAAAACACCAGTAATGTTTCGAAAGCATAATCTCCAAACCTTGTAAGTTATTTAAATTACATTCTAACCCTCTAATTTTCATTCATGATATTGAATCGATCTTTGGTCTTGAATTCCTTTTTTCATGTTGTTCTATAATCTTTGTAAAAAAGTCCCCTTCATTTTGCTGGAATTGCAAAAAAAACCCTGCAAAAGGACCCATAGTGGTTTTTTAAATTTTGATATTATGTGGCCTTTTTCTCAAATCTTAATAATTTTTTTGTGTTTAATTTTAGAAATTGTGCCAGCTGGATTTTAGAAGAGGGGCTCGCAAAATCGGTTCAGTTTCAGAAAGTTAATTTGATAGAACATGATCTTGTTGAGTAACTTACTGAGCAACCTGTGAGATTCTGTCCTTGACTGTAGGAGCTATGCGGTATGAAGATGTATATTTTTGTGATGTTATTCGAAGAGGGACTCGGCAAAATCGATTCAATTTCAGAGTTAATTTGATAGAACTCGAGGTTGCTTAGTAAGTTCTTTATTATTCACATTATTATAAATTAATTAAGTCTTGTACAATGTTTTAACATTCAAATTTGAATTTGTAGTCATGTGAAGATGTTAAGTTCAGAGAACAAGTCTGCAGCAACAACAGGTGCGTTTTCATCTCAGGATCCCCTGCATTTTTACTAAAAGGCCCCTGTTAATTACTGGGTCAATAACAAAAAGCTATTTAAATTTAATTTGTTTAATATTTTTTATATAGGAAGCCAGCCCTTGATCGCATGAAGTTTTCGACTATCAAGGCTCATCTTGAGATCATCGATACAATCACCAATCATTTTATTTCCAAACTATCTATATATTTAATCTGAATTTGTTTGTCTCTGTGTGTGCTTGTGTGAATTGTGTTTGTATGTGTGTTGTCTGTGAATATGTAATATGTGTGTGTGTGTGTGTGTGTGTGTGTGTGTTTTTTTTTTTTTGCAGGTGTGTGCGAGGGAAGGGGGTGCCGGGTCGCGGACCCGGACCCGCCCCGGGGGGAGGGGGGTGCCGGGTCGCGGACCCGGACCCGCCCCGGGGGGAGGGGGGTGCCGGGTCGCGGACCCGGACCCGCCCCGGGGGGAGGGGGGTGCCGGGTCGCGGACCCGGACCCGCCCCGGGGGGAGGGGGGGTTCCGGGTCGCGGACCCGGACCCGCCCCGGGAGGAGGGGGTGCCGGGTCGCGGACCCGCCCCGGGGGGAGGGGGTGCCGGGTCGCGGACCCGGACCCGCCCCGGGGGGAGGGGGGTGCCGGGTCGCGGACCCGGACCCGCCCCGGGGGGGAGGGGGGGGTGCCGGGTCGCGGATCCGGACCCGCCGCGGAGGGAGGGGGGTGCCGGGTCGCGGACCCGGACCCGCCCCGGGGGGGAGGGGGGTTGCCGGGTCGCGGACCCGGACCCGCCGCCCCGGGGGGGGAGGGGGGGTGCCGGGTCGCGGACCCGGACCCGCCCCGGGGGGAGAGGGGGTGCCGGGTCGCGGACCCGGACCCGGGGCGGGGGGAGGGGGGGTGCCGGGTCGCGGACCCGGACCCGCCCCGGGGGGGAGGGGGGTTGCCGGGTCGCGGACCCGGACCCGCCCGGGGGGGAGGGGGGTTGCCGGGTCGCGGACCCGGACCCGCCCCCGCCCCGGGGGGGAGGGGGGTTGCCGGGTCGCGGACCCGGCCCCGCCCCGGGGGGGAGGGGGGTTGCCGGGTTGCCGGGTCGCGGACCCGGCCCCGACCCGGGGGGGAGGGGGGTTGCCGGGTCGCGGACCCGGACCCGCCCCGGGGGGGAGGGGGGTTGCCGGGTCGCGGACCCGGACCCGGACCGGGGGGGAGGGGGGGTTGCCGGGTCGCGGACCCGGACCCGGACCTGGGGGTGGGTGGTGGGTGGTGGTGCCGGGTCATTAGATGGGTCGTTCACCCAAAGAAAGTTCCACTAATGATAAAATTTTCGATTGCAAAACGAAAATAAGTTTCATTTTGCATGTGATGTGACAGAAGTCATAGATTGGGCATTATTCTCTTTCTTTTACAACAATTGCATGATGGCATGCATATTTGACGCATAGAGCTGGCTCCCACAATCATCGCGTCATTTTACCTCATTGTTATCTTATATATTTTTACCTCATGTTATCTTACACAAAATAAGTCATGTTAGAAGTAAATCATGCATGTCTGATGTCTCAATATACACAAAAAATTTCCATATATTTTGAGCAAGTTACAGAAGAGATATAAACTATAAAGATGATTCTAATCACAAATTAAAAAAAGAACTCTTTAAGACATCATCAAAACCAGTATGCATATATGTTCGAACAATATTTAATTAGCCCAAGCAAACACAAGTCTAGGGGTGTTCATTTGGTCGGTTCGGTTCAAACCGAACCGATAAAGCCAAACCAATTTAAACCGAACCGAACTAAATTCAAAACCGGACCGAACCGTTTTAATTTTCGAACCGATTAAGATCCGAACCGAATAAACCAAATTTTTATTCGGGTTATTCGGTTGAACCGAATAAAAAACATTATAACTTTAAAATAAAAATAAATTTAACGAAAAAATATAAATACATATTATAAAATATAATTATATTCTTTTATAAAAAAAATTATATTCTTTTTTTTTTATATATTTTAACATTATTATATTAAAAATTACGAAAAATGAGATGTTATTCAGTCGGTTCGGTTTAACCGGTTTTCATCACATCAAAACCGAACCGAACAATATCATTTTTTGAACCGAACCGAACCAAATAAACCGAAAAACTGAACCGATTAAACCGAATTCGACTGGTTCGGTTCGGTATCCGAATAAACCGAACCGTTTGAACACCCCTAAACACGTCGAGTAGTCGAAAGGAACCCCCTAAGTTTTTAAGAAATTGTACTTTAAATAAATCAAGCAGCGCTCTAGACGGTGGCTCTCTCGAAGGCCTCGTCGGCAGTGTTCATGCGCTTAACCGGCATGTGCTCGGGACGAAACAACTTCAATTGGCTGCAAAAAATCACAAAACCCCATATATAACTTTTTTTTTAAAAAATCAAAGAACTTATAAATTGCATTATATGTAATAATCATACAAGTGATAAAAAATAATTACTTAAGAGGAAACGAGAAGTGGATTTTCCAACATCACACCACAAGGTTAGGCAAAGTTTCCGCATCCTTTGCACACCACAAATTATCCATTGGCAAGATGGGCTTTTTGGTAAAAGGCAAATTGTGAAAACTTAAAAAGTAATTACCTTGTTTGGGGCTTCGATTAATAAAGACTCGCCTTCGTCAAAGTGGCCCATGTGCACAGCACACATCTTTTCCGTTCAAAACAAGACAATTCATTGGATATTTCTCTGAGAAATCTTGGAATATCAAAGATGGCTCTTGTATTTTCGATCCACCCTATTATAATATCACAGATTGCGCATTTTCACTTGAGGTTTGGCAACGTCTAACATCGGGGTTTTCTTTCTCTCGCGGCAGAGACATCCTTTCTATCTGGACGGGAAAATCTCAGGCACAACGACGCGGTCAACAATCGTCGATGGAGTGCTCTCTGGGCGGCGACGATCTTGGAACTGTGGAAGGAGCGCAACAGAAGGATTTTTGCTCAAAAATCCATCTCCACCGTTGCTCTCATGCGTTATGTACAAGAGGAAGTAGCCAAATGGATCCTCCATTGCTAAGGGCTTTATTCACATAGGCCCTCCTTGAGGTGGAATTTTACCTCACGTCAAATTTGACATAGAGTAGGGATTAGTTTAATGAAAAAAATTCTTTTTTGTTAATTAATTCATGGAGCTGTAATTCTCTGTAATCACACTATTTTTATTATTTTATTAATGAGTGAAGGTATTAGCCGCCTCCTTCAAAAAAAAAAAAGTTTAATTTTATTAGTCCCTCTTTATTAGGAAATTATATGGTGCTTTTTATAAATTTCCAAGATAAATTAATAAAGGATGTAAAAAAAATGATTGAGAGTTTTACCTGTTTTTTGCTTGAGAGTTTTTAACCCTAGGATCTGCATCATGATTCGTGCAAATACACGCCGTCTGTTAATAGGTAGAGAGCTACGTCAAAAATCCCCTTCTCTCTTATCCCTCTCTGTCTCTCTCAATACCTCCTCGCTCTTCTCTCAAGCAGCCTCCAGATGGGTTCACCTCCTCTCTCAACGGCTCTGAAGCTAAGTGGTGCCGCACTCTCGAAGGCTCTATCAGAGGAGACAACAGATTGATAATCATATCTAACGAGCTATGTCGACTGCTCTATCCTTACAATTGTGCGGAGGTTGTTGTGAAGAGCTGAGTTTACTGATTATTTTGCTAATGTTACTGATTTTTTAATACTTATATCTAAATTGACTGATTTTGCATGATTTGGGAGCTGAGTTGGGCTAATTTGGATTTATTAAGCTCTTTTAGGGTTTCTTAGGAGTGATTAGAGGCAAATTTGAGTTTATTAGGCTGTTTTTTAATGTTTAGGGTTTAGGGTTTAATGGGGATAGGATTTATTATGCTCTAATTACGGGTTTATTTTATTATATTAGGGCTCTAATTGTGTTGATTATGTATTTTTCCAGCAGGGTGACGATCTACATCAGTACACGAAGCTAATGATGTTAAGATGAAAATCAAATACTCGATCCAGATCCACTAGGTTAGTCATTTCATTTTTTTGTTGTTGTTTTATATTCATTAGATTCATGAGACTGGTATGCCAGAACCTGTTTCGGAGGACAATACAGGCAATCTAAAAAATACCCAAAATTCTGAAAATACTTGCGAAGAAATTGAAGTCCCTCCAAATCTCGACAATATATTTGATATTTGGGATAATTGCAATCCAGTCCTTGTTAATTACGATGAAGACCCCGAAGAGAGCGAGAAAAGGACAAAAAAAGATGAAGAACTTGAGAGTAGTGATAATAAACATGGAACTTGATGCATATGTTGAAGACGAATCTTCAAACAAGGTCGAGAACTTATCTCACAAAATAAGATATTGTATTGAATGTGTATGAAATATGCGTATTGAAATGTAAATATGTAATGTATTCAATGTGATTGTGTATTGAAATAAGAGATTGTATTGAGTTTGTTGAAAATATAATGGATTTGTTGATCATGTAATGTAATGAAAACATATATTTGTTGCGATATAATGAATTTGTTGAAAATATGATGGAATTTTTTATAATCGTGATATTGTACCAGTTATGGTACCATTTTAAACATTTTTCTATTGTACCAGTTTATTTTATGCTTCCGAATTTAAAGCACTGAAATAATGGGCACAAATGTTGCTACTGTACCATTTTATGGTACCATTTTGAACATATAATTCAGGGGCACTATAGTATTATTACTGTACCAGTTTATGATACCGTACCAGTTCAAGCAATTATGATAACGTACCAGTTTAGGAGAAAACAACTTATTAACCAGAATTGTAAATAAATTTCAGCAAAAACTCAATGTGCAAATAAGTCCCTTAAACTATAAAATTGTAAATAAGTCCGAAGCAAAGAATAAAATTGCAAGCAAGTCCCCACAAACAACAAAATTGAAAATAAATCCCCACAAACAACAAAATTGCAAATAAGTCCTTACAAAAAACAAAATTCTAGTTATGATCAAAATGTTATCTTCTCATTCACGATCATCCTTACTACCAAAACTGTTAATTTGCAAAATTTGAATCATGAAGAAACTTGTACACAATTTTTTTGGTACTTCAGTTCAGTCCGGCAAAAGGCAGAGATGATTATGCGAGAAAAGAGAGAGAGAGAGACCGAGAAGAGATCTCAGTTTCCTGAGCGAAAGGAGGTAGAGGAGAATCAATTTTCTGAGCGAGGAGGAAGTTGAAACTTGGAGAGACCTTCACGGAAGGATCTTCTTATTTTAAATGGCTCTGTTTTTTTGACGGTAATACATAATTAACGGTAGAGATGGAAAACAAACGGAAGTGTAAACAGACCTTTTATTTTTAATATGGAACACAGATCTCGATGCTGATCTAAGGGTTCAAAACTCT
The DNA here is from genome assembly GCA_946800325.1 of Luzula sylvatica. Taxonomy (NCBI): domain Eukaryota; kingdom Viridiplantae; phylum Streptophyta; class Magnoliopsida; order Poales; family Juncaceae; genus Luzula; species Luzula sylvatica. Next base: position 22,276,151 of record OX326961.1, read on the forward strand.
CAAGCAAAAAATAAGCTGAACTTGTACGAGCTTTTTAGTTACTCTCTTTATAAATTTCCAAGATAAATTAATAAAGGATGTAAAAAAAATGATTGCCACGGCCAAGTCAACCCAAGCATTGGCGAGTTGAGTGAGACTCTTGAGAGTATGATCTTCCTCCACTTGTATCATACCATATACATATATAACAAAATATATATATATCATATACGTGTAAAATATATATCATGTATTGTATTTAAAAAATAAATGATATCACATAAATATATCATACATGTCAAAATGCACAACATTCACTTTAAATGTAAATATAAAAAAAGCATACATTTAAATGGTATGATACATCAAAAAAATTATAACAACTTGAATTGGAAAGTGGAGAGAGAGAGAGAGACATCGTGTGTTTTAAACTTGTATAGCAAATTGTTACGTGTCACTCTCTTATTAACGACTCTCTTATTAATGACGTGTACATGAAGTATTTAATTTTTTTGCCAAATTTAAATTTTGGCCTTTGAGTTTGGAGAATCACAACTATCTCTTTCTGTTTTATAACATTCTTTTGTTTCGTAGAAAACAATTTTATATTTAATAGAAATAACACAAAAATCATAAAAATATTTTATGAGAAATTAAGAGTCGATCATCATTCATCAATGATTGGACATATGAACATTTCTTATGTGTTATAAAAAATAAATAACACAAAAATAGCGTTTTCTTTGGAATCTCTTTCTCATTTTTTTTTAACACTTGATTGGTTTATCAAACATCGTAGCCTAATCTAGTTCTCTAATTCATATATTATATTTAACATAACCAGATAATTAGATTTAATAAAATTTGGATCATTAGGTGTAGCAATAATTAATTCATCATCAATCAATTTTTCGCTCCTCCTCGCCCCTCTCGCTGGTTCAATTTTTGATTTCCGCATCGTAATTGTTTTTTATTTTTGCTTTGTTGATTTCTTTTGGTTTGATTTAAGTTGTGCACTCGCAAATCGATCATTTCTACGAAGCTACGTAAATTATAAATTTATAATTGAATTTATTATGTTGAATTAATCAATGCAAAATAGTATTGATAATAGTACACTGTGGATTGTGATTATTAAAGATGGATGAAGAAATACAAAAATCTTGTGATTCCATTTGATATCATGTCTGTACACAGTGTACAGAGAATCTGATTTTCGATGCATGACATGAATTGATGACACAAGTACACTGTAAGCCCGAATCCATTTATTTATTTTAATTATTTATGATATCGTGTCTGTCTCTCTGTCATACAAATCTACATTTCTGTATTATGCTAATATAAGTTGGGGAATTCTTCGAAAATTTCCCAACATTTTTGGAAATTATGAAACAAAACTCCATCTTTTTAGATTTCCTAAAAAACTCTTATATTTTGTGGCTTTCTCCAAAACCCCCAACATTTTTAGATTCACTCATAAACCCCCTATTTTTTTGCTATGATTTTGAATATTACCATTATATCCTTTTCCATAATTTTATTTGATAAATATTCATAATTTAATAAATAATAAATATATATTAAAATACAAAAAATAAATAATACAGAGATATTAAAATATTATAATAAATAATAAATAAATATTAAAATATTATTATAAATAATAGATAGATATTAAAATATTGAATAATTAATACACAGATATTAAAATATTAATAATTGTTGAAAATGACATTTTAATATCAATGTATTATTTATTATAAAATTTTAATATCTATGTATTATTTATTTTTTAACATTTTTTTATTTTTTTATAATAGTTTAATATCTATTTATCATTTATTGAATTATAGAGATTTATAAAATAAAATTATTGGGGTATAATGGTCATTTTTAAAAAGTTAGGGTTTTTTTTTTAGTGAATCTAAAAAAATTAGGGGGTTTTTAGAAGAAACAAAAAATATAGAGAGTTTTTGAGGAAATTTAAAAAAAATAGGGGGTTTCTAAAAAGACAAGAGTTTTTCAAAATTTATAAAAATTCAGGGGTTTTTTGAAGATCCCCTAATTATATCATATGATTCCGTGCTGGTTATGTAGTTTCTGTTTTGTAACTTCGAAGTTTTTAAAAAAAATCCTATGTAGATTTTGTAATTGAGAATACTCACAAACTATTAAACAGAGTCGGGTAGAATTAGCAGATTTAATCAGTGAAATTAATTGGAATCTTAGTTTATTCCAATATTTTTCTAAAAATAAAAGAATATTTCCTAGGTTTAGACTTTAGAAGACCCACCAGGCCTTTAAAATTTCAAATCAACGGGCCCAAATTAAGGACATATATGTAAGGAAAAGCTTATCATTAAACATAAAATTTCTCATTTAAGGAAACCATTTGGCCCACCATAAACATCTTTACAGTGCAATTACATTACAACACGTTACTCCAAAAATAAATTATAATTATAATATTTATAATTGAAATTACATTAAAATAAAAAAATTCATTAAAATATATTATGTTTGAAATTAATAATTATATTTAAATTCACGAAATGACATATGAGCATTACGACTAAGTTTCAAAATTTAAAAATAAAAATAAGGACTGCGAATGCACTCCGTTTTTAACACATGTCAAACCGTCATATATCTTTCACCTTCATATTTATATTTTTTTACAACGACTCGTAATAAAAACACTAATATTTATACATTTTTTTCTACAACAAATATTACAAAATATATAAATAATATATAAGTATCATCGATCTTCATCACGCTAAACATGATATAAATAAGAACAAAAATTGTATGTATAATATAAAAAATATATAAATACGAAGGTAAAAAATATATGATGTCCTGACGTTCGAATGAATTGCAGAATATTTTCTCAATAAAAATTAAAGGGTGTCTCTATTGCAAGAGCCAACATGACTAAATTGAGAGCGATTTCAGTTTTGTTTTATCAAATGACCGTTATATCCCTATTAATAATTAATCGATGGTTGATATTTCTTACATTTATCTATTAGTTTATTACTTTTCATAAATCATGCAAATAAAATCTTTAATATATAAAAAATATTTGTATTCTTAATTTTTTTGATCATAAAAAATAAATTAAAGTGTAACATGCCATATATATTTAAATATGAAAATTAATATATATTGGTGAGATTTGTTTTTTCATAATATTAGAGAAAATATTTTTGTATTAGTCATGATAAATATAAATAATAGTATATAAATATAATAAATATATGTCACTATAAATATGGATATAGTGATAATTTGATTAAAAAAATAAAATCGCTCTCAATTTAGCAATGTTAGTTTTTGCAATAGCGTCACCCAAATTAAATCTATAAAGTGGCGTAGCACGAGGTCATAATTAATTAATTACAGTTACATTTTCCAAATAAAGGGAACAAGTTTAAACAATCCATGAGAGCGACCTTAATTTATCCAAATCAACTAAACCTAAATAAATATTTTCACAAAAAATTAGACGACTTGATATAAATTTAATTTACTTTTTCTTAAAAAGCGGGCCTTTTGGGCCCAGTGAAATAAATAAATGTCCCAAAACAAACTCAATTTTCAACCCATTATTTATATTTTTTCCATTTATTTATTTTTGGATCACCCAGAAATCCAGAACTCGCATCTACCTCTTACGTGTCACCTCACCTTCCAGTCGAATAGCCACGTGGTCCTATATCCCACCCTCTCCTCTCCATTCCTTCCAAATGGAGAATCAAAATTACCGCTTTCATTAACTTTATCACGGACATGTCCAGTTATTATTAATGGAGATGATGATAAAGTGTCTGCCTACCTTTCAGTTTCACAAATATTAAAGAGAGAGAAGAGCGGCACTCTCTCACTCCCTCTCTCTCTCTCTCTCTCTCTCTCTGTGGAGTCATCTTCTCTTGCTCCGGTGGCAGTTGGCACCTCCATTGCTAAGCAGAGATCAGAGCCAGGCCAAGGTGGGCGTGACGTACAGTCGGCGTTCCACAATGGGCCCGTACGGTTCTGATTCGACAACCGGTTCATCTTCCTCGGAGATCCAAGGATATCCACTCCGGCAACCTGATTTCTGCCATGCGGCTCCTATACTTCCTCCCGATTCATCCAACTTCGACCCTTCCGACGTGAGCTACTGGGTCGATTCAATGCTGAACGAGTTGAGTTTCGGACCGGTACCATCCGTGCAGAGTTTATCGGTACAGGACACGACGTCGTGGACGGACCAGATCTGTCCGCCTTTCAACCAGTCGAATCAGTGTACTACTACGCCGCAGCTAATCATGGCTCAGCAAAGGAAAGAAGAAGAGGATACCGGCATCAGGTTGGTACATCTCCTCATGAGCTGTGCTGACGCAATCCAGCGTAGCAACAATGGATTGGCTGGGAATCTTCTAGACGAAATGCGTCTTCTCCTCTCGCAAGTCAACACCTTATCAGGTATAGGCAAAGTCGCCGGTTACTTCGCAGATGCTTTATTCCGTCGGTTATATGCAACAGAAACGCCATTATCGACCACTGAGTATGAAGTACTGTACCAGCATTTCTACGAGGCTTGTCCTTACCTCAAGTTCGCCCATTTCACAGCCAATCAGGCGATCTTAGAAGCATTCGAAGGTCAAGATCGTGTCCACGTCATCGATTTCAGCCTAATGCAAGGACTTCAATGGCCGGCTTTAATCCAGGCATTGGCGTTGAGACCAGGAGGACCTCCATTCTTGAGGATAACGGGTATCGGACCTCCATCTCCTGACGGGCGTGATTCGCTTCGCGAAGTCGGGTACAGACTCGCGGAGCTCGCCCGTTCCGTTCGAGTCCGGTTCGCATTCCGCGGCGTCGCAGCCAACCGGCTAGACGACGTGAAGCCATGGATGCTCCAAGTGGTAAAAGGAGAAGCCATCGCCGTCAATTCTGTTCTACAATTACACAGACTGTTAAACGATCCGGGTACGGGTACCGGATCCTCCGCTCCGATAGACTCGGTTCTCGAATGGGTATCGGGTCTCAAACCCAAAATCATGACTGTAGTCGAACAAGAAGCGGACCACAACAAACCCGCATTTCTCGACCGGTTCACCGAAGCCTTGTTCTACTACTCGACAATGTTCGACTCGCTGGAAGGCAGCACACTGACGAACGGGGCCCACCAACAGAGACAGATGTCGCTCGCAGAAGTATACCTCCAAAGAGAAATCTGCAATATTGTATGCACCGAAGGAGAGAACCGGGTTGAACGGCACGAACCGTTGAACCAGTGGAAAACCCGGTTGAACCGGGTCGGGTTGAGCCCGGTCCAGCTCGGATCCAATGCGTATAGACAAGCCAGCATGTTGTTGACTCTTTTCTCTGGCGAAGGGTACTGCGTGGAAGAGATTCATGGATGCTTGACACTTGGCTGGCATAATCGACCTCTCATCTCTGCCTCTGCTTGGATGGCCCCACTTGTCAGTGATACTACTACTGATAATAATAATGTTAGTGTTAGTGTTAGTGTTAGTGTTAGTGGTAATAATAATGCAAATAATGAAAATAATGACGATGAAAATAATAACGAGAGTGGGAGTGGAAGCGGCGAATGGTATTGTTGATGTAAATTGAAAGAGTATCTTTAAAAAAAAAAAAAGACAATATTACATTTATTAGTTGTTTATTAGTTTGTTAGCTATATTAAATGTTATTTTTTAAGAGTTCGTTAGTGTTAAGTGAGATTAGGGAGGCACGGATTGAGAGGAGGATGCTTCTAGGAAAGTGTGGGTGAATGAACTGGAGGGATTTACGGGCGTCGGATGAAGATCGGAGGGTGGGGATTGGAGATTGGGTGGGGGGAAAGGATGCATGGTGATCACGTGGCGATGGAAGGGGACGGGTGGCGGAGGACTCACGTGCGGGGTTGGGAAGGGACCAGAGGGTATCACGTGCGTCCCGTTACAGGGTTGATATTGCTGTTTAAACAGCTTTATTTTTGTGTGCTGATTCTTTGTGAGCTTCTCGTGTGGTATATTGTGTTGCCCCTAGCATTGCCTGATAATGAACTCCTAAAAAATATAGTAACCATACACAATATATATAAAAATTATAATATATATATATAGGAAAAATAGTCCGATTTTTTTTATTTCCTCAAAAATACTCATAACTTTTATGGATTTTAGCAAAAATTTGCTAATTGTTTAATAAAGATGACCATTTACTGAATGATTTACTGAATGATTTTAGCATTGCCTGTAATATTATTGATATCTATATATTATTTATAAAACCATTTTTGTAGTACGTAGTATGATTTTGAATAAATGATTAAAAATAAAATTTATTTAAATAACAATTTACTGAATGAATTGAAAATGATGATCAAAATTATATATATTTTTGAACAATAATGTTATATATTTTACAACAACATATAATTTTATATATACGAGACAAATATCTATATATCATCATTCTTTAAATTGAGGGAATTTAAATTAAAATTACGGGGCCAAAATGGTCTTCTTTGTAAAACATAACAAAATGATATGTTTTTTTTGCTAAAATTCAGAAAAAATAGGAGGGGACAAAGAAATAGAGGAGTTTTTTTTTTTTGGGAATAAAATAAATATGATTTTCTTTGGGCATCTATGGAAAAAAATAGATATATAAAAAAGTACATTAAATATATGAAAATATATTATTCAGATAATCATTCAGGTATGCATAATGAATATATTTAAAAAATACATGTATATATTTGAAATTGAACAGTAGTGGGCGGGAAGTAGCTTTCCTGATTGGACCTACATTCACTGGCTTGTGGGCCACAACAAGCATGGTACGTTAAAAAAGGGCTCTTTCGTGTCTCCAAATTTTATCTCAAGTTTTTTATGGCCCCAACATACTTGTCAAGAACTTAGAATATTCGATTTGATTTCAAACAAATTGAATTTCGAGATGAATAATTATATTGAGATCGTAGTTTGCCAGCTATATATGCTTGTCAGTGCTCATGAGTTTCATTTTTTTTAGAGCAAGGACCATAAATTTCAGGTCCAATTCGAGTTGTGTTGGTTACAAGGTTTTGGTTGATTTAATGGACCACATTCCCAAATCAAGTGTCTAATTCAATGATCCTAATAATATCAATATTCCCTCTCTTCATTTAATGATATATCACCTGGTTAGTTAGCAAGTTTATGTCATATATAATTCAAGCTCATTTCGTGATTTCATCACATCACAAAAATATTTGACTAATCACAAGATATTAACATATGAAATGATTAATTTATAATGATATGTATGATTTGTATTGTCGATGTATTGATTTATCGATAAATCGGACGTGTTAACGACTCGAAATTACGATAATTAAGGAGTGGACAACAAAAAATATGAAGTAGGAAATGAAATGACATGATACTTGAGAGGATTAATAACAAACAAGTTATAGACCAAATAAATGCCAACAAAAACTCTTCACAAATTGGGAAATTTTGTTGGTGCAAGTAATAACTCATTTGCTAATCTAGGTTAATTTGTGGGTCCCTCTCTTTTAATCAATAGTGACATTACGAAATCAAATGCATTTAAGACATCTTAAAATTCTCTTTCAATTTCAACCATGTCAATCTCAAAAGATATATGACATGACACCTACATTACACAAAATAAAATTAAATTGCAAAAATTATTCGATTAAACTAAACCCCGGTAATTTTTCAATTCCGAATTTACCCATTTCCTCTCTCTCTCTACCAACCTCATCCCATTTACCCAATTCGGCATACAAATTCGAAACGTTGACACAAACCCCTTCATCATTACTCTCTAAATTCGAAATATTTTGTGCAAGTTTCCTTCCTAGACTCGGTCTACGGTGGACCCGACACGCAGAAATCAAATTCCCCCAAATCACATGATTCGGTTTAATCGGCATTTTATCAACGAAATCAATTGCTTGGTCTATTAGCCCGGCTCGAGCAAATAAATCCACCATCAATCCATAATGTTGTAAATCCAAACTTATATTATTAAAATTAGATATTAAATTAAATATTCTAATTCCTTCTTTAATAAAACCACCATGAACACAAGCACTTAGAACGACTTTAAAAGTTATTTTATCAGGTTTAACAAACCCAAATTTCTCCAATTGATTGAAAAGGTCAACGGCCTCTCTGACTCGACCATGATTCGCGAGTCCACCAATCATAGCATTAAACACAAGAGTATTTTTGTAATTTGCTGAATTAAAAACCTCTAAAGCGGTTTCGATGGAACCGGTTTTGGAGTACATATCCACTAATGCGGTTTCTAAAAACTCGTCCTTTTCGATTTTTTTCTCGAGTATGTAATTATGAATCTCTTTTCCTCTCTCAAAAGACCCAATTTGCGAACACGCGGTGAGGAGACTAACGAGAGTGATTTGATTCGGCACCACGTCAGCATTTTTCATTTGTTCGAAAAGATTTAATGCTTCTAAATATTGACCGTTGTTTATGAATCCGCATATGATTGCGGTCCACGAGACCACGTCCTTTTTTGTAATTTTACCAAAAATCGAAAAAGCCGTTTCGACATCGCCACATTTCGAGTACATGTGGATTAGTGAGTTTGTGAGAAATGTATCGAGGGTAATTTCGTGACTATTTATGTAATTATGGATGAATTTTCCTTGATTTATATCGCTTAATTGGGCACAAGAGGATAATGCGATTGAAAGAGTTATTTCGTCGGGAATTGGGGTTGAAGAAGATGAAATCATATTTTTTAAATAATTTAAAGCTTCTTTGTGTTGACCGTTTTGCACTAAACCGCCAATTAGGGCATTCCATGAAATTGTATTTTTTATAAGCATTTTTGAAAATGTTTCGAAAGCTTTTGACATGGATCCGCACCGTGAATACATGGTTATCAAGGAATTCGACACGTCTAAATCCGATTCGAATTTGAATTTTGAAATTTGAGAATGAACCCATTCGCCTTTTTCTAAATCTTTGCAAGCAGAAAGAAGGTTTATGAATGTTACCTTGTTCGGGTTAGAACCTTGTTTTAGCATTTCATCGAATAGGTGGTGAACGTCATTCCATTTGTTTAGTTGTGCGTAAGTATACATCATTGAAGTCCATGTAACTATATCTCTTTCGGATATTTCATCGAACACGTATCTTGCATCTTCGGTTCTCCCACAATTTCCATATAAATTGATGAAACCAGACATTACAAACATATCTGAATCGAACCCGAGTTTAGTTACCGCGCCATGGACGGTTTGACCAGTTTGTAAAGCCGTAATTTGTGCACAAGCTCTGGTTACAACAGATAAAGTGTAACTATCAGGATAAAGTCCTCTCGAAATCATCAGTTTATACAGTAATAATCCATCATGGGGAGAATTGGAGTTAGTATAACCTCTGATCATGGCATTCCACGTAAAAACATTCGGTTCAAGCATTTGATCGAACATCTTATGTGCATAAGCCATGTATTGTTGTGAACAGTGCGAACAAAGTTGAGAGATGACTCGACCCACTAAGAACGAGTCCGATATGAAATGGGTTCGGATCAATTGCGCGTGAATCTGCACCAATTGGGTTTTCGTTGAACAAGTATCTAGAAGAGAGGTGAATTTCTGGAGCTTCGGGTTCGTTATCCATTGTTTGGTTTGATTTGGGAGGAAGGATTTGGGTTGGAAGTATAAATATCGCATGGATAGTGCTCGACGAAATGACTCTTTCTTGAAGGAGCGATATGAATCTATGATTTACATTCTAGCAGTAACACATGGAGGGAACATTTGGGCCTGGCCTAATTATAATTTCAAACTAGTTTGTTTAATTATTAGGCTTTTTTTGGGTCTAAATTTGACAAGAATTACTCAAATTTATGATTTATGATTCAATTTTCTTTTATTCCTCGATACATTAAAGAAATAACTCTTAATTTCATAATTTATACACATTACACACAACAGTAACAACAATTATTGTTGCGACATACAAATACACAATCTTCAATTTCATTTACCATATATGCCACAAATAAAATATATATATATACAAATGCTCCTCCCCTCAGATAAAATTAACTATCTTCAATTATATCATCATCATCCTTAACACTTCTTCTCCCAATTAAACCACACAAATCCACCTCTCTAAGCCTCAAAACCAAATGCAAAATGATTCCACACCCAAAACCCAAAGCCGCGCTCGAACCGGTCATCGAAACCGCAGCGCAAACCAACATGACGAAAGATTCTTCCTTACTATTCATATCTCTCGAAGCCATGGCCAACTCGATCCCCGAAAATAATAAAAGTACCCCCAAAAGACCAATTGGAAAATCACTAAGAATCGTAACAAACGAATTACCGAAAAGCAAACCTAATGTTAATTTTCCAATTGCGAGTAATATTACAGAAGCGCCACTACGTCCCCCGAAACGATATTGCCCTGCCAAACCGCCCGCACCGTGACAGACCGGCATTGCACCGAACCAACAACCGATTAAATTCATCAACCCCACACTAACCGACACCGAAGTGGGCGATAATTCGGCACGATCTGGAAATAAGTCGGACGAAAGCTTGCAAACCGCTATGACCGAGTTTAAAACCGAGAGAGGAATTTGAGGGATCGCAGCCTCGAAAAATCCAGTTTTCCAATCGTCCCAACTTATCGATATAATGCTAATTTTGGAAGGACCGAATTTTAAATTTTGGAAAATGGAAGGGTCGCGTACGAAACATAATACAAGACCGAGGACGAATATTATCAGAGCAGAAGGGAGTCGGATGGGGCGACGTGGCGAGTTCTCATTGGTTTCTCGCTCTTCGCCTGAACCGGTAGCGATAACGAGGAATAATAATGCGGAAAGAGCGAGAATTATCCCGTCTAAACCGAGCCACGATCGAGGGTCTGACATGGAAGAAGAAGTCGAAGTCGTGAAGTCTTGATTGTAGCGGATATATTTTATCGCCGAAAAAGCAAACGCGAGACCTTGCGAGAGTTGGATACCGCGCACAACCTGTTAAGTCAAAAAAGAAATCACCATAATTATGTACTGAGTAGAGAGATTTGAACTACTTTTATACCGGTAAAGGGAGGAGGCGGTAGAGAGTATGCATGAGGCCGGTGATGCCGAGGAGGAAGAGGATGCCAGCTGTACAAATACCTGCCGCCATTATTTGCGCGACGGAGAGGTGCGGCGAGGAAGAGAGCGCCACCGCTGCGATAGATTTCATCGGCTGAACCGGCATGGGGATTCCGAACATGAGGCCGGTGATTGCGTTGTAGAATGCGGTGAAAATCAGAGTCGTGCCTGGTTTGGAAGACATGGATTTAAACTTTAAAGGATAAAATCTGAAATCTGAAAGTAAATTGATGAAGCAGTACCCAAGTCGATTTTGTTGACGAGAGAGAGGGCGAGAACAATTGGTATGTAAGTGCCGAGATCACCAACGGCGCCACCCAGCTCCGCCCAGATACCGTTTTTGATACGGAGGTTGGCGGATAGAGAAGGAACGGAGAAACTCCATGGAAATCGGCGATTGGGTTGGTTGGTCTCGTCGGAGAGGAGCGGTAAGTCAGCCATGGCAATCTCTGTTTTCTGTTGAATTGAGGAAGTGGCTTATATTGAAGAGAAGATAGAGGCGTCTTGACTTTTGAAGAGCTCACTGGCCAATTTGGATTTACGAGGAAAATTTGAAGTGTGTGTGATACACTGATGTAATAATATGAAGTAAGTCGAATAATGAAGATAAAGAAGTGTGTTTTAATGGTTGGTTACACGGATGATTTGAGAGAGAAAGTCATTGTTGATGGTTGATTGCAAAGATTTGGTGCATTTAGTTGTTGATTGGGCAGCATGTTGTGTACATTGGTTGCGTATTGTATTCATTCTCTTTCAAGTTTCAAGTACTCATAGAGAGAGATGACAATTTGCAACACATGTGGCTTCTTTTCAGAGATCCATTTTATATTGGGAAAATATAACCCCTTTTATATTTTATAGGTAGATTTACATATTTACCGTTTGTTAAATTTCAAATTACATATTTATCTTTCTTAAAATTAAAATATCATATTTACCCATTCATAAATCTAAAATATCATATTTGCCCAAATATTAAAAATCATCTAATTTTTCCGTTAAACTTAACGGTCAACATTTAATATTACTATTTTATCCTTCTAAAAATCCAAAATATTATATTTACCCCTTTAAAAATAAAAATATCATATTTACTCTCTCGATAATAAAAGTAACATACGTACCCTTACTCACTCGACAAGAAAAAATCACGCCCTACAATTTAATAATATTTTTAGTTATGGTTATATTTTTGCAATGAAGTTTTATTTTTAACATTTTTGTTTTTGTCATTTGAGATTGGTAGAATGATTATCTATGAGATTACATCGTTATATTCTTTGGATAAATATGATATTTTTATTAAAAAAATATAAATATCATAATTTGGATTTTTGAAGGGTAAATATGTAAATGGTAAAATAGTTGACCATTAATTTTAACGGAAAAATTGGATGATTTTCAATTTTTGGAGAAATATGATATTTTAGATTTATGAAAGGGTAAATATTATATTTTAATTTTAAGAAGGATAAATATGTAATTTTAAGTTTAAGAGAGGGTAAATATGTAAATCCCCCTATTTTATATTAAATTTTCAAGGGATAACAAATCATTTATTTATCACAAATATTCCTATCTTGAATGGGTTTATACCATTTTTAGGCCCAAGTTATTTAAATCTGGTATTTTGTAGGCTTGCTCCTACTCTGGGCTTCTCAACAATTTAGAAAGGGAATCTAAAAGTTCAAATAAAACTCAAACTAGCTCGGCTTCGTGGCGGATTTATTAAATGACCAGAGGGAACAACTGCATTTCCTAAATTTTTTAACAATAGTATATATATGTGATTATGTAAGTATATTTATGATAGAATTGCAAAATTATATATTATCGCCCTCCAAAAAATTTTAAAATTTTTTCACAACAACCCCCCTAGATTACTCCCCCATTGATTTGGGCAAGATCCGCCACTGCTCGGCTCGTAAAGACGTTAAAAATAAAAGGTAAACTTAAATTTCAGTTCGGCCGAACACTAGTTCGATTGATAAAATAATTTCAATGAATTTGGAAAATTCGACTCGGTTCGATGGGAAAGAATGTTAACAAAAACTAAACAATAATTTAAATGAATTTGAAAAATTCGACTCGGCTGGAGGGATCCAATTCATACACAATGAAGTTCAAAAAGAAATACTTGCAAAATTAAAAAATAAAAATAAAAATTTCTTTAAAAAAAGGCAAGATATTGCTATAGGCGATTAGTGCAATTTGTATTCAAAAGCCCATTTAGAATGATCTTGGACATCGAACTACTCCGGTTTTGATTTTGAATTTAAGAACTATGTCAAAATCCCATTTAGAATTGGTTCGATGTTTAATCGGGATTGAACTGATCCATCTCGAACTAGTCTAGATTATTTGAACTCGCCTTTATGTTGATGTTAAAGAAGCTAACAATTTATAATTTAATTGAGCACAAATAAATTTGAAACCACCAGATCCGATCCTAAGTTTTCGGTGATTTTAGATTAATTGTAAGATGGAATTTTTGAAATATAAAACGATATTTTTTTTCGAATCAAAATGAGTTTCACAAAAATTATATTGTACTACAATAAATAATTATAACATTTAAATCGAAGTTCTCGCATTTTTATGAACAATGACATTTGTTAAATTCGCATAATTGAAACAAAATAAATATTTGTATTAAAACAAAACTATACGAGAAGAAAAATAAATCTTGAATTAAGAAGCAAAAGGTGAGTTGTGAGATTAATTAGGCAAAATCAATTTTCTCTTTCGATTTCCTTCTCAAATTTCAATTGAACAAACCAATTTTCTTTTCAAGCGTTCTCTCGACCAGTTGTGTTTTGTCGTTGACTCACTGTTTCAATTGAATAAATCCTTTTTTTTTTGTTGATTTTTAACAAATGTTTGTTACTGATATTAAGATATTATTTCAAAATAGGAAAACAGTTCATATAAATTAAAATATTTCGACATATATAATCATAATACATTTGTTGTAAAAAAAAATAGTTATTTTCTTGTTTTTTAAACAAATCTAAATTTCTTGCATTTTTTATAAAATATTTACATACTTTAGAAATCTCATATGAGTTCGCATAATTTTAAATGATATGTTTTAATGTTAGTATCACATTGTACCAATGAACATATACAAATTTAGATATTTTAAATAGAGATATTGGCCCAATGATTCAGATTTGGTACATTTACTATTTTGAGTTTTACTATTTATATTTATAATACACTAGTTTTCAGCCCTTATCTATAGGAGTTTAATTTAATTAATTATTTAAAATTTCATTTGACATTAGTTTTATTTTTATTAATAACTATATCATATTTTCTATTATCGAATCTCTTTTTTTTGAAAAAAAATGAAAAAGGCTCATGTGTCCCCATCTATTGCATTTTCATTAATAAATATACAATTACTATAAAATTTAGAATCCCAACATTGGAATTCTAAATCTTAAAAAATTACCTCGTGCTAATTACTCACAACAACATACACAACCACCCAAACCAAAAGAAAAAAAAATACCAAGTACAAGAATAATCTAGAATTGAAATCCTTTATAAAATTAAGGAAGTGAAATCCTGGATTAAAAAGAAGGCATTGAATTCTCGGATTATTGAAGCAAAGAATCCTTTTATCCACAATTTTTTCTCTCTCCTTCTCAAACCGTTCATTTCCGTGAAATCCGTCGCTGATTTAAGCACGATGTTCACCGTCTTGAGCTTCACCATCTTCATTTCAGTAACTTCATTACACGGTTACATCCTATAGAGTTTCTCTGTTTGCATAAAACACAAGCTCTGTTTGCTACTGGCACAAATGAAGTAAGCTCCTTCCTCCTCTTTAATGGTATAATTGCTAGTAATTATCATTTATTATCTTTGCAAACACCTATTATACTCATTAGCTTGTTGAACTTATCTGAGGATAAATTTATACCCTTTGATTTGAAAATTTGTAAAATACGATCTTCTTTGGATTCAGATTGACTAACCAAATTGGCTTGCAATGCATATAATGGTCTATTAATTGAATCGAGACCAGATTGTTTAGCTTTGAACCTAATGCTTCTTCTATTCCCTTCTAATATTATTCGTTTTTGCTTTTGCTGCCTAGTTTTAGACCCATTTTTCGTGATTTTACAGCAATTGGGGTATGTGAAATGTAATTTGTTTGTGGAGAATTTGTTGGCTGAAGAAGGCATAATTGCAAGTCGATCTAGAAATTTTATTAAAATAAGTATTAGATTTGTCGTTACCTAAATTTGTTTTGTAAATGTATCCTCTTTTTGTTATTGCACTTTTTTATGACTAATTTTAATTAGTATAATTCTATACTTTTCCCTGGCTCCTGGTTGAGTCACGTCACCAGGGGCCTTTTTGTAAAAAAAAAAAATTTAATTTACATTTTGGTCCTTTTTAATTTATATTTTGGTCATTTTTTCGAAAAATTACATTTTGGTCCTTTTTTTATTTACATTTTGGTCCTCCAAGTTTAAAAAAATACATTTTGGTCCAGGGGCCTCTTTGTAAGAAATTTTTTAATTTACATATTGGTCCTTTTTTTATTACATTTTGGTCCTTTTTAGTTGAAAAAACTATATTTTGGTACTTTTTATTTTTGTTTTGGTCCTTTCAAGTTTAAAATATTACATTTTGGTACTTCATATTTATATCTTGATCCTCTTTTATTTACACATTTTAATTCGAAAAAAAAAATTAATTCACATTTTGGTCCTTTTTAATTTACATTTTGGTCCTTTTCAATTTGAAAAATTACATTTCGGTCCTTCTCAGTTTGAAAATTCCACAACACCACACAAATCGAATCACTGGCCAATACAACGCTGCCGAAAAATAAATACAGAAAAAACACAAATCATAAAAAAAAACAAATCAACGTGCCCCGCGCAATTGCGCGGGGTTATAGCTAGTTCATTAGGACTATTTATGTACATGTCCGTTCCTCAAATTAATCCACTAAATTACATATATATTATAGGATAATTATACTATTCCCCTGAAATTCCTCCCCGCCTCGTGATTGAATCAGCATACATCATCAGGGGCATGGTATTGATTGATGTGCCCAATTTTACACCCAAGTCCCCATTGAATTGATGAAGTTTTGAATTAACAGTATATTATAATGTAATTAACAGTCCAATCAAAACATTCCGATTAAATGGGGAATAATAACAATTAATAATAACATCACTTGGGTGTAAAATTAACAATTATATATGTCATAATTAACAAAATTAATTGTTCTGAAGTTTTTTTGGATTAACATAATTAACAGTGAATAATTGACCGAAAATTGAAATTCCAAATAAATCCTTTCCAATTAACAGTTAATAAAATCATTTCAACTAACAAAATAAATTAACAACATAATTAAATTAACCAAATTAATAAAATTATGTTATAACCAATATTTAATTAATAAAATTAATTCAATTAACAAAATTGATTCAATTAACAAATCCAGCACAACTAAATTGACAGATCCAGCACAACTAAATTAATACAAGAATTAACTTAATTAATTAACACACAAATATTGCGTACAAAAATGGAGAATATATGCCCTCTTACAATCAACTCGACTCGCATATTAACAACTAATTAATACAAGCATTAACTAAATTAATCCAATATTGTGTAAAAAAATACATTTACAAATTAACAACAACTAATACGGAGATTAATTAACAATTATAATCAATACTATGAATTAACAATTAATCTCGCTCACAATCAACTCGACTCTCCATTCCAGAAAACAGAAACTCCGTACCGAGCGTCGTCAATCGAAGCATCCTCGTCGTCTTCAATCGAAGCTCCACAAAGTCCCAGCAAATCGTCGTCTTCAATCGAAGCTCCTTATAAACCCCAGCAAATCGTCGCCTCCAATTAACCGTCGTCTTCGAGCCGAAATTCGCCGTCAATCCAGCATCCTCTGCCAATTCCATCATGCACCGCATCCATTGTCCATCCAATTCAGCCGATTAATCATATTTCCTGCATTAGTAATCAATAAAAAATTAAATAACTTCATTCTTAATTACCAATTAATTCAATTAATCCAATTGACCTCGAAGAGCGTTCCATTGCCGCCAGCTCTATTGTTGCAATCTCATTATCAATCCAAGCATACCAATCCTCAATCGAAGCCAATCGAAATAATCGAAGCATGGTCTGGCACCAGTAATCGAATCGTACCAGTTCCACGTTAGTTAATGGTACAAATCTGGTACAAATCCCCAATCGAAGCTCCATTAATCCAATTTCTCTGAGTTCGGCAAATCTGGTACCAGTAATCGAAGCTCCATTATTGCAACCTCCATTAACCCCACCGATACATGAATCTCAACGCTGGCACCTCTCTGAATCCCCCTAGCTCCCTACAAAATCGCAAAAAAACTAGAAATGAAAAGCAAATTCAGTGACGAACGGATCTAAACAAAAACCACAAGATCTGAAGAAGATGAGTACCTGCAGCCATTTGGTCGTCCAAGAAGGATCGAACAAGAGGTGATATGAGGAATACTGCCTCTAGTCACTAGTGAGGTTGCTGAGTAGATCTATGTGCCTTCATTGTTCGATACGGAGAAGAAGGAAGGAAGAAAGCTTACGTCGAAGGAGAAGGAGAGTGTGCTGCAGTGCATGCAAACCATCGCTCCCTTAATCCACCATCGCCTCCCATTAATCGTCGTCTTCGAGCCGAAATTCACCGTCAATCGCCATTAATCGTCGTCTCCAATTATCCAAGCGTCGTCGCCACCAATTAACCGAAGCTAGGGTTTCACCTCCATGAATCTTCTGGTGTGCAAACGAACGAGAGAGGAAGCAAGAAGAGAGCAAGCACGCTAGGGCTCGCGAACTACAGAGGAAGCACGAAGAGGCTCGCGAACGATAAAATCGCCATTAATCGCCATTAATGGAGAAGAGAGAGAGAGAAGCTTTCTCGACACTGTTCGCGAGAGAGAAATGACGGGAAGAGAGAGAAGTCACGGGTCTGTTATATGTATCCCCCAAAATTCTCCTTTCCATTAACAGTCAATGCAGAGAGATTTATTTTTTGGGGACGGTTAGCAGCCCCTTGGATTGATAGCCCACGTCGTGCTAATTCAATCACGAGTTGCGGAGGGTATTATGGTGGCACCATATATGCTCTCTATATTATATATGATAATTAACAATACAATTTATACATAGAGATAATATTAATTTATTTATTATTTTTGTTCATTTTTATTTTCAAATTAACAAATAAATGAAAATAGTATTAATTAATTCATGGATTTGAAATTAGTACACAGAGATTGAATTAATTTATTATTTAATAATTTACGATAATTAAAAAGATTTTAATTAAAGAACAGTAAAATTATATGACTCGATAGATTTTGTATTGATTCAATATTTTTCTATTTTTTCACAAGTAACATACCAAAAAAAGTAAATACTGAAATTATAACGATATAGCCTTCAAAAATTGAATTATAAACGAAATTAAAATTAGGGATATAAAAAGAAATTATGCAAAAACTAAACTTCAAATAATATTACAATCTTAATAATTCAGATACCTTAAATATAAATCTCAACATACATGATAATTCTACAGTTCTCCTCCATTCCTAATAAGTAATAACCCTAATGCATAATTATAATTATAATCGTAATTCATTTTTGGAAATTGGCAAGTTGGAAACCAATCAATTGTCTCTCTCAATTAATATGAGTATTTTTTTGTTAATTATTTTCTTCCTCATTTGCAAGCATATTATTCCCAAACTGTTATCTGTTAATTGCAATGTGATCTGTTAATTGCAAGCATATTCTCAATTAAATACATTTTGACAAAATTTATTTCTAGATTTTGGAAAGGTAAATATGGTTTTGTTGATAAAATGCTCCTACAAGTATTCTTGAAAAGTATAGTTAATTAATATAATTGTTTTTCTGTTTTTTTTTTTATGTTTAAGCAATTAACTAAAAATTGTTGACAAAATGCTCCTACAAGTATTATCAAATCGTCATCAAAATATCATATATCATATTTATCTAAATTTGAAATCATTAAAAAAGCTAACAATTATCTAAAAAAAATATCATATTTACCCTTCCAGAATATGGGAATATGCTATTTTTCCTTTGTAAATATCTAAAAATATCATATTTACCCTTTTAAAAACATGAAATATCACATGTACCCTTCAAAAAATACAAAATATGATATTTACCCTTCCATAATATGGAAATATGATATTTACCCTTTTATAAATCTAGAAATATCACATTTACCCTTTTAAAAAAACCTGATATATCATATTTATCCTTGTAAAAATGTAAAATATCATATTTTAATTAGTATATTTTTACAGGTTTTGCTGGCCATACATTGTGCCACGTCACTCAACACATCTGGACCGTTCGATCATGATTAATGAATATCGGACGGTCACAATTGATCTGAACTCGGATTACATAGACCATTAAATGCTACTATGTCACAGTCCATGTGAACCAAGTGTGTCCATCCTTTTCACGGGCTCACCCACTAACCCCACTGCTCTCTCTCTCTCTTTCTTCACATTTTCACGACAAGAAAAAAAAATCGGCAGAACCGAGAGCAAACCCTAGGGGTGCGAAAATGGAGGCGAAATGTTCAAAATGGGGGCGGAACGGTTGCCACGACGGCCAAGCACGACGATCATCGCTGCGGGAAAGACATGTCACGCTTCTCTGCTTCTTTATCTCGAGCAGATCCAACCCTAAATCCCTTATTCGCATGAATCTGGATTCTAGAGTAAGATCTTTCCAGTTTTTTGCTTATTTGTCTTCATTTTTGGAAACTGTTCGATATGTCGCATCGATTTACTGATTGAGACAGACAGTGAACAACTAAGTCGTAAATTAGAATTTTTATGGATTCTTTCATTGTTGATTTTAGTTAAATTATCTCTGAAATCTGGGATAATTTGTATTTAAGTGATTGTTTTTGTTCTCTCAACTGTTTCGGTCAAATTCTCTTTTCGTAATTTCGCATATCTGTTTTTTGCAGTTCTTCAAATGCGAGGGTAATTCGACGAACAATTATTTTCATTTCTGTCTCACATTTCGTATCGTCCTACAATGAAATTTTACTTTTCAACATTGCAGATCAAAATGAATGAAGAAATCATATTAAAAGAACAAGCATTGAGGCTGATGGAAACAGAGCGTGAGACTGCACACGCAAAAATGAAGAGGAAGAAGAAGCTCCAATTTGCCATCAACAAGCATGTACTATACAACGAGCGACACAACGACCATGTCGAGATTGTCAATTGTGGAATTGTACGCCTAAAGAAGAAGGAAGACTTTATTTTGTTCATGAACAAGAGCTTTTGAGTATCAATTTGTGTACGATTTATCAATATGTCTTGCTCTATATACCAATAAAGATGAATACCTTGTGATATTTAACAGTACAACCATCATCAAAAAGACAAGTAAAAAATACACCACTCAATACCCAACAACCATTTCTCGCAACAAAGGTCATCAATAGTCTCAATACCCAACAATCGTTCTTCACAAAACATGTAATGTTACAATCCTAAACAAAGTTCTATTTTCATAATAGCAAAACAACCCGCGCAATTGCGCGGGTATAGCGCTAGTTTACATCAATTTGAAATCAGAAATTTTCAAGAAGGCCAATAATTAAATAAAAAAAACCATTAAGCTCAAAAGTACTATAAATTTTTGTGTTTTTATAAGAAAAGTTTGAACCTCAAAACTAGATTTGGAGTTTCGAGGGTTCGGAATTTCATCTTCTTTCACTACAACACTGCATCAAGAAGCACATAATCAATTGATTGTTTAATTCCTAAATCACAATGGAAGACAAGAGGAAAGGAATTTGCACAAAGGTCCCTGCATTATTAAGAAATATAGCATACACCATTATATTATCTTAAGAGAGTTGTGTGTAAGCACAAATTAAGAGCAGATAGATATGTTTGTCGAACTTACCCAATAAGACAACAAATTGCTGTAACACCAGATTTGAAGAGCATTCTCTAATCTCTCACAAACCTCTCGCAATTTTCCCTGCATTACTAAGGTTCTAAGAAGTATACCAAGATGATCAAGTGAAGAAAATATACTCAGTTATCTGAATCAATTATATTTTTCAATTTCCTCTCATTTCTCAGAAAAAAAAAACTACTATATGCATTTTAAAATCGAAATTACAAACTAAAATTTAACTGTTTCCCTAGTTTCTCAATAAGAATTATTAGTTTAATATCATCGACTTGATTATCAACTTTGGACATGTTATCGAATTTGATGGAGACGACGACGCACAAGGACGAATCGAATTTGATGGAGGGAGCGAGATCGATGGCATCTTTTTTCCAAACAAGGGTATCGTGGAAAGGTGGAGCGGGACTTACACCACTGTGGATCACTGATTGGGGAAGGGGACTAATGAAATACAGATTGGCCGAGTTATTCACGTTCGCAAAAGACGAGACGATGACCATAACGCAAATGGTCCAAAACCCGAGGGATATGACCTGGCTCAAAGAAGGGATTTCGAGTAAAGGAGAGGATCAACGAAGGTGGCTGGTGCAGAACTTACCGCAAATTGATGAATCACAACGAGATATCTTCGAATGGAAAGACGAGAAGAAGGGCTCTTTCTCGACGAAATTGGCGTACGACACTTTGATAATGGGAGGACTGATTGAATGTGGTTGGACACGCTTATGGAAATTGAAAGTTCCGAGTAAATTAAAAACCTTCGCATGGAAGTGGATAAGACGAATAATCCTGACTCAAGAATTTCTAAGGAAAAGGGGATGGCAATTACCCTCGAGATGTCCTTTATGCGAGAAAGCAAGCGAAGATATCAAGCACTTAATCGAACATTGTGACTTCACAAAGAATGCTTGGGAGTTTTGGATCCAGATGGGACAAAAGGATGAGAGGAGCACGTATGGCGAAATATATGAGGGATACAAGGGAACGGGAATCGCGCTTTTTCTGATTTTTGAAGTATGGAAAGAGAGATGTGGAAGACTCTTCAGAGGTACGTCGCGAGATGAACGTCTCGTGGCCAGACAAGCGGATTCGAATTTACTGGATTGGCCAAATAGTCGAGTGAGCCATGAAAATGGCTGAGAATGAGCGGACGTAACAAATGTCGGATACAATCTGGACAAGGGAAATAGGATGGAACACTCATTTCTAATTAATTAATAGTATTTTACTGAGGTCAAAAAAAATTTGGTCTAGTATTATACATTACTGTACAAATAACTATGTAAATTATTTTATTTAAATGGAAAATCCGGGTACGGGGGAAACCCATCTCGGAACAAGCTTCAAAAAAAAAAAAAAACTTTGGACGTGTTATCTATTACAAAGTTCTTACTTAATAAATAAGAAAATGAACCCAATCGACATGAAGATTAAGAAATGACTTGAGGCTTGGTAGATTTACTATTTTAAGCTTTACTATTTATATACATATCTTCTTCTTCTTCTTCTTCGTCTTCTTCTTCTTCTTCTTCTTTCGTTGAGTTACACATTTGCTCTTCTTTAGCTCTAGTAGATTATTTTCCCGATTCATGGATGGCCAAATGCGCTGATCGACAAGTATAACAAGATGATCAAGTGAGAAATAGGTATATTTCTTGAGTGAACAAGTACCAAGTATATCTTTCAATTTCCTCCCATTTCTCAGCAAAAAAATCTATTATGCATTTTTAAATCGAAATCATGAACTAAAATTTAACTATTTCCCAAGTTTCTCAATATGAAATGTTTTTTTTTTGAAATGATTATGAACTGTGGACGTGTTATATATTATACAAGAAATAGGTATATTTCTTGAGTGAACAAGTACCAAATATTTCTCAATATGCATTTTTAAGAAATAGGTATATTTCTTGAGTGAACAAGTACCAAGTATATCTTTCAATTTCCTCCCATTTCTCAGCAAAAAAAATCTATTATGCATTTTTAAATCGAAATCATGAACTAAAATTTAACTATTTCCCAAGTTTCTCAATATGAAATGTTTTTTTTTTGAAATGATTATGAACTGTGGACGTGTTATATATTATACAAGAAATAGGTATATTTCTTGAGTGAACAAGTACCAAATATTTCTCAATATGCATTTTTAAGAAATAGGTATATTTCTTGAGTGAACAAGTACCAAGTATATCTTTCAATTTCCTCCCATTTCTCAGCAAAAAAAATCTATTATGCATTTTTAAATCGAAATCATGAACTAAAATTTAACTATTTCCCAAGTTTCTCAATATGAATTACTTTTTTCTTGAAATGATTATGAACTGTGGACGTGTTATATATTATACAAGTTCATGCTTAACAAATGAGAAAGGAACACAATTGGCATGAAGGTTAAGCACAACTGACATGAACCTATATCATACATAAGGTTGTCATGTTCTATCAAATATTCAAATCTAATCAAACCATGATAATTGCCACTGGTTTCAACAAAACATCATTTAGACGAGTAAAAACTTAACGCGTCATTTACTAGAATAAGTTGAAACAATCATGAAATGTATAAATCGTCATACTTAGACGAGTTCTGAAATAGAATGACCTCAATATATTGTGTTTTGGATATGTATTAAGATTGCGAGCTAATGTGTATGGGATACACATGTGTATCTCAAAATACGTATAAGAGTTATTCGTTTGTACATTGGATGTACATAATGTATGTGTGTGTGTATAGATAGATATATACACCTCTCTCTCTCTCTCTCTCTCTCTCTCTCTCTCTCTCTATATATATATATATATATATATATATATATATATATATATATATATATATATATATATATATATATATATATATATCAGTGTTTTAAATAGCGGCGCTGTAGCGTCGCTATAGCGGGTTTTGGGAGGCAAACGCTGCATCGCTTCGGAATATAGCACTGTAGCGTTTTGTTCCGCTGGACCGCTATAGCGTTGAAGCGTTCAATTGTAGCGTCCGTAGCGGCGCTATAGCGTGATGATGATGATGATTATTATTATTGTTGTTGTTGTTATTAAATAATAATACTATTATCATTACACAATAATAATAATTGTTATTAAATAATAGTAATAATATTAATACTAATTATTATTATAATTATTATTGTTATTATTATTATTGGTACTAAATAATAATAACAATAATAATAATAATTAATATTATTAGTATAAAATAATAATTATTGTTATTTAATAATAATAATAATAATAATGACAACGATACAAATAATAATAATAATAATAATAATAAAAATAATAATAATAATAGTAATAATAATAAGCATACTTATTATTATTATTATTATTATTATTATTATTATTATTATAGGAAAAATAAGATAATAACAACATCAACAACAACTATTAATAGCCTTATTATAATTACAATAATTACAATAATAAAAAGAAAAACAAAAGTAATAATAATAATAATAATAATAATATATTTTTCTTAGAGATGAATTTTAATTTATGTTAGTTTGCGAGGTTGATATAAATATGCATTCAACATAATTTTATTTATAATATTGGACCGCTAATTTATATTTATATTTGTATTGTAGTATTATAAAAATAATAATTTCGATCAAAAATCCGCTGTGATGGTGAAGCGGCGCTATATCGCCCGCTAACGCTAAACGCTAAATTAAACGTCAAAACGCTGCATGCCGCTGCACGCTATTTAAAACATTGATATATATATATATATATATATATATATATATATATATATATATATATATATATATATATATATATATATATATATATATACACACGGGCCGGATCTATGGACAAGAAATTTGACAAAAAATTGAACACAAATCTCTATCAATGGTTAGAAATATTTTGGATGGAAAAGTAGTGAGAGGTTATGTTAATCACAATTTTTTTTATCATGATTTAATCAATGATTGAAAATGTATTATTCACTTTTTGTCCAATAATTTATATATGTGGGTGTGTGTTGTGGTCTCACGGTTAGAAACGCAACAGAGATTACATAAAAATTGTCCGCGAGAGTTGACCACAAAGATCCGTGCAAACAAAATTAAACATTGAAGGAAAAATCTGTATTTATTATCTCCGAACTACGCTTGATTCGGTGACGACAAAACTCACGGCGACTCGGTGGTTGATCAGGTCTAGTTCCGAATTTGAAATCTCTACTCGTATTCACCGTGATATAAAATAAAGCTCCGAAAGAAAATTTACTACAATAAATTATTTTCAACAAATTACCAATTTAGTGGTAATGCATATCATGACACTTAATATGTAACTTGTAAATTCGAAGTTGTAAGTGAATCATGACAATTTTTCTTTATACAATTTCAATAATGCCTGAGTTTTTCTATATTTCTCCCAACTTAATTTTATTTTGAAAGTTCATTTCAAAGATCAAAGTATTTTACTAAATCTTGACAAAAATGCATTCGCAAAAAAAGACAATCTAGTCCCTTGCAAAACTACCAACCCCAAAAGACCAACTAATCCCCCTTCACTTCAAATCCAACGGAGATCAAACTAGAGAATCTCCCACACGTTTACCTCAGCCATAAATATCTATATTCACCCGGACCCATTCGTCCTACGTAGCGCCCCATCTCCCCACGCCATTGGTGATTCCACTCACCAAGCAAGTAAAATTCCAACTACGAGACGAATATAATTTGCATGTCTCAATCTACCACCGTGATGAGACCAACGACCTCTCTTTATATAATCTCCCTCTCTCAACTCTCTCTCCTTTATTCTCTCTCTCTCTCTCTCTCTCTCTCTCTCTCTCTCTCTCTCTCTCTCTTCAATAAACATGGCCTTGTTGATCAAATGTTGTTTAAAGCCTTCTCCACCAACGTAAGCCGAATTGTGTTCTAATAAAACATAAATTTATAATGATGTAACTAACAGTGAATTTTGAAGCAGGTTGACGTCGAAGGATCAAAATGAGCTGAGAAGAAAATTCATCGGGACAATGGCGTGCGTCGTAATTTCATCCGCAGTCGGTACAATCGTTAATCAGGAATTCGCTTCGGCAGGAGAATTGATCATCATCGGACCAACGGAGACGTCCCGTGCGAAACTCGTGCGGTGGAGCGATAAAAGAATGTGTCCTCCTTGGCAAGAGAATTCGCTCGAGAGTATCGTGCCGGAGAACCTGCCGAGGCCGTTCGCTTCTAGAAGACCCAATCGAGTCGTGACGCAGGGGAGCGAAACCGCGGAGATCGGTAGCGGCGTATCGATTCGGTTCGACAAGAGGTGTTTCTCTCTGTAAAAAGATATAGGGGTCCCTATTTGGACCTAATTTGTAAAATGTAATTAATTAGGTTTTGGGGAGTTAATAATACCCAATTTAGTATAGGTTTGATATGTTATTTTTTGTTAATAAAATTTCAGATTATTGATTTTTATTATTGAGAAATGAAAGGGATGTTGTAGTAGAGCAGTACAGCATACATCACAAAGATAAATTTTGCAGTACAATCTAAACAAGAAGAAATATCAAAAAAAGATAATAAAAGAGTATGATAATAATGTAAAATAATTAAATAAATAAATTTGACAAGAAGGTCGATATGTCCGAGTGGTTAAGGAGACAGACTCGAAATCTGTTGGGCTTTGCCTGCGCAGGTTCGAATCCTGCTGTCGACGTAATGTTTTTTTTTTCTCAAAAATAGAAATAATAATTGAGTGATTATTCAATGGAAATTTTAAAATCAGCACATAAGAATGTTGCTTCATATATATAGGTTTAGTATTCAATGGAAATCAGTGATTTTTCGATAATGAAATTTTAATTGTGGTTAAATCAATTGTTTGATTTCAAATTACAAGTTGTTAATTGCCCAATTTCTTATTGAGTTGATAATAATTAATATTAATAATATTATAATTGTTCAGAATTTTCCTATGTACGTGCATTTGTTATTAAACAAAATGGTGCCTTTTAATAGATGGATTAATGAGTATTGGTTAATTTTTTTGCATTGAAAAGTTCGTTTATGTAATTTCTTGTATTAAACAAAAATCATATTTATGGTATTTCGCGAGTTGAATCTTATTTGCAATAATTTTGCAAGTTTAATTTTCCTTTTTGAGAATAAATGGAGAAGCCTCGGTGGTGCTCCATCCACCGATACAAGTTTAATTTTAATTAAATTAATTTTTTTTTATTATAGTTAGTTAATATTTTTACTAATATAAATATTGAAATTTTAAGATATTATCTGATGTAGATATTTAATAAATCAAATAACTCAAATTAATTGTCAAAAGCCCAAATCAATCATGTCTTCTTCACTGTTATTATTTATGTCCAAAACATAATAATTTTTAGAAATCACACGGGCCGAGCCTCCATGTATTAGTCTCCAGCTATATTATATGTATATATTAATTTCAGACTATATATTTTATTATTTTATTGACATGAGTTATATAAATCACAATTCATCGATCCTAAATTTTATTTCAAAATCTTCAAATCCAAGTGTGATTATTGCTAAGATTTTAATTTGCTAGTTGTTAAAACAAAATATAGTAAAACGGTATATTCGGATATTGATAAAGAATAAAATACGTAAATCATTATATATATTAGAATATTTATAATACATACAAAATCTATATACAATAAAATATAATAGTAAAATTGAAACCGTTTACCCGGATCGCGTGAACGCTGTCCTTAGGCATTATTCCGTCCGTTCGTGCAGACTGTTGGAAATGCCCCAAGATAATCCGGGGTTGTCGTTCTTTAGGGCACGTCCACGAGAACAACGGATGATAGCCTTCTTCAACACCCAACTCGAAATAGTTTATTGTAATTATAAAATAGTATATTGAGATTGTGGAGGAATGTTAAAAGAACATATAAATATTCTGTGTATCTTTTCTTCT
This sequence comes from Luzula sylvatica, assembly GCA_946800325.1. NCBI lineage: Eukaryota > Viridiplantae > Streptophyta > Magnoliopsida > Poales > Juncaceae > Luzula > Luzula sylvatica. The sequence continues at coordinate 22,304,279 of OX326961.1, forward strand.
CTTGTGTGTATAGTGTCTACTCATTTATCTTTTTGTGTCTCTATTTGTATCTACTTATTTCGGTATCTGCGTAAGCTTAGGACATATATATAGAACCTACTATTTAATAGAGGCATTTAATCATTTGACGGTTTTGTCTAATATTCATCTAATTAAGATACAATAAGGACATGGTATATGTACGTTACTAACATTAATGTGGACCAGGTGAATAAACAAATAACAGTCCTAATAATTATTATTGATAATTTGAGTTTTTAATATTTTCTTCAACACTAGTTTCATAAGAACGAAACAAAATTTGAAAATTTCCGAGTTTTCAAACAAATATCGGATGAATATATATAACTATTCGATTTAATATCGAACCGAACTATTAGATTTAGTAACGAACTGAAGTAAAACACGAACACATATCCGAAACCAATGATGTTTCGAACATTATTTTGGTTCATTTGAGTCGTTAATATCCTAATTCGAACAATTTTTGTAAGTACAACCTTCGCTTTCATCAAATTGACAGAAATATTGTCGATGTTACAATTTCTTTTTCAGAAAAGGCGTGTTCGCCAAGTATTTTTTTTATCTCAAAAGTAAAACACTAAATTTGTTCAAGCTTTTTTCTTCGCAATAAAGCCGTATTTCGCCCCGTTGTAGAACGAAATGCATAATTCGTATTTTTACCGACTAATTTCACTTTTTACCGTATGTTTTAACATACAAAATCGTCGAAATTTACGAAAATACTTCGATTTCGTCCATTCACCAGACGAAAACGTTATTCTTACCAATATAACCAAACGAATGCTACTCTACAAATTTCTTAAGAAATAATGTAATAATAACACATAAAAAAGATTCTAATTTGAAAATTCATGATACTTTTATGAATGGATATAGACAGCTTGTCACAAACTTGGATTCTACCCAATGAAATCGCCAGGCTGAGATTACATGAATCCTAATTCATCCTACCTGGTAACACCAATGGACGTCTCCAGTTTTTACATCGAACAGGAGCAAAACTCAATCACTGGAGAGAATCAGCCGAACCTTCCAGTCTCTGTTTAACTATCCTCTACAATGTATTATCCAGCAACATTTCAACAATTTTCTCTATATACTAATACAGAATATAATTCTAAATGGTACAATTAGTAGAATTGCAGAGGATAGAAACAAATGATCTACATAGGCGGGACTAAAGTGCAAAAATGTGAGGCTCCTTTCGTCTCCGAGAAGTTCTTGCGTTCTCTCAAATCTCTCGTGTAAAGTCACTATTGCTGCTCATTTGACATTTCCTTAGCTTCACTACACTCACTGATCGAAGAACGATCGTCTTTTCTTCTTGCCCAAATTCAGATTTTATCCATGGCTTCTTCGTCAATGGCTTCAATCTCGAGGTTCCTTCACAAAGAGTGTAACTTTCTTTCCGGACATGGGCTTAAACGGACTTCTTCTGTAGCTCCTGCTAATTTCATGCGTCAATCTCAGCTTGGTATGTAGGTTCTTTTGATTTTCAGTACTTGGTTTTATTTGAATTTCTTTGCATGTTTAAATTGGTATTGGTTCTGAATGATTAATAGAGATTGGGAGTCCAATTTGGAAGAATTGTGAAAGCAAAGATGAAAATTTTGCTATTTCCTTGTCGCGAGCTTCACCATTAGTGCCCATTTTAAGGTTCGTTGATTTCATTTAATAAATTTAATTCAATCTGTTCAACCAATTTTATCATTTGAAATCGAAACATAAAGAGCTCTATTTAGAGTTGAAATCTAAATACTACTTTTGTTTAAATCAATACTAATTTATTTTCAGAAAACGCGAAGCTTCGTGCAAAGCCGAAGCAAACATTTCTTCAGGAAACGTACCGACCGAAATGAGCCAATACGAAAAAATAGTCGAATTACTCACCACTCTTTTCCCCGTTTGGGTACTTCATAAAAAAATCACACACATAAAATTATTCTATTTTTCAATTTCTAATTTTCCATTACGATTTCTCCCAGGTAATTCTCGGCACGGTCATTGGGATTTTCAAGCCATCTATGGTAAAATTAAATATTATTTCACAAAATTAGGGTTTATCTTAATTCTATAACTAAAATTAGGGTTTTTCAGGTCACGTGGTTGGAGACGGATTTGTTTACGGTGGGATTAGGGTTTCTGATGCTTTCGATGGGTTTGACTCTGACTTTCGATGATTTCAGACGTTGCATGCGAAATCCTTGGACCGTAACTATATTTCATTTCATTTTATTAATAATAATATTCTCGTTACAATTTTAATTTTAATTTTTTCGTCAGGTCGGCGTTGGTTTTCTCGCCCAATACGTCATCAAACCCTTACTCGGCTTCGCCATCGCGATGGTACTTTCATAATTATTTTTATATATTTATCATTAAAAACTTAAAATTAAAATTAAAAACTCAATTTAAATTACAGACATTGAAATTATCGGCTCCTTTAGCCACAGGGTTGATTCTCGTGTCGTGTTGTCCCGGCGGACAGGCGTCCAACGTGGCGACGTATATTTCAAAAGGAAACGTCGCTCTTTCCGTCCTCATGACCACGTACGATTTATTTTAATTTTGTTGTAATTTTATTTAATTTTTATTTGATTTTTATTTTTATTTTTTATGATTTTGTAGGTGTTCTACAATCGGTGCGATTATAATGACGCCTTTGTTGACTCAATTTTTCGCCGGTCAACTCGTTCCTGTCGATGCAGCGGTGAGTATATATTATGCAAAATGGTCCCTCGAAAATTTTAAATTAATTTTTTAAATGCAGGGATTGGCGCTGAGTACTTTTCAAGTCGTTCTACTTCCTACAATTATTGGAGGTTTCTTTTCTTATGCCATCCAATTTATTTCATCAATTATTAAAATACATTAAATAATAAGTAATGTAATGAATATTTTGCAGTATTGGCGCATGAATATTTCCCAAAGTTTACAGAGAAGATTATATCGATAACGCCACTGATTGGCGTGCTTCTCACTACCCTTCTCTGTGCTAGCCCAGTAAGCAAATAATAATAATAATAATAATAATAATAATAATAATAATTTGTTGATTTTGATGTGAAGATTGGGCAAGTGGCGGACGTGTTGAAAAGTCAAGGGGCGCAATTGATAATGCCGGTGGCACTTTTGCACGTTGCCGCTTTTGCCCTCGGCTATTTCTTGTCTAAACTCTCAAACTTCGGCGAATCCACCTCCCGTACCATCTCCATTGAATGCGGCATGCAGGTACAGCTTAATTTTACAAAATATAGTTACGTTATTATAATGTTTTAAGATTTTTGAGAGGGTAAATTTGGTGTTTTTAATCTTGGAAGGTTAAATATGATATTTTTATTTTTAAAAGGGTAACTAAGCGAATCCTTTCTAATAATCATAAAAAAGCAAAAGAAAATGTTTTAAGGTTTAGGGTTTTGGTAGTGTTAAATGTGTAGTCTAGACTCGTCTAGTTATATCATGGTAATTTGAATAATATCGTTCTTTTCAAGAAATCAGGGTCTTTTATGAAATATGAATATGAGAAAATAGAGGGGGGATTCGGAGAGATATTCCAATAGTATATCTAGTTTAAAAACTACTAATTTGATTAATGCGAATAATATTTGTCGATTGTAGAGTTCGGCATTAGGGTTTTTGTTGGCGCAAAAACATTTCACAAATCCACTTGTCGCGGTTCCTTCGGCTGTCAGCGTTGTTGCTATGGCGGTACGTTTTATTTTTCTTATTTTTTTTACCTTATTATTTTCATTCATTATTATATTATTAATATCATTATATCATTGACTGTGTAAATATTTTTTTAATTTGGTAGCTTGGAGGGAGTGCTTTGGCGGTGTTTTGGCGAAACCAACCTATCCCAGCCGATGACAAGGACGATTTCAAAGAGTAAATAAATGGTTTGGTTTATCATTTCAATCAATTCTTTTTGTCAGCAATGTATTGTCTATTTATCAGAACTTAATATTATTATTATTATTATTATTATAGTAATTAGAAGAGGATTTGGTAGTGTATTGGTTGTTAGTAGTATTTTTATTTTTATTTGGGGCTAGTGAGCATTATGTTTTTGCAATAAATTTCTGTGTTGAGAACTAAATGTTGTGTTAGACTGTTAGGTACTTTTTGAAGAACTGTATCTTAATTCGAAAATTTGAATTTTAGAAATTTCAGATTATTAATTCATGTTGTAGTTTGGTTTTCTATTTTGCGAGCTTAGAATTAATATTTTACTACAGAAATTATTTGAAATTTGTTAAGCAGATTCTCCTCTTTCCTAATAATAATAATAAGGGAAATTTTCAAAAAACCCCCTATCTTTTTTGGATATTTAAAAAAACTCCCTATCTTTTTGGAAACTCCAAAAACCCCCCTCTACCAAACTTTTATTTTCAAATACCCCCCTATGGGGTTAAAATTAACTATGGATGGTGTTAAATATTTTTTTATGACCAAAATACCCTTCTTTTTACATATTTAGTAATTAAAATAATGTTTTTGTTATTTGTATTAATTTTAAAAAAGTCCTAATTTTTTTTTGGCTTATAATAATTTTTAAAAAATAATTATCATATATATATATATATATATATATATATATATATATATATATATATATATATATATATATATATATATAATTTTAATATTTCATATATTATATATATATATATATATATATATATATATATATATATAATTTTAATATTTCATATATTATATATATTTGACTTTCATATTTTTTTACTAAAAAATAACATAAAATAATAATAAGATGAACAATAATATTAAAAGAACACCTTGCAAATATTTAAAATTTTAAATATCATGGATCTATTAAAAACATACATAAAAAAACGAAAATAAAAATAAAATAGATGTTTAAAGAAATATTTTTCTATCAATATATTTTCAAGGTGTTTATTTTATTATTATCTGATGTTAGTTTTTCATGAATAATAAATGAAATATTAAATTTATACAAACACAACATTTAATAATTTTATTTTTGTGAAATCATTATATGTTAAAAATTATTTATGAATTTTCTTAAAACTAATAAAATTAATGAAAAAATAACAAAAATATACATATGAAAATAGAAGGGTATTTTGGTCAAAAATTTTTTTTAACACCATCCATGGTTAGATTTAACCCCTATAGGGGGGTATTTGAAAATAAAACTTTGGTACAGGGTTTTTTTTGGAGTTTCCAAAAAGATAGGGGTTTTTTTAGAATATCCAAAAAAAATAGGGGTTTTTTTGAAAATTACCCTAATAATAATAATAATAATTCAATCTCCCTAATAATAATAATAATAATAATAATAATAATTCAATCTCCCTTTAAAGAAAGAATGATTTTGAGTTTGAAAGAATGATTTTGAGTTTTCACAATATGTGCCACATCACATCTTTGACTTTCTATCACGTTATACTTTTTACTTTGTATTCAACATGTATTCAACATGTATTTGATTAATAAAACATTATACCAATATGTTAACTTTTTTCCTTCATACTTTTCACTTTGTATTCAACATGTATTCAATATGTATTTGATTAATAAAGTATTATATCAATATGTTAATTTTTTTCCTTCATACTTTTCACTTTGTATTAAACATGTATTTGATTAATAAAGTATTATATCAATATGTTAACTTTTTTCTTCATACTTTTCACTTTATATTCAACATGTATTTGATTAATAAAGTATTATACCAATATGTTAACTTTTTTCTTTCACTTGGTATTCAACATGCATTTGTAAAATATTTCTACCAATATGCTATTTAATAATTTTTATATTCGTTTGATGATATTCATTAATTTATTTTATGATATTATATCAAACCAATATGTTATTTAATAATTTTCATATCCGTTTGATAATATTTATTAATTTATTTTATGATAATATATCAAAAAAATTCTTTCCAACCTCATTATATTACTTCGTCTTTTTTTTATGTGACATGTTTTTTTTTTTATCTATATGTCAACATGTACTTTGTTATCTACATTTACTTATGTCATTTTGTCTATATTTTATTTCTATTATAGACAAAAAAAAATTATTTGTCATGTTTTCCTTCCAACCTCACTAAATACTTCATCTTTTTTGTGTAATATCTTCATTTTTTGTTTTATTTGTATCTACACGTAGTAATGTCTTTTTGACTATGTTTTTTTTTTATTATCGACAAAACAAACAATAAACAAGAAAAATATATGTATAAAAATATATTGCAAACATTCGCAATGAAGCTCGATTTTTCAGATGGTTTGGATCGAATCTTTTACTACGTAATTTTGCACCAAATTCGCAATAAAACCTAAGAAAGTTTTCTATTCGATTCATAGCAGTCTTTTTACTTTTTGAGGAGTTCAAATAACGTGTTTTGAGATCATTCGTATCGTATCTTTTACTACATATTTTTTCACCAAATTTACAAACACTAAGAAAGTTTGTTTTTCAATTCATACAATTCTTTTAACGCTATGAGGAGTCCAAATAACTCCTGCCAAATACATTTTTGGCGGGATTTACTAATCCTACTAATTTCGTTTTTTACGGGATTTACTAATACGGCCAATTGTGTTTTTGGCAGGATTTACAAATCCGGCCAATTGTGTTTTTGGCAGGATTTACTAATCATGTCAATTGTATTTTGGGCGGGATTTACTAATCCTGCCAATTGTATTTTTGGCGGGATTTACTAATCCTGGCAATTCCATTTTTGGCGGGATTTACTAATCCTGTCGATTGTATTTTTGGCGGGATTTACTAATCCTACCAATTGTATTTTTGGCAGGATTGACTAGTGCTGCCAATTGTATTATTTGCGGGATTTACAAATCCGGCCAATTGTGTTTTTGGCAGGATTTATTGATCCTGTCAATTGTATTTTGGGCGGTATTTACTAATCCTGCCAATTGTATTTTTGGCTGGATTTACTAATCCTGGCAATTTCATTTTTGGCAGGATTTCCTAATCGGTCGATTTTATTTTTGGCGGGATTTACTAATCCTGCTAGTTGTATTTTTGGCGGGATTTACAAATCCTGTCAATTGTATTTTTGGCGTTATTTACTAATCATGCCAATTGTGTTTTGGCGGGATTTACTAATCCTGCCAATTGTGTTTTTGGCAGGTACTAATCCTGTCAATTGTATTTTTGGCAGGATTTACTAATCCTGCCAATTGTATTTGTGGTGGGATTTACTAATCCTGCCAATTGTGTTTTTTGGCGGGATTTACTAATCCTGTCAGTTGTGTTTTTTTGGCAGGATTTACTAATCCTGCCAAATACATTTTTGGTGGGATTTACAAATCCTACCAATTTCGTTTTTGGCGAGATTTACTAATCCTACCAATTGTATTTTTGGCGGGATTTACAAGTCCTGTCAATTGTATTTTTGGCGGGTTTTACAAACCCAATCAATTGTATTTTTGGCGGGATTTTCTAATCTTGTCAATTGTATTTTTGGCGGGATTTACTAATCCTGCCCATTGATATGATATGATATTATATTATGTGATATGCATGATATGATATGATATGATACAAGACAAGACATGACAAGACATGATATGACAGGACAGTACAGGACAAGACAGGACAAGACGGGACCGGACAAGACTGGACTGGACTGGACATGACATGACAGGACATGACAACACAGGACATGACGGGACAGGTGATAACTCATAAAAAAGGTCGTTTAAATGTTCTAAATCAATCTTACGAGTTACTCAAAAAATTATTTTTAAAAATTATTTTTAACAACTAAACGGGGCGGGTAAAATTACCCGTTTAGTTCACGGGTCGGATATGGATATTACCCGATTAAGATGGGTAAGGGTATGGATGAGCCTATACCCGACCCGAACCCGACCCATTGACATCCCTATCTGTAATCAAAATAAGATAATAAAATTATCAACTTTGAAGTTTCAAAGATTTTATCCGCGTCATTTGATTTAATGATATTCATAAGAATAATTAAGTCATTTTGGTATTATTTATTTATTGATATTCTTTAGAATTTAATATTATTTATTTAAGAATGATGATACGCATCCCCGTTACAATCAACCTAGATGTTTTATGTGTTGGAATGTCATTAAATATTAGTAGTAAACCATTATTTTTTTGTTTGGATTATCTTATATAAGATGGGAGAAAATTAAATATTTATTATTTCACGGATCATTAATGCATTTAGTATTTTTATTGGATTTGTAAAACACAATCCATAATTAATTAAATCAAAATTTACAAATTTAAAAAACAAGTTGTTATACTCTATTAATTGACATTTTTACATATGTTAAATGGGTGTATACGATCCATTTACATTGTTTCACATGTGTTAAATTCATCATTTCACACATCATCAATGTATTATTTTAAATAACATTGTTTAACATCATCCATATTCAATTATCTCAAACTTTTTAAATATGTAAAATAGATCATTTGGGTTGAATTAATCCATTGTTTAACATGTTAAATGGATGGACACATAATTTACAAAAAATAAATGAACAAATAATGAATGCTAATTAATTTGTATGTGATAAATATTTTTATGATGCTATGTTTACCACGTGATAAAAACTAATGTATACAAACAAATAAATTTAATAATTTATTGTTTACCATATATTAAATTTAATTTAACATTAAATATTATTAATTAAATTCTTGTCAACGCATCAAGTATCGCAGAGGACGTGAACAAATATAATTTTTCTAAATGAATTGAGAATATGTATTTCAATAAATAACACTGAAATTTTACCAAGATCAAACATTTTGGTATTATTAATGAGTTGACGTGTTATTACTTAAATTTAGTGCATTCAAAATAAACAAAAATAACATGTTTATTAATTGCTAAGTTTATTTCATACTCATTAGTCACTGTTATTAATTATTGTTATTTAATTAACTTACCTACCCATTTACACGTAACATAATTAATACTGCATTTTTCTTATTCAATAACAACTGAAACAAAAAAAAATAAATAACAATTAGCTGAAAATGAATGGCTCGGGTTAAACTCATTTTCCCGAATGCACTAAATTTTGAGATTAGGGCGTTTGAAATGAACGGAAATTTTTGTGGTACAAAATTTGTTTTTCTTTTCTTTATATTCATAACTTTTGTCATTGAATCTATCTCCACATCAATCGTCATCTCACGTTCTCCTTAATTTCAGGTTCCTTTTGGATATCAATTTTTTTTTTTCTATTTTTTCGGAAATAATGTTTTATGTTTGTTATTGTTATCTTTTCTATTATCATGATTTTTTTTTTTTTTAATTAAGAATAGCGAAGCGCTATTTCTTAGGTTTTATTATATATGTATATATAAAAGGGATAAGGAAAAAAGAAAAGTAAAAATAGAGAGGACTCAAATAGCTATGTTTTCCTAGCACTAATCATAATAAAATGGGATTTCATCTCGGAAATAATACTTTTAGTTTTTTGCAATCAAAATGTATAGAGTTACTTTTTGTCATAAAACTATACAGAGTTTTTTTTTGCAATCAAATTATATAGGGTTTATTATATTTTAATCGAACTACTAGTCAAATCAAAATTAAGTGAAAAATGTACACACAAAACCCATTTGAAATATTAATTTATACACCTCAAGATATTAAATATGAAATTTACCAAGACCCAAGTAATGCAAATTATTTTCAATCAACTATTTGTTAGGTATGCTTGTTGCTTTTAATTTACATAATTATATTCGGGTTTTTTGGTTATCCAAATTTTTCAGAATCCATGGACGTCTCGATCGACATAGAACAGCCTGATCTCATCCTTGACGTAAAATCAGCCCCATCTTTACAAAAAAGATTGACCGATCATATAAAAATCACATGGACAAGAGTACTGCCATTGCTAAGTAATTCATATCTTACTATTTTCCAAAAATATCACTTCATTTATTAAAAAAAAATTATTTTTCTTTATTTTTCTCAATTCTAGAATACCTCGCGGTGAAATTTGAGCGTTTGTTAGACGAGCCTATAAAGGAAGATTCCAAAAATGCGGCAGCTCGTGGAGAGTGTGCCAAACCATATATACCAGTACTCGCGGATTATATTATTGGCGTATGTGTAATTCTCGTCACATGTACTACATATTGTATTTTGTTAGCGACGGAGGCGGACTTGTTCTTCACGTTTTACGGCTTTGCAGTTTCGATGACCATAAACTTATTTATAACATTGGCGAGATGGATTCACCTGCTAACAAACGAAAAGATAAAGAGAATATTGAAGAGACAGTTTCACTTCGAAGTCTCGATTGTGGTGGCCATGCTTGTAGTGACTCTGTTATATCATCTATATGTCATTGGCTTTTTCGAGAATAATTCTACTATGTTCTCTCATTTTCTCACCGTATCATCTAGATCATCAACTAACAATTAATTGGTTATTGTTTAACATGGTTATTAATAAAATAACATTTAATTGAAATTTATTAAGTATTGTCATTTTATTAATTAACTGTTGATAATTGTCATTTTATTAATTATTGGGATGATTAATTATTAATGGATGATATAGAGGACGTTGTGGGGATATGAATGGGCACGGTAAAGTAATTGCTTCTTCTTTGATAAATGGTGGTCTGCTTTTTGGTTTGTCATATATTGAGTATGAAAAAGAAAAGCTTGAGCTCGCAACAATGGTGAAAATTAGTTTGGAGGATAAGTTTAAACAAAAGAAAGAGTGGGAATGAGAAAATGAATAGCGTGAGAAATTTTTTAACTACGATGATGATTGCCTAAAGACTTGTTGAAAAAAATAAGATGACGACTTTGAATATTTTAATTTTTGTATATAAATATACAATAATAACAACAACTATTTTAAAATAAAATTATAAAAAGTCCGAAAAATAAGGACCATTATTTTTGTACTTTTCAGAAAGCAATGTACCTGTTTAAATTATTTTTACATTCTTTCCACACAATATTCTTTAATAATAATAATCTTCGCACACAACATTATTTAAATAATACAAAGAAATCCACATCCGAAAAATATTATTTTTGCATTTAACCATCATTCCAGAAAAAAATACATTTTCTTTCATTAATAATCAAAATAATAAAAGAACATAACCAAATAATAATGTTGCAATTAAATATTAAACAACGAAAACAATATAAGCGCATGCATGCATGTTAAATAAGTAACATTAGAATCATTGTGAAATTATGCATGTTATTAACTTGAAAGTAAAAATAAAACCTTACGACCTAGAAATCTTAGTCACATATGCACAAGTACAAATCTCGAAAAATTATGAAGATTTAGAGAAATATATTGAAGATATGAATACATCAAGAAATGGAACAATGTGAATCAATATGAAACAATATAAGATTTATAAGATTAAAATGAAATAGATGTGAAGAATTAGAGAAATAAAGATGTAGAAAAATATACGAAGATATGGAGCATTGAACATCATATGAAGACTTGAAGATATTGAAAATTTTCACGTTTTCGAAATTACCGTAGGTAGAATCCAAATGAATCCTTATCTAGGTAAAAAAATTCAATTTACAATTCTAAATCATTTCTGAGTTATTTCTAAAATTGGTACACAAATTGATACACAAACGGGTTCACATATTGATCTTCAATTTTGTCGACCGATCCATTCTCATTCGTCGACATATTGATCTTCAATTTCTCAAATTATACAAAGTGCATAGGAGTCATTATGTGAATATGATATCTTTTATGAGAGAAAGCCCAAGAATTCTTTTTCTGAAGCTCGATTCTTTAGACACAACAAAGTTCAGGAATTGAAGAAATCGCAGTGAAGCTTGGGCAGCGGAATCAGAAATTGAAGAACTCTTAATATTGAACTCACAACAAAAAATAATTTCATAGAAAAGAAGCTTTATTTATTAAAATTGAGCCTAATTCTGAATCTGAAATAATTGCATAGAAACAAAAAAAAGTTAATAAAATCTCTTGGTAATTTGCAACAGGTTCAAGAAACAAGAAGAGAGGAAGAGAGGAAGAGAGGTAACGGAGCTAGCTAGAGATTTTGACGAATTTTTCAAGAGAGAGGGAATATATTGTTCCAGAAATTATTTAAAGTTTGATAAGTAAATTCTCTTCTTCCATTTTTTTTATTTTTTGAAATTTTAAAATCAATAACTTTTGGAAAGGACAGCATTAATTTTGGTCAACTTTCAAAACTAGCGTTTTTGCCAAAGAGGCCGGCGAAAGATTCTCGATCGAAATAGAACAGCCTCTCGTCCTTGATGGAAAATCAGCCCCATTTTTACAAAAAAAATTGACTGATCCTATAAAAAAGAGTACTACCACGGCTAAGTAATTCATATCTTACTATTTTCTAAAAGTATCACTTCATTTAATAAGAAAAAAATTATTTTTCCCTTTTTTTTCTCAATTCTAGAATACCTCGCGGTGAAATTTGAGCGTTCGTCAGACAAGCCTATAAAAACAAATGCTAGAAGTGCGACAGTTCGTGGAGAATGCGCCCAACCATATAAACTAGTACTCACGGATTATATTGTTGGCATATGTATGCTTCTCGTCACATCTATTACGTACTATATTGTGGTAGCGATGGGGGCAGACATGTTTTTCGCGCTATACGGATATGCAGTTTCGATAGCCACGGACTTCTTTATAGCAACGGCAGATTCACCTGATAACAGATGAAAAGGTGAAGAGAATGATGAAGAGACAGTTTCGGATCGAAGTCTCGATTGTGGTGGCCAAGTTTGTAGGGACTCTGTTTTATCATCTATATGTCATTGATTTTTTCGAGAGTAATTCTACCATGTCCTCTTGTTTCGTCATCACATCCTCTATATCACCAATTAACTCTATATCACCAATTAACAATTAATTGGTAATTGTTCAACATGGTCATTAATAAAATGATATTCAATTAATAGTTAATTAAAATTGATTAAATATTGTTAGTGCATATTTAGTTTAATTATATATTAATCAAATATTAATAATTTTTATTTTGTTAATTATTTGAATGATTATTATTAATTGGTGATATAGAGGATGTTGCGGGAAAATGAGAGGCACGATGAAGTAAATTGCTTCGTTCTTTGATAAATGGTGGTCTGATTTTTCGTTTTAACATATGTTGAGTATGAAAAAAAAAAAAGAAGCTTGAGCTCGCAACAATGGTGAAAATTAGTTTCGAGGATAAGTTTAAACAAAAAAAAAAGTAGTGGGAATGAGAAAATGAATAGCGGGGAACATTTTTTTAACTAAGATGATGATTGCCTAAGGCTTGTTGAAAAAAATCAGAGGACGACTTTGAATATTTTAAATTTTTTATATAAATATACAATAATAGAAACAACTATCTTAAAATAACATTATGAAAAGTCCGAAAAATAAGGACAACTATTTTTGTACTTTTCAAAAAACAATGTACATGTTTAAATTCATTTTACATTCTTGGCACACAACAATTTTTAATAATAATAATAATCTTCGCACGCAACATCCTTTAAATAATACAAAGAAATCCACATCCGGAAAATATTAATTTTGCATTTAACCATTATTCCAGAAAAAATATATTTTCTTTCATTAATAATCAAAATAATAAACGAACCTAACCAAATAATAGTGTTGCAATTAGATAATAAATAACGAAAACCCAAAAACTTACGAAATTATGCATGTTTTTTTTTTTTTTGAATGATATCCGACAAACGATCGCTTTCGTTATTGATACCTAATTTTTTTGATATCAACGGAGATTGAACCCACAACCTCTCACAACATATTATGATTTTTTTTGTTTCACACTCAACCAACTAGTTTATGGACTCATTGGCAAAAGAATATGCGTGTTATTAACTTGAAAGTAAAAATAAAGCCTTACGACTAGGAAATCTTAATCATGTCGGTTTGTTTAATGCTTTCAAAACAATACCGAGCTATTAACAATTTGTTTGAGGATATGTTACACGGGTATTCACATTTCATACGAGTATTCGACACAATTCACCAAATTGTGGTTTCACCCAAGCATTAGAAAGTAACCCTTCTAAATACTCGTCTACCACGTCACATATGACATTTAGATAAACAAATCAACATTTTATACGTGATAATCCTACACAAAAATGGTGTTGGCACCAACATGTGACATTTGCCGTATGAAAGTCTAATCACAAAGCTATGCTTGTATCTCGGGATAAAAATGCCAATTGAGATAATGTGTTTTCCCAAAATAAAAAATTGAGTTAAGTCCTAATGGATTTACGGATATACACCACACCCAAATATGAACGGATGATATATTTGAGATCCCACCTCATTTGCAAATTGACCAAAACTAGTTTCGTAAATTGACCAAAACAAATTTCGTCAGTCCCCTTGAGAAAGCGTTAGTTTTGCAAATTGACCAAAACTAACGTTATCCTTGCGAATTGGCTTTCCAGAAGTCTAGATGTCAAAAAATTCCAATTCATCTTAAAAATAAGGGAGTGTTTGCTAGGGCAGTTTCGTACAGCAACAGGAAGTTATGATAGCAGGAAAATACAAAACTATTGAGTGTAGGATGTTTAAAAGGTGTTTGATGAAAATTATAGGATTAGACGTAGGAGATAAATAAAATATTTCATAATTGTATTATTTTTTATGAAATTTTATAACTATCATATTTATTTCTTCATCATATCAAAATATTATCATATGTAACATACATTATTATTATTATTATTATTATTATTATTATTGTTGTTTTCTAAATTCTATAATAATCATTATTATTATCATTATTATTATTATTATTATTATTATTATTATTATTATTATTATTATTAATAATAATAATAATAATAATAATTTCTAAATTCATTTTTAATTATGTATTAATTTTTTATTATTAATTTATAAATACATTTTGATAATGTATTAATTTATTATTATTATTAATTTCTAAATATATTTTTAATTATGTATTAATTTATTATTTTTTTTTTAAATACATTTTTAATTATGTATTAATTTATAATAATAATAATTATTATTAATTCCCAAATACAATTTAAATTATGTATTAATTTTTTATTATTACAATCAGAATTATTATTATTATTGTTGTTATTATTAATTTTTAAATACATGTGTAATTATGTATTAATTTATAATAATAATAATAATAATTATTATTATTATTATAATATTAATTTATGAATACATCATTATTATTTTTTGTATTATGATAATAATTATTATTATATTAATTTATGAATACTTCATTATTTTTTTGTATTGTTATTATTATTTATTAATCTTATTTTATTTCCTGACTTAAATATGTTCTAAATTGAACTTTAACTGAAAACTGAATTGTAATTATTTAATGTTTGAGAAAAAAAAAATCTCATCGTTTTCTCTCCAAAAATCTAATTTGGGCTATTTGGGCCAAAACTAAACATCCTATTTGGGTACCGAACAGGTGTTGGTTTGCAAGTTTATAACCCTTACAAATACAAACTATGAATGTGATGACTCCTTACACACTTGGCTGCATAATAGAAAGACACAGCACATCAATTTATTGAGATTTCGATCGTACGGCCCTGAATATCTATCTGCAAGCCTACGTATCAATCACCAATTGGTCCTAATATCACCTCTCACTTCATCTAGACAGGGCCTAAACTACAAATTGCCCTTCATAATACAAAACTAAAGAACTGTGCACCTGATTCCAGTGAACCAGGTCCACTCAAATAGACAACCTGATACGTGGCTACCATCACGTGACATCACGCGTCTGATTTTGTACAGTGCACCCGTCGAATCACGTGGCCGAACGGATGACGTCCATGGACGAGATCCAACGGTGGAGAAATTTGGACGATGATGATGGATGTGGGTGTTAAATTTGCCGTTTTGGGTAATTAAGACTTAAGAGAGTGTATCTAGTGAACTAACGCGCAGAAGACTTTGCCATTTAAAGGCGCATTTATTTATTTATCTATTTATTTAGTGAGTGTTATTAATATTAACATGATGGTCTAGAATCTAGAATGATAGATAGATATTAGGGTCAATTAGGGTTAGGGTTTTAGAATCTAGATTTCGGTTTTCAATGGTTTCTTTAGGGTTAGACTTTGGGGCATCAGTATCACCTCATACCAAAAAAATAAAAGCCAAATCCTAAGTGGACCAACCACTCCAGTATACATCTTTTTAAAGTGTAATAAAAAAAATTCAAAAATAAACAGTATATATGAATTTTAATTCCAGCTATGTACAAATTTTTTAATAAACCTACAATTTATTTGTCGATTTCAAATATAACGAAGTCACTTACTTTTTTTTTTAATTTGGTCGACCAAGTCTCGTAAATTTATTAATTTGGTTCAACTGAGTCGGATCATTTCATCGATTAACTGATGATGTACTGTTAATTTGTGATGTGACGATTTACAACATGACATATTTGACGACGTAACAACTCGTAACATATAATATTTAATGATATAACATCATATATTATTTTATATTAAATAAAATATTTAAGTTGTCATGTGAGAGGTTATAACTCGTTATTTGATAAATTACAAAATTGTGTTTTAGATATATTTTTTCTCAATTTGCTATGTTACTCTCCTATTTAATACATTGGGAAAAAAATACCCAATTTCATATATATATATATATATATATATATATATATATATATATATATATATATATTTCAAAGAGTAGTGATGTACATCCCTAGTACTCTCCCCCACACCTATGATGACGTGAATATGATTTAACACTTTCAAAATTAACATATAAAAACATGATTTAACATTTTAATTTATGATTTAATTATCTTAATTTATGATTGAACGCACAATTAACATGTTAAATCATGAATTAAAGTATAAATTTTTAAGGTGTTAAATCATATACACGTCATCAAAAATGCGGAGTAGAGGTGTGGATGTGTCCAACATTTTCCTATTTCAAAAACTAAATTTATATTCAAAAAAATTTGTAAATAAAATATTTTATGTTAAACCGTTATCAAATATGTCATGTCATAATTTAAATCACTAATTATCAGTTAAATGTTCGAAAAAATCTATCGAATTGAATTAAAGAAAAGTTAGAAATCTAATTAAATTTTGAATGAAAGATACAAAAGTAAAAAGTAAATTTGTTTCTAAAAATAACTAAGCAAATTAGAAACCGAGTGATCTGTTTGGCTATTTGAACAATTTTGTTCCATAACATTTAACACATATGAACTAATTTGTCATGATCTTTACAACCCATCAAGTAAAAATAGAAAGATAACGATATGCAAAATCAAATAAAAGTCAAATTAACGATTGTGTTTTAAATTGCATAGATCTTTGAGATATTGTATTTGCGATTTATGCCAAAAACAATACTATGCCGACATCTCACAAGGGCATTTATTCTTACACAAATTGCACAAACAATGCTTTAATTGTAACAAAATTAACTTGCATTAGTGAAAATTAAAAAATGAACATACATATTCATACATAAATTTCATACGGAATATAAATTGTTATATGGAATATACAATACAAAATTGTTATGATAGATATTATATTGTTATGCGGAATAAATATTTTAAAAAATATCACATGTATTGTATTTTAAAAATAGATAATACATTAAAAAGAAAAATTATATTTTCAGGAATATTGTTTTATATCGTTGTTTATTTTTTTTTATTTAATGTTAGTTTTGTACGACAAAATATATGTTAAATGAAATATTATGATATAGTCTTTTTAAATTAATATATGTTAAAAATATATATGGAGATTATTGAATTAAAAATATAATAAAAAATAAGTTTAATAAAATTAAATATGAAAATAAATGGATATTTTGGTCCAAATTTGTTTTAACATCAAGAAATGTTAAGGGTTTGTTTGGATGTCCAAGGAATTAAGAGTTTAGTGTAGGTTAGGTAAAATATACCAAAACATTATCCTGGCATGTCTGGATGATTTTTTAGTAATATTTATGGTAAATTTTGGTTAAATTTTTAGTAAATTTGTATGTAGATTTTGTCAAAACAAAAAACTTGTCAAAAACACAAGTTTTTTATAAAAAAATTTAGTTATTCTAAATATCTTCTCTCTCTTTTCATTGATTAGGAATAATAATAATATGATCACAAAACCAAGCACAAATGTGACACAAATATATAAATTTATTTTTGATTTATGATTTATACAAGCACAATTAATATTGTGAACTTAACTATTTGTGACACAATTGCGATTGACATTTGTGGCTGGCATTTGTAGTTCTATCACTACTCATTGATTAGTGTGTATGTTATTACTTTTTGTCTTGGAAATATACATGAAACATATAATTTATTGTTTACCTTGATTGTTCTATAAGATCAACCAAACAAGAATATTCATAATTCCTTATATATATATATATATATATATTTTTTCGTAGGTTTATGGATTTTTCAAATCCTTGACTCTAAAAATAACTAATCATATACTTGAAAATTACTTTATATGCAAACAAGCCCTAAGATAAATCTTTGTAGGAAGTAAATGAAATTAAAATCTTGTTTAGCGGAATTTTTTTAATATCCCAAAAATGACATGGCTTTTTACAAAGAGTAGTGTTGTGCTGTGCATCCTCTAGTACTCTCCCCCAAAAATCTTGATGACGTGAATATAGTTTAACGCTTTATAAATTAACACATAATTAAATGATTTAACATCTTAATTTATGATTTTACTATCTTAATTTATAATTGAGTATCTAATTGAGATGTCAAATCATGCATTAAGTTGTTAATTTTTAAGATATTAAATCATATCCGCGTCATTAAGATCCTTGTGGGAGAAATAGTAGGTAGGTCCGACATTTTCTTTTTACAAATTCAAAAAGAATTAGGGGGTCATATGAAAATTTCCCTTTAATTCTTTTATGGGTTACTATTTGCTACAAGATCACTAATACTTTGGTTCCCTCAAAATTGTACACTGTACAAAAGTAAATAGGTAGAGGTACAATCTAGAGGTTTAGATTGGTATAATTGTCCAATTCATTAAATTCACATTCCACTCCCCCTAATATTTTCTGGAAATTTACCATGATGTATGTATATAATTCAAATATTTTGTCAAGAAATTATGTTTATTTATCTGAATTCACAACCGTTAAATTAGGTAACTAAATACTGAACCGTGCACTTAAGAGAGGAAAAGGACCATTTTATTCTGCATTAAATACTAGAATGGACCCCAAATCTAGTTCACTGGATTCTTATATTTGTCTTCTGTGTAGTTCAAATACTATGTGCTGGCAAATTGGTAAAAAAATGCACATAAATAACTACATTTTAACTGTATAATTATTAATTATGCATGTAAGGATGATTTTCGTTTAGTTCGTAGTTCAACGTTCGTTTGAATTCGACAGAAAGAACTCGATTTCAACCCAATTCGAACTCTAACTCGAACTAAGTATAGCCTTTACATATATATCCGTGTCGATGCCCCTTTCTTTCGATTCGTTCCGAGCCGAGCTTACTCGGTTTGATCTCGAATTAGAGTTGTTTATGGTCGGATCGTTCTTTAACGATGCTAAATTGCCGTGGATTTAATCTATATATAAGAGAACCATGTACTTTGTATTTAGAAAACAATATTGGCTGTGACGACTTTATTAAAGGATTAGGGAGGCAGATGTACTCTCTAGATTTTTGAGCGGTAGTATATATATGTGATTATGTCAGTATATTTTACGATAGAATTAGAAAATTATGTATTACCGACTCTCCAAAAAATTCTGAAATTTTTTTACAGTAGTCCTCTTAAAACTCAATTTGGAACAAGAACAGCCACTAAATATTGGTTATTATGAATATTTTCTCATTTGGGTGGATTTAACAAAATAAATGGACCAATCATGAAAAACTCAATTTTGACCAGTCAGAGATCGTACTTAAATCTTTTCGAGGGCACTTGTGGGTCCCACAAATTTGCTAATAATGGGCTGGAGTGGTCCATGAATATTGTATGGGCTGTGGGCTTTTGGAAATTTTCTCATGGCCTCTTAGTTGTTAACGATTAAGAAAAACCGTGTGTATCTTTTCTAAAAATGAAATTTGCCGAAAAAGATATGCTAGTCAATTTGTAAAAAGAATTGAATATCTATTTTATTTTTTTTAATTACATTACGATCCTTCAATTATTCACTATATTCGAAAAGAACCAAGTATTAATCCTAAGGGAAATTATACCTTGCCCCCAAAACCCATCACCACACCCACGATCCCATTCTCTTTTGGTTTTTTTGGGTTGGGTGTTAATCCCCAACTCCAATTTGCACCTCACTCTCTTTCCAAATTAATTAATGCTTCGAATTAACAGTTAATTTTGAGTAAATTAACACCTCATATTAGTACCTAATAATTCATTAATTCAATCAACTGTTAATTCGAAGCATTGTTAATCGAGTGGGTAATTTTTGAGAGATGGATAGGATATCAAGGATGTGGTGATGGGTTTGGGGGGCACAGTAAATGGCCTCTAATCCTAATCAGCTCTGCTTCAAATAGTTATTACAAGGCTGGACCCCCCATAAATACTCATCATCGCCCTCCTATCTTCTTTATCAATCTCTTTCTCTCTCTCTCTCTCTCTCTCCATTGTTACATTTACTTCATCTTCCCGTGCTTCATCCTATTTACATTTCTCTGTCTCTTTCTCTTTCTCTCTCTCTCATCTCTCTGCTATGTTCTGTTAAGCTCTGCAATTAAAAAGCAATTCACTTGAAGCCTCCAAGTGTTTCGAGTTCCGAAAACCCCTATTAAAACCCTTCTTCTCAAACAAACAAACAAAAATCTTCTTATCATAATTCTTCAAAAAGAAAAGAGAAGAAACAGAGCATATGGTTTCTCCTTCTCCTTCGTCTTCTCCTCCTCCTATATGGCAAGTGGGACCTGTAATAATCGGAGCTGGCCCCTCGGGCCTAGCCGTAGCCGCATGTCTTTCGAATTTAGGAATTCCTTCTATTATACTCGAGAAATCTACATGCATTGCTTCTCTTTGGCAACAAAGAACTTATGATCGTCTCAAACTCCACCTTCCCAAAAGATTCTGCGAGCTTCCCTTAATGGGCTTTCCCGCAACATTCCCAAAATACCCCTCAAAGGAGCAGTTCGTCTCCTACATGGAGACATATGCGTCGGCATTTGGGATAAAACCTAAGTTCTGTACTGAAGTGGTACGAGTGGAGTTCGATGAGTGTGTTAATGGATGGAGAGTTTGTTTGGGAAATGGAGAGGAGATATTGAGTAAATGGGTGATTGTAGCGACTGGAGAGAATGCGGAGCCGGTCGTATCCGAGACGATCGGTACGGAGAGGTTTAAGGGGCGTGTGATTCACACGTGCGAGTACAAAACCGGTAAGGAGTTTGAACGGGAGAAGGTGCTTGTAATTGGTTGCGGCAATTCCGGTATGGAGGTCAGCTTGGATTTGTGTAGACATGATGCTAAGCCTTATATGGTAGTTAGAAATAATGTGAGTACTAAACTTGTATGTTCTATCAATTTTGTAAAATTCGGAATTTTCATTCTTAATTTAATTTCTTGTTTTGTAGGTGCATGTTTTGCCAAGAGAAATGGTTGGAATCTCCACATTCGGCGTCGCCATGGCTCTCCTGAAATGGATGCCGGTCAAATTAGTCGATAAATTTCTTCTCGCGATGACTAATTTGATACTAGGCGACACCGACAAGTTGGGCCTTCGAAGACCCAAAGTCGGACCTATCGAACTCAAAAACCTCACCGGCAAGACTCCCGTGCTCGACGTCGGAGCTCTTGCTCAAATTAGATCAGGAAGGATTAAGGTTTGCATTTTTTTTTGATAATTCCTTTTCTTCCTTTAATATAATAATGCATGCAAATTTAAGTGAGAGTTCCTTAATAATTGTAATCATACACATTTGTCCATATTTAGGATGCCACTATACAAGCAACACAAATAAATACAAAGTTTTGTAGGGCATAGAAACTAACTTTAGGTTCCTAAACTATGGGAGTGGTGACGAAATGATATATGTAAATGATGTGATATGGCTTCAAAAAATTTAGGATCTTTTTGACCTTAAAAAGCAAGTTTAGGTCACGTCAACAAATCCCCAAAACATAAACCCTTTGCCCCAAATAACCCTCCTTACTACAAAAATCACAATGCCAAAAGTATTACCAAAAAAAGTTCTTATATATTGTTTGACTATGATTTCTGAGTAGATTTAGGGTTTGGAATGTGTAGGTGGTGGAAGGAGTGAAGGAGATAACGAAAACCGGTGCAAAATTTGTGGATGGGAGAGAAGAGAGATTCGACTCCATAATTTTGGCCACAGGATACAAGAGCAATGTGCCTTCATGGCTCAAGGTATAAATTCTCTAGCATCAAAATGACTTTCTTCTCTCTCAACCCTTTTCTTTGGGTTAAGGGAATTTTTTGATATATATCCTTCTAAACTCCCAAACTATCAAATTTGTCCCTCCAAAACAAAATGTCAAAATCATTAAATGAAACCCTAAAAATGGCTAATAAATGAAGCTATGGTATATGTGCATTGGGGTGGTGGGGGTGTCATGAATCATTACTGATATCATTTATTCATTATAAGACAAAAATGTCTGGCTCCCTGTGTGGAGGTATTACTTAAAATAGATACTCATTTTTGCATCAAAATATATTTAAAATGTTATTTTTCGTATTTTTAGGATGAAGGGGGCCTATTTGCAAAAGATGGTTTGCCAAAAACTCCATTTCCAAATGGATGGAAAGGGCAAAATGGTCTTTTCAGTGTTGGATTCACCAAACGAGGTTTACTGGGTACATCCATCGATGCACTGAAAATAGCAGAAGACATTCATCATCAATGGAACCACCAAATAAACCCCATTAATTAGTTAGTAAGTTAATAATAATAACTCTAGAAAATATTAATCAGGAAGAATTTGAAATTTTTAGTTGACTTTTTCGATGTAAATTAGCCAGTTTTGGATGGTGGGTTTGGGTTTGGGTTTGGTTTCCGAGGGTTTGGTTATTATGGAATTAAGTTTTGTATATTTCCAAAGTATAGAAAATGAAGAAAAAAGAGAGAGAAAGAAGTCTCTTTTTATTAAATATTTAAATTTAAATTCCTTTTGCATCTCAATGGTGGGTTTATTTTGGCAGTGTCTTTTCATGATACTTACTGTTTGAGAATAAATATGGTGTGCTTTGTTGGCTCTCTTACCAAGTAAACCATCAAGGCTCAAATGAAATGCTTGCATCCCCAGAGAGAGAGAGAGAGAGAGTAAACAGGAGTGAGAAAATGGTGTCATCGATTCGAGGCGTAGCAGTAGCTACACTGAGCCTGTAATTTGTCTTTAACATGAAATGATCGAGTCAAGCGATATGCATAGATATCGAAAGATATGAAAGCAAACAGTGAGAAATTTAGTAGACAATGATAACACTCTGCATCGTTACGATATTATTGATCCGTACATGGCAGGTGTGATAGCTACACTGTGTCACTGCACAACAATTCTCTCTCTCGTTTATACCCCCCAATAATAGGAAATTACTAAAAAGGTCTCGGTGTGGAGAAGAAACGTAATGGCCTATGTTGCACGGATACGACGATGCGACAATTTTTAAAAATTCACGGATACGGATACGGCTATATAATTATTATTTTAATATATTTATATTGTACATAATAAATAAATAAATAATATTTTGAATTTAAATATCATGACAATAAATAAAATCAACATAACAATACAAGTATCATAAAAATATTCTAAATTTATTTTAGAAGTATCCTACATAATTTATTTAAAAATATTATGTGCCAAAATATATAATGGGCCGAAGTTTCTAAATAGAGTATCCTAGCTGTATCCTGAACGTATCTCAGCCGTATCCTGCCGTATCACCTCCGTATCCGAAAAAAAAAATATTAAAATAATCAGATACGCCACGTGGCGTATCCGATACGTATCCGAGCTGTATCGTACCCGTATCCGTATCGGATACCCGTATCCTCAGGATACTTCCGCGTTTTTGAAGTATCCGCGTAACATAGGTAATGGCACTTGGAGATTTTAAGAGGCATTTCTGGTTGTGACCTATATATATGGGTTGAAAATTCGAAAAATAATTCAGAGTTTTGAAAATATATTTCAAAAATGATCCGGAACTGGTTTTAAAAATTCGGTGGTATTTGATTTTAGATCTCGAGAGATTAAATTAATTTATAAACAAACTTGGCCAAATTTTTTTTTTTTGATAAAAAATAAAACTTCAATTCAGAATATGATATTTTTCTCCAGTTTTTACCATAACATCATCTATGTTCTAGTTAGTACATTTAAGTAACATGATAACTAGCACACGTTAGGTTTTAATTTAATGCATTATTAACATTTGTTCGAATTTATAAATTTGAATCAATATTAATGAATTAAAATTATCATGTTAATTAAATGCAATAGTTATAATATGGAGAATACGGCGGGTAAATTTTGGAGCAAAATAAAATTCTATTTTTATTTTATTTTATACATATAATATTATATTTCGAGTTGGGTGTTGAAGAAGACTATCAACTTTCGTTCTCATTGGCGTGTCCTAGAGAACGACATATCCGGATTATCTTGGACATTTTAATTTTATTGTATTATTTTATTATATATTGATTTTGTATGTGTATTATATTTAAATAATATAGTTTAATATGTTTTATTTTTTATCAATATTCAAATATATCGTTTTATTGTGCCCTTGTCGCCAGATGGAAGAGCTCTAATTTTGCCCTTCTTCATCTTTTATGTGCTCAAGTTATCGATTTTTGTTGTGTTTGGTGAACTTTAAAGCATGGAGGCTAATTAAGATTTAATGTGGATATGATTTAACATTTAAAAAATTAACACATAAATATATGATTTAACATCTTAATTTATAATTCGATTATCTTAATTTATGATTTAACACCCAATTAAGATGTTCTATCATGAATTAAAATGTTAATTCTTAAGTTATTAAGTCTTATCGGTGTCATCAAGGCTCTTGAGGGAGAGGTGGGGGCATGTCTTAACATTTTCCTTTCAGAAAATGTATTGTTTTTATTTTGCAAAGTGGGATTGGATAAATGGGGATAAATGTTTCAATTCAATGAAAATGGGGATTAGACTGGATTAACAGATTTAATATGCCGGAACATTACTATTCATTCGAAAAGTTGAAGAAATTGTAATTGAATTTGACCGTTTGGGGGAAATAAATTCAGAAAAGACGAAGTACTCGAAAATCAGGACGCCATGATCGTATGATAAATTACATTATGGTAGTGAAATTATATATTAACATGTCATTGTGCCGTTAGACCTATTGATTATTTGCATTATAACATCCCACTCAATTATATCATGATTTGTGATAACAAACAATTTTCATTAATTATCCTAGTATAAACGTATTTTCAACTATGCTTCGGATAATACCAAAATGTCATATGTTATTTTTTTAAACATAATAAGTAACATATCAAAGTATTACGATTCACATATAATTAGGGCTGCAACTTTAGCTCGTGGCTCGTGGCTCGTGGCTCGCTCGAGCTCGACTCGATAATAGTTCGATAATAGCTCGCTCGATATTAACTCGAAATTAAACGAGCCGAGCCGAGCTAGCTCGAACGCTTATTGAGCCGAGCTTGAGCCAGACTCAGCTCGCTTGTATGAAGCTCGAAATTTTTTTGAGCTCGATTTAAAAAGTTAAATATTTTTATCATAATTAATTTACATTATATATTATGATAATTATAAAATTTTATAAAGAAATTTTTTATCTCCATAATAATTCCAATTCGGGTTACAACTTAGGTCCTAAAAAAAAATATTAACTAGGGGAGACAAATTAATAATACCAAGTTCAAATCCAATTTTTTTATGCTTTGTGTTGTGTATGTTTCATTTATTATTGTTATGTTTTAAGATATTTTAGTATTTAAAATATTTTATGTTCATTCGCGATTATCACAATTTTTTTAATTAAAATTCAAGTTATTTTTTTAATTGAGCTACATGTGAGCCGAGCCGAGCTAGCTCGAATTAGGACGAGCCGTGGTTGAGCTTGATTTTTCAGCTCGAACCGTAATTCTATACGAGCCGAGCCAGCTCGAATAAGTTCCGAGCCGAGCTTGAGCTTGGCACAGCTCGCTCGAGCTCGGCTCGTTTGCAGCCCTACATATAATAAGGCTATTCTCTTTATTTTCAACGTCCATGAATAAATTACTATTGCTGCTAACCTCAATTTTTCGTTTATACTTTAGTAATGTTTTCTAAAGAATATTTTATTTATTTTTATTATATTTTTACTTGTCATTGTCATGAGCAATTAATTATCTTCAATACATATTTTAGTTCTACTATTTTATTTTTTATTATTTTCTAATACAATACAATTAATAAATAAATGAAGTTTTTATGCTTGAACATGTAATGGAGTAAAAAAAATTCATGTTTTTTTTTTATAATAAGTCTAGTGACCCATTAATAAATTATGTATATTCGGATGATTTTATTGGAGACTTGGACTAGTTATGTTATTTTGAAGTTTGGATAATTGGATGAAGTTTTTAAGTATTATGTAGATCCATTAATGAATTATGTAGGATGCTATTATGGTACATTTAGTATTATTTTATTTTAAAGTATATTTAACTTCTAAATTATATTTACATGCATATGGTAGTATTATAAAAATAATATTTTTATCAAAGTCCGTTGCGATGGTGAAGCGACGTATATCGCCTGTTTTACGCTAACCGCTAAATTAAACGTCAAAACGCTATGCGTCGCTACACATTATTTAAAACATTGTAAAAACTAAATAATTTATCTGTAATGAGAATGTAATAATAACTAAACCACGTACATTCTCGTAGAGTGGTCATATCTCCTCTATATAGCTATATAATGTAATCCACTTCCTTGTCCACGATCATAGAAACATTATTATATTATATGTGAATATATTAGTGTACATGTATAGGCCGCTATGTTATTTTGGACATGTTTATCTCTCTCTCTCTCACACACACACGCACACGCACACAAAGTGTGTGTGACTAGGAACAAATTTGTAATTGTATTTGTATAGTTTGACGATTTCATTTATCATAATTATTTTATTATAATAATAATAATAAAACAGTCATACAATTAATGATACACTTAATATAAACATATTTATTTATATTAAACACCTTATCCATTATATTTTATTATATTATACTATATGAACAACTATATAATTACATAATAGGTGAAATCATTATAATCGATAAATAACAATGTCGGTATGTACATATCGTTACATTAACATAGAATTCTTAGTGTAGAACAATATTTCTTTCAATATTTTTATTGAATATTCAAGTACAAGTAAAACATATCGGAATTATATAAAATCATCAGGATTGTCGCGAATCCGTCAATGTTAATTTCGACGGAACGAAAACAAAACCGAGAAGAGTATTATTATTGTGGGTACTCGAGGAAAAGAAACTAGTGCTGACATTCACTCGTCAATTTTGTTAAACTTGGAAAATCTCATTCTAGACGATCAAATATATTATTTTTTTTTTTTTTTTAATTATCGAATATTCTTTTCGGAAGGAGTACATGATGGTTTTGTAAATTCTTTTTCGGAAGGGGTCCACGATTTACGTTAAAATGGAAAAAAATTGGAAAAGTATTAGAAAAAAGGAATTTTTGCAAAGCAAAAAGTATTTCTCTGCACAGTGCACACCCCCACAGACACACTCACTCACTCACCCATGCACATGTGCCCACAGATTCGGTGACGTACCTATCATACGGACACGATCCATGTAGTAACTCCATAAACAATCATTATATATATATTCCCCCCCATCAAAAAGCCTCCTCAATCCAAGGGCCCCACATTAAATTAAAAAAATATCATCAATCTTTCATTTCCTACTTTCTCTTTGCTCTCCATTATTTTACTGTTTCGAAGCGTGAGAAGCTCGCAATACGTACCAATACACGTATATAAAAGAGAACGTACCAAATTACTGCTCCTCCACAGTACTTTCCCACGTCATCCCTTCCACGTGTCATCCTTTCGTTTGTTGGTGGTTCTGAGCGAGGGATTTTGGACTTGCGTGTGGAATAGTTTTCTTGTAATTTGCTTCTTTTATCTTGTTTATTTATTTATTTTTTATATAACTTGTTGCATGCACACAATTGCAGTGCATGACGTATACCGAGAAAATACATACATTGCCCTGTTCAATCCATTTCCAATCATTTCATCTCTTCATTTATTATTTCATATCTTTCATGCTTACTTTTTTATATAACGGGTCGTAAACGAGTCACCACCTCCAACTAGCAATTCCAATGGGCTAAAAATGTATAATCTATTTAGCCCAACATGGTACATTTTGATAATTTTAAAGCCCATTAGTTGAATTTACATTCCTTAAATTCGAAGATCCCAATCATAGTTGACTACTTGACTTCAATCATGGCGATCCCAAAGGTAGACTTCACCGGAGTAGATGCCGCAAACCCAACGACGGAGAAATGGATGTCCGTCCGGGCTCAAGTGGTGGCAGCCCTCTCCAGCTCCGGCTGCTTCGAGGCGACGTTCCCAAATCGGGAAGGACGACCCTCTGGTTTCGACGAGACAGTGAAGGACCTGTTCAAGCTCCCACTGGAGACGAAAATGCGGAACTATTACGGACCGGAGAAGCCGTTTCATGGTTACGTGGGCCAGATTCCTGGTTTGGATTCGTTCGAAAGTCTCGCCATTCCCGATGCTCAGAAGCTCGATGCCATACAGGATTTCGTCGACCTGCTATGGCCTGATGGAAACCCTAACTTTAGGTACTCTCTTAAATTAATCTTGATTATGGTCTTGAATTATAAGCACTCTTTTTTGAATTCGAATAGTGAAAGCGTGCAGCCAATGGCGAAACATCTGGAAGAACTGGAGAGGATGGTGCGGAGAATGGTACTGGAGAGCTTAGGCGTGTCCAAATACTTCGAACCTCAGAACGAGTCGACGTGGTACCTATTTCGATTCACAGAATATAAGCCCCCTTCCAACGAGGGCGAGAAAAGCCTCGGTTATTATTCTCATCAAGATAGCAATGCGATAAGCATCATCAACCAAATCGAAGTAGACGGTTTAGAAATCCAAACAAGAGATGGAGATTGGATTCTCGTAACTCCTTCGCCGAATTCGTTTCTCGTCATGGCTGGCAATGTCCTTAGAGTATGTATTTTTTTTTCCTCCTTTCGAATATATATCAAAATAATGAGATTATTCGTATAATAGGCTTGGACGAATGGATTCGTGCATGCTCCGTATCACAGAATATTAGTTGGCGGAACGGTACCGAGATACTCTTCGATTCTCTTCTCGTCGCCAGAAGAAAAGGCCGGATTGGTACGAGTAATTGAAGAGCTGGTGGATAATGACCATCCTGCCCTTTTCAAGCCTTATGATTATCTAGAGTACGTGAGGTTTTGCGCCTCTGACAAGGCTAAAGTAGAAGATAAACTCGAAGCTTTCTGCGGGATCCAATCTTAAACCTGTTTTTATTTTCAGTATTAATAAATAATAATTTCACTTTCGTATTTGTAATATCGTAAAATAATCGGTGATAAATAACACAACAAGTTTATTATTCATCTATAAGACTTCGCCAACAAAATGTTTCGAAAAGAAATAGACAAACAAACAAAAGCAAATTATAACAATAGATCTCTTCTAATTAGACCTCCCAATCTTCAAAGGGAGATAATTTCTTTCCCATTATACCCCCTGTCATCAATTGCCTCCTTTTTAATCTTCCTCTATATATATTCACATTTTAATCATCCTCACTAATTATAATCCCTTCCCCCATTATTAATTGATTATAATTTTGTAAGTAAATGATTAAAAAATAAAAAAGAGTATTTATAAACGTGTGTATAAAGATTTCGATATAATTTTCTTTTCAAGGGTGGAGGAGGAGGCGATCAGAGGGGCAAATAGAGTGACGAAAGTGACAACGGTGACCATAAGGACACTTGTCACCGGTAAGAACCATACGGCAAAGCTCGGTTTTGTAACGGGGGTGGCGCAGAACGGGACGGAGTTCGGCGATCCCGTGTGCGAACTGGCAGTGATTGCCGTACGGGCACTCGCCTTTCTCCTCCCATTTGTTGCATAGCTCCGTTTTAAACATTCCTTGGTTGTACACGTCCACTTCAAGAGCCGAGCTGTTTTCTTCCCCGAGCTCTTTTGGAGTGATTTCATTCAGCTTCTCCGCGGCGGCTGGTTTCTTGTTGTTCCCCACTCCAACAAGCACTTTCTGTTGCTATTGTTGAGAAAAATAGTATATTAGAGCCGAGAAATATTATATCAAGAATTGAAAAGAAGAGGTATTCGAGTAATACTTACCGATGCGGCTCGAACAGGGCTTTTGCCACGTGATACGGCTCGGCTTTTAGGAGCTGGCACGACTGGACCGGGCTGATTATTTTTTAAATAACCATTTGAGCGAATAGATATACTCTTGGGTAGTACAGCGCGCCGTTCAGCTGCATGGACCAAGAGCTGGTTTTCGTTGACGGGCTGGAGAGGGAGCACGCTAGTCGGGCTAGTCTCTGATGGCTCCGCCGTAATCCCCAACATGTTGAATTCTTCAGCCAATAAATTCACTTGCTTTTTTGAAACGACTGTCAGGCGATTGGAGAGCTCGCCATTTGCGACGCGGAGACGAGCATTCTCCTGCCTTAGCACCTCTGCCTCTTCTGCTGCCTCTTGGAGATGCGAGAGACACAGGTCATACCTGTTTTTTATTAATTGTGTCAGATTAAACTTTATATTAAGAAAAGGAGTATAGAGAACAAGTCATAATTTCGTACCGGTCATTCATGTCCCGGTACTGGAGAGCAAGGCGAGCAAGATACATGCGTTTTTCTGCAGTGGCAGGGTCTATCTGGTCATCCTCTCCAATTGTTGAAATAGTTGATTGGGACAGAGAAGATGGAGAAAAGGGGGATGAATAGGAATAGAACAGATCGCCTCCTGTAGCTGGCAGAAACAGAGGCGACAGAGCAGGTTGATCTAGATTCTGGTATTGCATGGACTCCATTGTAGATCTGGAGAGCTCGCCATTGGCTGGAAAAAATGCATTGTTCTGCATGATTCTTCTTTCTTAATTTCTCTGCAAATGAAATCGAATTAGAAAAAGTCTCAATAACAGATCAAAGAACGATTTGTAAATCAAGAATAAAAATATCATGTAATCTAGCATAACAGAGTATTGAACCATAAGGAATAAAAAAACTGATGTAAAAGATTGTGGATCTTGTTAATACAGTAACAAGAGTACTTTTGAGCTAATCTTAGAGAGAAAACAGCAACAGGATGCATAAATGCATTAAAAAGCAAAATAAAATTATACATGACTGTTTTTGTGATTTGATTCGAGATTCAAGAGATTTCGTGTAAAAATATAAAAAGATCAAGTGATTTTACATCTGATTTCAGAGGTTTAAACACAGATTAACAATGAACATGCAAAAATATTCAAGATCGACCTGATTACGTATCAATCCACTATCAATAATTGAAAGAACCAGATAATTCGTTCGAATTAATTAAAAAATCAAGAAAATCCGATCAATTACCTGATAAATCATACAAATCTCAGATAAATTCAAGAAACAAAGCAGTGGAAAAATCAAATTAGTTCTCAAATAAGCTTTTAACGTAAATTAACAATCAAGAAATCTACATATATGCTCACCTTCGCCAAATGAGCTCGATCTACGCTGTCTGAGAGGGCAGTAGAGAGAGAGAGATGCTACAGAGAGATGAGAGAAGAGGCGATAGAGAGAGACGAGTACTTATAGAAGAGCACTGTCGTTATCAAGGGGGGCAGTAATTTATTTAAAAAAAAAAAAAAAAAAATTACTCTCTCTAACAGAATAAGGTCCCACTATCTCACTTATTACTCCTAGACATGATCTTTCTATACATCTCATAGGTAAATTCTTGTTATTAATAATGGTGGTTGTACACCTGTTGCATGCGATAAATCCATAGTGCAAGTGGCATTACTACTAATTAGTCCGTTTGAGAGTACAACGATTGCTTTTACATACACTTTTACTTAGACTTGGTGTTTACAAACCATTATCAAAACGTTCTAACTAATCTTCACGGTGTACGAGAGACGGGTTTATCGAAGATAGTACAAACGGACTTTGCAAGTGCGAAGAACTGTATAATCCGTTAGTACTGCCGAATAAAATTACGGATTTACCCCTGCTAGGTTGTAATGAATGGAAATTTCCCGCCAATAATTATTTGTTTTTATACATACATACCTTCTAAATTTATATTCTAAAATATAAATAAAAACATAATTCTTTGAAATTCGTTAATTGAGGTCGCCCGAATTGGACAAAATAAGGAAAAAATAAATTAAAATAAAGCGAGATTTATGTTAAATTGGCAATGATTTGGACTTACATTCCAACAAAAGCAATCCATTAGTTAGAAAAGATTATGACACGAACAATCAAACATGTCAATTAATATATTAGTCTTGTCTCATTGTCTATTCTAAAATAATTTGAATGAGATAGCTTCCAGTTCCAGTTAGTGTGTTTGCTTATTCAACACTATACTTACTATTAGTCCCAACACGGACAATTCGCCAATATTCTCTTCATACACCTGGTCTAAAATTGATTGTACTACCGAAGTTATTTTTATACATGACGGTGCACGATGAATTTAGTGGACCAAGTTCATGGAAGATGAAGATTTATATGATGATTAAGATTAAGGTCACTTGGCTTCCAAGTTTCTTACCGGTCACTCTCCAAACTAACCACAATATCGTTTTCTATGCACCATATATATTAATATGAATATATCATATATCAATATGCATGCATGATGTTTGCTTCCTATACAAATGTTTAACTAACTCCTCTTCTACCAATATTATTCTTCCTCTCCCTTCTCCCTTACGGGGACCCATAAAAGAATTCTGTTGAGAGGGGAAATGTGAATGACGCATAAACAAATTATAGGTGCGTGGTTTTGTTGTATAACTTTTTTAAGGATGCGATATTGCAATCAATATTGTTATGATATCAATTTCCGTGCATGAAATATTTCATGGAGATTGACATGTCATGTAAAGTAGAGAAAGAGGATACATAAGTTCATATATATATAAAAAGGAAATTTAACATGCCAAATACATTGTTTATAATAAAAGTGGATGCAAATAAACTAATAAAATGTATATCCGTTTTTTTTTTGGAATATACGAATTAATTAACCGTTTTTTCATAAAATTAGGCTTCATTATTGTAATAGCCTAATATATATAGTTTTGTCCTGATTTCTTCATCCAATCCTTGATTTGCGTCCACCTTCGAACTCTTTTTTCTGCAATTATTACAACAAATACAAGTAAGCTTTTTTAGATTTGATTCTGTAGAATTACAAAATGTACCACTACAAAACATCAAATATCACATAATACCCTTCTAAAATGTAAAATGCTAGTAACATCCTCTACAGAACATAAAAAATATCATCAACATCCTTCTTCTCCTGATATTTCAAACATATATAAGTGATATTTTTTATGTTTTGTAGGGGTATTATTGCTATTATGAGATTTTGTATGGTTATTTGTGATATTTTGAAATTTTGTAGGGGTGCAAACGAAATTGTTCTTCGAAGGATTATGAAAAAATATTATGAATATAATGGATTATACCGGTCCAAGGCCCTGGCCAGTGGCCTGAGCTGGCCCGGTTTGATTGTTCTTCAAGAATGCCCTCGACCGAATCGAAATACTCCTTGGCAGAACCTGGTTCTCATTCAATGGCTGCAATGGAAGCACGCTCGTCGGGCTGGCTTCTTCCCCAATCCTCAGCCTGTTGAACTGAGACATAATGTCCTGCTTTTTCGAAGCCATTGATAGACGTTCTGTGAGCTCGTCGTTCTCTCTGCGAAGCCTCATGTTCTCACGCCTCAGCAGCACCTTTTCTTGAGTTGCCTCTTGGAGACGAGACAGGCACAGCTCATACCTGCTTGGAAACAATTGATTCATTTCATCAAACACTTTCAGGGCAATGGTCTTGAGGTAATATAAGGGAAGTTTTCTCACCGTTCAGATATTTCCTGATAATCTAGAGCGAGGCGCATGAGATATAGGCGATTTTCAGAGGCTTCGTCTCCATTTGCCCACATGGTGGAGTGGGACAAGGGTGAAGGAGTGATAGGAGGCGGCGTGTAAGAAAGGTTGCCACCAGCAGTCTGTAGGCGTTGAGAAATTACTGATGAGCTATCCTGATATTGGTACTGCAAGGTTTCTAGTGCGGATCTGAGATCGCCATTGGATGCAGAGAATAGATCATACTGCATGATTTCTTCTCTTTTGTTTCTCTGAAATTGACATGAAATTGTATTAAGTCTAAATGTATAGATAATCCGTATTTTCTAAATCTTAGAACAGAGTTATCCATAAAAAGTCACAAAACAGAGTTTTGAGAGCAAAAACGTAATAAGAGCATAAACGTAATATGGCCTCTAAATCTAACTAATTCACTACTGCTGATCTTTGCTATGAAACTAATTCATTACAGTAATAGAACAAAATTTTAACCAGATCTTTGCTATGAAACTATATCAAATATGTTGAAGTACATATAGCAAGAAAATTTATGGCATAAACAAAGATTAAATACAGAAAATTCATAAATTATTCGAGTTGAGCGAGTTTCAACTGAAAGTAGTTTAACGATTAAGATGTATATAGTGGATTTAAAATATTTCAAACGATTTATACATAATAATCAAATTAACAAATGCTAAATTCCAGATTTTTTTTTTGCAAATTAAACAAAAGAATCAGAGTAATTAACTAGGAACAGAGCAAATGAATGAAGATTACTCAAATCAGATTAAAATCAAGTAATCGAGAAAGTAAAGATAGCCTGATTAAATCAACCATCAAACTAAGAAATCAGGTCATATATATGTCAATCAACAAGGAAATCTCATCCAAAAATAATAATAACTACGAAATTCAAAACAAACTCTGAATTAATTATCTGTTAATATCTCACCTTCTCCAAAATACCTTGACACTTGGCGAAACAGAAAAAGAGAGAGAGAGAGAGAGAGAGAGAGAGAGAGGAGAAACAATAAGAGGGGTATATATAGGCAATCGTGGTCATTTCTCTAACAGAATGTCAGGATGTGGTCCCCACCCTGCTACTCGAGATCAAGTACTAATATTTTAAGCGTACACTTAGTCTTAATGAACCGTCACTAAATATCTTTTCGGTAGGTAGCTAGATTTTCATACACCGGGTTTAGATATGAGAATGCTCATTCAGGGAATACAGTGATATAATTTTGTATTTTTATCAACACTTGATGTTCGTGAACTAAGGATGGTCTTGTTTTAGTAATCAGTACGTGGTCTGTAAGACCAGGTTTGTTTAGGTAATAACAAAGCTGTGCAGGTTGTTATGCAAGGCCAGTGAAAATTGCAGATTTACCCTCTCACTATATTTGTGTAACAAACTTTGCCGCCAATTCTTTTAAGGAAAAAGTTCAACATACCCTACAAGACTGGATGATGTGGTTAAGATTTAACACCTTAAAAATTAGCATTATAATTTATGATTTAACGATTTCATGAGATGTCAAATCATAAATTAAGGTAGTTAAATCATAAATTAAGGTGTCAAATTATAAATTATGATATATAATTAAGATTTAAAAATGTTGACATGTCATCAAGAGGTGTGGGGGAGAGATCTAGGGGATACACATCAATTCTTTTAAAGTAGAAAATGGGTCAAAAATAGAGAAGTTACCAAAAAAAAACTATAAAATATTAGAAAATGCAGAGGCTTTTTGCAAATTACCCCCAAGAATTATTGATTTATATTTTTATTACTCAAATTGTAGTAATATTGGAGGGTGGTGAAAATACTTGAGAATTTCAAGCATCTCAGTCCTGAATGTAACTTCCTATTTTTTTTTTTTTTTTTAGACTTGAGTTTAAATTTCTAACATTTTGGTTTGAGCTTATGTACGAATTATGTTGAATTTGTTTGAATTTTTGTTAATTTGTCTGAATTTTCGTAATTTGTTTTTATGAAGTGAATTTATATTTATTTTGAACTTATTCGTAATTTTTACATATAATCACATCTTACCATTTAAAAACTTTTTCACTTGATTTTACTTTACATTTTTTTATATTTTGAGTAGTAATCGGTACTTGGTACAAACTTTAATTTTTACCTTGCATTTTGCAAAATAGAATTGGTAACAAAATTAATAAATTATTTAAATATTTTATTATACAACACATTTGTGCATGGCACACCATTAATTATTTATTATTTAGTACTAATAAGATTTCAATATGATATAAGAGACTATTAGAATTATCCGTGATATCACATTTAATATATAAAATAATGAAGAAACTAATAAAAATACAACTAAATTATTTAAATTGTATCTTAAAATTTACATATTTAAAAATAACAATTGCACTTGGTATAGCGATAGTAATTCTTTCTTTTGTTTATATTATTTTAAGATAATTTTCTTGTAACAAAAAAATGTAATGACAAGCTACTTAGTATACAATACTCTTAAATTATAAGATAATTATTGAAAGACCTCCTATTTTTTTTGAAAATTATAAAAAAAAATCATCATTTTTTAGATTCCTTAAAAAAACTCCTATGAAAGAAATTAAAAGTTCTTGAAAGAAATTATGTAGTCAGAAAAACCAACAATACAAATTTTATCAAAACTTAAAAAATAATTGTAATAACATGACACAACCAGATAGTAAGAAAAACAAAGAATCAAAAGTTCAGAGATTTAAAATCAAAGTTCAGAGATTTAAAACCAATGAATTGACTTCTTTTCAGGCCTTAAAACCAATGAATTGATTTTCTATTTTTTTAAAATCAAAGTTCAGAGATTTAAAAAAAAAAGAGGTCGTATATGGTACCTCCGAAACCCACCACGGCTGTGCCGATATGGGGGGCCAATTGGTGTCCCCAATTCGTGTATCCAAGATTGTATTAACTGTTAATTGAAATTATTAATTTTATTGATAAATACAAATGTATTAACAGATAATTAACTTTGAATTAACTGTTAATTAAAATTTTAATTAACCATCAATTGAATTTTTGGGGTGCAATTTGGGGATGGGAATTCCCCTCAAACCCATATCGGCAAGGCCAAAGTGGGTTTGAGGGGCTTGGTAAAATTACCCAAAAAGAAAACAAAGGAAAAGAAAGAAGATAGAAGCAAGTAAAGTAACCAAAGTTTTTCAAAGATTCAAAGTTTTAAAAGTAACTCGGACCAGCTTACCGAAATTCAAAGTTGGAAAAATATATGAATGCAAGTAGATACTTAAAATGCAACCAAATTTTCCATGCTTATAATATATGTTGTGACATGATTCAATGAGGGAAAATTAATAGATAATACTCATAAATTTAAGAATTTTTTTAGCACAAAAAAGCACAATTTCCGCTTGCATTTTACTAACCATTTTTTCATGAAACTAAGTGTAATTTATAAATACAAAAAATAAATATAATTTTTGACAATACTCTTAATTCTTTTTCCAATCATTACATCTTTACACTTCTCTCCTCACAATTCCTTTGGACTACAAACATTTATTTTCTCATAGCCCACAAAAAACTTCTCTTAGAGAGACAAACAACAAATAAAAAACAACTAACCAACATCAATAAAAAAACCTAAAAGACAAAAAAAAAAAAATGCAAAAAATAATTAATTTGCATGTAATTCCTCTTCAACTTCCTCTTTTTGTCTCAATTTCGAAACAAACTCACCATTCGCCACGAGAGAGTTGTAAATCTCTGCAATCAATCTCTTCTCGTACTCGCTCGCTTTGGGTCGGTTAAACCCGCTTCTAGGGATACGTCTCGCCCACAAGCTCTCGGGTCCGTTTGGCCCGGAAAGAGAACCGCCTCCTTTGCTGGCCAATCCAAGCATGCCGTTTACATATGCGTCTCGCAACCGGGCGAGCATCCGGATCGGATTTAGGACCCGAACTCGAATTCGGAATATTGATCGGAGTTTGAAGAAACGTTTAGGTTTCGAGGTGGCGCCGCCGCCGAGTCGGGTCACCTTTTTGGTTTGCTTACCGCCTTGCCGGAGCTGCTCGTATTTTTGTCTTCTCCAGTGGGTTCTTATTGCACTGGTGAACTTGTATGAAAACGCCTCCATCATCTCTCTCTCTCTCTCTCTTCTCTCTTTGTCTTCTCTCTCCTCAATTTTACTCGTCTCTCTCTTGCTGTGTGATTTGTATGTGGAAAAAGGGAGTATTTATTGGAAGATAGAGAGAGTGGAATTATATTTCGTTCACTACCTACTTAATGTTTGGTGGCATTATTTCTGTGATAAGCTTGTGCAGACTTTTGCTTGGTCGTTGATTGATCGATTCATTAACAAATTGATGTTGTATATTGACCAGAGAATATGTAGGATATAAAACATGCACGTGTTCTTGGTTGTTCAATAGTCTACACAAATAAAGTGCCAATTAATTCAATATTGCTTTCAAACTAATATATATTTTGTTAATTTTGATCGTAATTGTATTTGTGCACTCAAAAAACTATTATAAAAAATAATTTTGTTAATTTTAATCCATTCATATAATTTTTTTTGTTAATTTCAATTATAATTTTGTAATAGCTCTTCATAATTGCATTTTTTTTTTGTATTTTTTTTGTGTTTTTTAGATGTGTTGTTATAATTTCATATGTCATGTTAACGATGCGAAGGTCATATCCGAATATTTCATAGACATGAATAAGCCTAGCCGATATTCGAATATTTTATAGACATGAAATAGTCTTTTCGGTACAGTTGCGAGTCAGAGTGAAAGCAAACCCTTACAAGAAGACTTCTTCGGATGAGCGAAATTAACACCTTCCTAATATTTACCCTTCTATAAAGTTTTCTAAAACAAACCAAACAGGCGAAATCTAAAAATTGAAAATATTTGAAAAAACAATATGACGACTTGACGGGCACATATCATTCCACGTGACATATCTTATTTTCATATATTTCTTGCGAAATCTAAAAATTGGAATAATATGAAGAAAAAAAATTAAAAAATGCAACGTGACGGACAGAGGACATCTCACTTGGAAGCTCTTCAACAGCCCCTGCGAAATCGCAAAATTGGAAAAATCTAGAAAAAAAAAGAAAGTTAAAAAAAAAAGGTCGCGTGGCAGCTCTTCGAGAGTTCTCTAAAATTAAAAATAAGGTATAATAATTATGCACTGAGTCATCAATGCATTATTTTGCATATTGATTGAGCACCCACATTTTCATATTTTGTTGAAAAAAGAGAGTAAAGATTGGCTTCTGAATAATCACAAATGCACGTAACAAATTAGTGATAAATACAAATTTCAACGTCAAGTTCGTTGGATCAATTTGAACGCATAATTTATGTTATCTAATTACATACGTATCATCTCTTTAGTCCACACTTTTGACATGCTAACACAGTGCTTTAGTTTTGACTCTTAACCATGGAAAATTCAGTCAAATAGTTTGAGGTTTTTGTTGAGTTTACGTAATTTGAAATTTGATGTGTAGTCAAATGAATTCATTTAATCAAGTTAACTCATTATTCTTTAATCTTGAAAAGAATATTAATCTCATACAAAAATAAATCATCAACAAAAATAATATTTATTTTTCAAAAAATAAATAAATTATATAAAATATAAACAAATTATGTAATATAACCGTAACAAATTTTAATAATTTAACATTAACATAGTAAAAAATGTAATTCGATCGGTTTGAATTAATCGGTTTTTTTTTCAAAATACTAAAATCAAATCAAATTGAATAAAAATCGAACAATATCAATTTTGAAATCAAATAAAACCAAACAAACAGAAAAACTAAATCTATTAAATCGGATTCGATTCGATTTTCAACAGCTTGCACATCCTTACGTGCAGATGAAATTTGA
Source organism: Luzula sylvatica (assembly GCA_946800325.1). Lineage (NCBI taxonomy): Eukaryota > Viridiplantae > Streptophyta > Magnoliopsida > Poales > Juncaceae > Luzula > Luzula sylvatica. The sequence goes on from OX326961.1 coordinate 22,344,544, forward strand.
TAAGTAAAAGGTATCCTTCCCGTATATAATTATGTAAAATAAAAGCAACAAGCATACCTAAAAAATAATTCTATTGAAAATAATTTGCGTAATTTGGGTCTTAGTAAATTTCAAATTTAATATCTTGAGGTGTTCAAATTAATATTTCAAATGAGTTTTGTGTGTACAATATTTCAAATGAGTTATTTATATATATAGAGCTTCACTATCCTTAATTAAAAAAATCAATCAAAATTGGAAAAATCACGACAATAGAAAAGATAATAACAATAGCAAACATAAAACATTATTTCCGAGCAAATGAATGAAACAATAGAGAAAACAACGACCTTTTTTTTTTTTTTTGAGTTTAGAAAACAACGAACTTTGTGATGCAAGAATGAATATATATTGTAAGTTTGTTTCAATTGTTATTCAATTACAAAAATACAGTGTTAATTATGTGTTAATGGGTATGTAAGTTAATTAAATAACAACAATTAATACCAATGGCTAGTGAGTATGAAATAAACTTAGCAATTAATAAACATGTTATTTTTGTTTATTTCGAATGCATTAAATTTAAGTAATTAATATTTTAACACATTAATAATACATTAATAATGCCAAATTTTTTGATCTTGATAAAATATATAGATGATATAACAGACACCCTACGAATATAGCTATCACAATCGAGAAATCAATGAAATATAAATGTTATCAAAGAAAACTGTCTTTTCATTTTTCTCTTCATCTTTTCATCTGTTATCAGGTGAATAAATCTTCCCGTCAATAAAAAGAAATTCTAGGGAATCGAAACTGCAAATCCGTCTGAAGAAGTCATTTACCTCCATCACTAACAAAATATACTATATAATACATGTGACGAAAAGCATACACACGCCAGATATATAATTCGTACATCCGCTAGTACTGGCTTATATAGTTATGCTCGTCTAACAAATCATCTTATTTCACCGAGGTATTCTAAAATAGAGAAATTTTTTAGTAGCATGATTATCCTCAAATATCTTAATATGTATTTATGTTAGAAACATACATAAAACAACAATTCTCAAGTCCCCCATGTATTCGATTTAGTAGAAAGGGAATGAGAGATAATTTATAGGATAAAGCATCATTCATTTTGCATGAACTAGTCATACAAAAAGTTCCGAGGTGAAAAACCTATCATACAAAATGTGTGTTTTTGTACTGCGTAAATATTATAAAATATCATAATCGGTTTACATGGCCAAATATGAGTATGGTATATTGAAAAAATAATAAGTGTTTATTTTTTGTATTATAAAAAGATAGTTTATAAAATCATTGCTAAACAAAAAAAATTGAGGATTATGATAACTTGAGATTATCATGGGAATAATATTCCCGTTCAATTTATAATAATTATGTTTGATCAAATCTTTTGATTCAAAAATAATAACAATTATATATTTATTTTAACAGATTTACAACTCTAAAATGGAAATATTCTGAATAACCTACAAATGTATGAAATACTATGTTACGCGGATACTCCAAAAAAACAGAAGTATCCTGAGAATACGCGTATTCGATACAGATACGGGTGCGATACAGGTCCGATACGTATCTGACACGCCACGTGACGTATTCGAATATTTTAATATTTTTTTTTCCGAATACGACAGACATACGACATGATATATATATATATATATAAACACACACACATACATATATGTGTGTGAAAAAATATTTTATATATATAATATAAAATGTATCTTCGGTTTCGCAGATGTACTGCCATCTAGATGCTTAACCTACCGCGATATTCTTTTTAAAAGTGTAGTTCGAACTACAACCTTTTATTCCATTAAATTATAATGTTTAAAAAAATATATGATATTTAGGCAAAGTATAAACATACTAATATTCAAATAAGATACATTGTATTAGAATTTTAGCATAAATATACTAATATTCAAATTGAAACAGACATACTAATATATCCAAAACTCTTACGTTATTATAAGAAATATAATTATCATGTAAAAAATATATATTTTTTATCTAAAAATATTATACATCAAAAATATAAATTGTAGGTCAAAAATATATAATGTATATTTTAAAATAGGGAGTTGCTAACGCACTCCAATGTTATTGCACTCCAAAACGTCATTTTCAACATGAAGTCGACACGTGACAAGACGCTGGTTAAAAAAAAAATACGGACAACAAAATTAGACGAGCGGACGCATTTAACGAGCAGCGCCCCAAATGCGGGCAGCCTCCAACGTTGTGAGATAATTATTTTTGTGTTATACATTTCATCTTTTTATTTATACCTTAAACAACGACTCATAATTAAAAACACTAGTATTTATACCTTTTTGTACTACAAATATTAAAAAATATATAAATAATATTAAACAAGGTATAAATATCAACAAATGTTTATCCACATTAAAAAAATAAAATAAGAACAAAACTTGTATTCATAATATAAAAAAAGTATAAATAAAAATTATTTACATATATTTTTATCAATAGTATAGAAAATAATGTATAAATAATAGTAAAAAATATAAACTATAACAAACATTTTATTTGTAGTATAAAAAAATTTATAGCAAAAATGTATTAACCACAAATCATTATTTCCATGGTATAGAAAAACGTTATAAAAGTACTACAAAAGGTATAAAATGTAATAAAAACGATATAAATAAGAATATATATCATTTATACTAATTATACAAAAAAAGATATAAAAAAAAGGAAAATGAAAAATTATACATATAAAGTATATGATAAGGTGTAGAGGGATCCGGAAAGCAATGCATTTTTGGTGCATTTCAAAATACATTGACGGCCGTTTGAAATATACTCAATTAGAGTGCAAAATCAACACTCTTAAAATATATCACATATCTAAAAAATGTGTAATTTAATTATATAAACAATGTTGTATAAGTAAGTGTCTTTTGGTCCTCAAAAAATTCATGTAATTGACTCTATTTATTATATTTATTATTTGGAAAAGAATCTTTGATCTCTCTCCTAATTTACTAAAAATATATATATATATAAACAAGAAAAAGTGTCTAAGTTAATTAAAAGGATTAAAAAAAGAAAAAAACAATGCGTCAGAAATATATATATAAAAAATGTGATGGACCAAACATGTATTTTTTTGTTCATACATTTATTTATTCTTGAGAAAAATAGAGTAGGCTTGTGTCCTACTTCTATTGTTTTATTAATATTAGAATCTATTCATACAATTACAATTAGAGTCAGTTCGCACATCTAATATTTGTGAAAAAATAAGGTGATTTGGCTCGTTTGGAAAATAATAAATATGATAAATTTGTTTGTATTTCACAAAAATTAGAATAGTCTAGTGATAAAATTATTGTTTGGGAGATGGCAGGTCATGAATTCAAGACCCTCAAACCATATATTTTTTTTATTTCGACCCCCCCTATAAAATTCGGCCCCCTCTATATATTAATTCGGGATCCGCCCCTGATTAGAGTTTGAGGGTATTTGTCCTAATCTAAAAAATTACTCCTCCTAAATACCCTCTCTAAATTAATTACAAGTTTGGAAATCTATTTCCTGGATTTACTGCTCATACATTTATTATTTCTCTATATTCTTCTTCTAGAAGTCGACTGTTGAAGGATAAAACAAGTGGGGGTCTATTCTTTTGTATGAATGCATTGTTTGCATATGTTGATAGAGCCACCACATTTTTCATATTTGTTGAAAAAGAGAGTTAAGATTCGTTTTTTAATAACCACAAATCCACATACCAAATCTATGATAAATACAAATTTCAACGTTAATTTATTAGCATAATAATGTTTGTTATCTAGCTACATACGTATCACGTCCTTAGTCCACACTTTTGATAAATTCAATCTAATAGTATCAGTAATTCTACACACAATATTCTCGATGCATAATTGATAGCAGAATGATGAAGTGTAATGTTTGAACTGAAATAAATTAAATTAATTTTATAATATAAATACAATATCTACTACCGTAGTATCAATAACTTATTGTCAATCATACAGCGAAAAAATATTGTATATAATTACTCTTAATCGTATGAGGTTTTTGTTGAGTTTACGCTTGAAGTTTGATGCGTTAAATGTATTACTTTGATAATCCCGTCAAATGAATTTGTTTAATCAAGTCAACTAATTATTTCTTGAGTCTTGAACGGATATTTCTGATTTTTTATGTTCTTTTAATGATATATTTGAAATTGAAATTTTCAACTTTGACAGTTTGATACACTTAGGTGTGCATCCGTAGGTCGGTTAAAACTGAATCGAAAAAATCGAATACAAATAAATTAATTTTGAACTGTTTTAAAATCGAATTTATTCGATTTATTCGGTCGAATCGAACAAAAAAATATGAATATCAATAAAAATAATTCATCAATAAAAATAATATATATTTTGTTAAAAATATATAAATAAATTGTATAAAATATAATTAGATTATGTATAATATTACCGTAACAAATTTCAATAATTTGAAATTAACATAACACAGTAAAAAATGTGAAAAATAAAATGTAATTCGAGCCATAATCGATTTTTAAAATTACTAAAATCGAATCAAATTGAATAAAAATCGAACATTATCAATTCTGAAATTAAATAGAACCGAACAAACAGAATTGGGTTTGATGAGTAAAAACGGATCCTTCAGGCCCATAGACTCTTAAGTTAGTTTTTAAATCCAAAATTATTCTCACAGACCAAATTATTGAAAGGCTCGATAAGAAGTTTTGCTTCCCCAAAACATAAAATTACACAAAAGCCTAAAAGGGCCTTGAGATTTAGCAGAAAAATATTGTATTTTTTTATTCGAAAATGAAATTTCCCAAGGCCCAAATTGGAATTTACTGTATTTTTATCACCAAAAAATTAATGATCGTGTACAAAAAATATTACAAAAATATAAACATGTACATATTTAATATTTTTCAAAAAAAAAATATATGTATATCCAAAGAAGATATAAAAATCATTTAGAAATATATATATATTGTTTTTCAAAAAAATACTCAAAAAAATCTCTAAAATAAAAAAATTAGTTTTATTCAAATAAAAAGTTGAATAACTTATAAAAACCAATAGAAAATTTCATGATGCATGCTAAAATTTACCCAAAAAAAATATTATAATGTGAGTATATATCCACTGTCAACGGATCCAAATAATATCCACTAAAACTGCGGCGCATCTCAAATATTATAAAATTAAGTTTACTTTAAATACAAACCTCAACTTATTTACTTTTGGTTGTAAATAAATAAATAACTCCTTTATAATTTATATGCGGAGAATAAATTCTACGCACTTTCACTGGGGGTTCATCTCTATCCTTATCCGGCTCGAAAGAAGAGAAGACCTATTCAGCATCGGATTCTGCCACGTCGTCATGGTCGGCGATTCGGTAAGAGGACCCAAACGTGCAACAGCCTTTGTTTTAGACCATGGAGTCGTCGCCACGTGTAATTGATGATTACGACGGCGCGGAATCGTAACGGATTTCTTTCTGCTTTTGATTTTTATGTAATGGCATAATCATCTCGGTTTTAGTCTAATTGGATGTGTGGTGTGATGTTATGTTATATGCTTATGTTGGTCGTGAAGGGATGAAATGGATGGTAGTGAAGGTGTTTAAATGGAGAGGATAGAAAGTGTTGGGTTGTTAGAAAAGAGTAATAATTGAGTTAACTGCCAAAGAGACGTAAAGGATCCGATGCCTTTTATGGGAAGACAACCGTTAGTTTTAACTGTAAAAACTATTTTAAATGGGTGTTATTAATTATTTTTGAGAAAAATCCAAATTTTATTGGTTAATTTTTGAATTGGTGTATTTTTTGTGGTTCAACTTTTACGCTGTTCATTTAATCCCCTTAACTGTTATTAATGTATTTGTAACATCGTTAAACGTTTTTGTGCTCGTGACGTCACGTTTAAAAATATATATTTTTATATTTTTAATAAAAATAATATATATGTTCTATTATAAAAACTAATATTTAATAATACAAATATTGTTTTTTTAACAAATCGAATGATCTAAAATATTTAAAATATATTAAAATAATATAACATATCTCATAATCTATACTTATCCGAAATACATCTGAATCGCATCAAAAATTCAATAAAAAAGATTAAATAATCTAAATCATAATAATTATCAAAATGACATGTCATTGGTTAAGTGACATAGTATTTGTCATGTCATTTTTTATATATTATAATTAATGAATCTAAATCTTTTAGACCGGTCAACTTTCTAAATTTTAGTATTTGTATTATTGGATATTAAAGTTTTTGTTCAGAATGTATATTTAACTTTTACAAAATGTCAAAATATATAGTTATAAATGTTACGTCATTGCTAATGTGAGAATATTTGTCATGTCATTGATTACATGTTAAATTAACAGATCATGAAAAATTATATACGAGTCAACATAATAATTGAAGGTTTAAAAATATATCATGTAAAAATTGAGGGATAAAAAATGTTCCAACTCAATAGTTGAACGTAAAATTTTTAACTTTTCTTTATTTTTTTTTATGGATGTTGTGTTCTATGTGAATTGTCAAGTATGCAAATTCGTGTGGTCAGATATATATTTAAGTTGCTACAACTCATAAATTTAATTTATGTTATGAACTATTAATTTGATTGCATATTTGATGTGAAAAATGATTTGTAGCATTTTTAACTAAAATAGTAATGAAAATATAATATTGAATCTTATATTGACGCATCAAATTTTAACGTTCGATCAAAATTCACGCAATTTAGTCGTAGTTGGTCACGACATTTAATTTTTCACAAAAAAATTCATTATATTATTTTGCCATATAAAATATGCATTATTTCACACTAACATTTTAGTACAAAATCTATTACTACTTATAGAATATTACGCTCATTGAATGAAATAAATTAGCATATAATTATAGTGATCATAATTTACAATGGTTTTACAAATGATTATAAATAGGAAAATTTACAAAAAAGAAGCCTAACTTTTTTTGAAAATTTAATTTTACTTGGACAAAAAAATTACGCTCATTATCAATATTACGCTCAAAACAAAGTTTCATTTTCAAAAAACACCTTATAGGAGTTAAAGTTAACATTTTATGGCGTTAAATTTTTCTTGGACAAAAATATCCCTTTCTATTTCATATTTAATTTTACTAAGGTATTTTGTATTAATTTTAAAAATCTTCATAAATATTTTTAAAATATACTAATTAAAAGAAAAAATATAAATATTTTTAACATATACCGATTAGAAAAAATTAAAATATATTATTTATATAATTTTAATATTTTCTCTATTATATATTTTTTCATGAAAAACTAACATTAAATTGAAAACAAGAGAGAATCTAAAATACTCAAGTGAGATTCGAGGTATTGTACTTAAGACTTTTTAGCCATCGAATTTGCATCCAGATTAGTGTCTTGCCAATGAAAACAATAATATAAAAGAAAAATTATACATCTTGAAAATATTTTGATAGAAAATACTATTTTTGTCAACATGAGAATATCTGGGTAGAAAAATAAACAATTAATGAACGTTAAAAAAGATTATACACCTAATATATATTGACAGAAATATACTATTAGTAACAATAAAAAAAAATTAAAACTAACAATATACTTATATTGTATACTTGACGAAAATAAATTTTTCTTCGAATATTTTCAAGATGCATAATATACCGCTGTTATTTTTTATTGTTTGATGTTAGTTTTTTATTTAAAAAATATAAAATAAAAAAGTAATATATTTATATAAATATAACTGTCTTTTATTTCTTTAATTAGAATAATTTAAAAAATATTTATGAAGATTTTTAAAATTAATACAAAAATACCTTTGTAACATCAAATATGGAATAGAAAGGGGTATTTTGGTCCAATTTTTTTTAACTCCGTCAAATGTTAACTTTAACCGCTATAAGATTTTTTTAAATGAAACTTTGTTTTGAAGGGTTTTTAATATCCAAAACGATAGGAGTTTTTTTTATTAATTTCAAAAAAGTTAGGGTGGTTTTTGTAAATTCCCCTCATAAATATATATATGAAAGTAATTATCAACATTTAGGGAAATTAGAGATTCCTGACTGATAATTGGTATGGATGGTGAGTGGCAGTAAACTAGCATCGCCGTCGCGTTCGTATTCATTCGATGTCAATTTCAATCTTTGTTATGTTCTTTTTATCTTTTCGTCGTGTTCATATAGCAATGCAACATTTTCATGACGTATAATTTTAAAAAAATATTTTCCTATGCGTCAAAATATAATTCATCACATCATTATGATTAAATAATCTAAAATAGTTAATATAGTATGAGAAACTCATTTACTTATTGTATATTTCTTTTAATATTTTTATATATGTGTATATATTTAAATGTGCTATATTTATCATTAAAACTACGATATCCGAAACAATTTATTTCCATTTGTTATTATTTCCTACACCAAATCTGTGTAATTGAGCCTTTATTGCTCGTGACCCAATCATTAATTACATGATAAATACGTTAAACTACAACAAAGAAGCAACATTAACATTTCATTGTAAAGAAGAAAAGTTATTTGAAATCGACATTTAATATTTATTTTGCTATCATTTTTTACATAATTATTTATAAGTGGCGCGATATTGCAAAACTTAACGTGACTTAATTAAAAATAATTTCAATTCTTGTATTTCTATTTTCCATAAATCATACAAAATATTTTTCTTAAGATTACGAAAAACCAAATATAACCAATAATATTTGTAAATATACGACATGATATAATTTGACTCATTTTTTATGATGAGAAAAATTAACAACTATAATAGTTTTATATATGAAATTTTGTTTACATAATTAAGAAAAATAATAACACTAATAAATAATTATAATAAATATCAATCACTATAAATAATGATATAATCGTCGTTTGGTAAAAAAAATTGAACCCGTTCTTAATTATTCATAGGATAAATCATGTGGAAATTCCCTCTTATTTTGGCGCAATAATATATCAATATCATTAAACTGAAGAAAACAAAATACATTTTGATGAATTATATAATATTTCGCTTAGCACTGTGATAAAATTCGTTTATCACTATTCACTAGCTAAGAAAAAAATAGAAAGAAAACAAAAAAGACTTGATTAAAATATCTAAACCCAAATTTAAAATGTGGACATTAGATTGACTAAGCACCTAACTATGGAAGGAACGTATGTTTCTAGAAAAATTATTAGGTGTGTATGGTCTGAATTAATTTGATGTAACCAATCAAAGCATGCCACGTTGCTAAGAAAATACGTTCACACTATTGAGTCACTTCGTTGATGTGATGATATTAGTTCATTATTGTAGTCTCTAGTCTCTACTTGAGTCATTTACAATATGGACCCCAATTTTGTATATATATGGCCAAGTTTAGAGATCCTCTAAATTGAATGAATTATATGTTTTATCAACCCTTCGCCTATAAAAAGTTAGCTGCATTTGGTGCACCAGAATTGAGCTATTTGGAAAATTTTAGGCTTATTATATTTTTAACGGAAAAACTTGTATTTCAAAAAGTGTATGATATGAAATAGCTCATAGGGTCTTGATTAATTTAAATGAAATACAATATATGATGCTCTTTTAGATATTTTAAATATTCTGATTTGAATGATGTTGTCCGTTTTAATCATGTTGGGGTTGAAAATACGGATTTTTTTTTTTAAATCATTTGGAATTGAGAAATTACGGTTTAGTCAAGGTGTGATTACGAATCCCGTTTTTGCTTTTGTCTAAATAATTAAATTTTATATTTTTCAAAATATTAGAAAAAAAGTCAATCTCTCTTTCTATACCCATTCAATATGACATTTTTTTTCCGCCTTTATAATTATTTTGGATGTGGGACACCATATACCGTTAATTTTTATTTATTTATACTCTAATCCACTTGACAATTAATTAATGGAATATATTGAACCCAAATTTTGTAATCCTAAATGTTTTAAAATATGCATTCTCAAGTTTCAAACATATTTTTTAGGTTGCAAAAAGAAAATTTTAATGTCGCACAAAATGAAAGGAGAATATGACATAACACTAATAAAATCGGGACACATTAGACGATAAAATATGATATATAATGAAATAGGTTATGCCTGATTCGTCATAACATTCATGATTTCCGCTGTAGTATCTAGGAATCATCAAGTCAAAAAGATAAAATGTGTCATTTTTAATGTCCACTAGATAGTATATATTGGAGGAGTTATAATTTTGCATGACAATAATATGAAGAAAAATATTACAAAGCTAAATTAAACACGGCGACCATCATAATTGTTAGACTATAACTTTTTTAACTATTTTTTTTTAATAAATATAATTTTCAACTAAATAAATGTAAGAAGTTGAGTTTTTCTTTTATGAATATAAATTCTAAACAAGCAAAAATAAATTTTCTCTTAAAAATAAATCAATATTCAAGTCAACATACATGACTCATCGAGTAGTTACGATACTAGTCAATATGCATGACTCATCAAATAATTACGTATTAGTCAATTAGAAGTCATTGTTAAGATATTGTTTCATTTTTATATACTTGAAATACTAATATTTTTATCTGATTATTTATATACCAAATCTTGCTTAAAAAAAATAATATTTTTCAATACACTAGATATAATTTTTTTAGAAACAATACACGACTATTAATGAAATATAAAATAAAATACTTTCTAATTTTATTATATGTTATCATTTAATTTGATTTTACTAACAAAAACCATACACCAAGTCCACCTAAATTTCATATGAAAACCGCATCTCAATTTATCTGACATCATCAGTGTGGCCCATAGTACTACGTATCCGCTAGCCGACACAGGACGTTAATCCACTATTCATTTACGTTACGCCGTTAGCCCGTTAACCTGTATTAACACCCGTATCAGCTCCTCTCCAGTACATAAACTAAATAAACTAAATTAGGTTTCTAAAGTAACTTTACTTTAGATAAATAGTTTGGTATCCAAAATTTCTAATATATTACAATAATTTTGTATAAATTAATTAAGTCAACAATATGATTTATCAATGGAAATTTATTATCTAAACGATATATTTTTTACGTTCATAAAAGTAATAATATAGTTACAATTACTTAATACGTGCATAAGCATAACACTCGTAAAGACTTACTTAATATATTGGATACGAACTATTTGTCATGATTTCTGATGCATAAATTTACTTGGATGTTATGAAATTGATAGGGAATTGGAAATGAAAAATAGAACATTTATTCATGCAAATGATACGATCTTTGTACGCCACCACTTGCATGAGAGATTAAAAAATAAAACTCATGTTAAATTGGACATTGGTAAAAAAAAAAGTTATGAATAATAAGTCTCTAGTTATAAGGGAAAAAGCATAAACATATTTTTTTTGGACAGCATCCCAAAAAACAGAAAAAAACGAATAATAAAATAGCATGACAGAAAAATGTTCTTTGGATTTGAAAAATCATATTATAGAAAACTTATACTTAGTGAAGTGACAACTTTGATATTGTGAAACTCTCGACGAAAGCATAATATGAGTCATATCGAAAATATATCCTCTCATATTTTTTCTGTATAGGTGTAGAAAAAAAACCGGAAGGAAAATTCAATATTTTAATATGATTTATGTGTAAAGGGAAAAAATGAAACTCAAATTTAATGTTTTAATATGTTTTAGAAATCATAAAATTTCGAATAAAATAAAGTTATAAACAAAAAATAATATTATCTAAGAACATAATAATTATAATTCCAACTTTTCTAGATTAACTATGGATGCTTCGTTTCAAATGCGATTTCGATAGTCGAGATGAAGACATAACTTCGTGCTTTTAATTGTTATTTAAAATAACTAAGCAATTACACGCTGATAACGTGTTATGAAAAAAAATAGAAAAAATTGGAAGAGAGATATTAACTTTAGTATTATTTTTGTTCAACTAATTGTAATTGTAATAATAAATAGTTTCTTGTAGGAAATAACAAATTTGGAAAAAATTTCTAAAATACAATCATATATCATGCTATAAAATTATTTCATTTAATATAAAAAAATAAAATATGATATATTATTTTATAAGACGGTATAAAATTTTATAATTATAATACAGACATATTAAAAACCACTTGATCAATTTCCTTGTGATAACAATATTAGATCACCAAATAAAACTGGATCCGTCCAGTAGTTTTTGAACTGGACAGAATCGGGGTCCATTAAATACCGCTGCGTCTATATTTCCGTTCACCGAACAAGCACAAAAAACACAAGTGAAATTCGAAAAAAGAAAGAAAGAAAGAAAAGACAAAGAAAACCAGGAGCGCCATGGAATCACCGAGGAGCGAATTCACCGACAGAGGAAGCAGCAGAGACGAACTGGAGGTTGCAGTTGATTCGATACTGTACAGAATCAGATCCGGCGAGGAGGAGAACAGAATCAAGGCGGCCAAGGAGATCCGACGGCTCACCAAGACTTGCTCGATCAATAGACGGTTGTTATCCTCTGCCGTCGAACCGCTTGTTGAGATGTTGAAGTCCGGCGATGATGATTGTGCTGAAGTGGCAATTCTTGCTCTGTTAAATCTTGGCGTCAAGGATGAAAGGTACGATCCTTTATATTTTTGTCTATTTATTGTTAATTAGAGTGTCGACGTTTGGTTAATTGTGATGTTTTTTCGACGTTAGGTTAATTGCGATTATCTTATTTTTGATAACTGATGATCTTTCTAGTCAACTTGTTTTTGTATTAGTTTTCATCTTAAAATTAAATAAGGTTCTAATTTCGAAGAACTGCGTATAATCATATCCATGAATTTTTTTTTTTGTATTTCTTTCTTTTTCATCAATTTTTAAGTAGACGGTAATTAATTAGTTTCCTCATCTTTATTTTTTTGTATGATTTACTATAAATTACGAGAGTATCTGAAAATTGGATTTGACATTAAAAATAGCTGATTTAGTTCAGATATGGATGATATTTGATTATTTTCTCACTAAATTTGATTTCTAAAAATAGAAAGTTAATTTAGGAAATAGAATCTCTATGATCAGTATAATTACTAATTACTAGTAATAGCTACTTATTCTTTTATTTCATTAAAGACATTTTTTTAATATTTTTCTATTAATATATGTTCACAGAATTAATGAACTATTTAATTTGGTACCTAATTATAATTCTTTAGAAAATCAAGATCATGCACGAATTGTGCAAAAGTACCCGTTCACCTACCAAAACTTTGCAATTTAATCCAATAAAATAAAATCTCAGTAACCAATATGAAATGATTTTTTGGATTACACTCATTATCCTCTTTAGGATAAAGCTTTTTGAAAATTATAAATTTCAAAATTACCTAAAAGTATTTCAATTTTTTATTTTTCCAAATTAAAAAAATCATCCAACCAAACTCGGCCAAATTCGAATTTTTCGATTTTGAAAAACCAAAAAGGGAGAGTTTCCTTGTGCTTAAACATATTTACTGCGTAGGTCAATGTTTTGAACTAAATGTCTCTATCAATTTAAATTTGGTACGATTACCTAATTTTTTTCAAATTTCAAAATAAAAGTCTGAATCGTACCGAAACTTTGAAACCTTTGCCCCTAAGATAGTTATTAATATTATTTTTGTATGATTCAGTTACGTGTTTAATTGATCCACTAAGATATTTTTTCTGTATAAATTAGTTTAAACTATGAAAATTAGAAAGGTTAAGTTTCCTTGGTGGGTAAACTAACTACAATTTTAGGACACCTATGTAAATGTCCATATCAAATCAATATTTTTAATTAAAAGAGATTCATTATTAGTTCAAGAAAACGACACATTTAATTCACGTGTACTCTACAAAACTTAAATATCATATTTGCCCCTCCAAAATGTAAAATATCAAAATTACCCAATCATAATTTGAGAAATAAATTAGTGTGATGTCAATCATGTCATTGCAAGAACAAACATGATTTAAGCAAACAATTTATTAAAAATACTTTTTCTGGGGTATCCATGTTATTTCCAATTATGCATGGGCATATGTGATATTTTGAGAATTTGGAGGGTACACATGAAAATAGCGCCTTAATTCTAACTTAAGCTAATTAATTTATTAAAAAGTACTTTATATAGCAATTCCAATCAATTGTCTCTCTGGTGAGATCACGAACTAAGTTAGTCAATTCGCGAATAGTTCGCGAATAATACACGAACTATACGAATTTTGAAAAATACGCGAATTTCGCGCATCCAATTCAGTGATCCGGAAATATTCGCGAATTTTATGGCCAAAAAATATTCGGCCGATTTTTTGCCGAATTCAGTGATTTTTTGCCGAATTTTTCAAATTGAGAATTTTTAATTGTTTTTATGTATTGTAATTTCTAAGTTACATGAGTCATATCATGATATAAATTAGTCAATTCGTGAATAGTTCGCGAATAATACACGAATTATACGAATTTTGAAAAATACGCGAACTTCGCGGTATTATATTTTGCCGAATTTTTTTAACCGAATTTTTTAATAAAAATCGTATTAAACACGAACCTATACGAATACGAATATTACCCGTTCACGTTTTTTAGGTCCGAATTTTTTGCCGTATTGAAAAACGCACTATCCGAATTATACACGAACGTATCCCGTATCGTATTATTCCCGTATCCCGAATGACTGACCATGATCACGAAATATCTATAAAGCAGAATTAAATTCTTTTAAATTGCTTTCCTTTCTTGGCATGAACACAGCCACTACAATTCCAAAACTTAATTTTAAATTTGAATTATCGAAATTTCAGGAACAAAATTAGCATTGTAAAAGCCGGAGCGCTCGATCCGATAATAAACCACTTAAAATCCCCAAATCAATCTCTCCAAGAAAACGCAACGGCGGCAATTCTTACCCTAACAGCCTGCTCGGCGAACAAGCCGCAAATCTCCTCCTCTCCAGTGATTCCGATTCTCATCACCATCCTCTCCAGTGCAAAAAATCCCCAAACCAAACTGGACGCTTTGATGGCGTTGTATAATCTCTCCACTCTCAACTCCTCTCTCTCCACAATCGTCTCGTCGAATCCAATTCCTCCATTAATCTCCCTTTTAAAAACCCTTAAAAAATCCTCCAAAACCGCAGAGAAATGCATTGCTTTGTTGGAGCCATTGTTAGGGTTTGAAGAAGCTCGAGTTGCTTTGACCGCCGAACCAGGAGGAGTGTTGTCCATCGTCGAGCTTCTAGAAGAAGGATCTAACGCCAGCAAAGAATATTCCGTTTGCTCTCTGTTAAAACTCTGTGAAAGTAACAGGGATAAATACAGAGAGATTATATTAAAAGAAGGGGTAATACCAGGTTTATTAGAGTTAACGGTGAAAGGAAATAGCGTTAAGTCACGTGGCAAGGCGAAGGTTTTGTTGAACTTGCTTAGGGATAAGTCGTACCCTCGGGCTGAAGTTGTGCCTGCGGAATTAGAGAATATCGTGAGCGATATAGTTTTGAGAGTGGACGGTGCAGATCGATCTGGCAAGGCGAAGAAGATGCTGGCCGAGATGGTGCAGGTTAGCATGGAACAGAGCCTCAGGCACATGCAACGCCGTGCATTGATGTGTACGCCCAGTCCATCCAAATGATTTTTCTTTTATTGTGTGTGGTATTATAGGTGAAGTTTAATAAGGTAGAATTTGCCAGTCCTGTCCACATGGCGATGTGTGATTGGTTGTTGGTAAGTGTTCATAGTTTGATAGAATTTGAATATGAATATTTTGCTTGGGAGTTTAATTTTCTTTTTTCTATACTGCTTCGTATGGTAACTGCAGAGTATACAAAAATCGACAAAAATAGGACTGAATTACACTAATTCTGCCGCATTTTCACATCTTGGATGCGGGTATTGGAAAAGAATCCGACCCGTGAACATCACTATCAGATTCAGTTGAGCTCAGCAGAATCAGACAGAGAATATATTGATCCGTGCACCCGGTTTTGAAGAACATAGAAGGTAGGATCTAGAGCTTTATTCCGTAATTCTTTGTACACCGGTTCCAACCGGAAACATTAAAGATACGCTACGGTCCCCTCCCTCGCGCATGGCACTGACACGTGCGAGCTTCCTCCTCTATAACGACAATCGTCATTCAATAATATCCTCACCATTATTAAACAGGAGATCTCCAGTATTTAATTTTGCATGTAAATTCTACAAATTTATAAGAAATGGATGCTTCCGTTGGTCTTTAACCGGAGAGAGATATTGTCTGCATCGTCACCTTTTTCTTTTTATCCCCTGTTTCTACCGTGCGCAGTAGAGTCTCACTCTGTTTCAAAATTTTCTAAGTAGGAAATTTGATGAATGGCTCCATCAATGAATTTCGAATCGCAGAAGGAGTATGGAAGGTTTCTCAACCACCACAGGTGGATCTTATCTGACGGATGGCGGCGGTGGGGTGCAGTAGAGAAGCTCCGCACGAAGAGAAAGGCTAGAGTGATGCTGGGACGTACACAGCCATGTCCGGAGAAATCAACGACTGAGACTCGTCCGGCGAGGATCTGTGCTAATTGTCGCACATCTAAGACTCCTCTCTGGCGTTCCGGCCCTACTGGACCCAAGGTAATTCTCGTTTTCTTTATCTAGTCGAAAATTCTTTACATCTTTTGATGTGATTGCTTTGGTTGAATGCAATTTCGTGTGATCATTTTGTCTAGATTTCGATCTCAAAATTGAGATCAACATCTCAATTCAGATTTCTATTGAATTTGTCTCTTCATTCTATATGATATATGTAAAAATGCTATGGATCTTTACTCTCTTCCAGTAGAAAATTTACTAGTTGATCTTCTCATGTAAATCCGTTTTTCCTAAATATTTAGTTAAATCATAGTTAATTCAAAATTTGAATAGTTAATTATCTTGAAATAATCCGGTATAATTCTAAAGATGCATCAAGTATATTTGCAGAAATCTTTTTTCAGAAATTTAAGCTTCCTTTTTTACTATACTTGTTTCTGTAACTCTGTTTTTACAGTCTCTCTGCAACGCATGCGGGATCAAGTTCAGAAAAAGACAGATGCAATTCGAGGCAGGTGATAATAAGCTACCGCTCACCTCCCCATCGCCGGAGAGTTTCCTCACCATGGAGGAACTCAAGCAGATACAGAAAGAGAAGCAGATAAACATGCTCAGAATGTTCGCGAAGCACCGGAATCAGGAACGCCAGCGAATGAGAAAAATGCTACTGGAGAGGTCCAGTACGGAAATGGCGGAGGCGGCGCTGTTACTCGTGTCGCTTTCTGGGGGTATTTCTGTCATTTCGTAATTCCAAAAAAAAAAAACGAACTGTCCTGTTGTCGTACCGCCTCAGTTCGTTTTCTTTCTTTTTTGTCGTTTCGTTATACAGGACTTCCATTAAATATAGAAAAATTAAAGGGCTTTTTTGTAAAATAAGTTATAGGTACCACAGACATTTTATTATAATTTTAATTTTACACGGGGTAGTGAGGTAAAAGTTCTGGTTTATTTTATTTTGCTTATTTATGAAATAAAATTACAAGGATAATTGGGAATACGTTGCCTAATTTTACAACGACACGTGGCCATCAATTCCCTGCTCGTGACACGTGTCCAATACCTCTCTATAAACAACCTACTCTTCATTTCAGTACTCTCCACAAAAAAAAAAAAAGCAAAATTTTGACACCTACTTTGCTATAATAAGTGATTTCGAGATTCGAGAATGTTCGTGCCGATTTGCGTGGAGTGCGGTACGAGGAGCAACCCGTGCCGGTGCAAGGTGGTGGGGCCCACGCTCGGTTTCGTGGCGTTTGCTGTGTCGGCGTTGGTGGAGTGGCCGGTTGGAGCGATCGTGTATTTGTTTAAACATTCGAAAGGGCGGAGAATCATGGCGCATCCCGCCTCCGTTGTTTATCCTTCGGTTTTGAATACGATCCCAATTTGAAGAATTTTAATTATTAATTATTGCATTTTTATTTGTGACGTATTCCTCTGTGTTGTTAATTATTGCGTTTTTCTGTGTGTTCTTTTTGAATTATTATATGGGTGATTTTATGATAGAATTTTTTTTCAATTTTTATACAAATTAACTAGAAATTAATTTGATTGATTGAGAACATTTAATTAATTATAAATTTTCAAAATATCTTTTTCAAAAGATTGTACCGTGAAATCATCCTTACTATATTATTGGTTCGAGTCTTAATAAAGATTTGCTTAAACATGATTAAAATGTTATTAAGTAATATTTAAGTGAGCATTAATTGTTGTTATAGTTTAAGGCAAATAAAGAACTATATCCACAAATTACTTTTCTTGAGAAATTAGAGGAAATCTAAATGAAAATTGATGGCATGTACTATGATAAATCTCCCAAATCGCTACAAGAAAACCGATTTTCGCCGATGCATTTTTCTCGGCACTTCAAATTTTTAGCCGTTTATAGGACTTAAAATGAAAATAAAGAACTATATACACAAATTACTTTTTTTTCTTGGCTGATTCTTTAAAGCCGTAATTTTTGACGAGTCATACATAAAAATAAAAATAAAAATATTTATATTCATGAAAAAATATTGTGGTTTGTTTAAAAAATGGCACATCAGTGAGAAATATGAAGATTTATATTTTTTACTTTATGTTTATAATCATGAATTTCTTATAATGTTGTATGAAATTTTCATATACTTAAAATGACATTATATTTATTTATTGAGCAAGTTATGTATTGGGTCCTGTATGGATTTTTTACCATTATTGATTATACTCAAATACTATACTTTCCTTTATATTCCTTCTTTGATCATCGAAATTTGTCCATGAAGGCTTTCTTTATTTAATTACATATGAAAAAATATTCATTGGATTGATATTAAACAGATATTTTCAAAATTATTGCTTTACATACGGGAACCCATTTACTTGGTGAAATATTTGGCATTTCTTGATTTTGTTATTTGGAAATAACTGCATTTACGTAGAAATGTGGGCATATTTATTCATCGATTGAATGGAGAAAATCAAATCTCTAGATTGATTAGAACAAAACTTTGCCTGTCATCGCTTTACAAGGTGAATTATTTTATTTCATTTATAACTTTGCATTTACGAGGATTATACAATTTTCAGGAATTTAATAGTTTTTCTTTTGTTTCAACAGGTTGCATTTGTTTTTCAAGTTGAAGGTAGTTATCGTTCTATTTGTTTCATCGAGTTTGTGTTATATTGGTATCAGTTATTTGTTCAATTATTTTTTTTTGATGAAAATAAAGGGGGCATACGAGTCCCATTTCTTTTGATTTTATAAATCACAGGAGTTTTTACTTTTTACCGTTTCTATTGGGGATAAATTCCCCTTACAATTAGAACACCACACCTAAAACTAAATAAAATAAAAATAAAAATAACTTCATACTTAAAGTAGAATTCTAGGCTTCAAAATATGGAATATGAATTCCATTGAAATAAAAAACCGGCACTAGAATTCCATCTTACTCTAACCCGCACTTCTGTTTGTTCAATTATTGTATGAATATGTTTATTTAGATTAAATTATTGTTTTATATTGACATGATTTATTGTTATTGTATTATTGTTATTATTATTATTATTAGTAATATTGTTGTTGTTGTTGTTGTTGTTGTTAATTTTTTATAATATCTATGACAAAAAAAATTAGCCGGCAAAATGAGTTCATTTAGCGACTTAATTTTTTTTTAGTTGTTGTTAGTAACTATACCGGCACTTTAGAGCGACAAAATAATATTAGATAAATACATTTAAATGTGTTGGCAATGTTTGTACGCATGACGGCATTTAAAAATTGTCATAATATGATCCAACAATGGCAATTAAATATGTCGTTGTTGTTTTTAAGTACGTACGATTTATTTTCTGACGGCTAATTTTTAAATGGTCGTTGTTTTGATTCAACGGCTCATTTTGAGGTTTTACTAACATATAAAAGTGCCAATAAAAATCGTTTTCTTCTAGTGAATATATTTAAATAATATATTATGCACTTCTTGTACAGTCTTCAAGAAAAGAAGAGTACGGTAATGCCAGGGCCGGCCCATATATACATTTTTTTTGAAGCCCCTGCTCGGGTCCGGATACAAAAAAAAAATACGTAGTATAATTTATAAATTTTGGGGTTCATTATAAAAAAATCGGGATCCATTTTAACAAATTACATAGTATAATAAAGAAATTTAGGGTTCATTATAAAATATTTTGAGTTATCTTTATAATTTGGCTTAGGGCCTGTTAAATCCTTGGGCCGGCCTGGGTAATGCAAAAGAATTGCATCAAAATATTGTAAATCTCCCAAATTATACTATTTTATACTATAAGTATAAAGAATATGGAGTTTGTACAATATACTCAAAATACATTAAAAATGAGACGCTAACACGAACTTGGACTGGATACTTTATGTCTTATAAAATTGAGGCCATATATCATGCCCTTCAAATTCCCTCACAATTCTTCCACAATAATAATTCATAATTATTTATTTTTAATATTTATAATTAATCATTAATCAGTATGGACCTTAATTCCATATTAAATTTTTAGTAATCATGAATTAATTGTTAATCCATTTTGCTAATTATGCAATTAATTAGTGTGGAAAAATTACGGGGAAAATGAGGGAGAAAAATATAATTGTCCTTAAAAAATTTAGACCTCAATTTTTGGACTCGAAGTCACTTCTTAGGCCTATAGCTGGACTAGGGATGTCAACGGGGCGGGTCGGGTTCGGATAAGTCTCCCCCATATCCGAACCCGAATTTTCAGGTATTACCCGAACCCGAACCCAAAATACCCGTGGGTAAAAAATCCTACCCGAACCCGAACCCGTTATCCGAAAATAATCAATACAAAATAAAAAAAATAAAAAAATTATAAATTATTATAAAAATACGTAAAATCACCAACAATTTTGTATACATAAAATAAACAACTTGTACAAAATACATTATAAATATAAATATTACAAATAATTAATCCATAAAACACCACAAATTTTCATATCATTAAGTATTTTTGGGTATTTTTTGGGTATTTTTCGGGTATTTCTAGGATATTTTCGGGTTCGGGTATACCCGCGGGTAAAATTTTACTCCCGTACCCGAACCCGAACCCGGAGAGAGTATTTTTTTCCAGATAATATCCGACCGTTCGGGTCGGGTACCCGCGGGTTCGGGTTTTACCCGACCTATTGATATCCCTAAGCTGGACCAGACCTTGATTGATTAATATTGTTGTTGAGTATATTTTAGTTTTCGGCCTTGGGCTGTATACATGGGCTCAATCATAAAATGAATATTCAGAATATCAATTAGACATAAATTTTGTTATGTTTTTCCTGTTTATATCGTTTCATTTAATAATATTTGTCTAGGTATGTCATTCTGGTGATCACGAAAATGGCATTACTCACCTACTCTGATTATTCATAATGCATGAACACTCAAGTTCACTGGTTCCGCTATTTAAATGAGCATTAATTGTTATTACATTTACATTTACAAACTAGTTTGTGGTAAATAAATAACTATATATACACAAATTACTTTTTTTGAGAAATTAGAGGAAATCTAAACGAAAATTGGTATCATGTGCTATGATAAATCTCCCAAATGTATTTAAATAATATATTATGCATTTCTTGCACGACATTCAGGAAAATAAGAGTACCGTAATTCAAAGAAATAGGATCAAAAGAATCTTGATCAAGGCTCAAGCGGTCGGAGGTGTCATGCCCAATAAAAATTGGGAAACTACATTATGTTTTTCATTCTGATCCAAACGTTATTGATGAATTGTTCGAATTATAGTTAGTTGAGTTGATTAACATTCAAATTAAAATTAATTAACGTATTGAATTAACAAATCAATTTATTTTAATACATTAATATTAATACATCTTAATTAACATGTCAATTCAATTAATCGATTAGTTATCTCTTTTTTTTTTTTGACGGAGGAGGCGATTGCCTCGCTCGAATTTTGCATTAAATAAAGCAGTTCGAAAACATTACAACGAAAATTTTCAAAAAGAAAAAAAAGAAAAAAGAAAAGAGCAAAATAAATTTGCCCCACAACCAAAATTAAATCAACAATTATCACCCCATTTGATCGCATCGTCAGAAATCATCGTTGCTAGAAGGGGAGTCGAGACGACTTTGAAGGAGAAAATTCTTCTATTTCTTTCCTTCCAAAGATTCCACATTGTCGCCAACCACACCGTGCCCCATTTAGAGTTATGATTCTTGTCTCCTTTATTTTTGTTGCTCACCCAAAATTGGACGAGGTCCTCAACCGGTCTTAAAGTAGGGATGTTGAACATATCGGCTACGGTGGTCCAAACTCGAGATGAATATGAGCAAGATAAAAGTAGATGATTAACATCTTCCCTATGTTGCGCACACAAAGAGCACCCCTCGTTATTTGGCCAACCTCTTTTTTCCAAATTAACGGCCGTTAAGATCCTATCGTGAATTGCTAGCCAACCGAAAAAACATACTTTTCTAGGTGCTTTAATCCTCCATAAATGAATGTTCCATGAGAATATTATTCCGGGATTTATAAGAAAGTTGTATGCCGAATGAGTCATAAATTTTTCATGCGTCGTCCAAAACCAAGAGGTACTTGAAGAGATTTGGTTGGAATTTGGGTTAGGTCGGATAGAGATCGTAGCAAAGTGAACGAGACGACGGAGATCTTTGACAAAGAAAGAGATGTGTCTATCAGAGACGGAGTTAAGATCTTGGATAGAGGTTATGCCGTGGAAATCATTAAGTGTGGAGGACCAAATAGAGTCCGAGAGGAAAGATATTTTTGTAAGCGCCTTCAAGAGCAAGGCATTGTTTTGCGTTTTAATATCGTGAATCCCCAACCCCCCGTTTTCTTTTGGCAAACATATCTTATCCCAAGCCATTAAGCAATGACCGCCTTTACAAATTTTATCCCCCCTCCAAAGAAAAGACCTCATTATTCTTTGTAATTCCTTTATTAGCCACGACGGGAATACAAAAGCTTGCATGAAATATGTCGGGATTGCCGAAAGAACGGATTGAACCAAAGTGAGTCTACCACCCGATGATAGTAATTTCCCTTTCAACCCGGCCAACCTCGAGTTTATTTTATTGATCAAAGGGAGAAAGTATAGTTTTCTCGGTTTCCAGACCGAAAGCGGGAGACCAAGATATTTAATAGGTAGTGTTCTCTTTGGGCATTGTAAGATGTTATCTATCAAATCGTGGAACTCGTTTGGGATTGAAATCGGGACGAAAGAGCTTTTGAGTTTGTTGATCTCCAAACCCGTAATAGCCGAAAAGGTATCCAATGCTTGGGCAACCAATTTCAAATTGTCCGGATGCGCTTGAACAAAAATTATAGTATCGTCGGCGTATTGGAGCGCTCTAGGTGCAAGCAAAGCAGAACCTCTTAAGATAATGGAGACGTTCTTCAAAATCATTTGAAGAGCGTCTACGACAATATTAAAAAGGAGAGGCGAAAGCAGGTCTCCATGACGAAGCCCCTTTTGATGAAAGAATGGGTCGCCCTCGGCCCCATTGACCCTTACGGTCGAGCTCGAAGATACTAGGAAGCTGCGAATCCAATTAATCCATCTTTGTGGAAAACCCCTAATGTCCAAAATTTAGTTATCTCTTTAATTCATTCAATTAATCATCCTCGTCACGTTATCAAAAATGTTTGAGTGAGTTTTGGTAGCACCACATATATTCCCATAAATAAATAAATTGCTTATTTTGATGAATAATTTTCTATTCTTATTATTTTGTAATTTAAAATTGCTTATTTTGATGAATACCACGATGTTACATCTCGAATTTTATTTTGTGTGTGATAGTTTGTTTAGTTGATTGTGTTTGATTATTTCAAAGTGGCCGTGCAACAATTTTATTTTGTGAAATTTTGTTATAATTAAAAATTAAATTTTAATATTAATAATCTTTTATTTATACAATATATACCTGGTCGGCAATTCAAATAAAAAGCATCTACAAACATTGCAATTCTGAAGCGAAGCAAAAGGTTACACGTCAATTTCATTTGAAAGTAGATATTGATAGTTTTATTCCTTTTTGCTTTTTATATTACAAGGATATATATTATTGAACAAGTGGCACATTTCGCCAATGACACGAAGCCATACATATTATATTATTTCTATTCACACCATCCAAGCAAGCCTCCATAAGAGCTCCCCAGTTTTCTTCCCTATCCATCAAACAGAAACAAGAAGATTTTAATTTTTACAAATTCATTGCGAAACCAATTAATTGAGATTCGAGAATGTCGTCTGTACCAATTTGTTGTCAGTTCGGTACAACGAGCAACCCGTGCCGGTGCAAGGTGGTGGGGCCTACGCTCGGTTTCGTGGCTTTTGTCGTGACGGCGTTGGTGGAGTGGCCGGTGGGAGCGATAGTGTATTTGTTTAAACATTCGAAAGGGCGGAGAATTATGGCTCATCCTGTCTCTGTTGTTTATCCTAAGGTTTCGAATAAGATTCCAATATGAAGAATTTCAGTTGTTAATTATTTTGTTTTTGTGTTCATCGTATTTTCCTGTAATTCAATTTTTTTTTAAAAAAAATAAAATTAATATGTTATATTTTAAGTGATTTCTGGTTAATTTGGAGTCTTGGAGTAGTAAAGATATGCAAGAGCGAAGGAATTAATTCCCTATTATTTTATTTTAAGTGATTTTTGGCTAAATTTTTCTCAATTTCTGAAATCTAACCTAATGATTTTTTTTGTTCGAGCTTCATTAATCATTAATGATTTACAATTCATTGAATTAGCTCGAGGTACTAATTTAGAAAAATAAAATTATATTTGTCCCCTGAACACACACACACACACCCACCCCACGGACCACCCCCCACGTGTTGACAGAAATTTATTAACCAAATTTAAAATTAAATATAATATAATTTAATACATGCCAACAATAAATTATTAAAGGGAAATTTTCAAAAAACCCCCTATCTTTTTTGGATATTCTAAAAAACCTCCTATCTTTTTGGAAACTCCAAAAAAACCCTCTACCAAACTTTTATTTTCAAATACCCCCTATGGGGTTAAAATTAACTATGGATGGTGTTAAATATTTTTTATGACCAAAATATCCTTCATTTTACATATTTAGTAATTAAAATAATGTTTTTGTTATGTGTATTAATTTTAAAAAAGTCCTAATTTTTTTTTTGCTTATAATAATTTTTAAAAAATAATTGTGATATGTTATATTTATATAATTTTAATATTTCATACATTACATATATTTGACTTTCATAATTTTTTATTGAAAAAATAACTTAAAATAATAATAAGATGACCAACAATATTAAAAGAGCACCTTGCAAATATTTAAAAATTAAATATCATGAATCTATTAAAAACATACATAAAAGAAGAACGAAAATAAAATTAAAATAGATGTTTAAATAAATATTTTTCTTTCAGTATATTTTCAAGGTGTTTATTTTATTATTATATGATGTTAGTTTTTCATGAATAATAAATGAAATATTAAAATTATACAAACACAACATTTAATAATTTTATTTTTGTGAAATCAGTATATGTTAAAAATTATTTATGAATTTTTTTAAAACTAATAAAATTAATGAAAAAATAACAAAAATATACATATGAAAATAGAAGGGTATTTTGGTCAAAATTTTTTTTAACACCATTCATGGTTAGTTTTAACCCCTATAGGGGGGTATATGAAAATAAAAATTTGGTAGAGGGGTTTTTTTGAAGTTTCCATAAAGATAGGGGTTTTTTTAGAATATCCAAAAAAGATAGGGGTTTTTTTGAAAATTTCCCATTATTAAATACATTTTCTTATTCTTATATACATAAATTTTTACCGTATGGTAAAACTTGCGTCCTGAAAATATTTTTCACATACAAATTAATTTCATTCATTATTTGTTTGTCTATTTTTATTTTGTAAAAGATATGAATACATCCATTTAACACGTGTTAAACGATAGATTAATTCAACCCAAATTATGTATTTTTCAAATTAAAAAAATAAAATTAATTGAACATGAATGGTGACGAATAATATTATAATTTAAAATATTAAATACATTAATGATGTATGAAATGATTAATTTAACACGTGTTAAATAATGTAAATAAAATATATACAGATATTTAACACGTGACAAAAGATCAATTAATCGAATATAATAATATATTTTTAAAATTTGTAAATTTGTATTTAATTGATTATGAAAAGTGGTGAACAAATCCAATATGAATATTAAATACATTAATGATATGTAAACAGTGAACCTTTAATTTTGTCTCATCTTATACATGATAATTCAAAAAAATAATAATATATTGATTCAATATTAATATTTAATATCATGTCAACACATCAATGGTGAATCGTAAATGGACAAGTATCATCACTTTTAAAAAAATGTGATTTGTTTTGCAAAAGAACATGATTTCTTTGTAGTTAGTTTGAGCTGTCTACAACACAAGGCTTTAAATTAATTTTCTCATCATGACCAAATTTAGGTAATTCTTGTGGTCGATATTCATTTGTAGAAGTAGTTTACTGATATTAACGGATTTAGTGTTTATTGATATTTTAAGATGTATATATTAAAGAATAGATTGGTCAAGTAATATTTTAATTTGATGATTTAATAAGATTTAGAGGCTCAAGCCATTTATCCTGTCTCCAGAATTCACCACCACGTTCTCTATATCTTAATTGATACATTTATGATTATTAATAAAGGACATATATTTAACAATTAATTGATATACATATGAATTAATAATTTTTAATTAATAATAATTAACCGTTAATTATGTATTTCTTGTTAATTAAGTGTGTTAATTAATATAACTTTTCTTATTCACTAGGATTTCAGATTTGATAATAATAGTTTAAGGGGAGTTATATGATAAATCCATTTTCTTATTATGTACCAATTTAAAAAAAAAAATATTCGAATATTTGTTAAATAATGATTCTTTTTGTAAGATTCTAGTGTATATTTATCATTTAATGCTGCTAAAAACATAAATTTTGTATAATTAATTAATAAATAGCTAAAATTCTTAAAATAAATTTTTGAAAAAGAGTCCATGATAAGAAAATGAGTATGTCATAGAACTTCTCATAGTTTAAGCAACATTTGAGACAAATAATATTATTACCTCACATCTCAAATAATTTCAATCCAACTCAGTTCAGGAACTATTATCATCTCACATCTCAAAGAGCTTCAATCCAGGAATTTTAGAAGAAACTAGAGGAGTTAGGGGAAAAATTGTAAAAATGACAAATAAACAAACACACAAATACCGAAAAATTCATAAATTTTTTGTCAAAAACATATTAGAATGGATTGAAAACAGAAATGAAGAGAGAGACAGAGAGAGAGAGAGAGAGAGAGAATTTCTGATTTAGAAAAAAGGGTTAAATCATTTCTAGAAAGAAGATTATTGAAAAGTAATCAAGAAAATAAGTGTTGTAGGCAGAGGACCCAATGTTTCTAAATCAAGAATTTCTGATTTAGAAAAAAGGGTTAAAACATAAAAGAAAGTAATTCAAACTCAAAATTTTCCATAAATATGCATCAATTAAGAAAACGAAATTAATGATCCCAATGCCAGTGGATCAAAATGATAATCAGGTCACAACCCAAAAGGAAAAAACATTGGTATTATTCGACCTTCACTAGTATCTTATTGGAAAATTGCAAGGATTTTTTTTTTAAATGGATTAAATTCTAGATTTTTTGTTTTGTTTTGAAAATGAACAAAAACCGGACTTATTATTTCTAGAAGTAAAATATAAAATCGAAGAATCGGATGTCATTATTGAAACCTGAAAAAGGGTTTTCAAATTAATAATGTTCATGACATAAAGAAAGGATTAGGGGATTTTGCTTTTATCTCACATCACGTTGATTTCTAAGAAAATATTTCCAAATTAATGTCTAACATGTTTCAAAAGAATAATTTCTCAATTGATCCCACCCAATCAGCTAGAGAGAGGTTATTCAAATCTCAACAATACACAAAAAATCACTATGATACTGATGGAAGGAATTTCATATTTAAAATCTTGGAAATCGGGGGTTAATTTTAAATGTCTTTGCCGAGAATTCTGGATTTTTAATAAACTACGAAAAATCAGAATTTTCCATAGTTAACGGTGAAAGAAAATAGAAGGAAAATTTCAAGACTGGAAATGGTCTTTGTTGAGTACGAACGAGAGACTGGTACACTCATTAATTCAGTACTCTCCTCCGTCCCAGTATACCAATTCCAAATTTATAAATTCTTTAAATGGACAATTGAAGAAATAGATAAAAAAAAAAGACATTTCTGATGGAGAAGGAATAGAGAGCAAAGATTTAATTTGATATCAGTTCAATGGTGCTTTGCTTTGTAAATGGATCCGGAAATATTTCCAGAATAATAACGGGCTGAATTGACAAAATTTAGTAACTTGTCTTAACACATCTGTAGAAAAGATAAGGGGAAGAAAGATCGACTCTCATTTCGCCGGCGGAGATTGTGGATGTGGGGAAGGTAAGAAAATGCTGAGTATCTTCGCATTTGAGCATGGCGAGAGCGTTATAGGAGAAGCTTCACTAGGCGGGCCAAATCACCGGCGGAGATTGTGGAAGAAACCCTAAAAGAGAAGAGCAAGAGTCGAAATCATCGAGGAAGAAGAAGGTGATAAGGGGAAGAATTTTTTTTTTGTGCATAAACAAACCCGTAGGTCAAATATTTACAATGTGTCATCATTACAATAAATATACGTAGACACTATTAATGACATTCCAAAAAACGGATCCTTATATAAAAAGATCCTAACACATAGAAAAACTTTATCCGAGACTAAACTCTATCCCGAGTCACGATGCTCCACCCGAGCCTCTCTAGCTATTCTATCCGCCACCTTATTCGACTCCCTAGGAATTTGAAAGAAACTCCAACCATCATGTGCTTTCGCAAGAGCTCTACAATCCTCGAATTCAAAATAAACCCGCCAATCCACCTCAATTGCGTCGGTTGTGAGAGCTTGGACTAGGAGTTCGTTGTCCGAAAAAACATCACAAGAGGTAATCGCGAGAGCTTGAAGTTTTCGTAAGGCGAGGAGACAAACCATTACCTCGGCTTGAAAAGGCGAAATTGCATGGATGAGTTTACCCTCTTGATAGCAACAAACTCCGTCTCTCTCAATTATGAACCCGCTCCCGGCACTAGTTGGCGTCCACAAACCATCAAAATAGCAAGAGAATTATTTTTCCCCTTGAGATTCGAGCCTTCTCGTACCTATAATAATATCCCGGTACGGGTTCGACCATCGTGCAATAGAGTCCGCCATGGTATTTATTTCCCCCGGTTTTAATTTTTTGTTTGCGAAGACCCATTCACAACGACCTTTCCATATTGCCCAAATTGTATTAGCGAAAATACAAAATTGGCTATCATCAAGTTGTTTTGCGAAAAAGAGAATAATCTCTCGGAGATCCCCTTGGAGCTTGTCCGCGATAATACATAGCGGGGATGTGAACCAAACTCTTTGCGATAAAGGGCATAGGAAGATTAAATGCATAACATCCTCATCTCCCCATGAACATCTTGGACAAACCGCGAGTATATTGGGAATGCGTCGATGAAGCTTGACGGTTGTAGGCAAAGCATTATTACATGCCCGCCAAAGGAAGAGTGATACTCGCGGAGTTAGCGTGTTATTCTTCCAAATGACCTTTCCTAATTCACTTGACCCGGTGGTGAGATTATTTTGGCTATTCGGAAGTAGGTTTCGGTATGCGTGTGCACACGAGAATTTACCATTCGTCGCCCCTTTTCAAATTAGTCGGTCCGGTTTTTGAATAGTAGAGGCGGTGAGGAGTGTATCGGCCACAATCTTAATGGATTTGGTTGGGCCAAATTTGTCGATAAGCAATGGAACGTTCCAAGATAAATCATCGGAAATAAAATCAACCACTCTTAAGTCCCTCTCCTCTTTGTTGCGCGGTTTGTCCAAGAGCCAATTTTCGTACCAAGGTTCACCAATTGCAGAACATTTTCACCATTTCCGATAAGCCAAAACACCATATTGTGGAATGAGGTATGTTGAGCAAGTAACGCTTGCCAAAATTTGGTGGTATGTTGTTTTCGTTTGGTATGCCACAAGGTGTTCGAAGGAAGATATTTCGCCTTTAGGAGTTTTACCAATAACCGATCCTTATCGGAGAGTATTCGCCAAAGATGTTTTTATAATAAAGATTGGTTTACTAGGTGCAAATCTCGTATTCCCAATCCTCCTTCCCTTTTCGGACGAGCGATATGATCCCATTTACAAAGAGCGAGGAACCCCCCCTCTTTTTTACCCCATCAAAATTGCCGAATAATTTGGGTTAATTATTTTTTTATTGTGGTTTTGGGTAATAGCTCGGTGTACATGATGTAAATTGGAGTGGCGGCAAGAACCGAGTTGATAAGAACCAACCGACCCGCATGAGAGAGAGTATTAATCTTCCACCCCGCGAGTCGTGTTTGGAATTGTGCCACCAATGGTGAGGAATCGACGGATCCGTTCTTTCGGATGTGAATACCAAGGTACCGCTCCTTCGGCGATGATAAGGAGAAGAATGAGCTGACAAGAGAGTAGGAGACGAGACAAGGATTTGATCTCGGTTAATGGAGATTGGGTTAGAAACAAAAAATGGGTTTTAGGATAAGGCCTGTTTATCTTGTGTTTTTTCTTTTCTCTTTTAAAAATAGGTAGTAGAAGGCTTAGATACAAAGTTTGATTTTTAGATAAGCCCAAATGTGAGTGCGTAAATAGATTTAGTTTGTAAATACTTACGAATGGGAAATTGCAAGCTCTCTTTAATTTTCTAAAAAAAGAAGAAGATTGTGTTAATTAGGATATAGAGAATGTGGTGATGAATTTGGGGGCAAACTATAATTTTTCTAAGATTTTGAAGTTTTAAAATTTCTTAAATTCAAAGATAATTTAATGAATTAGATAAATTTGATATTTTTATAAGTTTTAATTGAATGAAATTGATATGTTTTGATCTCGTAAAGATAAACATGATATTAATAATTGAAAAATAATAAATATATTATTTTAATGTTTACCAAGAACATATATTATAATTGTTTTAATTGGTCAGCAAGGTGTAAAAATGGTATTTAGGTCACTAGTATTCTTTTTAGTAAATAGGCCAAATCGACTTGGTATTATTTTTAGGAATCGACTTAGTATTTTTCATGGATGTTCACTGTCATGTACACGTAGGGATGTAAATGGTGCGGGTAATGCCCGACCCGACCCGAACCGGATCCGTCTAAATATCCGGATCCGAATAAAATTATCCGGATTCGTTTTTTCGGATCCGGAACAAAAAATACGATCGGATCCGGATCCGGATAATTACCCGGATCCGAATAGCAATGCAAAACGGATATCCGTTTTTCCAAGTTCATTACCATTTTTAAAGAATTTAAGCCATGGTCTTGTCAAAATAAAGAATTTAAGCCACGACCTATTGTTATTTGTAAAATATCATATAAGAATTTTCTTTAATATAAGAATTAAATTAAAATTTAAGAAATATATTTTGAATTGATTAATTAAAATATAATATTGTATACATTATAAATTATTAGTATCCGTATTCGCGCGACATAAATTATTAGTCAAACTCACGTTTTCATCATTTCGACCAAATTACTCTATTATATTCGACAAATATTTGAATTTAGTAAAGTATAATTATATTATTTATTACTTAAGTATTATCATAATTGTATCATAAATATTTTGGTTAGAAAAAAATAATTAATTACATATACAATATATGTCCGAACTATCCGAATATTATCCGGATCCGTATCCGTATCCGACTATATCCGAACCGTATCCGTATCCGTTTAATATCCGAATCGTATCCGGATCCGGATCCGACAAAAAATACGGATCCGAATCTGGTATGACCACTATCCGAACCGGATCCGAACCGTTTACACCCCTATGTACACGCCATCACTAAAAATGCGATATGTGGCGGCATAACTTTTTTTTTTCCAATTTTGACCGTATTTTTTCAATTTTGACCGCATTTGTGCACTCCAGTAAGGCTGCAACTTTAGCTCGTGGCTCGCTCGAGCTCGACTCGAACGCTTATCGAGCCGAGCTTGAGCCAGACCCGGCTAGCTCGTATTAAGCTCGAAAAGAATTTGAGCTCGATTTAAAAAATTAAATACTTTTATCATAATCAATTCATATTATATAATTATTATAATAGAAAAATTTATAAAGAAATTTTTTATCTCCTTAATAATTCCAAGCCAGGTTACAACTCAAATCCTAAAAAGAAAAATAATTAATTAAGGGAGACAAATTATTAATTCCAAGTCCACGAGCCACGAGCCGAGCTACTGTTGAGTTAATGTTGTATGTTTGATTTATTATTGTTATGTTTTAAGATATTTGATACTTAGAATATTTTTTGTTTATTCACATTTGTTACAATTTTTAATTAAAATTTAAGTTGTTTTTTTTTTAATTTGAGCTATTTTTGACCCGAGCCGAGCTAGCTCGAATTTGAACGACAGCTTGAGCTTGATTTTTTAGCTCAAACCATAATTCTAAACGAGCCGATCCAACTTGAGTAAGTTCCGAGCCGAGCTTGGCACAGCTCGCTCGAGCTCGGCTCGTTTGCAGCCCTATACTCCAGCACTTCCAGCAAAATATAAATTGTTATACTAAAAAATAATGCAGTAAAAAATACAAAATATTACTCACGTAAAAAAAATTATATGTTAGGTATATCATAAATAAATGGATATATAACATGCAAATACACACACACACACACATAATCGAAGGGGTATCCCCCAATGCAAAGCTCTCTCGATTCTCGTACTTGTCTCCCCCAATGCAAAGCTCTCTCGATTCTTCTCTATGCCGATGAAGTCTCGATCGAGTCTTAACTTCCGGCGATAGTCTCGCAGAGCGACCAGTGCTTCTCTCACGAGTCGACTTCCTCTCTGCTCTCTCTTTTAGTATTTGAACTTAACCATAATCGAAGGGGTATCCACTTCTCAAAATACTCTCAGAATCTCTATGTTGCGTGCTTGTTTCAGTTCACTCTCTCGAACTTATCTATTTACCTCCAGCTGGCTTCCTTGCTGACAAATCCTGCTGGTATGCATTTACTTTATTTCGATTCATGGCTGAATCTCACAAATTTGCATCAATTGTAATTTTAAATTGACTCGATTAAGCCTCAATTGAGAAATTTCAGATCAAAATATTCTCAAAGAAATCAGCACTATCCATTAATTCCGTTTGTTATACTTTACTTCCCCATTTGAGCATCATATTCATGGTCAAATGGTTAGTTTTCTTATTAATAGCACAAAAATCAAGTTAGAAAAACAATGTCCATAACCTGTTTGATGAAATGCATATAAGAAATTATGTTCAAATTATATGATTTTGTACTTCAGTTCATGGCTAAATGTTTAGTTGTCATGTGTTTAGTGTATGCATCTATGACCTTTGTGGCTTTTTTTTGTAATTTGAAAATTTCTCTTTTTTTAAGTTATTAGCACACTTTTGTAAGGACATACATTTTCTCACTTGTACTTCCTACTGCAGGCTTGGGAAGGTAGGCATATATCGCATAATTCAGTTGCGAGATTCTTCTCCAGTCTTCATACTCCTTGACAGCATGTAGTATAAAAATTGATGGCCATGTCGAAGAAATCTGATGTAATTTACAAATGTGTGGAATGAAATTGGTATTGTGTAATTAATTGTTTTTTTTTAAGTGTAATTAATTGTCGTAAGATTATTATTTTTATTCTTTCATATTTGTTGTCAAAACATATGGTCAATAACTACATCATTTAGTATGCATTCATGTATAAAACATTGAGATCCAAATGCATGCATGAAAAACATCACTTCTCTTTGCAAATAAATGCATAAAAACCACCAATTCTCATTACAAATCGTTCCCTCCGACAATACAATGCTGAATGCTCGTCGCGACTGGTATGAACAAACTTGCCACGCCTTCTGTGAAAGAGAAGTATAAAGAAGTGGATAAGAAAATGAAAGATATTTTGAGTTATTGAGAACAGTGGAATTGAATTGTATCGAGTTATTGATACCTAAGAGTGCTGGAGAATGCTCAATGATTTTGCAAATCCCTCTCAAATGATTGAAATTTAACAAATTTTCTCATGATACAGATTATTTCAACCTATATAACTCGAAATAATGGTGATAGTTAATGTTATCCTTCCAATTTGTTTGAATAATTAGACTGAACTAGTGAAATTAGGGGTACCTTTCGTTGGAAATAAAACCAATTCTGGAGAGTGATAATTTCAAATTTCAACTATCGCCTGAGATTCATTACGATGAGAGAACAGATTCAGGAGAGTTAAAAATCAGGAATAAAATGAGGGCACGATTGAGAGAGAGAGAGAAGAACTGGTCGCTTTGCGAGACTATATCTCCGGAAGTGAGACTCGATCGAGAGTTCATCGGAAGAGGAGGGGTACAAGAAAAGAGATGAACAATGTGGTTTACGAGAAATAAAACTAGGGAATGAGAGTAATTAAGGAAAATAAACAGAGCCCGGGAAACAAACGGAATCAAGGTTAGCATCTGAATTTAATTGCCTAACACACATCTTGATGCATATCCTATGGATATAAAAGTACGAGCATCAACCCTCTTGGTGCTCTTAAAAACACCATAGCCCATCTCTCTCTCTCTCTCTCTCTCTCTCTCTCTATATATATATATATATATATATATATATACGAGAGAGGCTAACATACTTAATTAAGTATCAAAGATTTGGTACTTAATGCTTTTTAACCGTTGGTTTTGCATTGAGATTTGTGTTTTTTCATGATGATCATGAAATTTTGTGTACATCATTAAATACACAAATCTCAATACAAATTCAATGATTAAAAAATATTAAGTACCAAATTTTTGGTACTTAATTAAGTAGGTTAGCCTCCCTCTATATATGTATATATAAGGGAAGCTAACCTACTTAATTAAGTACCAAAATTTTGGTACTTAATGTTTTTTAACCATTAAATTTGCATTGAGTTTTGTGTTTTTTTATGATTGTCATGAAATTTTGTGCACATCATTAAATGTACAAATCTCAACACAAATCCAATGAAAAATGACGCATGTATTGGAGTGCACAAAAAACCAAAAAAATTACAAAAATCAAACGGCCAAGTATCATTTTCTTCTATTGAAAGCGTGCACACGGAATGCACATTTTTTCCCTTATTTTTATTTGATTCGTATGATTTTACTTAGATATTTATTACGATATTTCTTTTTGTCACATGGGTATAAATTGAAATAATATTTAGCTATTTCATCCGATATAATATTTTTTTACCAAAATAGCACGAGTTAAATAACTAAATTTTGTGTCCAACATGCAGAATCTAACAAAATATCATTTATATCTCAACACTGCAGTCTGCACATTACCAATTTATGTTTGTTCATCCTCCTCAGATTTCCTTACTTTTCAGTCCTCTATCTTGTCATGTTTCATGTGTTTCCAGTTTAGTGAACCAAACGTATTTATTGAATTGAATAATAATTATCTAGGTCTCAACAACACAAAATGCAACTAATCAAGTCCCGAATTCAAATTCGAAAATTACAATATCAAAATACAAATGTCTCAACTGGATTCGCTTCCTTTTGAGCCACATTTGTTTCTTTCTTCTCTTCCTTTTTCTCAATTTTTGGTTCGTTTTTCTCCAATTTGGGTTCGTCCTTCTCGATCTTCTTCTTCCATCCAGCTTTTTCTCTGAGTTCATCGAGTTTCTTCATTATTTTTCTTCTCATTTCTGGTCTCGACAATCTCGCACTTGCTGGATTGGCCGGTACAATACTGGTAAGAAGTAGCGTACCTGTCATTAACGACAAGGTTTCCCTACGCGATATTTCATCATCTTTTTTCGCCATTGCTGTTACAATGTTATTGTTCCTCTTGTTCTGTAAAAAAATCGAAATAAACCAGAAATTATTTCAATAAATCGGAATTTAATGAACAAGTCCCTTTACTTAACACCCCCAAATCAAACATAAAACAGTAGCAAAAGCAAATAATCAGAGCATATTGTGAAATTAACATATTAAACCCTTGATTTGGATGCAAAAGTACCATTGAAAGACTCGTTGTGGTTAAAACAGATCGATCTGAACTAGAATCAAATCAGTGAAATAACTACCGGAGAGTTACCTGGAGGAGGCGATGCTCACCAGTCGAGAAAGAAGGAACTGGTATAGTGCACGAGTCCCTCCGGCCGAAATGGCTGCGAGGTACTACTGGAGAGTGAGAGTAAGAAGCTAGCTTCAGAGAAGAAAACGCCATTTTTGTCGATTAAGTAAATGTGTGCTAAAACTCTGTGTGGTTTTTGAAAGAGAAAATATAGATAGATCTATTATTGGCTCATTTATTATGAGTGGGCCTGAATCGCCACCGTCCACGTGTTGGACTGGAGAGGTGCAGTCGGTGCCGCTCGTCTCCAGTTTTATATAAACTGCAAATCACCGTTCGTAAGATTACTATGTTACAACATTACGTTAACACATAAAATAAATATTATGTTAAACCGATCATGATCATCTCTGAAACGGCATGATTCATCTCTTTGCCACAATGATATTAATACATCTATTATTTAATTTATGATAATATTGTATTATTTTTTATTCAAAAATGATATGGGTGTTTTCCGATTTACTAATTAACTCATGATACAAACTCGTTCCTTCCTTTCATCCATACTATTTGTCATAATTGTTACAATAACAATTTTAAGATGAAAAAACGATTCAAGTCAGTTTGAAAAACGCAATTCTACGTAGAATCGAAATTAACTCGTAGAATCGTGTACAATCGGATATAATCTAAGTATAGAATATAATATTGTTAAAATATTAGATGAGAAAACCATTTGTCATAATTGTTAAAATAATCATACGAGTCTAGAATTTTAAGACGAGAAAACGATTCAAGTCGGTATGCAATCGTAATTTGGCAGAACTGCGATAAAATGGATATAATATAAGTGTACAATCATATGGAATCTAGTATTATCGAGGATTTTTTTGTCTATTATATTGTAATTATTTGAATATTTAAACATTAAAAATAATCTATAACGGTCTCATATATTTTTTGTTTGACACTTGTTTAACAATACATTACTAAATATCTTCCCTCAATATTTGACTGTTCGCATTTTCATTCTCAAAACGACAGAAAAAGAAAAAAAGTCATAAATTGCTCCAAATTGAAATCTTTCGAAATTCGGTGTGTAATTTTCAGACAAATAATAATAATTCACGTCATTACTGTAAAATGACACAAATTTTTAAAAATCCTCTAAATATGTTGTAAAATAATAAACACAAAATATCTACAAAATAAAAAATTATATAAATCAATGATTTATCAATGCATTGAATTTAGTCCACGTCATTATTGTAAAATGACACGAATTTTTAAAAATTTTCTAAATATGTTGTAAAATAATGAACACACAATATCTACAAAATAAAAAATTATAAAAAATCAGTGATTTATCAATGCATTAAATTTGCCAAATCAAAATTTAATAGTTAAAATAAATGGGCAGACGTAGGACAATAAAATTACACAATGTTGAATCTCGAATAATGGTAGGAGTAAATTATACTTTAATTTAATTTAAATTATATGGGTATTTTTCGAATTACTAATCAACTAACGAGAATTTTTTTTGGCCCAGCCCAGCGTACGAATACAATTACAGTACATTTTTAAAGTCCAATATAATTTTTTTGAAATATTTATTTACTTATATATTTCAAATATTTCTTTTATGTTTGTGATACATATATAGTAGACGTGTCATATAATTTATGTAAACGTAATATACATTTTAAGACGCAATATATAATTTATTGAACTTTTTTTTGTGAGATATAACATTTTTATATGTGCCATATATTTTATTGAATAATAATATTTTTTTATATTATTGTTATATATATTTTTGACTATATTAATATATTAGTATTTCACTCCCAACTTTATGGATATTCAAAAGATTCCCTCTAAATTGTTTAAATACACTGTTACCTTTTTTCTAAATGTTTTGAAAAATCCCCTGACTCTTTGGATATCGAAAAAACTCCATCTACACATGTTTATATTTTAATTTACCTCCATATAAGATTTGAATTTAATATTTGATGATGTTAAAAATATTTGGACAAAAATATCCCTTTGTATTCACAATTTAATTTTACTATACTCACATTGATATTTTTATTATTTTATATTTTTTTCGTAAATCTTTTTCCGCGTAGATATTTCAAGATGCATATGTTTTGTATATTTTTTTATTATTAAAATAATCATAAATATTAAAATGGGTTTGGTAAAATTAAGTATGGAATATAGAAGGATATTGTGGTAAAATCGAACATCATTAAATATTAGTTTAACTAGGTAAACAAAAACAAAACCAACAAATATTAGTTTAATCAGGTAAATAAAAAATTATTAAATATTAGTTTAATTAGGTGAATAAAAACAAAATCTTGTTTAGAGGTGATTTTTGGAAGGGGAATTCTTCAAAAAACCTCTAACTTTTCTATAAATTATGAAAAATTCCTGCCTTTTTAGAAAACCCCCTATATTTTTTAGATTTCCTCAAAAATCCCCCTATATTTGTTTCTTTTTCCAAAACCTCATAACATTTTTAGATTTCCTCAAAAACCTCCTATCTTTTTGTTATGTTTTTTAAAAAATTACCATTATGCCCCCATAATTTTATTTTATAAATCTCTATAATTTAATAAATAATAAATACATATTAAACTATTATAAAAAAATAAAAAAATGTTAAAAATATATAATACATGATATTAAAATATTATAATAAATAATACATACATATTAAAATATTATAATAAATAATATATTGATATTAAAATATCATTTTCAACAATCATTAATATTTTAATACCTATGTATTATTTATTATAATATTATAATATCTATGTATTACTTATAATAATATTTTATATCTATGTATTACTTATTATTATATTTTATAAATACACAGATATTAAAAATGAATAATAAATAATACATAGATATAAAATATAATAATAAGTAATACAAAGATATAAAATATTATTATAAGTAATACATAGATATTAAAATATTATAATAAATAATACATAGGTATTAAAATATTAATAATTGTTGAAAATGATATTTTAATATCAATATATTATTTATTATAATATTTTAATATTTATGTATCATTTATTATAATATTTTAATATCATTTATTTATTATTTTTAACATTTTTTTTATAATAGTTTAATATGTATTTATTATTTACTAAATTATAGAGATTTATAAAATAAAATTATGGGGGTATAATGGTCATTTTTTAAAAAACAGAACAAAAAGATAGGGTGTTTTTGAGAGAATCTAAAAATGTTAGGGGATTTTGGAAGAAGAAACAAATATAGTGGATTTTTTAGGGAATCTAAAAAATATAGGGGGTTTTCTAAAAAAACATGGATTTTTTCATAATTTACAAAAAAGTTGGGGAGTTTATGAAGAATTCACCTTTTTGGAATATCAAAAAAAATTAGAGATTTTTTTTGAACTTTTCAGAAAAGTTAGATTATTTTTGAGAATTTTATTTTTTGACGAATTTTGATATATACGCCCATGTATAGAAAAAATAATGATAAAAGCTCAAGTTGTAAAGTTATTTCCACAAGTCAGATACTATAATTAATATCTGGACTCGTAAATAATTAATTCTGCTATCATGGACAGATCTATGTAGGGCAAGGACCCTATGAAACCTTGGTCCTCCAATTTTTTTGTTCGGAAAACTATGATATATATAAGTAATTCCGTATATTCTATCAATATAACAATATAAATTTTTATGTTTGTCTTATTTCTTTTCGTCATTCGAAAAAAATTTGTAGTGTTGTTTTAATGATTGTTTTCTGTCTGGTTCTCTATAACAATACCGTCATGATCCGTCACTGCAGTCGCTAGTCGCCTTATCACATTGCATAATGATTTCGAACAATTGTATCTTTAATAGGGCCATTATATACTTATTTTGATACTGTCAATTATGAAATATGTTCATTTATCTACTAAAAAATATTGAATTTGTTATTATTATATTTTAAAATGTGATGACCAAAATATCATCTTAAAAATATAGGATTGCTAGACATTTGTATAGGGCCATTAACATAACATTTCTTATAATAACAATAACAAAGTGATGACCAAAATATCATCTTTTTTTTGAAAAGAACCTAGAGCACGAATCGTGCTCATGGAGAGTTCTTTATTGATAATAAGTAATT
This sequence comes from Luzula sylvatica, assembly GCA_946800325.1. NCBI lineage: Eukaryota > Viridiplantae > Streptophyta > Magnoliopsida > Poales > Juncaceae > Luzula > Luzula sylvatica. The sequence goes on from OX326961.1 coordinate 22,385,204, forward strand.
ATACAAGTGGTACATGTTCATTGCACATAAAGCTAATTATCTTAGTTTCCAAAAACACTGTAATTTGAATATTTCCTGAGACATTAGGATAGGCATTCTAGCTTTTCTATTGAAGATTCGATTATTCCTCTCTTTCCAAATTGACCAGACCGTGGCCGCCCAGCTTAAAGTTTCGTCGTAGTCATCTTCATTTCTTTGTTGTGATCTCAATGTTCTTTTATGGATCATTTCCCAGTTTTCTAGCAGGCTCTTGGTTTCGTCAATTGTTACACCGATTTGTTGATAGCATTCCTTAGTGAAGACACAGCTGACAAATAAGTGGTGCACCGTTTCTAGATGTTCTCCACACAAGGTGCAAGCTGAAATGTGTTGCCAACCTCTTTTCATTAAAGCGTCTTGTGTTAAAATCTTTTGCCTAATTCCCAACCAAAGAAACAATCTGACTTTGAGTGGTATTTTAAGACTGAATAATTTAGGTACCCATGACACTTGGACGCCTGAGTTTATAATGAAATTGTAAATTTCTTTGTTCTTATAAACTGTGCCTTTCTGAGTCGTATCTGGTTGGTTTTGAGCTTTTGTTTTAATGACTTTCCATGTTTTGTATATTGTGTTTAGTTTGGCAAGGTCTTTGATAAAGTATGAGACAAATTTTGAAGAGTTAGGTTGGATAATATTTGAGTCTGTGATTCCATATATATCTTTTATATATTTCGTCCATAGAGCATTTCTTTCAAAATCTAGTTTAAAGAGCCATTTAATTAGTAGACTCTTATTCTGTGTTTGTAAGCAGGTGAGCCCCATTCCTCCATTGGCCTTTGGAAGCGTTAAATTTTTCCATTTGGCTAAGCATTTCCCCCTGAGTATTTTATCTTTACCTCCAAAAAAAAAAGCTCTTATTAAGGAGGTTATTTTGGCTAATAACCATTGTGGAAGTAAGAAAACCTGCATGTAGTATGTTGGTAGAGCGTTTAGTAAGAAAACCTGCATGTAGTATCTTTACCTCCCCCGAGTATTTTATCTTTACCTCCCCATTCCTCCATTGACCAAAATATCATCTTAAAAATGTGAAAACATGAAAGGAAAACATAAAGAAAATATTTTGCAAATAAGTAGAAATTACATGACAGTTACATGTTAAGATTGCTAGACATTTGTTTGATTACATCTCCAAAAGGATAGGCTAAAATTTCCGAATTTCATTATGCAATTGATAAGGTAATTAGAGAGATCGATAGTAAATATTTTCGTTGGAGGAAGACTTTAAACATTCTCTCTTAAAAAATGGATATAGAAATTTTGAAAGTCAATTAATTAATTAATTAATTAAAACCTCTTCATGATTTCTACGGAACTACGCTGTCAACGTCGGAATAATTTTTAATGTGGTCTGGTATTTTTTGATGAATTGCACAAAGATCCTATATTTATAAAAAATATATCCATATATAAAATCGTAATTGCATAAAGAGACCCCTATTTTATTCATAGAAGACCAAGTTAAAAACAAACTAAGAGAGATTAATTTCTCTTTTATAAAATAAGGGGTTATCTTTGCAAATTTGTCAAGAAAAAGACTTGTAATTTTAATTCCCCTCTTGAGGAAGATGAAAACTTCTACTTGGCCTTTGGATTGGCTTTTCCATTTCTCATGTCCAGATGAATGACCTTTTGAAATTTGCCTATTAGATGTCTTATAAGCTGGTTAATAAAAGACAAAAAAAATACATAGCATGAATCCAAATTGTTAAAAAATTTAAAGTCCCTATATATTTAAACTCTATATAATGATTCTCTAATTATTTAGATAATTAGTCTTCAAGTAAATTAGTATATATTTTATAAGAAATGATATTTAAACACTATACGAACGTTGCATTAATCATTAATTAAAAGAGAATATTGAAAAATACCATTCTTAATTTGAATTTGAATAATAATACAAAAAAATCATATCATAGAATAATCCATTTTATAACAAATGAATTATTTTAATAAACAATGGTGTTTTTCATGCAGCAATCTATTTTCTTGTAAAACATTACTCTCATTTAACAAAATTCATCTCCTTTCCCTTTCCCTCTCTCTCTCTCATATTTTTGAACAACTTGATTTTTTTAATAAACAATGGTATTTTTCATGCAGCAATAATTCATTATTGTATAATAATAATACTCTCACTTGACAAAATTCATTTCCTCTCCCTCCCCCCCTCTCTCTCTCTATATATATATCCCATCATTATCTATGAACTCCAAAATTCCTCAATTACAATTGGTATATATCCTAAATAATTCTCTTTATCTCACACACAAAAATGGCTGTGGTCTATATCTTCCACAACATCTCAGCCCTAGTACTCACGTGCACTCGACGCGTGTCACACGCAGCACGTAGTTTAACTCGCAAGGTAGTGATCTTCTCCAAAACCATCAAGAGAGACAAACTAATTTGTAACAAAGGATTATCATACGGCAAAGCGGAGGTGGAGCCCGTAGAGGGGTCAATTTGGCGCCACACGATCTTGATGGGCGAGAAATGCAGACCTTTGGATTTCTCCGGTGCGATTCATTATGATAGCGACGGACGTCAAACCCCAACACCGAGGACTCCGCAACGTAATAGTCCGCTGCGCAATTTCTCTTATTGCTCGCAAAATGAGCATTGATGCGTCGAGGTGAATTTATAATACTTGTTTTATGTAGTTTTATCTTTTCCAATGATTAGAGAGATTTTTGTAAAATATAAAAATAATGTTTTCACATAAATAATATGGGGAAACCTTTGTGTGAATTTGTGTAATTGGTGTTTTATCAATATGTGCTCGAGGAATTTGTATAATTTATGAACTGTGATGATATATACATTAATTACGATTATTATAGTTTAAACTTTAAAGTTCAAAGACATCAAGGAATAATTTGATTCCTTGAATCCTTGTGGTGAATTTGTAACTGTTATTATAAGAGGTCATATATCATGTCCCTCAAATTTCCCCACAATTTTTCCACAATAATAATTCGTGATTAATCCAATAATTAGTACTTTGAATTAATGATTTATTCATAATTATTTATTTTTAAATACTTAGAATTAATCATTAATTAGTACGGACCTTAATTCCATATTAAATTTTTAGTAACCATGAATTAATTATTAATCCACTTTGCTAATTATGAGATTAATTAGTGTGGGGAAATTGTGGGGGAAATGAGGGGGGGAAATATAATTGTCCTTATTATAATTAACCAATGTTTTAAACTGCGATATAGCGGTCCATTGCGTTTGTACTGTAATTTACATATGAACACCGATATTGCGCGATATTGCGGTGATATTGCGGCGTTATTTATTAGCTTGCGGTGTTGCGTTTTATAAATATTTATTACGCTATGGCGACGCAATTGCGCCGCAATTTAAATCACTGTAATTAAGTGATAATTTTTTCTAAAAAAAATAATAATCGTGACAATTATGCGGACGTAGCAAATAAGGGGTCAGCACGCCTGCATATGGCTCAGTTGTCTCGTTGGTGAACAAATTGCTGCCTTGCTTGACATTGTGGGCAATAATAACTACTTTGAATGAAAATATAAAATATAAATATGGAATTAATATTTACATTAAATCATGAAATTGTGGCAAAAATAAGTTTAAAAGGTTTATGGATTGTTGAGCTACTAGTCAAGCCTATAATGTTCTTATTTTACACATATATTTGAATTTGAATATTCACAAGAAACTACATATCAATTTTGTTTTAACCCATTTATGTGATATGCTTTGATATTGTTTTCAGAAAAAACACCAAAACTAAATGCTAATATATGCTAATATTCACAAGAAATAAGTTTAACCGGAAATAATATTATTGAGAACATGAAATTTAAACTTGAAATAATAATTTTACTTTTAATTCATGTCAAATTTAAATAAAATTTTCTGTATCTAATATTTATTTTTTCTGTCAATATCACTATCCTTGTTTATGATTTGAACACATATTTTGTAACTTCTATTTGTATAACATCTATTTGTTTATAGTTATTTATTTGTAGTTTTTATAGTTTCTATTCGTTCGTAGTTATTTATATGTGATTATTTAACTAATTGTAATAAACAATCTCATTATAATATCTTTCAAACTGGGCTGTGATTATTGACCCACGTCTAGAAACGAAGATTTATAAATTTCAAACTGGGCTGTGAAATGGAGATGAATAATATCTTTCAAACACGGTCCATTTATTCTAGAAACGGAAATTTATAAATTTCAAACTGGACGGTGATTATTTGATTATTGATCTGTGTCTACATAGTACAGTTTGAACCGTGAACTGCGTGAATCGCGTACTGCGTGAACCACGTACCGTGTCTATCGCGTACCGCGTCTACCGCGTACCGTGTCTATCGCGTACCGTGGGAACCGCGTACCGTGTCTATCGCGTACCGCGTCTACCGCGTACCGTGTCTATCGCGTACCGTGGGAACCGCGTACCGCGTATATCGCGTATTGTATGAGCCGCGTACCGTGTCTATCGCGTACCGCGTGAATCGTGAACCGTGTACCGCGTGAACCGCGTAAGCGTACCGCATCTATCGCGTACCGCGTGAACCGCGTGAACCGTTTTTTTGTTTTGTTTTTTGAACCGGCCGGTTTATAAAATAGTTTTATTAGAAAAAATCAGTAATGAACCGGTTTTTTTTTGGTTTTGTTGTTTGAACCGGTTAATTTCTTATTGTTTGACAACCCCCGTTTTATATACGGGTGATTCTATGGTAGAATATTTCCTTATGGTACGTCTTTTTAAAAAAGATAATTTAATAATTTGTCAATTTAATGATAATATTCAAGTGTGTTAGTATCAATTAATGTCTAGACAATATAGGGAAGATTTATAGTACATACAAAAAAAAACTGTAATTAATTGGAAATACCTAAAGTACCCTTGCGCCGCGGATTTCTCCATGCTTCTTCTCTCCGACGAAGAAGAAAAGAGAGGTGACTCCACTGAAAGAGCACAAGGAGGATTGGCTATCAGCCCCCAAAACAATCCAGCCCACACTAGTGCCAAATCAGATTTAAATGCCCCTTTTGCAGTAAAGCCTCGACTCGACGAGCTCGCACCGACTCCCTTCTCTCTTTGGTTTTCGACCCACAAATCCGAAACCCTAGTTCGAAGTCTCCAATTCTTTCCTTGTAACAGGTGTTACCTCCTCCTTCTCTTCGTCTCTCAATTTTGTTTGGTTTGTTAAATTATTCATGACATTTTCCAATTTTGCTGTATGCACATGATTTTTATTTTGTTCAACTACATGATAAAGATTTGGTACCAATTAGGATTATTGCTTCAATTTTTACACCGGTACTACTCACTGTACCGTTCAATAATTCATTCAAAAAGAACTTACGACATTCATGTCAAAATTGCATCTAAAAATAGATTTGTTTCTTCGAACCATACAGAAAAAGGATGATGATATCGAGTCATTGGCCATGGAACATCTGAGATTGAACGGTGCATATTGGGGTGTCACCACTCTCGCGATCTCATGCACAAACTCGACTCCGTTAATCCGCAGGAAATCGTTTCCTGGATTTTGAGCTGCCAGGATTCCTTAATGAGCATACTAAGTATAAATTGCATTCTTTCTTTCCTATTAAATATCCGAGCTTTTCCCGAATTTTGAGTGTTGTTGAATCGATTAGTTATTACCAAGCCAAAACGGCTTTGAATACAAACAATTGAAGAACAAACGATCAACCTTCACCATTTGTAACAACAGTGAAAAGATAGTTGACAAGGAATAACTTTTTTTTTTTTTTTGCAATTTAGGGGGGAGGAGACAAGTTTCATGAATTTACCATGAATGGATATCGGGGCAAATCCACTTTTCTCTCAATTTTATTTCAAGACTTGATATTTTGGCGTGAATGCAGTCGGCTCTATTAATCTTCGTCGAATTAGAGAGAGTGAATTGCAAAGCATCACAAGCTAAGTGAAAAGTAAATCATGCATTAGACTTTTCTCAAAAGTAACAAAAAAGATGATTATTTCGGAGTTATTTCCGAGTTTATGAAGCATGCATTAGACATTTCTCGAAAGGGAAAAAATATAATTGAGTATTTTTATGTATTAAACTTCATTTTTGGAATTTTATAAGAATTTTATAAGAATAAATATGAAAATTGAATTATTTTTCATGAAATGCCTTTCAATTTTTGACTTATCTTTCAGATCAGAAACATAAAAAATAATTATTTCGCATGGATTAGATTTCAAATTCCGAGTTTTCTTAAAAATACATTTTTGTATCATACATCACTGGAGGTTTGTAGACAAACAAATAATTTTTTTTTTGAAGTGAAACATAATTCACGAAATACGAATCATGAAGATTATTGGTTTCATTTTTTGTGAATCAATGGAGGTTTGCATATATTAGCATTTAGTTTTGGTGTTTTTTCTGAAAATAAAAAGTTGAGAATTATATATATATTTTGCATGAAAATTTTGGAGCGTTTAATTTTGTGGTTTTAAAAAAATACTCGAAAATAAAATATTTGTATGTAGTTTTGATGCAATTAATTACTACTTGTGATTCTGATCAATGAATTTCTCTTAAAACACAAACAGATTCTTGCTCAAATGATTGTGTGTGTGTTGTCTATAGCAATTGAAATGGGTTTCAACGCCTGCAAATTTCAATTTTTCCATATAAAAACTATTTTTTAAGGAAAAAGTAAAAACTATAAATAATTAGACCCTCTTAAGTTTTTGGCCGGTTCTCTCTGATGGTGATTATATATTGGATGTGGTAACTTTTAATTTTAGACCGTTGGATTTCCCTGATGTGATTCATTACAAATTGTGATAGTAACATCAAACCACGACGATACCACCAGCGCATGTAGCGTCGTGGTTGGTATTTCGGCTGCTCATACAGGGGACCCGGGTTCGAATCCGGTCGGGGACAGGAAAAAAAAATTGGGTAGTCTAGTAGGGTATGGGTATGGGTAGGGGTAGGGGAGCCTACGGGCTATGAATAAAAAAAAAAAACATCAAACCACGACATTGAGGGCTTCAATCATAGTAAGTAATTTTACATAACATACTCTCGCAACATGATTAGTAGCAGGATGCTGAGGTGTAGGATGTGAATTGAATTAAGTTAAACTAATTTTATATTGTGAATACAATATCCAACGTAGAATTAATATCCTACTGCGAGAATATGTTGCTAAAGCATGTTGTGTATAATTACTCGTAATCCTTTGTGTAGTTTTGTGTTCAACTCATTTTTTCCCCCTTTTGAACGAGTAGAAGCTAGAAGAGTTTTCGTAAGCAATAATGTTGGATATCCTTCTTTCTCGCAGGGTTTGGCATATGTGCAGATTTTTGTAGGGACCGGAAGGGATTTTGGCTCTTTCAAGATATCCGCCAAACAATATATATAACTAGTGTTTCAACATATTAAACCCTATAGCAGTATAAAACTCATTGTTTGTCCCTTTCCCTCTTCAAAAAAAATTTGTGTAGTGTAATTTAAGAAATTTGGAATTTTGCACTTCCTTCTAAGTTCTAAGAAATCATGTCAAAATTTCCCACTGATTTGAGACGTGATTATGATTTAGTATCTTAATTTTGACATAATAATTAAAAATTTGACACTTTAATTAGTTGCCAAACAAATATTATGGGAAAAAAATGGGCGATATAGAAATTTTGCAAATAAATAATATGAGAATTTTAGGACGGATTTTTGTAAGATTTTGTTTAAATCGTCCTTTTTTATTTTCTGGGATTTGAATATTAACGATATAAATTTATGTAAAGATTCTGATGAATTTATTGTATATAAGAATAAGAATATGAATTTATAGCACTTCAAATGAAAATACACCCATCAAAGAATATTTGATTTAATATAATAATTTTCTCTGGCTACCAACATAAAGAATTAGAATCTTGGTTCCCAGGATCGGTTCGACGTGATACCCACCAAATTACCGTCATTAATTAAAATAATGGATAGATTTTCATTTCTAAATTTTATACTGTTCTTTTGTTTTATAATTTACTATTAATATAATTTTATATAGTATTTTCAACTATGCACCTAACATGTAAAATTAGGGTTCATGTACAATGCCAATGTTATCATCAAACGTGGCAACAAAGCTGGGTCAACTGGCTCTATATTCTTCTTGGTGAACAAATCGAAAACTTGTTCGACTTCGTGGGTAACATTAACTGTATATATATGATTGAAAATTTGAAAAAAAAAAATATAAATATCGAAGATTATTACAGTTCACAAGATTGGAGAGGCAAATGATTAGCTGAGACATAAATAATGGAATATTTTTATGAATCCATGCTGCTTTTTATGAATCCATGCTGCTTTTTTTTTAAGTGAAAATTTTATGAATCCATGATGTTCTTTAGTTTTCTCCATCGTCTCATTTCATAATAATGGAATATTTTTTGGTGTATTATAATATTCATCACAATCACAATTTTGTTACAATTTGTATGAAGTTTTCACTGGTGAATAATATATATATATAATATGTATTAGGCAGATGAACTTGTAATCATCCCAATTGAGGTGTTTGGGCAGGAGGATTGTCAATTATTGAACTTGAGCCCCTTTGTGGACTTCATTTGATACAACTTTTTATCAGAGTACTAATCACTGAACTCAGAGCCTTTCGTGTGGATGTGAATAAAAAAATCACCATTAAACCTCTTGTAAATATCCAAATCCAATACTTAAATTCCATTATATTAATATAACACAATGTCACAGCTTTAGCATTGAATTTTTTGTAACATATTTGATATTATTAGATATTTAATATCTTGTAATTGGTCTTTTCATTTGGAAAATTAATATTCAAATATAACATAAGCATATGGAACATTCCAACTCGTTTAATATTCCATTATGTTTTTAGATTTCTTCCATACTAAATATTTAAGAGTTTATTGAAATTAAGACTGAAATTTTATGCTAAATTTACATGAATTGTCAAATACTGTGAAATAGTCCTTGCCAGTGACGTAAACGGGTCGGATATTATCCGACCGAACCATAACCGTATCCGAAAAATATTCATATTCGGATATGAACAAGGATTCGGATATCCGGATACGAATAGAGATATCAGATTCAAATATTAACATATACGGATAGTACTACTATTATCATCATATTTTGTTGTTTTTTATTTTGTTTGTGATCTTTAATAAATAGACGTGATATAAAGGATAACTTGCAAGAAGAGGGTGGGCGGTGTTTTTAAAAATGACACTCGAATATCTAAAACAAGAAAAATATTACTATATCTAATGATTGACATAATAATACTTTTTAATTTTTATATATTTATAATTATACAAAACATTATTTATGATAAAATTTAATATTTATAATTATATTTTTATCTTTTTGAAATGAACATATTTTAGTAAATAATATAATTATGATATACTAACCGAAATTAATTCGTATTCGTATTTGTATTCGATAATATCCGAGTCGTATTCGTATAATATCCGAACTATCCGAAAAAGTAAACAGATACGGATACGAATTAACCATTATCCAACAACGGTATCCGCTCCGTTTACACCTAGTCCTAGCCACCTGGCGTTGGAGAAACATATAAACGCATTCTTGTGCATTTGGTGCTATAATATTAATTGCAGATAATGGCACAGAACAGAACAATCTTAGTTTGATTGTTAGGCCATAAAAATCTATTTTTATGCAGTCCATGATGTTTTTTTCTTGTTCTTATTTTATTGGTTGGTTACTGATTCAAAGAGATTCTTTTCTCATATTTTATCAGCTTTTACCAATTAATGTTTTTAGAGGAATTAACTTCAATGGTTTGAACGGCTGCCATTTATTTAATCGAGTCCAGCACATTTTTATATAAAAGACAACTTGATACTCCAAAATATCATTTTGATCATGTCCATCTCCCAAAAGGAAAGAAAGAAAGAACTTCCATTATCAATCTGAATTAGTTTCCATGCAATTCCATTGAAATCCCTCTATTAAATCCATTTGATCTCATCCATAAACCTAAATCCTCTTGAGAATCTTGACTGCCTCTCTTTCCTTATTCCTTAATCAAAATCCACTAATTTTCCTTTTGATCTCATCTTGACTAGCTTGTTTACACCTGTGATTTTACAATGGCATCTTTTTTTTCGAAAAAAGGTACTACAGCATCTTCGAACAACCAACAGTCGAAAAAACCTGTGGACAAAGAATTGAGCAGCCTATCGTGCCGGTTCAAAGTCTCGTGCTCCGCGATTAAGGAATGCGCAGCGCACAATTGGATCTCCTTCCCCGTTTTCGCCACGGGAGAGCATTTTTGGTATATCAATTGTTGTCCGATCAAAAAAGGAAGGAAAGGAGAAGTCGACTATTTATCATTCTATCTTTGGTATGGAGGCGAATGGAATGATGTCAAAGTAACTATCGACTTCGGCGTACTCAAACAAGGCGAAGCATCGTCCTCGATCAAATGGAAAACAAGCACGCAGACTTTTCCAAAGTGCGGCGAATGTTTCGGGTTGGAAAAGTTTGTTCGGAGAGATGATTTGAAAAGGTACTTGAAAGACGATTTCCTTACGATTCTTTGTAACATTACAATTTTAAATTCGGGTTGTACGGGCGAAACAAACTCGGGTGTTATCATTTTGTCGTCACTAATTGGAACTTCATCCAGTCATTTCATCGAGGTGTTGCCTTTAGGAAACAAAAATATAACACCCAAAAAATCAATGGATTCGGAAATGAACGAGATATCTTCAAGTGGTTTGTTCCAATTCAAAGTCGCGAGCTCTCACATTATCGCAAATATGGGCAGGGATTTCGATTTCCCGATATTTATGGTTGGAGAGAATTGTTGGCATATCAGATGCCATTACGGAGATGACAAAAAGTTATCGTTTTATATTATTACGCGAAGCGCAACCAAGGATCTTAAGGTGTGTTTAGAGTTCATGTTGAAGGGTGAAGATATATCTTCCGCGAAATGGATGACCACTACACATACTTTCAAAAAGTGTGGAGAGAGCATATTCATCGATAAATTCGCCGAAGGGGAAGAACTAAAACGATACTTGCAGAAAGACCATCTTCGAGTAATATTTAACATCACCACCATAAGTGAAATATTATCATTGGATCATGATGTAACCATTTTAGGTAGCAATGGAGAACCAAAGAGTAAATCTGTTAATGGAACTTTCAATGGACCCTATCCCAATTTCCATACCAATAAACCCAAGTCTGCCAATGGACCCTATCTCAATTTACATGCCAATAAACCATCTCATGATGAATTATATCCCAGTTTACATAGCAATAAACTATCTCGTGATGAATTATTTCCCAATTTACATGTCAATAAACCATCTCAAGATGAATTATATCCCAGTTTTCATAGCAATAAATCATCTCATGATGAATTATATCCCAGTTTTCATGCCAATAAACCATCTCATGATGAATTATATCCAAGTTTTCATGCCAATAAACCATCTCATGATGAATTTTATTCAAGTTTTCGTTCTAATGGACAATCATCCAATAGATCATCTATAAATTATGCCAGTGAACCATCATCCAATCGATCATCTACAAATATCAATGGACCATCATCCAATAGATCATATACAAATTTCCAAGTCAACGAGTCGAAAGAAGGGTATCCCAATTCACGTGTCAATGAACCATCGCCAAATGAATCATATCCCAATTTACACGTCGATCAATTATCTTCCAATGAACTTCGTCCCAATTTACATGTCAATGGACCGCACGCGCAAACCGATTTACATAAAAATCTTTATAATTTGTTAAAGAATAAGGTGAGGATTGATGTAATCTTCAACGTCAACGGAGAACTTTTTCATGCCCATAAATTGGTACTAGCAACACAGTCGTCTGTGTTTAATGCCGTGCTACCCATGGATCGAAACGGCACGAAGGAAATAAAAATTGATGACATACAACCGAGAGTTTTCGAGGCAATGCTGCATTTCGTATACACAGGCATGCTTTCTGATTTAAATGAGAGTATACAAGGTGAAATTGAAATGTTTCGGGATTTACTTGTAGCTGCAGATCGTTATGCGTTAGAAAGGTTGAAACAAATATGTGAAGATAAGTTATCTAAATCTATAACTATCAGCACGGTCGCGATGACTTTAGCTTTGGCTGAGAAACACAATTATCGAAATCTGAAGGCTAGGTGTATTGAATTCGCAACTGCGCCTCAGAACTTCATGAAGGTTGCCGTAACAGATGGATATCGGTATTTGCTACTATCTTGTCCCACAGTGCTCAAGGAGTTAGGGGAGAAAGTTAATAGTATGTCCATTTAAAGGGAATTCAACATTTATCTCGAGTGAATGAATGTGATATTTAGTGTGGTTGTGAATTGTTCTGATTATTCTTTTTTTATTGTGTATTATTGAAATTTTTGGTGGGGTCGTTTGTGCTGAAGTATATTGCATGTAATTGAGATGATATGTTTGTAAGTATTGTTCACAAATTTTTGTTTTGTTTTTGATATTTGTAAATAAGTGGATTGATTTCATATTTAATTGTTTGCATGTTTAATTGTTACTTAATTATAAAGATAATTGCCTTTGTGTTGAAATATTTGGTAGCTAAGGAAGTTTCTCATTGCATGTTACAGAGTAAATTGCTTTTGTGTTGAAATATTCAGTAGTGTATTAATACTGCTAATACAATTTACAAATATTTTTCTCCTTTATCGTGATGTCACGTCATTGACAATATTATATTTTAACATATGATCTATCCAATGAGTTCATAACCTAGTTGGTTGAGTATGAAACACAAAAAATCATATGTTGTGAGAGGTTGTGGGTTCGATCATCATTGACATCAAAAAAATTAGGTATCAATAACGAAAATGATTGATTGTCGGATACCATTAAAAAAAACATATGATCTAGGATACGATTCGAATACGGTGATACGTGTGAAAGTCAGTTTTTTGAAATATCCGCGCAACATAGCTCCTCGGAGCTTCTCAGTGTGTCCTTCTCATCTCCTTCCCATGACAATCCTGCGTCTCCTCTCTTTTCATTTCCAATCGGATCAGAGATACTTCTCGCAGTCAGCCCCCATTCCTTCTAGTTTCTCGTCGCGATGCCTCTCTCCCCGACATAGCACGTCTTGCCAGTTTTCACCATTTTCATGAAGTGATGGCTCTCTCCACACCCGTTCCTTCACCTCTTAAGAGGCGTGGCATCTCATCAAACCGATTCGTTCGCAGGAGGCCTTCATCTGACCTATTATTTTTCTAACTTTTTGATGAACTTATCTCTCTAGAAATTGACCCCTTCTCCATCTACGAAGAAAATATTGAGCAATGATGAGATAAAATCATACCAAAAGTTCATTTTATTTTCATTTCTAAAAATCATAATAAATTGGAAAAAAAATAAAATTGAGTGAGATAAAATCCTGAACAAACTAGACACAGTGAATATTAAACATGATATTTTTTTTGATGATTTTAAAAGATATAGAAAATAGTGAAATATATTTTACACAACACGACAAAAAAATGACAAAAGAAATGGCCATGATTCGTGGTTTAGGATTCTCTTAAAAAAACACGACAAAAAATGGAGAATTTTGATTGCAATTTAACCTAGTTATCCAATTATTTTTTATCTTTTTTTGACCATGTGATCTTAATCATTATTTTTGATTGATTCAATTCTAACCCTTTGATTTGTTTATTCATTAATAATTTATTATTTTTTTGGTCATGTGACATTGATCATCATCTTTGATTGATTGAATATTAGCTCTTGGATTTGCAATTTAAAAAAAATCCTAAAATTTTGTATCATATAATAATTTTAAAAAATAATAATTAATATATTATAGATAATTATAATTTTGGGGAAAATCCCCTTTTTTGAAACTGTCCACGTCACTTCTTTTTCTCACCCGCATGATCTCTGCTGTGTGACCTTTCTGATTGATTTAATTCTATCCGTTTGATTTGGTTGGTGATGATGAGGTTTTATCAGCCGTTGGATCTTCTCTGTGGACTATTTGTGTGTGTCTGATTTAATCCTTCTTTGAGTGCGTTGCTTCTTTATTCCCTGCTCATGGTTCATTTCTTTTCTCTATGTATTGCTTTTTTGCTTAAGACATGGTCTTATGTGGTGTGGTTTTCATGTGTTTATTTCTCCTTGGATGATCCGCCCATTACCCATTTCTTATTTGAGTTGTCTTCTATAGCGAGGTCAGTTTCTTCGTTTTTCTGGGTGGATTTCTTCTTGCTCGCTTCGCTCTTTGTTGCCGATGTTTCAACTTCGTTCTCCGCTTCTGGTCTTTTGGTATGGTTTCCTCTTTTAACTCATTTCTGATTTCTAGGTTTACGGTGTGCCAGTTAGTGATTGTTTAAGCTTTCGTTGTCGTTGTACAATATGTACGCTGTGTTGTTGTCTGTGTGAAGTATCAAAGAGTTTCGTTTTTTCTGGGACCGTAGTTTTCGTTTTGTAGTGAGGAGTACTGTGTGGTAGGAAGTATATTTCTTTCTAAGCTGATTTTATTATGATTTTTTTTGGTTTTCTGTTCCTCTGCTTAATGATTCATATTTTTTTTTCTGTTTTTCCTCTTTTGTTTGGTTGTTTTCTTCTTTGTATCTGATTTATTTTGTTTTTTTTTTCTTTTTTCGTTTTTTGTTCCTGTGTTTAGTGTTTTTTTGGTTCCTGTGTTCAATGTTTTTTTCCTGTTTTTTTTCTTCTTACTTACATGTTATTTTTATCAGTTAATCAATTCATTTTGGTCGCAGCTTAATCAGTGATGATTTTCCAGGTGGCTAAATTAGTTGATAAGAAGTGAAATTGCAAAATGGAAAATCTGAGATTGCGTTCCTTTGATTTCGTACGTTTCGTCTGATGCGTTTTAACTTCGAATAGAAAAGAATATATATGGAGAATTTACTTTCTTTCTATCGGCTAATCAGTTCATTTCAATTAGTTTATTTGAATTACAGTTTAATCAGTGAAAGAGAATATGTATGTGAACAATACTAATTGGTAAGAAGGTGAATTAGTAGTTGAAGAATCTCAGATTACGTCCATTGGGTTTCTTATATTTTGTCTCATGTGTTGCGGCTTTGAATGAAAGAGAATAAATATTGAGAAGTAGCATGTGTATCACTGAGAATCTGCGAAAGGTACAAATTTCACACTCCTGTCAATAAAAAAATCTACATACACACCATAAAAATCAATCTAAATAACTGACATACAAAATCCAAAAAACAGCTCTTCAGGAAACGGCAAGCAGAAAGTGCATGACGCGCCGACATCGTCCAAGGACCATCCCACAAAGAGAACAACTTCAAATAAATTAGTGATAAGGTAAATAAAAAACATGAACAACAATCAAACTAACATACTAAAGATATCTGACATTCAAACATATTCTCAACAGGGACGATTCATCAATGAATTAAGGAAGACGAACTCTCTTCGCATTTTGCTTATGTCACTCGAAGACTACCTCTTATATTACGCAACACACTAGGATAAAAGCTATTTTTTTGTTATGCTCCATTCCTGGTATCGTATTTTGGCGAACAATCCATCCTGATTGTTTGCACTCTTTTGTTATGGTGGAGAATATCCTCGACCCCGGGCCCGCGCAGCGGAATGAAGGCCCGGTCCGATTCCCCGATTCCCGAGATCACGCCATGACTTCGAGGGTACGATGCGAATAGAAGGATAGATCTATACCAGCGTGAAATTGATCACGCACGAAGGGTTGATTGCCGCCTTCTATCTCCTGTCACGTTGGTGACAATCCGCGCGTCCCATACCACGCGTCTTTCACCGTTCGTTGACCGTCTTCTCACTCCTTGAGTCGATCACAATCCAAGAGCCACAATTGTCGCTCCTCTACTTGTATCCACCGTGAGTCGCAAGACGTCGCTCGCGGATGCACCTGCCTAGACGATGCACCGGCGAACTTGCTCGATCTAATCGATTCTCTATTACTCGAGAAACTCCTTTCTCGATTTCTCTCTCTTCGCACCCTTTCACTCACTAAAGATCAAATCTGAATTTGCTCTTTTTCTTGTGTATATTGGGCAGAATAATCACTTGCTTAGAATGATTCAACTGATTTCCATAGTGAAGATGAGAGAGAAAATCCTATTTATACCTAAATAGGATAAGGATTAGCCAAAAGGCATGTATATCCAATATACACCCTTTCACACAGAAAACTGTATGAACCTGTTCAGTATTCTGTCCAGACGAAATTGATAAATTTCTCTGACAGAAAATCCACCAACACGAAAGTTGTAGATAATCTTATTATCTACACAACCCAATTTGGCCCAGCCCAATTGGAGTTCGTATGCAAAAGTTATGACTGTTTTACTAACTGTATGTCATACTGTTGCACCCTTTCGGTATTTCACAGAAACGACACTTATACTTCATTCATATGAAATATATTTCTATATGAAGGTTGTAGATAATCTCATTATCTATCTAACCCAATTTGAACCATTCTAATTGGATTTTCCCACTGAACGTTATGGCCACGAATGTACGACTACATTCGTTTATCCTTGTGTACACTTTTACGGTTGATCCGAAACTGTATTTCTTTCATGTTAGCTCATGTTTTATCTACGTTATGATTGTACTCGGACAATCTGTGTGCTACGTACACATGTTATGTTATTTGTAAGACAACTTAGATGTTAACTATGTTTATTATGCTTCTTATATCATTTGCGATTTCTATAATGGTTGACATTCCTGTTACGCATAATCATTCAACATTTATAGAATCAACTCTTTATTTAATACCACATTCCCAATCTCCACACACCACGACCCTCACTAAAGCATATGAAAAAATTCACTCTTTGTGATACACTTATCATACCTCTGAACAAACGAACATTGATAAAAATAACAACACACACATTGCAAAGTACATTCACATCACATACTAGCCCTCTGAGCATAACATGCCAACCTAATGATGGCATAGAAGAAAAACAACAACACCTAGAGAATGCCCGCGCAATTGCGCGGGGCAGAAGCTAGTTAATTAATATATATAAAGTTAAGGAAATCTCTCTTTCCTCCTCGCTCCACATCATCAAATTTTTTTGGCCATGTGATCTTAATCATTATTTTTTATTGATTCAATTCTAATCCTTTGATTTGTTTATTCATTAATAATTTATTATTTTTTTTTGGTCATGTGACCTTGATCATCATCTTTGATTGATTGAATATTAGCCCTTGGATTTGCAATTTTAAAAAAAATCCTAAAATTTTGTATCATATAATAATTTTTAAAAATAATAATTAATATATATAAAGTTAAGGAAATCTCTCTTTCCTCCTTGCTCCACATCATCAAATTTTTTTGGTCATGTGATCTTAATCATTATTTTTGATTGATTCAATTCTAACCCTTTGATTTGTTTATTCATTAATAATTTATTATTTTTTTGGTCATGTGACCCTGATCATCATCTTTGATTGATTGAATATTAGCCCTTGGATTTGTAATTTTAAAAAAAATCCTAAAATTTTGTATCATATAATAATTTTAAAAAATAATTATTATATATTGTATTTATATAGTTTTAATATTCATACATTATAAAAATTTGACATTAATATTTTTTCAGATGAACACAATATTTAAACCCCTTGCAAATTTTAAAAAATAAAATATCATAAAACTATTAAAACAACACATAAAAAGAGAATGAAATTAAAAAATTGGATTTTTAAAAAGATATTTTTCTATAAATATATTTTCAATGTGTTTATTTATTATTGTTTATTTTATTATTATATGATGTCAGTTTTTTCATGAATAATAAATGAAATATTAAAATTACATAAACACAATATATAATAATTTCATTATTTTAAATCACCACGTGTTAAAAAATACTTATAAAATTTCTTAAAATTAATAAGAAATAAAAAAAATTAATCATTACGTATGAAAATTGAAGGGTATTTTGGTCAAAATTTTTCTTGATATCATCCGTATGGGGTATTTGGAAATAACAGTTTGCTAGAGGATTTTTTTTGGAGTTTACAAAAAGATAGCGATTTTTTTTTACAATATTCAAAAAAGTTAGGGAGTTAAAAATACACCAAAACAAAGATGTGTGAACAATCAAATAAAAAAAAATGTAAAATCCAATTACACATTAGGAACAATTAAATCATGACAAACTCGAATACTCCCGCGCAATTGCGCGGAGAAAAAACTAGTTTTCCTAAAATTTGTAAGAGTATCTGATTGGTTAAGAGAAACACATAAATCAGCTTAGCAAGGTGGAATTTCTTTTAAAACATCAACATGTTTCGGTCAATTTTAGATTTCAGTCGAGATTAAGATAATAAAAGTAGCTAAAATAAACTTCATTTCATACAATATTATGGAAAAACATATTTGACTTTCCAAACTCAACCCAATATTCTTGATGAGATGACAAAGTAAATTGATTAGCATTTTCAATTGACTCAATTACATATTAATTAACATTAATTAACACGTTAATAATTTATAATATGATAATATTAGTAAATATTAATTGACGTTTCAATTCAATTAAACGGTCAATTGAATCGCTAATCGAGTCAATTAATAATATTAATCAACCCACTTAATCCTCTCTCGTCACATCATCAAAGATATTTTTTGTGTTACGGGAACTTCATATATAACCCCTTATATTATTAGGAAAATGTTGGACATATCCCCGCCTCTCTCTCTCTCTCCACATCCTTGATGACATGGATATGATTGAACACATTAAAAATTAATATTTCATTTCATTATTTAACATCTTGATTATATGTTCAATCATAAATTAAAATAATTAAATCATGAGATGTCAAATCATGTTTTTGTGTGTTAATTTGAAGGTATTAAATCATATGTACGTCATCAAATGTATCATCAAATGTATCATCAAATGTATGGGAAGAGTGTACTAGGGGGTGTCATCACTTTACAAACTACGGTGATTCATACAACATTAAAAAATTATGCACAATGTGAGATGAAAATTCGCGAACATGACTATTTTAGTTGCAACTACTATTAGAAAAGAAAGAATTTGAAGAGAGTGGGGAGTGTAATCAATTACAAATTATTTTATTTATCGGTGGTCCGTTGCCAAAAAATCATAGAGATTATTAAAATCAATACTTTGCATCTCGTAACTCAGATGGTTGACAGTTTGACACAATAAAAATCATATATTGAAGAAGTTATAAATTTCGAGTTCTATCAATATCAAATAAAAATAAAAACTTATAATAATCACGATTCGTGATTTAAAATTCTCTTAAAAAATTAAAAATAAAATACTATATTAGATTAAAATAATTAAATAATATAAAAACAAGTATTCATCTACCTACTTAGCTAAAACTTAGTACATGAATTCCTCTATTTACATCACAACAAAATCATTAATATTACTGACGTAAATAAGCAAATATCAACTACTCTTTTAGCTACATTATTTTACCCAACCCACAAGCTTTATGTAATAAAATACTACGAAGAACAAGACAAATGGATTGAAGTGGATTAGGATGAGTTTTTATATTTTCAATATCTTTTTAGCTTTCTCCGCCATCTTATTTTAAAATTTGAACATTATCGTTTGATGCATAATCTTTCATATTACGAGATGTTTCCCTCGCTCCGCTTCGGAATATTCTTTGTAATTAAATATTATCATAGAAAAAACAATATTTATTGTCAGTTTTTTTTAATGGGAAATGTTTTTATCGAAAACATATATTTTGGAAGAGTAATCCATTTTTTTTTGTCAGCATTCAATATATTATATTGATAGATGTATGCTATATAGTTTTGGTGATATGTTGTGTTTTGTTTCATGATTGATGTATTATTTTAAAATATATAATTTTTTAGATTACACTTTATTTTTATATCAAATATTTTGTATATAATTATTAATATGCACACAACAAAATATTATGATAATTTTACATGCAGAAAAAGCGATCCATAGTAACAATACTATTACAGGTTAAAACAAAATTTGTGGATATTTTCCTTTCAGCAAACATTATAGAGTAAATACAATTATAATATTACTTAACTTTCAGCATTAAATCTATTTTTTATTATATACATACAATTATACTTTAAATTATCAAAACTATCAATATAGTTTGTTGTACATAAATATTATAATGAATCAAAAATCTAATATAAATGATGTCCTCTACTCAACATATCCAAATATATAGTACTTTTATTAGTTAGATTGAGTTTATGTGAATCATGATTGTCGGTTAACAACACTTATTATTCAACTACCTTGCATATTGTCATTATACTATATGACTCATTATACAACTCGTTATGTCGGAAATATTATGGAAAATCTAAAATTTGGACATGTCTCGGGTCCATTTGAATTTTTTTAATATAGATAGTATAATGTGATGTTATTTAATAGTTTAAGGGCATGAATACAAATAATTGTGAAAATAATATAAATTACTTAAATCGATGAAATATATGATCACAAAATAATTTCCTTAAAATATAATGAAATTTCAAATATTTATATTAATATGGTCTTAGATTACTTCTTGATGAAATTTCAAATATTTATATGAGTATAGTCTTAAATTAGTTGTAGATAATAAATATTTGCTTTTAATTTCTTGTTAAAGAAATTGAAAAACAATTGTACACACATATTCGAACTCAGGACCTCAAGCAAGTAAGAATGCACTCTTCACCACCTGAGCTAAGCAACCCACGTGATATGTAAAGACTTTTATTTTATTTATACCATAATATAAAGCTGGAAGTTGCCTTCTATTTTGCACCAAAAATTGAGTTCTCTGGGGATTGAACTCGAAAACCCCAAGAATGAGTGCCAATAGACTCAACCATCTGCGCTAGGCTGTTTTTGTGAAATAGATTGGTCTTTAACTTATTTATATATATTTGACACGTGTCATAACATGACGAAAACTCTATATTTTTAATTACTATAGTATAATAGTATAATAATAGTCAGGGCCGGCCCGTAAGTTTCAAGTACCCGAAGCCGAAATGAAGAGTGATCCGTAAATTAATTAACTTACTCAAAAATATCAAATTTAAAATTCAAAAAATATTACATTATTTTTATCTTTAAAAAACCAAAATATATAATTCCAAAATAACATATTATTTTAAAATCTCACATAAATATAAATCTTGTCGCATTTTTCGAAATGAAAATAACAAAAAATCAATATATTAAATATATATGACTCACTAAAGAAAACAATTTTAAACAGAATAGCCACATAAAATCAGTCCAGAATTTGATATGTTTTACTTTCATTTTTATTTGGACTCGTAATATGAAGATTGGGCTTTTAATTTTACTTTTTTTTTTTGTTCTTACTTTTATTTTCACTTCGATATGTCCAGAAAATTGGGCTTGTAACATATTTTTTTAACTTCCCCGGTTTGTATAGCACTTTAATAGTCCCACATGGGTTGAGCTCTGATATGCTATTTAGTTTTTGCTTATATAATATGTCCGTTGGTAGCTTTTCATGTATACAGAGTGGCTCCATGCTTCCGTTGAAGTGTGGCCTTCGGTATTCAAAACAAAGAATACTAGTTATGTATATATCCAAAAAATATTGGACCCTTCAAAAAATTTTGGACCCGAAACAGTGGCTTCATTGGCCTTAAAGATGGGCCGGGCCTGATAATAGTATAATAGTATAATAGTATAATTTGGATTCGTAACATTGTAAATGAATGAGTCTAGAAACCCAAGAATATATATATTGTTGAATTTTGAATATTGTTGAACATTGTTGAATATTGTTGGATTCGTAACATTGTTGAATTTTGAATATTGTTGGATTCGTAACATTGTTGAATTTTGAATATTAATCATGTAAAATTTAAATTAATTTAAGAAACTCAATATAAATTAATTTTACAATAATCAATTTAATATATTAATATTAAAAATTATACCACCGCTATACCACTGATATTTTTCGTTATGAATCCGCTATGTCGGTCATCTCTCTTATCGGTGACTGACCGATCTGTAAACGATATGCGATATGTAACATTATGCGATATGTAACATTGTATATATATATACACTATGGCGAGTTAAAATTAAAAGTACTCTTCCGTTAAATGAAATTAGAAATTAGAAATACTCTTCATTCCTTCTCTCAAAATTTAGATATTTTGTTTAATTTTGTTTATTGTTTATGCCGGAATATTTCTTTCATTGAAGTTTTATTTTATTGAAATTGCAAATATATTCGAGTAATTTGTTGCATGTGAATTATGACCCATGTTCAGAATGAATTGGTACCAGAAATGTAATTTTGGCACTTATGTTAGCAATCTTGCTTAGATTCTTTTTTTGTTTTCAAATGTCCAGCAAACACCATGTTATCATTGATCTCAATTAATCAAATTAAGAGAACATTACAAAATTAACACAAAAAGAAGCTAAATCCATTCAAATTCATAGAATTCACAACCAAAATTCTTTAACACCCTTAATTACTCCAAGATTACCAAACCAGACATGGCTAACTTCACAGAGATACTCCTCTGGAATGCTTATCAAACCAAAGACGAGAGAAAAAAGAAACTTCCAAGATTAACAAACCAGACATGGCTAACTTCACAGATACTACTCTGAAATGCTTATCAAGACGAAAGACAGAAGAAGAAAAAAAACTCAAAAGAAAACCAAGAAACTAACCCTTTTCAAGAACTGAGACCAGACCCGAATCCAATAGCTCAAGCACCAGGAGCAGCATCCTTGGCACGGCTATGAAGGTATCCACCATACTCTCTTGCATAGTCCTTCACATGGGAAGCGGTATCGAGGAGTCGGCTGCGAGCATAGTCAACGCGATCAGCTCCAACAGGGTGACGTCCGGTGAAGTACTTGTACATCCACGTAGCACCGGCTATGGCAGCCACGCCGATACCACAGAAGGACAAGAATCCAGCGACGACGACGAACAGCACGAAGACGATCGGGACCCAGATCGGGCTCGTCAGAAGCAAGATCGGAGCAAGGAAAATCAGAGCTGTGACGGTACCGGTAAGGGTCACGCCAGTCAAGAGGAGGAGAATCGCGCCGGACACGACCAGGGTGAGGAATCCGACGAGCTGGGTGGAGTTGGGAGCGTGGTCTTGGAGGCGGCGGAAAAGGGACTGGTGATCCGGCATTTTCTCTATTATAAATTTCTCAGGGGTGAAATTGAAAAATTATGAGATACGGGGAACGGTGAACGGAGAGGGGTATAAAAGGGGAAGAGGGGACACGTGTAAGGATGTGAGGACACGTGTGAGGGGACGGCCGATGAGATCGGACGGCCGTGGATGATTTAGATCAGGAGCGAATGAGCATCCGAAGTTAAAATTTGGATTTTACTGTTAATTTAATTCCTCTTATATTCGTAATATTATTAATTAAGATGAATAATATAACAATTCAGTTAATTAATTACATTTAAATAGAATGACCTTCCCACACACACCACACAAAAAATAAAATAGAAAAACTATGATTTTGATACTATATCTATACCACAAAATTACAACATATACATGAAGATGTATTGTTCTGAAGAAAAATATACCATTTCGGTACTGGATATTCCATTTTGTTATTCACCAGGTTTCTGAGATTCGGCGGCTTCGGTATTCATTCTATTTCGCAATTCTTCGAATGCTTTCATACTCTCCGCGTCAAAACCTCCCGCAAACTACAAAAAAAAATCACATAATTTGATATTATTATTATCATTTTATGAATTATTAAAATAATAAAATATTATATTTATACCTGATGAACTCTGAAGGCAAATCGGACCCCCTGAAGAAGCAAGAATTCTCGGTTCGGTTCTTTTTCAGAAGTATTCATTGCGTCCAACTCAGATGCGACTCTCATCATGTATTTTTTGGCCAATTGAACCGATGCTAACTTAATCTGGCATATAAATGTATTTATAATATAATTGTACGAAATTGAATCGTGAGAAATATATTTTACCTTTCCGACGACGCCAGAGTCCGATAACCAATTTATGGGTATGCCGAACTCTTTATATCGTGACATGGCCATATCTCGCGTCCTCAACAATGCATAAACGCTTTGTTCCACTCTGGTAAAATAATAAGTAATATTAATGAAAAATTAATTTATATTCGTTTTCTACTTATTATAATATCTTACTTTTCGAGCAAGGAGTACATCTTTTTAAGGGCGGGTTCGCATGGTATCTTAGGATCATCGACAAAAGTCGAAACTCTGTTTTCTAATTTCATCAAGTCTTGATACTCGAAAGCAGCTTCTCTCAAAGCATCTGTTTTTCCCTCTGGCCAATCAAAATGCTTCAAAACCGCTCTTTCATCAACCTATAAAACAGTTTTTAATTTAATTAGCGTTTCAACGTTATGCAAAAAAAAATTATTTAAAAAAATCTCTTTTACCAAGAACGAGAGCTCTTCATCTAGCCAACTCACAAACGTGACAAGATCTTCGATATTGGAAAAACTAGCGGCTCGAACTTCAGACGCTAAAGATTGAACAAATTCACCTTGCGTCTCTACATCGGCTTTCACCTATAACAACGATAAATTAATCATGACGACAAAAATATTAATACAAATTAACAAAAATAATTCGTACCGCCAAGAGGAAAGTTGATCGGTTTTCAATTTCGCCAATCATATTACTCCTCACATCCGCCACATTCGACGAGGCCGCGCCAGCCGAGGAGGTTCCTTCCTTCTTCACCTCTCTTTTCATCAATGTCTGATAAAACTCAACCAACTCCGGCGCTCTGTGCACCTTATCTCCGCCACCACCGCCACCCCTAGGTCCACCAGGTGGCGGTGGCGGAGGTGGCGGACCTCGACCAGGAGGTGGTGGAGGTGGCGGAGCTCCCGGAGGCCGCGGTGGCGGCGGCGGTATACCGCTCGGAAGAGATGAGTTTGTATTTGTACTGGTTCCGCTACCGGAGGATTTTGGGGGTGGGCGAGGGATTCTCGGGGAACGTTTTTCTACGTGAGCGAGTTTAATCTTGCTAACTACTGGGGTGCTGATGTTGATGTTTGAGTCTGTGAATTGCTCACCGGAATTAACAGGGGTTGGAATGACGGGAGGCATGACTTGGACTTTCTCTTTTATTTGGGTTAGTTTTGGGGGTAATAGTGGCGATTTATCTCTATCCAATTTCGGTCCTTCGCCACCACCGAACCTAAATATCATGAAGAAAAAGATAATGTGAGTTAAATATAAATGTGCCTCGTTGACGTAACACCTTTTCTGAAAATAAGTTATCAAGAGGATGGATCACGCAACGAAAAAATGGCTATTTATGTACCTATGAACTCTGGCTTGCTCAGCCTTCTCCTTGATTGTTTTTTCCCGCTCTGACGCCAGCTTATGCCGATCCTTATAAGTAGGGTACTTTTCCTCCGCCACACTTTCCACCGTCTTAGACATTAAATGAAAAGATGCCCCAACATCCTCGTCATCATTCTCTCTCTTCCCGAAACTCGTAATCGCCATACCATCCCCCGCATTTCTCAACATAAGCGATTCCAATGGCCCCTTCGCCTTAAAACTTCCTCTCCTCGGCGAACTACCCCCAATAGATCTAGTGGGCGAGGCGAGATAACTCGTGTCATCCTTATTCCTCCCCCATATCTTGAACTTTTGAATCAAACTCGGCTTCTTACTCAGAGAACTTAATCGACTGGTGGAGCTATCAATCGAGGCGTTATCGAAATCCTCGCTATCGAGAGAAGAAACACTTTCTAGATCAGTGTCGCCTTGGCCTCGTTCAGATCCGGCGTATTCGAGCATGAGTTGTTTCGCCCTCTCTTGAGATCTGGGGCTCAGGTTTTTGTTTAGGTCACGAGCAGACATTTTGCCTGAAGGCGTTTGGTAGTTGCGGAGCTCGAAACGGAGACATGCATTGACCCAGCGGAGGTACACAAGTTCCTCTACTTCGCTGAATCGATTCATTTGAAGCCCTTCGACCTGTTTTGAGAGATCTGAGTTTGCTTGTCGTAGCTTGCTTATCTCTTCTCTTGCATTTGCTACCGCATCGGTCTGCAAAAGTACAACATAAAAAAACCTTTATAAACTCTTCTGATACTATTATTCATAAAGAGCTTCTATGTGCAGATCAAAAGAAAATATATCAAAATTAAAAAGTAATATTTGTCAAATATAACTTTTAGCTCGTCACATACCTATTGAAATAAGTATCATTTTCATTAATATATATATGTTTAACAATTTAATAAATGGAGTTGTCATGGATCTAATTTTGAGAATTTTTACTTTTCCCCCAGATTTCACCACCACCCTCCATATCCTATTTAACACCCTTTAATTAACATAGTAATTAACATGCGACACATGATTAATTTTTTAATATTAATTAGAAATTATTAATTTAAGTGAATGTTAATTAATTATGTATTCCTCATTATCATGTTTGGACTTCCATAAAAGCCTGCTCTTTCAGACCAAGTGGAGACAAATAAGGATGGTCCCATTTGTAGGGATACAAGATTTATAATTGGGTCCAAACCAGAGCCAGATATTTGGAATGTGGCCCAAAATGGACTAATGGATCTTAATGAGAAAAATGAAAATACTACCTTTAGCTAAAACATTATTATGTGATATTAACATGATAATGCAACTATGAATAACATGCATTAAAAATGAAAATTCGAAGCACATTTCATGAAAAACAATAAAGTACAGTACACCATACCTCATTCATATCAGCAAAACGAGCGGTATCGAGCTTGACCACTAGCTCTCTTTTCTGATGTTGCAACTCTTTATTCTTCCTTCTCAACTCGACCGCCTCAATTTCGAGATCCTGAAAATTCTTCATCTTTTTCTCCATTTCCGCATCTCTCTTCGCCAATTCCGCTTCCTTCTCCTGAAGCCCCGTGACGTGTTGTTTCAACAAAATCAATTGCCCCTTCGTCTGGCTCGCCTCTTGTTGTATCTGCTTCTGCATTTGCTTAATCTTCTCTCTCGCGGCCACTAATTCTCTCTTCACCACCTCCCCCTTTTCTATCTCTTCGTTCAACTTTTTTCTCTCGGCGTTCAATGAATTTATTGTTATGTTCAACATGTCGATCTCGACTTGCTTGATTTTGAGTTGTTTTTGCAACTCGAAAATATCGGACTCTTGCTCTTTCAACCCGTAGTACTCGAGTAACTCTCCTTCGAGTTTTACTTCTCTTTCTTCTAATTCTTTTACCAAATTGCGGAGGCGTTCTAATTCGGACGCGTTGTTTGCCATTTCGATGTCATATTGGGAATAATCGGGTTTTAAATCGAATTTGTCGTTTGGTAATGGAAGGTCGATTTCGCCTGAAAAGAGGCTTTCGATTTCTTCGTCTATTAAATCGTTTTCGTTGGACGCACTTATTAGGTTACTCATTGTTTTAACTTCCTCTTCTTCTTCTTCCTTTTCCTCCACCTGGATTTTGACAAATATAAATTAATACAAAAATTAACCATTAATTTTGAAGAATGAATTCACATACATGTTCTTTAACATCAAAATCGCAATCCTGTTCTGTTTGTTGCTCTTCTCTTTGTGTTTCGCCATTTTCTACCAATCATAATAAGCCACGTCAGAGAATGAATATACACATAAAAATAAAAGCAATGTAATTCTATCATTTTGTCCCAAAAATATGCAAAATTACCTGAAGGTTTTACAGGAGGAGGAGGAGGCCTTGAGCAATTAACTTGGCGAATGGTATAGGCCGCAACGGAGGCCGCGACCACACAGCCTAACCTAACAAACATGAATCCAATGTTTCCTTTTTCTCCCTTCACTCATCACTTCTTCAAGTTTTCCGAATTTCTAACTTAGAGCTAATAAAACCCGCCAAAATTCAGAATAAAAGAGAAAACAGACAAATAAAAATGAGTGTCATCATTTGGAAGTAGAATCTCTCTCTCTCTTTCTCTGTCCACCAGATTTTGTGGCTAGCTTTTTTTCTACTGTATGGATATATTGTTGGAGAATTTGTTAAAGACCCTCCATTATTACCAAATTTGTACAAAAGACCCTGTATTATCTATTTATTAATTTTGAGAATTGTGTTATTTATTTATCTATTAATAAAAAAAAATATTTTAAATTTCGAAGAGAGACCTACTGGTAGGGTAGACAAACAGTTTGATTTATTAGGAAATCGAACCGAACTGCTCGAATTCGATTTAATCGGTTCGATTTTTAAATTTATTTGGTTCGGTTTGATTGAAAATTGATATTGTCCGTTCGATTCGAGTTGATTTTGGTATTTGGAAAATCGTCTAAAACTTAACCGACCGAATTACTTTCTTTTTTTCACGTTTTTTTCATTATTTTAATATAAAAGAAACTAAAATTTCATATTATAATATTACAAGCAATATAATTATATTTATATATTATGTTAAATAAAATTCGAATTTTAATGATGATATAATCGAATTTAAGGCTATAAATTTTCTTATTTGGTTCAATTCAAAATTTAGTTAGGTTCGATTCGGTTTAAATCGATTTGACGTTATTCAATTCGGTTTGAACATAACTAACTGAATGCCCACCCCTACCTACTGATCCTTAATCAATATAAATATCGCAAAGAATAACAGTTTGAAAGATAGACTATTCTCATACGAAGGAAGATTGATATTGATATGTACTTACTGAATGCAAGGATTGTTATTACTGAACAAAATGGGTAATTCAACGAATTTAAAGTCTAATGAAAATTATTTTATGAAAATGACAAGAATTTTCGGGAATAAACTGCTTAAAATGATACAAAGTTTGATTACCTACAACATTGGAAGGATTGAAATAAAAATATCGCTCAAATTTGAGATTGCTCGTTGAATAGTTATGGAACATAAACTCGAACTAGATTCTGAACGAAATGGGCCCATTTTTTGTTTATCAAATTAACTTGTCCTAAGAAGAGAAGAAGAATAAAACATCATATTCATGACACTCACATGGAATATTAGTTCAAACGTAATAGAAATATTCCAAGACAGATGGAAAGCAACAACATTAAGTATCGAAAACGTGATCATATAGAAAATTAACTACCAAGGAGAATCTCCTTAATGGGCATCACATAATATAAAATATGTTTATTAAACAAATAATGAGATGTCATAAGAGATGTAAAAATTAAGTTTTTGTAATCGATATTTTTTAAAACAAGTGATCGCTCGTTGGATATTAATAAAGAATAATTGTATAATATTACATGTCATGCATTAACCATTATTATAAGATTTAGAATAATTTAATTTTGGTAACAAGAGATATTTTAAATAAATTATGATGTATTTAAATTCAGACGTACTAATATTGGTGCATAATTTTGGTAACAAGAGATATTGTTACAATTTAGCGCACTATGTATTTTTTCGTTTCGTATCCTTTGTATCGAAACATTTCTCTTTTATTATATCAAAACGAAAAGATCGAGCACGTATCGTGCTTGCTTTTCTTTCAAAAAAATATTGGTGCATAAATGGGTATAATCAGAGTAAATTTGGAGCCCTGGCCATTTTAGAGATTTTGTAAACAATGAAGGACTAGTTTTGCATTTTAGTTGTAAAGTAGTGGCTTTTATGCAAATTGTGTAGATATCCTTTTTGTCTTATATTTTTGCACTTGATGTGTTTCCACATCCCATCATAATTTTAAGTGTCCAAGAAACCAACCTAAATGATGACAAAGATTTTATACACCAACAATAGGCATAGCCATGAAAGACACCTCAAAATAGATAAATATGAGTTCTCCTCTCCAATTATCAACACAACGTGACATCCATTAATTATAATCACATAATAATTTGCTCCTCTTTTTAAGAGTTGGGACTATTCATTTATTAATAACTGGAGGGGAGATGATCCTAAGGTCATGTTCACATATTTTGGTGGCCACTATGGGCTGGGGTTTCTTTGGAAAGGATAAGAAAGACAGGGACGAAACAGAACACAAATCTTCTATCTATGGTGGAGCTATTCATTTGGTGAGTCAATTTACAACAAACCAAATACTCGACCCCAATTAACAAAAATATAGGATAAAATTATATAAATCCAAACAAAATTAGTATTTTTTACACAAATTCGAAACTTCTGAATCCCAAATAAAATTTCTCCCAAACGAAGCACAAATAAACTATAAACTAATATATATACATTTCACTATATTATTGTAACAACCACTATATTGGTGTAAATACAAACTTTCTTGAAATAAATAACTTGTATTAATGTTTTTTTGCGGAACCGAATTGAGATGCGCCGACATCGTGGATGCTACTGCTACGGTTCGACCAATTCATCCAGTTGCCTTTCTTCTTGTTATGCTTCTCACTTAACGTTATCAGCTCTTTTTGCATTTCGTGCATTTGATTTTCATCCTCTCGAATCTGCTTCTTGAGTTCGTCTATCTCGACTGCTTGCGAGTCGAGTTTCTGTAATTTCTCCTCGTCTTCTTTCAACTTCTTCTTGAGCGCATTGATATCCGATTCCTGTAACTAGCGCAGTTAAATTTTATTTGTAGTTTTTTTCAAAAAAAAAAAAAAAAAATTATTTGGAGTAGTATACATGTTTTTAACAAATTTCGCAATTCTTTTACCTGAGATTCGAATTTGGCCATTTGTTCTTGGAGTTGCTTCACGGAAGCATTCAAGTTCTCTATCGACATTTCAGGGTTTTTCTCTTTATTATCAATCGAACTCCCGAGATTTTCTGAATCACGGTCCGAATCCGAATCGGTTATACCATAAGGAGGTAGAGAAATCGGTAGTGGAACGTTGCTCGTAGTCGCTTCCGTCTAAAAGTTGTTAAGTAATTAAAAACAAACATAATTAAATCTCATTTTTCATATTTAATTTGAATTAAATGAAATTGATTTCTGTCACGGAGCTAATTTTTCATTGAAATTTTGCGTTTCTACAAAATTAGTAAATCGGTAGATGTACGTTAAGAAAACAAATATGAATATATTATTTATAAGAGCACTCAATTTGCTAGTAAAAAACTAAATTCAAAATGGAAATATAAACTATCAGAAAAACGAGTATTAATCCATACATAATTGCATCTTGCTTACTGGAGAAACAAAAGAATTACATAATTAATTACCGATGAAAAATATAAAATATGAGTTAATTATCTTTACCTCATTATTTTCATAAATTTCTGAAGGAATATTTAAGAACTCCTCCTCCTCCATCTTTCTTTCTTCGGATTCGACCGGAGCCTCCATGCTTCGTGATGAAACTAAAAAAATAGAAGATACATATATTATGTTAATAGATTAACAAAACAAAACAAATTACTTTCAATTTTTAAACATAAAATACGAGGAAGAACTTTTTTGGGGAATCGATCTACAAGATAACGCGATAATTATGAAATAATAACTATTAATTCAATCAAAACTATTTTATTTTTTCGCCTAACGATAAACTTATGCATGCTATATCAAACAAATCGTGTCATATAATTCGATTAAAAACTAAACAAAAAGAAAATTAGAAATTCATGTACCAGAAATGTTTTTCTCCTTTTTACGTGAAGGTCGTGTGAATCCATAGGCAGCGGCGACAACCAGGGCTGCGACTGTCAAACCGGCCATCATGAGAACCCTCTTCTCCCCTAATTCTCTATCCATTGCTAATTAACCTCTCAATTTATGAGACCAGATTATTTAGTCTAAGATGTGTTAAATGAGCACAAAAAGAAAATGAAGGAGAAGAAATGGGGTTTTAAAATACATATTTAGGGCCAGATCAACAGGAATTATTGATTTAAATATTATTAGTTTATTTAGGGATTTCTTTTATTAAAGTAAACGTTGCTAATACAAAATGTGTGGAAAAATGTTTATTTTAACCATTTTCATATGACTACCCAACATATCGTAAATTCATGAATCACTCTTAAATGCTCTTAATTACTTTTTATTTTTTTAGGGCACCGTTAATTACTTTATCATCATTTGTCCTGAATAAACGCTTACTTTGATTTTTTTTTAACATTCATTTAAGGGTATTTTTTTATTTCTTCGTATAGATTTTAGGAAAAATATTGTTCACTACGTCATCAATATGAGCGGAATACGTGACAGTTCGATTTTTTCAATTTTGATTGTATTTTGTACTCTCCAAAACGCACGTCGTTAATCATTCATACTTTATGCATTATATTTTGTAGATATATTTTATATCTTCTAAATGTATGATATATCTTATTTAAATACAATAAATGTTATATACTTTTACGTGTAAAAATGAACAAATAAAGTTAAATTGAAAAATGTCAAACTGACACGTGTTGTGTTTCTATTGACGACACACCCTCATGAAATGCTATTGTCAATCCCTAAAATTCAATTGAGAAAGTTATCTTAATGTTATTTTGTTGAAGACATTATTGTGGTGAAACATAATTGAGAACGCTACGCATTGAAGATTCAATATGTTAGAAGCCCTTCAATTCAAAATATACTGAAGGTCATTTGGTGACCTCATGAAATACTCCGAAAAATACAGAAAAGGAGTAAAAACACAACTTTGAAATTTATTGATCAAATGAATTATTATTTACGCAAATTAATTAATTGTTCAAGCGTAATGCATTTAATATAGAGAGATCCCAGCTCAGTATATGCTAATCAACCATGATCTTGTGTGGTCTTCTAAGCGTGGTTAGTATAACTAATTGTGTGCCCCATGGATTCGCCTTAAGAAGACCTTGATTGAATCGTGCTCGAAGATTTCAGATCAAATAATTCAAAAGGTCAAATCGAAAGGTGTTTATATATTTTTTTATTTGAAAAACAGCAACTTTTTCTTTTTATAATAAATGAAAAAAAATTCATGTGGCATTCATTAATCGATGGAAATGAAAATCGAATCCATAATTTCTCGCAACATAAGATTTTTGTGAGATTATTGATAAAACAAACAATTTTAAAAATTAAAAACATTTAGATTAACTTTCATCACTCATTTTAAAAATTAAAAACATTTGAATTGATAAAATGAACTAGTTCGAATTTTGGTTGTTTTTTAATTTTCATCACTCATTTGTACGGAGTAGAATTGTTTTAAAACATCGCATGAAAGTAAAGAAGAAATGTTGTAGATGATTATCGAAACAAAATGTTACAATAAATTTAGATTAACTTGCCCGGAAGAAAATAAGCAATGAAAGTAAATACTTAATCAAAGTTTCATTTTTCTTGATTAATTTTAAACTTTTAATAAATAAAAACACATGTTGTAAGAAAATTACGTGGCAGTAAATTTTTAATTTCTTGATTAACTTGCACTCAGAGTTTCATTTTTCCAAAATTACTGGATCTTTAATTTCTTAACAAACAAATGTGTGTCATGAAACTGTTTTATTATGTATGACTGTATCCATATTGTTGATAGATAAATTTTTTTTTTTTTTTTTTTTTCACTTGCAAAAAAAAGAAGATAAACAGGATATTAGTCAAAACACGTGGCAGTATTTTTGAACTGGACCCTCTATGGGCCTTTTATAATAAAGGCCTGTTGAGAACATATTTTTGCTTACATTGAAATATTTTGGGCCAGAGTTTATATAAGCCTTTGAATAATTTCAATAACATGAATATATAAGGTGCAAATCCATATAATTTCCAAGTTCAAATGTTTAAAATCTGCTCATAAACCTAGCCCACAAATCCATTTCTCAAGTTCAATTGTTCAAAACTTCAAATCCTTAAAATCTGTTCACAAACCTGATATAATACGAACTATTTTACCGGATAATAACACATACGTTTAGGCGTTTGGTTGGAGCTTTAGAATGAGAATGCCTTGGCATACTCCATCATGAATTTCATTCCCATGTTTGGTTTGCACGTCAGGTAATAAAGTAAGGTAATACTCTATTCCCTAAGGCATAATTGATGGGAATATGATTACCACCAAAATTGGTGGTTTTTCTCTATTTTCATGGGAAAAGAATAACATGTTACATCATATTGTGCTTATAAAAATAACATATTTATACTAAATTGTTGTTATAAAAAAATACTTGGAATAAATTAAAAAATACAACAAAATAAATCATTGCAATTATAAAATAAATAATTCGTCAAAATACAAAATAACCAAATTAGTTTAATTAATATTCCTTGAATTTCTCCATTGATTAAATATTTGTTCGGCTAGAGTATCTCTCCAATGTGTCCTCTCGTCACTTGTTTCGATATGTCTAATTCGATTATTCTCTATCTCATCCGCCAATTAATAAATATGCACTTTGGGTGCTTGGTGGTTGCAAGTAGTAGTGTTTTGAGTAGTCAATTTTATAATAATATGTTGCTTGATTTATAATATTTTGTTGACAATAAATTATTATTTTTATAATTGCAATTATTTTTTTGGATGAATTATTTATTTTATAACAGAAATTTAGTATAAATATGTTAGTTTTGTAAATATAGAATGTTTAAAACTTTTATATTTGTGATGAAATAACATGCCATGGAATAAATATTGTTCTAACCAAACATAGTAATTGAGTATGCCAGGGAATAGTATGCCTTGGTATTGAATTCCTTGACATACTTTATGCCAAGGTATTCTCCAAAATTCCAATCAAACGCCCCCTTACGGTGCATTCTAATATTTGAAATACGACACAATTTTACGATAAAAATATTTTTTTTTGATAATAAATAAAGATAACTCATGCATCCTCCATTAATTGACGTCAATAAATATCGAACTCACAACCTCTCGCAACATATGATCGAAATAATATAATTTCAAGTAATATATCTCGTGGTTAATTATAATAGTCCGATGATAACAAAATATAACTAGTTAATCATACCACATATACACGCAAATCACATCGTTGATTATAAAAATTTCATTTAATTAGTGAACCGAATATCACATTTAAATATTTAATAGAAGAAAATCACCAAAGCATCAATATCAAAATTTAACTTAGCAAAAAGTAATTAAAAATTAATTAATCTCATTTGGTATTTAAAAGAAAAAAGTGCCTGTTATTGGTTGTCACATCGCTTAATATTTTAATATCTCTACTAGATCATGAAAGCACATCTTTGCATTAAAAAAGAATCGAAAATTGGTTTGAAAAACTTGTTGAATGGTAAGTAGAAGTTCGTGAGATTGCATTATAATAGTTATTTATCAATGATCTTATTTTTTTTAGATATTGCTACGCACACATCATTAGAATTGGCCCACGAAGTATAGAACAAAGTAAACCTGCTTCCATGTCTATCCGATACAAGTCAATGATCAAAGATTCAAAGTAGACTTTATGAAATGGTAGAATTAGATTTACAATATTCTTTCTCATCATGTTCTTGTATGATTTCTAATAAAAAAATGGAAAGGTAAGAGCCCGTCTATTTTGAATATTTGAATTGGTAAACATCTCTTGAGTCTTGACACGAGCAATTGGACATACGTAATAAAAATGCCATATTAATAATTTGAAATTTGAATCACAAAATATGAAAATATCACGTATACAAAACTCAAATAAAACCGTCCCCGCATCCGAACGCGAGACGAGACCCACCAAGGTGTACACGCGGTCCCGGATTCCGGAATTAATATATAGAGGATGTTTTGGTGAAATGTGGGGACACATAAGTAATTTGCCTTTTTTTTAAGGTACATCTGATATTATGTCATGTTAATGAAGTTTAAAATTCATAATGATAAATTACCTTAAGTCGTATAAATATGCAAGTCAACCCTCTCATGCATCTACATTTACAAAAACTCAAGTCAAAACACACAAAAAAGCTCAAATAAGAAGACATCTAAAACCTAGATCACATCACAACGCATGAATTAGAACATCAAGAATAGCAAAGAGAAAAAAACAAGTGTCAGAGAGAGACGATATAGAGAGCCAATGACAGCCAGGGCCCACATCCGCTTTATATGGGCCCTTGTGGACCCCAATTCCTTGGCCGCTCCCGTCGCTGGATTCGTCGCCGGTCTCACCGCGTCCGTAGCGCTCTGAGCCAAGAGACCGCCACTAATTCCAAGTCTCCTTCTAACTCTAATTCTATTTCTCACTCTAGTGCCAGTTCTGAAAAAATAAAGGAGGTAAATAAAAGAAATAAGCAGAAGCTAAAAAAAGATAAAGATAAAGAGATTGTGGTTGAGAGAGATATTCAAGAGATTGAAGAAGTTGAAGACGAAGAAACCGAAGAATTTGTCGAGTTTGAGGAATTTGGCATTTCTGGATTGAAGTTAATTAGAATCCCCCTGAGGACTACAATGGCTTCCTTTGATTCTTACAAAAGGGTTAGTTTTGATTTGTATCTAGTTATTTATTTTTGCAATTTCATTTCTTGTTTTTCAAAGTTTTGATCGGATTTTTTGAAGGTCAAAGTTTTGATATTTATTCTTTATTTTCTTTTCTTGTTGGCTCATTTAGGCTAACTTTTATTTGTCGGGTTATTTCGGTTTCTCTGTTTATTCAGTTCGGTTTGTTTCATATTTTGAGTTTCTTTTTGTCAACTGCTTTTTGAAACCAAACGGACAAGAACTATTTTACTTTTTGAGGATTTGAATTTTGAAATTCAAATTTTAGAAAGTTGCAAGTGTGATTGAGGAGGAAAACTATTGTAATTTGTATCTGTGAGATTAAAAAAGGTTGACATTTAAAAAAGTTCAAAATTTCTTTTTTGAAATGTTGTTTTAGTTTTTCTCGAGGCCTTCAATATGATCAATTTTTTGTGATATTTTATAAGTGATTCTTCAATTTGATTTTCACATTTCTATTTCTAAATCTAAATTCATGTTCAATGATTTAGATCTAAAATAAATCTGCATTGTTCTCAATTCATAATCATGTTATCATTGTAAATAAAATATGTTGTGATGGCAAGTACATTCAAACACTTTCGCTTACCACCACAATAGCATTCCACTTACCATCCTAACACATTTCGCTAACCATCTTCCTTTCCGTTTTATAGTCAACTGCCGAGGCCGAATTCTTCACGGAGTACGGGGAGGCCGCACGGTACCAAATCCACGAAGTAGTTGGCAAGGGTAGTTACGGAGTCGTCGCAGCCGCGACAGACACGCACACCGGCGAACGAGTCGCGATCAAGAAGATAAATGACGTCTTCGAACACGTCTCTGATGCGACTAGAATCTTGCGTGAGATCAAACTGTTGAGGCTTTTGAAACACCCCGATATAGTCGAGATTAAGCACATCATGTTGCCACCTTCACGGAAGGAGTTTCGCGATATTTTCGTCGTTTTTGAACTCATGGAATCTGATTTGCATCAGGTGATCAAGGCAAATGACGATCTTACCCCTGAACACCACCAATTCTTTCTTTACCAGCTCTTACGCGGCCTCAAATACATCCATGCCGGTCAGTTCATTGAAAATCTTAATTTTTTCAGTAATGTTTTCTTAATTACAAGAAAAATAAAATAAAGATATTTTTTTTTGTAGCAAATGTGTTCCATAGGGATCTAAAGCCGAAGAACATTCTCGCGAATGCGGATTGTAAATTGAAAATATGCGATTTTGGGCTGGCTCGTGTGTCGTTTAATGACACCCCTTCTGCCATTTTCTGGACGGTATTCAGTTCATTTTATATTATTTACTTTTATGTATATACGAATATACGATTAACACAATTTTAATACTTAAGTTATTATTATAAATTTTATGTTTAGGATTATGTGGCAACAAGATGGTACCGAGCACCTGAGCTCTGCGGTTCATTCTTCTCCAAGGTAACAATTTATTTTTTTTCTTTTTTTGTTTGCATTATTTCATTAATTAATGCAATTAATTGATTGATTATTATTTTTATTATATTTTGTCAGTATACGCCAGCGATTGATTTATGGAGCATAGCCTGCATTTTCGCAGAAATGCTGAATGGAAAACCATTATTTCCCGGCAAGAACGTGGTCCACCAGCTGGACCTCATGACCGACCTTCTCGGCACCCCATCTGCCGAATCCATTTCTCGGGTTCGCCCTCTCTCTCCATCACACTCTCTCATCACTCTTTCTATTATAACTAACACAAATTATCTGATTGTAACGATAGATAAGAAATGAGAAGGCGAGGAGATATCTGAGCAACATGAGGAAGAAACCAGCGGTCCCTTTCACTCAGAAATTCCCAAATGCGGACCCGCTCGCCCTCAAACTACTCGAGAGGATCCTCGCTTTCGACCCCAAAGACCGACCAAATGCCGAAGAGGTCAAACAAACTTTTAAAAAAAAAATTTGTTCTGATTGACACCCTGCAATTTTAATCATCTTGATTTTTTTATTGTAGGCATTAATGGATCCGTATTTTAGTGGATTGGCGAGCGTGGAGAGGGAGCCGTCGAGCCAGCCTATTTCCAAACTCGAGTTTGACTTCGAGAGAAGAAAGTTGACCAAGGACGATGTCAGAGAACTCATTTATCGAGAGGTAATTCTTGTCATTAATCTACAAATATGAAAATGTACAAGAGCATATTTGTGAACTTGTATGTTTGTTTGTTTGAAGATATTGGAGTATCACCCAAAGATGCTCGAGGAGTATTTACGCGGGGGCGAACAAATGAGCTTCATGTATCCAAGGTTTCGTATTCAATTATATAAGTATATTTTTAATACATTATTGGGGAATTCTTGAAAAACCCCCTAATTTTTTTGGGATTTGTCAAAAACCCCCTAACTTTTAGATTTCTTCAAAAACCCCCTAGAATCTAATTTTCATTCTTCAAAACCCCCCTACTAGTGTTAACTTTGATATTTCATCCAAATTATTATTTTTGTTCCTAAAATATCATTCACAATTTATTTTGTAATTGAATTTATTCCATAAATTAATAAATAAATGATATTTTAATATTTTATAATATTATCTTATGATATTTATTATATTATTCTATAATTTTTATATGATTTTTATATAAAATTATTTCATGTAAAAAAATAAAATTGTAACGTAAAATAATATTTATTTAATAAAATAATAATATATATTATAAATATTAAAATAAAAAATTGAGTTGTGAAATATTATCATGAATCAATTTTAGTATAATAACGTGAAATATTTAATTTATTTATGTATTTATTAATTTATATTGGATAAAAGAATTTTTAAAAGAAAATTAATAAGGGTATTTTTGTCCAAAAAAAAAAAAAGTGGATGGAATGTTAAACTTAACTCTAGTAGGGGGGTTTTGAAGAACAATAATCATTTCTAAGAGATTTTTGAAGAAATCCAAAAGTTGGGGGGTTTTGACAAATCCCAAAAAAGTTAGGGGTTTTTTCAAGAATTCCCCTACATTATTTTTGTTTAAATTACACAATATATATTTTATGCTTTTTTCTCTTTTGCAGTGGCGTCGATCGTTTTAAGAGACAATTTGCACATCTCGAAGAACACTATAACCAAGGTGGCCAAGGTGGCGATAAAACCACTCCGACTCTTCGCCAACATGCCTCCATGCCTAGGTAACTTCAAAATTGAAAATTGAAGTTATAAATCCAAATTTTGAGTGATAGTAATTCAGAATTTTGATTACATATTTATTTAGAGAAAGAGTGCAGAATGAAAATGGAGGACAATTAAATGGAGCGAACGAAAATGAGACTACAATGATGCAAGGAGAGAATGGGGCAAATTTTAGCGCGAGAAACTTGATCAAAAGTGATAGTATTAGCGCGTCGACTTGTGTGGTTGTCAAACCCAAGAAAAATATTACTGTGAGTTTTGCCCTTTTTTTTTGGTGAAAGAGTGGTAAATTATTTGTACTTTTGTTTTGATTATCTTGTTTGATTTTGTTTTCAGGATGAATTGATTTCGAAAGAAGGGGGTCTTGATGGCCTTTCTCAACAAGTTGCGGAGCTTAATGCTTAATAAGTTTTGAAATTTGAAACAAGGATAAATAAAGAATATCTTATAATTTGTTTGTTTGTTTCTTGTTTCTTTTGTGATTTAAAATTGTTTATTTTGATGAAAACCACGATGTTACTTCTCAATTTTAATTTTTGGTGATAATTTGTTTGTTTGATTGTATTCGATTATTTGAAAATGAAGTGCGAGCATTTAGAAGTGGAAAGAGTATGTAATATGTTGAATAATAAGTTCAATAAATTTTGCTTCTACATTTTTTTTTATAGCGGGAACGCAAATTTAAGTTAGGGTTCCTTTCACTAGTTGTACCAAACGCTAGCTGAGGCAGGAAAAAGGGGCATGACGTGGTTTCCGCAGTAACCGTCGTCGTCATGAACCATCCTCGGCACGATTTCGTCCTCATCTTCGCCAAAAATCGCCTGC
The DNA here is from genome assembly GCA_946800325.1 of Luzula sylvatica. Lineage (NCBI taxonomy): Eukaryota > Viridiplantae > Streptophyta > Magnoliopsida > Poales > Juncaceae > Luzula > Luzula sylvatica. The sequence continues at coordinate 22,425,760 of OX326961.1, forward strand.
TAGGGTTTCATGATAGCGGGAGCGCTAGGGTTTCAGAGTTTTTTTTCGCGTCGGGGAAAATGAGAGGAGAGAGAGAACACGAGTATATGTTTTTTTCGGTATAATTTGAGTGAAATTGGTGCACCGTGGTTCGAAACACTGAGCTTTTTATAGCCTCTTGGTACACGTGGAACAGATCTGGCCAAAATATAGTTAAATTCGTCCATTGACTTTAAATCTTACGACATGGATTAAAAATGATGACGTGGCCTAATTTGAGAGGGTAAATTTTGCTTAGAAATATACATAACTAGCAATAGCCCGCACAATTGCAAGAGACTTCATACCATTTTTACATGTTTTTTGTATAATTTATTTAAATAAACATTTGTGCGATTGTGTTTAAACTCAATTAATATAATCATGATATGTTTGCAAATATATTGATGTCAATAAATGCATTATAATTAATAAATGTTCATGAAATTTGTCTATCATAGATATATGCATTATAATTAATAATGATCCATGAAATTGGTTCATCATTATAAATCCTTACAAAATAAATAAAATATAGCATGTTATATTTCAAACAAGATTAAAATTTCAAAACAAAAGAAAGAAAAATCGTGAATAATACATATAAAATTGAAATATATATTTGAAATGTCATCCATTAACATATAAAATATCAATTTTTTATATATAAAAAAACACAGTTGTAAATTATACCATAAGAAATTAACAATTGAGTCATAATTTCATATATGGATTATATATGGAGTTCCAATAACACAAAAATAACATCTTTGATGAGGCAGCAAGAAACAATTAAGTAGGTTGATTAGTATTATTAATTGACTCAATTAACGATTCAATTGACCGTTTGAATTGACACGTCACTTAACATTTACTAATATTAACATATTATAAATTATTTACGTGTTAATTAAACGTATCAATTAACATTTAATTAAGTCAATTAGAAATGCTAATCAATTTAGTTTGTCACCTCATCGAAGATATTGTGATGAGTTTGAGGGACCAAGTATATTTTCTTTCATATATGGGATATAATTTGAATTGAAATAGAAAAAAAAAACAACCACAACAGAACACGTGGCAATTTGTGGTTGTATATTCAAAATTATAACTATAGTAGTACATATGGGATATAATTTGAATTGAAATAGAAAAAAAAAAAACAACCACCACAACAAAACACGTGGCAATTTGTGGTTGTATATTGAAAATTATAACCATAGTAGTATCTATAATATCATATAACTCCCCTTAAACATAATATACATACACACAAATATATAAAAAATGTTATATTAAATGAGTAAACTTTACATTAGATAATCCGTTTATTCTTAACTACTACATAATTCTATTCTATGGTACTATTTCCTTTAAATTGAAAATCAGAGAGAGAGAGAGAGAGAGAGAGATTGATAATTTATTTTTATTTTCCTCAATCGAGTTGATTACAAAGAGTGCTTGTACGTCGTTTAAACATATTCGCTCCTAAAAGGTGCTCTCTCTCTCTCTCTCTCTCTCTCTCTCTCTCTCTCTCCATTTCTCTCTCATCCTTTGTCCAATAAATTAATGTAAATATACCATTTTGATCAGGAGAACGAGAGGAATCCAAATATTTTCATGGCTTTTCTAGATTCGAAGTATAAAATTTGTGCCTTCATGTGGGGCCCACATGTGGGTCGCACTTTCTCTCTCTTCACTTCTCTCTCATCCCTTCTCTGAATATTATGATATTACATTAATTTATTGGACAAAGGATGAGAGAGAAATGAACAGAGAGAAAATGGGTCCCACAACCAAGTGACTCGTTACACGAAAGCCTACACAGAACAGCCCACAGAAGATCCGTAAATGACAGATTAAGTTGTTGTTTTAGTGTCGTTTATAGACATCCGCTGCCAAAAATATTTAGTTTTAGTGCCTTTTAAAATTATTCGCTGCTAAAAGGTGAAGTTTTAGTGTCTTTTATAATTTTTCGCTGCCAAAAGTTGGTTCTTGAGTGCCGTACAATTCCAGTGATAATTCTAACCTAAGGGTTAAATTTCCATAACCCAAAATAGTGAAATCACTAATGCCATTCATCCGCAATTATACAAAAAAAACCTAGACCACTCATCTAATTCTATATATGTCATTTAATGCTACTATTATTAAGAAATAAAATATATACAGAGAAAGAGAGAGTATAGAGGGATTGAAGAAATTGCAGAGGAAGAAGACGAATAATATTAGGAATTTGATCGGAGTATAATGGCTAACAGAAAGGTTTATTCGCTTCTTTATTTTGTAATTTTGTTTCTCGTTTTTTTAAATCCTTTCCATACCACAGTCAACAACCGAGGCAAGATTCTTCACGGAGTATGGAGAGGCCGCACGGTATCAAATCAACGAAATAGTCGGCAAAGGGAGTTATGGAGTCGTCGCGGCTGCGACAGACACAAACACCGGCGAACGAGTCGCGATCAAGAAGATAAATGACGTCTTCGAACACCTCTCTGATGCGATGAGAATATTGCGCGAGATCAAATTACTAAGGCTTTTGAGACACCCCGATATAGTACAGATTAAGCACATCATGTTGCCACCTTCACGAAAGGAGTTCCGCGATATTTTCATCGTTTTTGAACTCATGGAGTCTGATTTGCATCAGGTGATCAAGGCAAATGACGATCTTACCCCTGAACACCACCAATTCTTTCTTTACCAGCTCTTACGCGGCCTCAAATTCATCCATTCTGGTCAGTTTATTTAAAATTTAAATGTTTTAATTAATATTTTTCTTAATTACAAGAAAAATAAAACAAATATTATTTTGTAGCGAATGTGTTCCATAGGGATCTGAAGCCAAAAAACATTCTGGCGAATGCGGATTGTAAGTTGAAAATATGCGACTTTGGGCTGGCTCGTGTGTCGTTTAATGATAATCCTTCTGCCATTTTCTGGACGGTATTTCATTTCATTTTTTTATTATTATTTTATATATATATACCACAAAAAACCGAGTTTTATACTTAAATTACTATAATATTTTTTATGTTTAGGATTATGTCGCAACAAGGTGGTACCGAGCACCAGAGCTATGCGGTTCATTCTTCTCCAAGGTAACAAATGTTTTTTTTTTTGTGTGCAATATTTCGTTAATTAGTGCACTTAATTAATGATTGATTACTTTTATTATATCAAATTTTGGCAGTATACACCGGCAATAGATTTATGGAGCATAGGCTGCATTTTCGCGGAACTGCTGAGTGGCAAACCATTATTTCCCGGCAAGAACGTAGTCCACCAGCTTGACCTCATGACCGACCTTCTTGGCACCCCTTCTGTCGAAATAATTTCTCGGGTTCTCTCTCTCTCTCTCTCTCTCTCTCTCTCTCTCTCTCAACTAACAAATTTTTTGTGATTGTAACATTAGATAAGGAATGAGAAGGCGAGGAGATATCTGAGCAATATGAGGATAAAACCAGCGGTTCCTTTCACTCAGAAATTCCCAAATGTGAACCGGCTCGCCCTCAATCTACTCGAGAGGATGCTCGCTTTCGACCCCAAAGACCGACCCAACGCCACAGAGGTCAAACATTTTTTTTTAATAAAATTAACTTATTTCATTTACCCCCTTGCACTTTTTAATCATTTGGAGTTATCTTTTTAATGTAGGCATTGATGCATCCCTATTTCAGGGGGCTGGCGAATATGGAGAGAGAGCCGTCGAGTCAACCTATTTCCAAACTCGAATTTGAATTTGAAAGAAGAAAGTTGACCAGTGGTGATATCAGAGAACTCATTTATCGAGAGGTAATTCTTGTTATTAATCTACAACTACAAATACGAACATTTTGCAGGGTATATTTGCAATTGTAAACTTATATTATAAATGTGTGTTTTCGTTTGTTCGTAGATATTGGAGTATCATCCCAACATGCTAGAGGAGTATTTACGCGGGGGCGAACAAATGAACTTCATGTATCCAAGGTTTCAGATTTAATTAAGTAATTATTTTCATACATTATTTTTGTGCAAATTACGCAAAATATGTTATACATCTTCTTTTGCAGTGGTGTGGATCGTTTTAAGAGACAATTCGCAAATCTCGAGGAACACTATAACAAAGGAGGTGACAAAGTAACTCCTGTTCTTCGTCAGCATGCCTCCATGCCTAGGTAACTTCAAATTCAAATTAGAAATCCAAATTTTGAATGATAATAATTTGAAAATTTGTCATAATACATTTTTAGGGAGAGAGTGCAAAATGAAACAGGCGGGGAATGTAGCGGAGCGAGCGAAGAAGAGAGTATAATAAGTGAAGGGGAGAATGGGTCCAATTTTAGTGCGAGGTGCCTCTTAAAAAGTGATAGCATCGGGACGTTCACTAGTGTGGTTGTCGAACCCAACAAAGATAGTAATGTGAGTGCTCTCTCTCCCTCTCTCTCTCACTATATAGTGATTTAAGTATTTGGAATTTTATTTTGATTTTGATTTCAGGATAAGTCTGTTAGGGAGGATGGGGGGCCTTGATGACCTTCAGGCTTCATCATACTTAACAAGTACACGAATTGGAAACAAGGATAAATAGAGGATATATTATTATTTGTGTGTTTGTTTCTTGTTTTTATTTTGTGATTTAAAATTGTATATTGGAATGAAAATCACAACTTCTCAATTTCACTTTTCTGATGATAGTTTGTTTCATTGATTGTATCTAATTATTTCAAAAAATAAATGCCGATTTCGACAAGTGACGGTACTCTTCACAAAATGAGAATAGTAATTACTACGGTATCAGATTTGTCGACTTAGTACAAAATTCTAAAGATTTCAAAGGGTTGTGTGTGATGGTGTAATGTTTAGGAATTAGTTTTGTATAATTCTGTGAGGAACATGTGTGTTAGTTATGTTATCAAAATAATTATGTGATCCCCATTTCTGTAAGTCATCCGTTTGTTCCGAATGATCATGTCTATATGATAGTTTAGATTTTGTTTTAGTGATTAACCTTTTTATTATAACTAGGACTTTTAGGGTTTGGATTTTTAAAAAAAAAATATTTAGAATAGTGGTGGTACACAAAAGCATTTCACTTGACCTTTTTTATTTTTAAATTTACTTTAAATTTCGTGATTTTAATTTTTGAAGAACCGGATTTAATGCATTTATCCTTCTTATAGCGTTGAACGTTTTGTCGTTGGATTTTTGTATCAAAGAAATGTTGTTTTAGTTAAAGTTGCACAAACACCTTAAGAGGCACATCTTTTAATTTTAAAATTCAAAGGTTCGATTTTTAAGTGAGAAATCTCGCTATAGCTTGATACTCATATTGAGAAAAGAAAGACATATTTACATAATAGATTTTAAAAAAATTTAGTTGCATAATAATAGAATTTTTAAGTATTGTTATTTTTTTTTTAAAACTATAATTATAAGAATCTCATATAATACTAAGTAGATTATATTTGTGTTTTTAGCAAACAATTTTTTTTCAAAATTAATAGAATTAAAAAATAGTTTATCCATCGAAATAACTTCTTAAACTGATAAATACCTACCAAAATGTATTGTTATTTACAAAATGTAAAATAAAAATCATATGATATAAAATAATTTGTATTTATGCTTATTATAAATTAAATTTTGATACCATTTACTATATTAATTCCACTGTTAAGTTTAATATTATTTTATATTTTTCATTTCATATTGAATCAATAAAAATATTAATACTATATAATTAATAATGTGTTACTATATATGTTGTATGATTCATTATTTTAATAAAAAAATTATATTTTTTCGTAAAATTATATTAAATCTTATACTTATATATTATTATATAATGAGACTAATATAAATATTATTATTTGATTGAAAACATGAGATATTTTGTTATCATAATAAAAAATAATTGTAAAGCATATGAATAATCGATAAATAAATTCAAATAAGTTTGTTTTAAGATGATATTATTAGCATTATCATACAAATGTAAAATTTGTATATTATAATGAAAAACATGATATACATGCTCGTCGCGTAGCGCGAGTATTTTCCTAGTGGTTAATATATGTATATGTATGTTGTATGTATCATCAAACCTCTCACTGTAACTTTTACATCTTCTCAATGCCTCTTCCAATTCACTCTTCTTTAGATAATGTTTTTTTTTTTTGGACGAAGACCATTTTTTGTTATATTTTCATGACAATGGTTCTTGATCATTCGACATCATATTTACATACAATACATTCAACAAATTAGACAACTTTGCTATTGATTTTGACATAAAGAGGAATTATAACAGTATGTTTTGATATATGGTATAGAAATAAAATTTATTGAACTTAGTATTTAACATATCACATGCTTTTTCACTTCTAAATGCTTACACAATACAATCAAACAAATTATCACCGTAAATAGAAATTGAGAAGTAACATTGTATTTTTCATCAGAATAAAACAATTCAGACCATAAAGGAAACAAGAAAACAAACAAACAAATAATAAGGTATCCTTGTTTCCGCTTTCAAAACTTGTTAAGCATGAAGCTCGGCAACCTTCTGAGAAAGGCCAACAAGGGCCTCATCCTCTGAAATTAATCATCCTGAAAACAAAATCAAACATGATAATCAAAACAAAAGAACAAATATTTAATCGATCGAGATCGAGATCGAGATCGGGAGAGAGAGCTCACATTATTATCTTCCTTGGGTTTGACCACCACACAAGTGGACGCGCTTATGCTATCACTTTTGATCAAGCTCCTCGCGCCAAAATTGGACCCGTTCTCTCCTTGCGTTATTGTACTCTCATTTGCATTCTCTCCATTGATTTCCCCTCCTGTTTCGTTTTGCAGTCTCTCCCTAAATATATATAATGACATTAATAATTATCATTAGAAAGTTGAATTTGTAATTTGAAATTTGAAGTTACCTAGGCATGGAGGCGTGCTGACGAAGAATAGGAGTACTGGTTTTGTCGCCTCCTTTGTTATAGTGTTCTTCGAGATGTGCGAATTGTCTCTTAAAACGATCCACGCCACTGCAAAAGAAAACGTATAAAATTATAGTGTAATTTAAACAAAAAATAGTGTACGAAAAAAATGAAACTACATAATTCAATACGAAACCTTGGGTACATGAAGCTCACTTGTTCGCCCCCGCGTAAATACTCTTCGAGCATCTTGGGATGATACTCCAATATCTTCAAACAAAAATAACATATTTGTTTACGAATATACCCCTTCAAAATTTTCGTATTTGTAGATTAATAACAAGAATTACCTCTCGATAAATGAGTTCTCTCACATCATCGTTGGACAACTTTCTTTTCTCAAATTCAAACTCGAGTTTGGAAATGGGCTGACTGGACGGCTCTTTATCCACATTCGCCAATCCACTGAAATACGGATCCATTAATGCCTACAATTAAAAAAATAACACAAAATGATCAAAATTGCATGTGCATGAACGAAAATATTAAATAAGTGGATTTTATTAAAAAAAAAATTGACCTCTTCGGCGCTGGGTCGGTCTTTGGGGTCGAAAGAGAGGATCCTCTTGAGTAGTTTGAGGGCGAGCGGGTCCGCATTTGGGAATTTCTGAGTGAAAGAAACCGCTGGTTTCTTCCTCATGTTGCTCAGATATCTCCTCGCCTTCTCATTTCTTATCTATTGTTCAATCAGAGAATTTGTATTAGTTATAATAGAAAGAGTGACAGAGAGAGTAGGATGGAGAGAGAGGGCGAACCCGAGAAATGGATTCGGCAGATGGGGTGCCGAGAAAGTCGGTCATGAGGTCCAGCTGGTGGACCACGTTTTTGCCGGGAAATAATGGTTTTCCATTCAGCATCTCAGCAAAAATGCACCCTACGCTCCATAAATCTATTGCCGGTGTATACTGCAAAAAAAATTATATAATAAAAATAATCAATCATTTAAGTGCACGTAATGAAATATCGCAAACAAAAGAAAAAGAAAAAATATGATCTATTACCTTAGAGAAGAATGAACCACATAGCTCAGGTGCTCGGTACCACCGTGTCGCCACATAATCCTAAATTTTTTATTATAGTAACTTAAGTATAAAAATCAGTTGTACTTGTATATATGTAAAGTCAAAATAATCAAATCAGATTGAAATGAAATACCGTCCAGAAAATGGCAGAAGGAGCGTCATTAAACGACACACGAGCGAGCCCAAAGTCACATATTTTCACTTTACAATCCGCATTCGCGAGAATGTTCTTTGGCTTCAGATCCCTATGGAAAACATTCGCTGCAAAAAAGATATTTTATTTTATTTTTCTTGTAATTAAGAAAACTAATGAAAAAATTAAGGTTCTAAATAAACCGACCGGCATGGATGTATTTGAGGCCGCGTAAGAGCTGGTAAAGAAAGAATTTGTGGTGTTCAGGGCTAAGATCGTCATTTGCCTTTATCACCTGATGCAGATCAGACTCCATGAGTTCAAAAACGACGAAAATATCGCGGAACTCCTTCCGTGAAGGCGGCAACATGATGTGCTTAATCTCGACTATATCGGGGTGTCCCAAAAGCCTTAACAATTTGATCTCACGCAAGATTCTCATCGCATCGGATACGTGTTCGAAGACGTCATTTATCTTCTTGATTGCCACTAGTTGGCCGGTGTGTGTGTCTGTCGCAGCCGCGACGACTCCGTAGCTCCCCTTGCCGATTACTTCGTGGATCTGATATCGTGCGGCCTCTCCATACTCCGTGAAGAATTCATCCTCCGGCGTCGGCTGTGAAATGAAAACAAAGATGGTTAGCGAAATGTATTATGGTGATAAGTGAAATGTATTTTGTCGCGGTAAGGGCAAGTATTTGAAAATACTTGCCACCAGAATGCATTATATTTACAATGATAACATGATTGTCAATTGAGGACATGAATTTAGATTAAGAAATAGAAATGTGAAAATGCATTGAAAAATCTCTTAAGAACTAAATAAAAAGTCACAAAAATTATCATATATTGAATACCTCTAAAAAAACAAAACAACATGAAAATTAAAAACTTGGAACTTTATTAAAAATGTAAAACATTTTTTAATCGATCAAATACAGCAGTTCTCCTAAGTCGCAATCATTTTATCATTGTAACAATAATGTATTGTGGTGGCTAGTACATATACATTATTTCCCTTACCACCATAAAAAACATTTGACATCTCAAATCGTAGAAAATTAATTAATTCTTCTCCATTTGATTTCAAAAGATGATCACAAAAAAACTCAATTCATTTCGTTTTCATATAATATGAATCAAACCAATCTGAGCTAACAGACAAACCAAAATAATCGTCCAAAGAAAACTAAGCCCAAATGTGCCCACAAAAAAAAATCACAACTTTGAAAAAGAAAAAAAAAACGATATTCACAATTAAATAGCAGTAAGCGAATCAATGCTAACCTTTTTCTCTGAATTAAAGGAAGTCATTGTACTCATCAGAGGGATCCTAATCAAATTCAACCCAGAAATATCAAATTCCTCAAAACTCAACAAACTCTTCGTCTTCCCCCTCTTCAATTTCTTCAATCTCCTGAATCTCTCTCTCAATCACAATCTCTTTCTTTGTAATTTTATCTATTAGCAGAGCTTCGTGACATGTATAGGGCTAAATGAATTGTCCATATTCGTTACTTATGGATGAACGACGTTGGTGATTTAACTATTTTGGGTAATGATTAGTTAACCACTTAGGTTAGGCTTATCGACCTTAATCAAGGAAAATGAAAAGAAAAATTGCGAGTGATCTCTTTCTCTTTAATTTTTAAAATATAAAAGCAAAGGTTCCAATTTTCTCGCAATCTTTTCTTCTCAATGCAAATGCAAATCCCTCCCAAATTCCACTCAATTCCCTTATCTTACACCAATTTACTCAAGATTTTATCCCAAAGCCCCCATATTTCTCAGACTTGGTTCTCTCTAAATTCATCTCGTATAATCTCAAGATTGTTTCTTTATTGATTAGTATTTGTTCTTGAGCTTTGGGTTTCCTCATTGATCCGAGATAACCAAGTCGAGCAAGAAAGAGAAGAAATCAGTGACAATAAAGCTAAGACAGCAAAATTCACACAAATCATAAAATCAAGAGAGATTGCAGCACAATTTCGCCTCAGATTCACAAAATCATCACAGGCGAGGCCTATTAGACACTTCTTCACTGACCTTTCTTTCTCTATTCAATAACCACAGTCAAGGTGTCTATATTCTTGTTCTTTGCTTTGCTTGTCAGTTCGAGACCCTTCTCACGAATCACGATGACTATAAACTCAGGCTATTTACCTTGAAATTTTTTTTTTATGGTATTAAAAAAAAAAAAAAAAAAAAAAAATCAAAACCGATGTGTACAACTTTTTATGTTTTTTTCGAAAAATAAATCTTAACTGAAGAGTACCATAGCCAAATTTTTATTTTTTCGTTTTTTTTTTATAATATATGAAGAAGGCTCATGTGTAGGGGTGTAAATAGTTCCGATCCGGTTCGGATAGTGGTCATACCATATTCGTATTCATATTTTTTCGGATACGGAACGACCCGAATCCGGATACGGTTCGGATATTAAACGAATATGGATACGGTTCGGATATTGCCGGATACGAATACGGGTACGGATTTTTTTCGAATATCAAAACGGATTATTTTATCATAATATAATATATTTTTTAATTATATATATACATAATTTACGACATCAACAATCTAAGTTATTATATTTAAACTTAATTTTATTATTGCGATTTTGAATCATCCAAAATCATTAATTATTTATATTTTTTCCAACTAATATGGAATAAGACACATAAAAAAAATATAATATCCAGATTCGGATCCGGACCCGTATCCGGATCCGAGTACCGGATCCGGAAAAATACCCGGATCCGGATAATATCCGGCTTCAGATTCGGATCCGACACTAAAATCGAAAATCGGATCCGGATACGATTAAAAGTACCCGGATCCGGATCCGGATCCGATCGAATCCGGATATTTTATTCGGATCCGAATATTTTTCGGACACGGTTCGGGTCGGGTCAGGTCATATGCGCACCATTTACATCCCTACTCACATGTCCTCCCTCCATTAATGTCAATCGAAATTGAACCCACAACTTCTCATAATATATGATTTTTGTATCTCGCACTCAACCAACTATGTTATGAGTCCATAGGAATTTTCAATTTTTTTTGTATAGAACTTGAAATCACCTTCAAACAATAAATTACAATATTTTTCTAGAATGCTAAAATTGATGTCTAGAACAAGCATAATACTCAATTTTCATGTAAATTTTTATTTTTTCAAAAAAAATCTAAAAATGCGAAAAGTGAAGTATAATAACACCTTACAAAAAATAATTATCATATTTTTCAAGAAAATGTCAAAATTGATGTTAAAAACGAGCACAAATATGTAATTTTCATAGTTTCCTAAAAAAAATCTAGAATTGAAGATTAAACATGCAATTTTATATTTTTCATGAATTTCGCAAAAATGCAAAAAACGAAGTCAAACACCTTAAAAAAAACAAATATTGATATGAATTGTAGTTCTGATCCAAGTCGGCTCAGTGAGAGCGATCGTGTCATACTTCCTAAAAAATGTGAAAATTGATGTCCAAAACGAACAAAATACATATTTTTCATGGTTTCCACAACGAAACTCCATAATTGACGACTAACACATGCGGATTTTCATTTTTTTAAATGCAAAAAATGTAAAAAAAAAAAAAAAAAAAGTCCAACACCTTTATAAAAATCAATGATCATATTTTTCTAGAAAATTCCAGATTGATGTGTAAAATAAACGCAATACTTAATTTTGTGTCCTAAATAAATTCCGTAATTGATGACTAATATGTAAAAATTTCTATTTCTTTTCAAAAAAATGCAAAAACTGAAGTCCAACACGTTAAAAAAAAAATATATATATATATTTTTCTAGAAAATGATATAGTTGATGTCTAAACTGAATGCAATACTATACTTTCATGTTTTGTCTCAAAAATAATCTCTAATTGAAAACTAACACATGCAAAGTGAAATCTAACACTTTTAAAAATTTCAACAATAATATTTTTCTAGAAAATATCAAATTTTATGTCTTTAAAAAACACAATACCCAACCGTAATCGAAGACTAACACATGCAAATTTTTATTTTTTCAAAAGTTTCGCTAAAATGGAAAAAGTGAAGTCTAACACCTTAAAAAATCAATTATTCTATATTCTTGAAAATGCCAAAATCGATGTCTAAAATGAACAAAATACATATTTTCATGATTTTCTCAACAAAACTTCACAATTGAAGACTAACACATGAATTTTTTTATGTTTTAAAACAAATGACTAAAATGCAAAAGTGAAGTCTAACATCTTAAGAAAAATCAATTATCATATTTTTGTAGAAAATGTCAAATTGATCTCTAAAACAAACACCATACTCATTTTTCATCTTTGTCTCAAAAAACCGTGTAATCAAATACTAACACATGCAAATTTCAATTTTTTCAAAATTTTCACAAAAACACAAGTGAAGTCTAACCAACACCTTAAAAAAAATCACTTATCATATTTTTCTATAAATGTCAAATCTGATGTCTACAACAAGCACAATACTTAATTTTCATGGTTACCTAAAGAATATCTATAATTGAAGTCAAACAAATGCGAATTTTTATTTTTATCGAATGTTTGCAAAAATACAAAATTTGACCTTCATAAAAAAAATCAATTATGACATTTTTCTAAAAAACGACAACATTGATGTTTATAACGAGCAAAATACACAATTATCATGTTTTTCTCAGGAGACTCTGCAATTCACGACTAACACATGCAAATTTATATTTTTTTCAAAAATTATGCAAATAATGCAAAAAATGAAGTGTAACATCTTAAATAAAAATTATAATATTTTTCTAGAAAATACCAAAACTTATGTCCAAAAAGAGCTCAATACTCGATTTCATGCTTTTCTCAAAAAAACTCCATAATCGAACACTAACTCATGGAAATTTTTATTTTTTTCAAAAATTCCGCAAAAATACAAAAAAATGAAGTCTAGACATTAAAAAAATCAATGATCATAGTTTCTAGAAAATGTCAAAATTGAGGTCTAAAAAAAGCAAAATACTTAATTTCATGGTTCTCTCAGAGAAAATTTGTAACTGATGACTAACACATGCAAATTTTTATTTTTTCAAAACTTTCGCAAAAACACAAAAGGTGAAGTCTAACACCTTTAAGAAAAATCAATTATCATATTTAATTAGAAAATGCCAAAATCGAGATCTAAAACGGACACAATACTTAATTTTCATGGTTTTCACAAAAAAAAACTCTGTAATTGAAGAGTACAAAATGCAAACAAAAATAAAAAAAGTACAAAAAGTAAAGTCCGACACCTTAAAAAAATCAATTATCATATTTTCTATAAATGCCAAAATGTATATCTAAAACGAGAATAATACTCAATTTACATGTTTTATGAATAAACTTTGTAATTGAAGACAAACACGAGCAAATTTCTATTTATTTTTCAAAAAGATCTCAAAAATGCAAAGAGTGAAGTCTGTCACTTAAAAAAAATCAATTATCATATTTTTTTTCTGCATAACGCCAAAATTGATGTTTAAAACAAACACAATACTCTTTTCATGTATTTCTCAAAAAATTCCATAATCGAGGATTCACACATGCAAATTTCTACTTTTTTTCAACAACAAAAAAATACAAAAATACAAAAAATGAAGTACTAACACTTTCAGAAAAGTCAATTATCATATTATTTATAAAATGTTAAAATTGATGTCTAAAACGAGCAAAATATTTAATTTTCATGTTTTCACAAAAAATAAAATTGGTTATCTAAGAATAACGCATCCAATTTCTCTGAAATGCAAAAGTAAAGTGTAGCACCATCGACAAAGTTAATTATCATATTTTTTAGAAAATGACAAAATTGATGTCTAAAACAAACATTGTACTAAATTTTCATGTTTTTCTCAAAAAAAAAAAATTAGTATAAAAAATCACATGCAAATTTTTATTTTTTCAAAACAATTGTTAAAATAAATAAAAAATGAAGTCTAACAACACCTTCAAAAAAATCCGCCCACTTCATCCATATCCGCCTACTTCATCTTCAATTATTTCTTCTCTATCATAAATGGCGCTTTTGATTCCAAAACTCGACAATATGACGGCCATATGCACTTCTCAAAGTACATAATTGTTTTCCAATCATACTTCTCTATCGTATTTCGACCTCTCCATTACAAATTTCACAATACAATCTCAAACATATAACCCCAAATCACAAATTAACTGAAATCACAAATTACAAATAAATTCCTTTTACAACACAATACCATAAGAACAAGGACGGAAACGGGGGGGGGGGGGGGGGGGGGGGACACTAAGCCCCCGTATGAATTTTGTTATCTACTATGCAATACTTGTAATATTTTTTATTTATTTTTTTTGATTAACTGAGACGGGTGCAATACTTGTAATATTTGTATGAAATGGAAACATGCATTTGCAATTTTGTTCAAAAAAAATGTACCAGTCTATTTGAAGTAGTCCATCAGAAAGTGAATCTCTCGTGGACATATAAAATATAGAAGCATATTTTATTACAAATCCTTATTTATTCATTATGTTTCTTGTGAGTGAGTTAGTTCACATTCTTCGTATGTAGCCCATTAAAGTAAACATTCTTTTTCCTCGAACTCAATTTGTGCCTTAATACTTTTTTTATTTTCTTTATTATTATTTTGTTTACTAATGGATCCCCTTGTAGTGTTTTTAGACTTCTGTAATTTTTAATTTGGTGAAATTGACCAACAATTTATCAGCAATTACAAGAGTTTAATTTGGTGGTAACTTTAGTTTGGTGGACAAGTTACCGAACTCATTATCTTTAGCACCGCACTGAACCTGCAAAATGTGTACGGGTCATTCGACATAAATGACATGCAAGTTAGCCGAATTTTTTGATCCTATGAATTTTAATGAACAAGAGAGAATTCTTTTAAGGTGTCAATTACGACATTACTAAATTAAAGTGTCGATTGATCCAGAATTGCAGGATTTATCTACAATTTCTGATTTATGTCAAGAACTAGAGAAGACCCGAAATTTTGAGATATTCTTTTAGTCGATAGACTTTTGCGTCTTGTTTAACGCTTCCAGTTTCGGCGATGGCGATTGAATGTGCTCGTCAAGACGAGGCATCGTGATATAATAGATAATGATTTTTAACAAACTATTTGGTTGTCTATATTGTGAAAGAAAATCGTCGAATCTTTCTCGACAGACAAGATCATAGACGATTTTGATATGATGCGAAGTCTTTAAAATATTTTTTTAGTTAGTATTTTTGTAAATTAATGTTGTGTGTTTTGTATATTTTGTTTGACATTTTTTATAATTAAAAAATTAATTAAAATTTGCTAATTAAAGCACTATATTTATTTCGGCCCCCCTAACATTAGTTGGAGTAATGATAGGGACACAAATACCAACCACAAATATGACACAAATGTTTAAGTTTGTGTTTGATTTATGATTCACATATGCATAATTAATATTACAAACTTAGTTATTTGTGACACATTTGTGGTTGGTATTTGTGACCATATCACTCCATTAGTTGGTGGTTCCGTCCTTGCATAAGAAAATCATTGCCAACACAAAAGCTTGGAAGCTTGACACACAAAACCGACGATAACTAAACTATGGTGATGACGAGACGATCGATTTAGACGATACTTATATCATTTTTTGTTAGGGTTAATGCAAAATAGTAAGAGATTGAGAGATACAGTAAGAAATGGAGCAAGAGAGAAACTAGGGTTTTAATGTTCACAAGTTACTTAGAAAGAAAGTAATTAGAGAAAGAAATTGTTATCTCATTCATTGACTGTTGGTCTTTTATAAAAAAAGTAAAAATAAACCTAACCATCAACTTCATTGGACCCAACTAATAATTCGAATCACCTACGGGTTTGATTGCAAAAAAAAAAAAAAAAAAAAAACTAATAATTTGAATCACTAACATAACGACATAACAGTTTCGATATAATATCACATACCAGTTTCTATAGGGATACTCAAAATATCCAACCAAACTCTAATATATCCTCACATTACAGTGCAAGCCTTGTCAAGACTTACGCCTCTTCTCGATTTCTTTGCACGCCTTGTCAAGACTTTCCTTGAGTTGACGAATTTCAGCATCAAACTTGCGACTCCCCTCGATTTCTTTGCGCGCCTTCTCAAGACTTTCCTTCAGCTTGCGAATTTCATCGCCACACTTGCAACATTTCTTGGTTTCTTTCTGCGCCTTCTCGAGACTCTTTTTGAGCTTGCGAATTTCTTCATCAGACTTGCTTCGCTCCTCAATTTCTTTCCGTGCCATCTCCAGACTCTTTTTGAGCTTCCGGATTTCATCATCAGACTTGCTTCGCTCCTCGATTTCTTTCCGCGCCTTCTCAAGACTACCCTTCAACTTGCGATTTTCATCTTCATGCTTATGGTATTTCTTGGTTTCTTTTTGCGCCTTCTCAAGACTTGTTTGCAGCTTGTGTATCTCATCCTTGGACCTGCAGTGCTCCGCCTCAAATTTTTTCTTTGCCTTCTCAAAACTCTCCTTGATCGTGCTAACTTCATAATCACAATTGCAGGGCTTCTCGATTTCTTCCCGCACCTTCTCGAGACTCTCCTTGAGCTTGGGAATTTCATTATCAGCCAACTTGAGATGCTCCTCGGTTTCTTTTAACATCGACTTGTAAGTATCCTCGAAATCATTGGTCAGAACTAGCTGCCATTCATCATCATAATCACTTCCCACCATCTTTTATCTGCAAAAGAAATAAGTTGTTTTTGTAACGAGTGTTTCAAGTGAAAACATGTTGGTAAATCAAAGGGAGATCTAAAATTTAAATTCCAGTTACCAAAAGGAATTGAAAAACATTTTTTTTTTTTTACCAAGAGAGCAAGACTCTTCTTTAGATAAGTCTTTCTTTTGAGATGAAGCCAATTTTTTTATACTTTCATGACAATGATGTTTGATCTTCGACATCATTATTTACATACGGTACATTCAACAAACAATTTTGCTAATGATTTTGATACAAAGAAGTTATTCCTATATGTTTAGCTCAGTTAGAGTCTTAATAGAATTTTTTCTGGGGTTTCACCTCCTTTCGACCTTCTCAAAATATCCTGGATATCTAAAAGATTAGGATCGCCTACTTGATCTGCTAATAAGTGCCAATATGCTAATTTTAAGCATATTTTTTTCTGATATGTAACATACCTAACATACGATGAAATATTTGATGCATACAATAAAAAAAAAATTAAAAAAAAAAAAATCTATGAGAATGAAAACCGATTCTTCAAATTTGTAGAAACTTCAATGATGACATTAGAAGTCCTGTGGTTTCGTACGAGTTGGAAGAAATTTCATTTTCTCATATGGAAAAGGACACGTTTATACATGCTGAACCAAAATTTAGCTCTTACAATTTGTACTGTTTTACACTGTCAACTCAGGAAAAAGAAATGGATAGATTAAGAAAAATACCTTCCTACAATCCCTTGAAACCTTCAATCTGTTATATACGAGCAGAAAGGAAAGCAACGAAAATCTAAGAAAAAACTGAAAGAAGAGAAGATAAATAAACAGAACAAAGGAAGATGAAGAGTCTTTCATAAAAGAAGAAGATTAATAGGCGGCAAAGAGGCGGTCCTAACTCTGGAATGTTCTTCTTCTGGACTTCTAAAAATTTCTGAATTTGGGCTGGGCCATCGTGTGATATGCTAGTTAGACCATAAACCATCCACTCTAAAATCATAAATCATAAATCATAAACCATCATCCCGAACAACTCGGATTATGTTTGACAGAGGTAAACAGTGGAGCATCTATTAAGAAATTAGGGGACAGCTGCTCTCTAAATTTTTAAACGGTAGTATATATATATATATATATATATATATATATATGATTATGTCAATGTATTTTACGATGGAATCGTAAAATTATGTAATATCGTCTCTTCAAAAAAAAAATTATAATTCTTGGTGAAGAATTCTAGGGGACTATGTCAATTTATAATTCTTGTACAATTATGTAATATCGTCCCTAAATCATAAACCATCATCCCGAACAAGATCCACAACTGTCGTTAAACATATTAATAGTTATATTAATAGTTATTTATAATTCAAAAAAAATCAGATGATCACAAGCATTCATGTCACTCATCATTTTTGGACTATCTAATCTCGATCCGACCCGATATTAACCATAAAATATTATCTCATTGTGGATCAAGTTCATTTATTTTTTTCTCCTAACCCTACCTCATATTAATAGAATAGAAGAAACATATCTTTCTCTCTCTTCTTCTCCACGGTTCCACGCGGCTCTTTTTCTCATCAATCTTCTTGGTGAAGAATTCTAGGGGATACTTTTGTTTAATTTTCTTTTTTCTTTCAAATTTAGATCTCTCTCGTCATTTTCATCTATTTAAGAATTAAATTACATAATTATCTTATCATTTTTATTCTCTTCAATTCGTGATCACTCATGGGGTAGTTTTTTCGGGAAAAAAAAATTAAGTTCTCTTAATTATAATCATCATTGGAGAGGATCTTGAGATTAGAATAACAACCTGATGCTTATTTTTCATGAGAGTTTGAAATAGTTATTTTCTATCTTAAAAAATAAATTCAGTTGATTAATAAAAAAATAAAAAAAATTTAAAAACTAATTTAGACTATTTAATCAAACTTGATTTTTTTTAGTAATATATTTTTTTTATATAATTTAGAAATATAAATATGGCGTATTTTTACTAATTTATTAGTTTTCTATAATTAACTTGTTAGTATTATGTTTAGTTTAATTTTAAATATGTCACTTAGTTTTTCATAAATTTATCAAGTTTTTTGATGATTAAGTTTATTTTGATTTTAGCGACTTTATTTTTATGTTTCGATTTATAAACTATTTAAGACGTCATTTTATATGTTCATAAAATAGTATAGATATTTTGGTCATTTGCTAAATATTCTATTTTTATATTCGACACTATCTCAATTGTATTTTTATCATCTTATCAAACATCATACTAAATTAGAGAAATAAAACAGAATAACTTCTTACTCCTCTAAAAAATCATCTCAATTATATTCGACACTATCTCAATTTTTGCCATACGGAGTCTACTATAGTTAGGGGGAGTGGGTTTTGTCTGTGGCCGAGAGTGGGAAGCCACATGTGGCCGTGCCTACGTGGCTTGATTTCATTGATCAATACACTATATTTTGCATATAAACCCCTACTTTCACGAAAATTCTAAACAGTTAATTTATATAAAGTAGGGTTTTATATGTAAAAATATATTGTATTGACCAATGAAATTAAGCCACGTAGGCACGGCCACATGTGGCTTCCCACTCTCGGCCACAGACAAAACCCACTCAGTTAGGGGTGTCAATGGGGCGGATATTGTCCGAACCGACCCGAACCGTATCCGAAAAATATCCGGATCCGAAAATAAAATATCCGGATCCGGATGGAACCGGATCCGGAACCGTATCCGTTTTTACGGGTATGGATCCGGATCTAGGAGCTAAAATTTTGATGGATCCGGATATGGATCCAGATACTATCCGGATCCGGATAAAATTTGTAAACGAGTATCCGTTTTGTTGTAATCATGATCAAAATTATAATAATACATAATAGACAATAACTATATTTTAATTCATAATAATACATAATAATCAATAATCACTTATATATATATATATATATATATATATATATATATATATATATATATATATATGTAATTTGTTTTAAAATTCTAAACTAATCAAAATTTGAATTCTAAAAGTATTATTATATTATTATATCATAGTATCCGTTTTAATATCCGAATATGATTCGTATTCGTATCCGACAATATCCGAACCGTATCCGTATCCGTTTAATATCCGAACCGTATCCGGATCCGGGTAGTATCGTATCCGGATCCATATCCGGAAAAAAATATGGATATGGATCTGGTACGACCATTATCCGAACCGTATCCTAACCGTTGACACCCCTAACTATAGTGCGGTGTACAAGACATAAAACTCATTTCTTCTTGATATAGAAAGAAAACCAGGATAAATTCTATAACGAAGATCTACTTCAAAAATTTACTGTAGTTAATTTTTAGTTGTGTATGTACGTGTTTTAAATAGGAGATCTAAAAATTTATATTAATTATCTCAGAAAATCCTCCCACATTTTAACATATTCCCCTGAAACAAGCGACTGAACCTGTATAATTTTATATTTGTATAATAAATGGAGAAGTCTTGTTTGTATAATCATCAATTAATATTAATGAGACTTGGATCCATAAATTTTCATAACATATGATTTTTTATATCAAATACTCAACTAACTGGGACAATGGTCTATTGGCGTTTACCAAAATCCTTGCGGACACGATTCCTCTCAACTTCTATATAGATCCAATTTCTCTCGACTTCGATATATATCCGCCGCCCCTGCCATGGCAGAGACATTTGCGTGTTGATATGTGCATTTTTCTTTGTTTACTCCAATTCTTACTAATGTATTGATACTTCATATTTTATGAGTTACATCTGTTTATTATAGAAGTACCTTGTTTAGACGCACAAATGTCCCACCACGTTGTACAGACAAAACTAACATCGAAAAATAACGTAGTCGAGTACAACGCAAAACCAACCAGACAACATTAACTAATTAATTGTAGCATCACCATTTGACAGTCTTTTTAAAATCCATTTCATGAGCAGGATAAGCGCGCAAAATATTTGCCTCCACACAACCATCATTTATAGTTAACTAATACTCTCTACAACTATTACAAAAAAAAAACAGCCAAACTCTTAAATAATCTTACAAAATAGTGCACGCCCCTTGTTTCTGCTTGGCTTCTCTCTGTGCTTTCTTGAGCTCTTCAGCTTCTTCCTGCGCTTTCTCAAGACTCTCCTTGAGCTCGCGAATTCTATCATCGGACTCACGACGCTTGTTAGTTTCTTTCTGGGCCTTCTCGAGACACTTCTTCAGCTTGCAGATCTCCTCGTCAGACTTGAGCCGAGCTACCTTCTCTTCATTTAGCTCTTTCGTCAACTTCTCTATCATTTGATTTAATTTCTCCTCCACCTATCGAGAGGCAATAAATTAGCTCAGCTTTAATATTCATAACTAAAATAATTAACGATAGTTACCTTCTTAGTGATGCCCTCGAGGTGGTCTTCATAAGTCTTTTGCATCTCCTTCTTTAATTTCTCCATATGTTCTCCGTAATGACCCTTGAGAGCTTCCGCTGTTTTCTCTTTGGCATGCGCCCCTTTCTAAAGAGACAAAGAGAAACTTTTTATTTTTTAATCAATCATAATATGTGATTCTTTTTGTGTGTGATTCTTAATTTCTTCCAAGATGTTTAAGATTTATTCTTTTTGTAAGTAACTTGATATTGAAGCATAATTAAATTTCCTGAATAAGATTTCAATATAACTTGAAAGAAGTAAATAGATAATAATAAAATGGTAAAATCCTAATTTGAGTTTTTTCTTATCGTTGAAATCCTAAATACCACAATTTTTCATCTTTTCTTACTGTTATTGAACTAAAATTATGAGAAATTATACTTTAACATTAGGGGTAGTAAAAGTAGGGTTATAACTGATCTAAAACTTGTAACAAGTGAGTCTCACAAGACACAAAACCACAAATGGAGGCCACAAAGGTCACTGTTTCTTATTTTTTAGGGTATGGTGCATTCTTGTCTGATACCTGGAGTGCCAAGATGATTTTGTTAAAGAATGGTTTGCCTTGACGAGCTTCCGCGACAGAATCGATATGAGAAAGAAGAAGCTCAAGTTGCCGGTTCCTTTCAGCCTCGTCATCTGTCTTATTATTGAAAGGCACCACTCTGTCCTTGCACATTTTGATTAATGACTACAAGTCGCAAAAGAAAAAAAAGAAAAAAAGTTAAACAATCACTAATATTTTGATTACAACATTATCGATAATTCTAAACACCACCGATAAAACATGTGTTTGACTAGAATCTTTATTTGTTAAACTGAATCTATTTATTTATTTACTATATACTTGTTTAACACATTTATTTAATATATACTCATGTGTTAAATCGGTTCATTTACTCATTTATCACCTACTTATTTAGCATCTCATTTAACCTTAAATGACAAAATATCATCTTATCGTTGTATTGAAGGTATTGCAAAGAGGCTTCGACTTCATATCATCTTAATTGTTGAGATCGAACAATTAATTACCTGTAAAGGCTCTGGAGCACTTTTTAGTTGCGCATGAAATTTCTTCATCTTCATTTCATTTCGCTCGTCTACGTCATGAAATTCCTTCATTTTCATGTCATCTTCATCCAATATGTCGGCGGAAGTGAAAACGATCACCAAATAGTTGATAATTCTCTCACCAAAGAACTTCTTAAGCTTCTCGATAGTGTCCTTTTCTTCATCTGAAAACCGAAATCTTAGAGAGAACACCACGACCACTGCATGAATACCGTCCTTCGCTAATCCCATGCATTTTACTATTTCCTTCCCTATTGTACGATCTGGCTCTCCCGACCAAGTAAACAACCCTATTTATAGTAAATGCACTATAAGATAGTTTATCGAAAAAAAGATAAAACTTAAGTAAATAGATGACAACGATATGTATATACCGGGAGTATCGATAACATTCAGGATACGACCATCCTGTTGAAATATTAATTCATTTTCTTGACCATTCTAGAAAATTGGAGACTCTTCTGAATATGTTAAATGGAGAGGTCTAGAACTTGCTAGGAGTAAAAATAATCATATACGAAATTTTACTCTATCTTACTAGAGTATTCTACACAGTGTTTGGTTCATGTATTCTTTAGAAATTGCACCGACATGTGAAGACTATAAATAGGAAGTAAGTTGGGTTGCATGAATCAATCCATCAGATTAATACAAGAGAGAGAGTGAGAACATAGAAAGTCAAAGAGAGAGAGAGAGAGAGAGAGAGAGAGAGAGAGAGAGAGTCGTGAGTTAAAGAGAAAGTGAGAGCTAGGGATAGTTAGAGTGAGAAAACCATTTAGAGAGAGAAAGTGAAAGAAAGCCATTTTGTAATAGTAAGTTTGGTTTAATAAAATTAGTATTTTGAGTATTAAATCGTTGCGCAAATTTCAATACATCCTTCAAGCTAGTGCTATGAATCTCACAAGTGCTGGTCACACTGGCAAAGCTTGGTTTTGACTCGAATGCTGTTTTGCCGAGAATGCTATTACCAGTTGCACTTTTCCCGTACCCAATTTTCCCGACAAGAACAATTGTAGTTGCATCATTGCTCGAATCTGGCTGCCATTCCTCGTCAAAATCACTTCCTCCCATGTCGTATCTACAAAAGGAATAAGCTATGTTGATTGATGCTAAACGAGTGTGAGAAGCCTAAACATGTTCCCAAATCAAAGAGAACAAAATCCCTAAGTTATCAAAAAAATGAAAAAAAATGAAGTCGTTCACTTTTGAAACAGTGAGGGTCTTATTTAGATAACGAGTCTTCTTTTATTTATGTTCTTTTAGACAATAATGGAAAGCTTGAAAAACAAGGCTCTTCCACACCATTTCAGTTAATGAAAAAGAAAAAAAAAAGATAATGAGTCTTAACAGAATGTAATTACTTATGTGGGGTTTCACCTCCTTTTGATCTTCCAAAAAGAAATTCCTTAAAATCGAAAAAATTAGGATCGCCTAATGGATCGGCTAATACATGCCCGTATGCTTATTTTAGGCATGTTTTCTTCTGACACATAATACATAACATATGAAATAAAACCTACAACTATGAGAATGAAAATCGTTTCAACAAATTTGTAGAAACTTAAATTATGACATTAGAAGTCGTGTTGGTTTCATATAAGTTAGGAGAAATTTCATTTCTCATATGGAAACAGGACATAAGTATACATGCCGATCTGAAATTTTGAGATCTTACATTTGTACTGTTTTACACGATCAGCTCAGGAAAAAGAAATGGATACATTATGAAAATTACCTTCTTACAATCCCTCAAGACCTTCTTCAATTTCTTATGTACCAAAAGCAAGTGAAGCAACAATAAGCGAAGGACGAAAGAGAAAATAAATAAATAGAACAAAGGAATACGAAGAGTTTTTGACACAAAAAAATAAAAATAAAATGAAAATGAATAGGCGGCAAAGAGGAGGAGGGTCTTGTGCTGATTCTGGAAAATGGAAGGTACTTCTCGTGGGCCTTTACAGAATTCTGAATTTGGGCTTGGATCTAAAAATTGAAAATTATCATCATGTATTCATGTTCCCACAAAATTCTTTTTTCGTGTAAAGGATTATATGGATTTTTGTAAATATGGAAGTCGAAACAGACTTCGAAAACTAGTCGGACCCTAATCAGAAAAAATTGTGATTTGATCAAATCAACAATTTTTTCATATATAATATCATATTTTTTCAACTAAGTATAACTAACATTCTAAAAATTTAAATATCATAACTTTAAATTCAAATTAAACCGATACAAAATCCATACAAAACATAAAATAATAAAGTTCATTATACACTTGTAGAGAATTAGTGAAGGTGTTAGGATAGTTAGCCTAATTACCTAATGGTTAGGTAAGGAGTCTTACTATAAATAGATCCCTAATACACTTGTAATAAACACACAATTAATAAGAGATTATTATTCTATTTACATAATTTCTTCAAATCTATTATGGTATCACGAGGTAGGTTTTAAAGAATTGCAACATTTCTTTACCTCAGATCATGCAAGCGTGACGAGCATTGAAGGTTCTCCAAGCCAAGAATCAATCAAGCCGAGCATTTCTTTCGAAGGTTCCTTGAGCCTCGATTTTTCTTCAAGACAAGCACTTCAATACAAGTCAAGTCCGCAAGATTCTTCTTCTCCCTCCCCAAGATCTCTTCATGGGCTTAAATAAGAATAAATTCTTACTTTAATTTTACTTCTTCTTGTCAATTCTTGCCGAATTGGGGATTCTCAATTCTTGTCAATTTTTACCAATTCTTCGGTTACTCAATTCGGATTTGAACTCTTCTTCTCAAGTCGATTTCAATACTCTCTTCCAAATTATGGACCAACTTGCATTGGGTCAGCCCAATTCGGCCCAATTCGGTCTGTAAATCGAATATTCAAGCTCAAAATCACATTGGCCGAGTTTTCGTGGGCCCAAGATCGATTCTTGGTCCTATGTTTGTTCAAGAGAATCTCTATAAACCATTGTGTGAGGCATTTGTGGCTCAATTATTCAAAAATAATGTTCATGGGGGCAAGAATAAAAACGAAAAAAACAATCGTGGCGGCCACAATAATTCGAGTAATTTCAAGTCTCCTTCCAATACGTGTCCATTTTGTGGCAAACCGAATCATGAGGCGAAAGAGTGTTACAAACTTCAAAAAATCATCAAAGGTGCACAAACCAACCTAGTCGAGCATGAGGCGAACAAGTGTTAAAAATATCATAATTTTAAGTCCAAAACAATAGCAAAACATATTTAAGTTCACATACATATCAAAAAACAAAACGAACACATAAGCAAAGTAAACATCCAAATTTAAATTAAAAATAAACTAAATCGTAAAATCAACTTTATTAATGTCATGTTTGTTTTGTCTTTGAATCAAATTTATCATCAACAATTCTTCTCGTCAATAGGCTCATAACCTAGTTTGTTGAGTGCGAGACACAAAAAATCATATGTCGTGAGAGATTGTGAATTCAAATTTCATTAACATCAATGGATGAATGATCATCGAGCAATCTTCATTTACTCGTTTTTTATGACCCTCCTCACCCTGAAACCACAAGTATAGTTATAATGAAAGTTGAGTTCAATAATGTTGATAAAAATCAGACAAAAACGGTATAAAGTCAGACAAATATCAATCGACTACCGGATTAAAGTGCATTGACCGACTTGACCAATTGACTTGGCATTGCCGGGTCAGGAAGTTGCGGACACAAGACTAGTGAGTGACTAGTCGGTGACTAATTATGACTTTTGCAACACTAATTATATGTCGTTTCTGTTTCATATATTAACTTCTAATATATAATTTTTTAGAAAATTTAATAAAACTATGTCTAATTAATAGTTTTGACAAGGATACAGTTAGTTTTATAACTATTTATCTGCGTCTAGAATGCCGGTCATACTTTTACAGAAATAACCTTAATTAATTATAATATGATAATAAAATAGTTAATTCACGATGTGTTTTGCATATAAAAAATTATCAGTAATGCAAATAAACAATAATTAGTTATAATACATTGAGATAACTTCTTAAATAAACAAATATTCAAGTAAATGAAGTTAATTATCTCGAAATATATTTTTGAATTCTTAGTATTATGGGTTTTTAGATACGAAAACAAATTAGTGAATGGTTATCTTAAGGAGTGTTTTTGGGATTTTATAGTTAAAAATGGGTGGGTTCCTCTAGATGCAATAAAAAATAGTTTTTGTAAAAATTTGTGTCGTAAAATTAAGGAGAATAAACATTTGTTTTCGTGTATTTGATCATCCTAGACTTGTCTTAGAGGTAAATTGAGGAGAATAAAGTTATTGAGAAAGATTTCTTCTTCCTTGTGGCTATATAGCTTTTCTACAATACAATACAATATATATAATCATTAGTTTATATAAATTAAAAAACCACAATATAATATATATAATCATTATTTGTTATTTTAAAAAACCAACGTAAATTGTACTTCTTCAAAATACCATATAAATATTTTAACACGTATATAATATATTTTGCTGACAACAAATTTAAAAAAGCCAACGTAGCACGATATATCTTTTGATTATTATTAACTTGGGAATAATTTAATGTACAATTATTTTAGCATGTATGTACTTTATCAACAACAAATTAAAAAAAAAATCAACATTATGTTGTACTAATAAATTAAAGGGAAAAAATCCCAACCTCATGTTTTACTATCTTTTGTATGATATTTTAATCATGTGTTAATTTTTGAATGGATTATAATTTTTCTAAAAAAATAAGAGTCAATCATGAAAAACAATGCAAAATGCAAAAAATAAAAAAATGTCTTTTGTGGGATTGAACCTTGGTGGGCTCAATATTAGTCCATCGAATCAATCACTGGACCAATTTTGCGTCATATCTATACTTAGTACTAAAGTTGAACAATTTGCTGCCCCCACAATGAGCCACGTCGTCAGGGGCCTATTTGTAAAAAAAAAAAAATTTATATTTTTGTCCTTTTTTTTTTAAATTATTGTCCTTTTTTTAAAAAAAAACTTACGTTTTGATCTTATTTTTTTTACATTTTCGTCCTTTATATTTGAATTTTTGTCCTTCGAAGTTTTAAAATTTACATTTTGGTCCAGGGGCCTCAAATTTGTCCTCTTTTTTAAAAAAATTTACATTTCGCTCCTTTTTTATCATATTTTGGACCTTCAAATCTATATCTATCTATACTTAGTACTAAAGTAGAACAATTTGCTGCCCCCACAATGAGCCACGTCGCCAGGGGCCTATTTGTAAAAAAAATATTTTTTTTCATTTTGGTCCTTTTGTTTTACATTATGGTCCTTTTTTTAAAAACAATTTACGTTTTGATCCTTTTTTTTTTACATTTTCGTCCTTTATATTTGCATTTTGGTCCTTTCAAGTTTTAAAATTTACATTTTGGTCCAGGGGCCTCAAATTGGTCCTCTTTTTAAAAAAAATTTACGTTTTGCTCCTTTTTTTCACATTTTGATCCTTTATATTTGCATTTTGGTCCTTCAAATCTATATCTATCTATACTTAGTACTAAAGTAGAACAATTTGCTGCCCCCACAATGAGCCACGTCGCCAGGGGCCTATTTGTAAATTATTTTTTTTTCATTTTGGTCCTTTTTTATTTACATTATGGTCCTTTTTTTAAAAAAAATTTACGTTTTGGTCCTTTTTTTTACATTTTCGTCCTTTAAATTTGCATTTTGGTCCTTCGAAGTTTTAAAATTTACATTTTGGTCCAGGGGCCTCAAATTGGTCCTCTTTTTAAAAAAAATTACATTTTGCTCCTTTTTTTTCACATTTTGGTCCTTTATATTTGCATTTTGGTCCTTCAAATCTATATCTATCTATACTTAGTACTAAATTTGAACAATTTGCTGCCCCCACAATGAGTCACGTCGCCAGGGGCCTATTTGTAAAAAAAAAAAGAGAAACAAATTCGGAAAAACATTGGGACTTTGCTATGTTTCGGGAAATCGAAAATAGAGAAACAAATTCGGGACCTTTGCAGGACCAGGGTAATATGGTAATTTTATCCCGACTAGAGACCATGATTTTGGTTATGATTGGTGCAACCAAAACGAGTTCATTCAGGCAGAATGGAATGGCTTTGAGTGCGAGGGAGATGGAGAGCAAAATTAAACCCACAAGACTACATAAAAATGTCCACGATACTCAGTTGCATTCGGCGAGGAGTATTTTCGTCATTTATAATATTTTGATTCTAAATGTTGATAATTTCTTTCGCGTTTTGGGCAGAATGGAATGGTTTTTGAGTGCGACGAGGTGGAGATCAGTATTATACCCGAAAGACTACTTCAAAATGGCCACAATACTCAGCTACTTTCATTGAGGGGTAATTTCGTCATTTTCAATATTTTGATTATGACCGTTGATAATTTATTTCATGTTTTAGGCATTACTTTTATCTTATGTATAAAGTAGAAAAAATTCTTGCAATTATATGCCTCCACGCCATCAAGGGATTTTGTGTACAAAAATATTTTTTAATTTACATTTTGCTCCTTTTTATATATATTTTGGTCCTTTTTAGTTTTAATTTATATTTTGGTCCTTTTTATTTACATTTCGGTGCTTTTTATTTACATTTCGGTCCTTTTTTAAATTTTTGAATTTATATTTTGGTCCTTTTTATTTACATTTTGGTCCTTTTTTGTTTTAATTTACATTTTGATCCTTTTTATTAACATTTTGGTCCTTTCTTATTTATATTTCTGTCCTTTTTTATATTTTTTATTTATATTCTGGTCCATTTTATCTATATTTTGGTCTTTTTTAGTTCTAATTTACATTTGGTCCTTTTTTTTTACATTTTGGTCCTTTTTATTTACATATACCCTTGCAAAACGTGAAATATCATGAATACCCCTACAAAATTACTAAAATTTCACGAATACCCTTTTTGTTAAATTTCGGTTAACTATCTGCTAAGATTACCCCTAATTTATGTTTTTTCGATTTTTCTGACATAAAATTTATTGCTTATTTACATAGGGGGTAAAATTGGAAAAGCAAAATTTAGTGATAATCTTAGCAGAAATCTAACAAAAAGGGAATCCATGAAATTATAATAATTTTGTAGGGGTATTCATGATATTTCACGTTTTGCAGGGGTATACGTGAAATTGTGGGGATTTGTAAGGGTACATATGAAATTTGGCCTTTAAATTTTGATCATTTTTCCTTATTTTACATTTGGTCTTTGTTTCCTATTTTACATACATATTAAAATTTACGAATATGTCATGATTATATTAATCGATTTTAGAAACACATAAGCAAATGCTATTTATACAAATTATATTAGAAAATAATATCTGCGATAGACTAATTTCATGAACCTTATGCATCTATTAACATCATGATATTTGTTAATATATCATGATTAGATTTATTTTGTTCAAACGCATGCGTGTTAATTCTATTTAAATAATTATATAAACAACATCCCGCGCAATTGGGCGGGCACAAAGCTAGTACTTACTAATACCATTCATATTATCAAACGACGCGTGTCAAGAAAAGATTGAATTCATTAAACTTTAAAGAGAAGTATTAATATTAATATTAATATTAATTAATGTGGTTCACAAGACATAAGTTCATATAATAATTATTTATCAAATTGGGAAACGGAGTAATAATTAATGTGAGCGAAAAGTTCATATAACAATTAGTTATGGCTGACATACACCTAAATCTTTATTTCCTATCATTTTCAAAAATCAAGTCCGTGCATTAAAAATAGGAGCATTTATGCATGTAACCCCTTTTAGAAAAAAAATTCAAAAACTAACCCCTTTTCGAAAATATTCCAAAAATTGGGAAAGGGGTTATTTTTGGAATATTTACGAAAAGGGGATTATTTTTGGAATATTTTCGAAAAGGAGGTTAGTTTTTGAATTTTTTTTTTAAAAGGGGTTACATGCAGAAATGCTCCTTAAAAATAATAGAGAAAACTACAAGTTTCTATAACCACCTTATGCATGAAATAAATGAGAATATCAATGAAATTAGATTTATTTCATAAATACACAATTTGATATGTCTTCTTATCTTTGACATCTTGCAACATAAAAATAAAAATAAAATTCCCCCTCCCATTAATTTTAGAATACAAGAGATATGGTGAGGCCACGTCGGCGGTTACTGTTCACCAGACACTGATCATCCCGGTTACTGTTCATTTTTTTTTTTTTTTTTTGAATTTTATTTTATTTGACATATATCTTGTGTTCTAAATAAAATATTTGAATTTTTCATCGTATTAATAAATATAATTGACATATGTCTTGTGTTCTAAATAAAATATTTGAATTTAATACAATACTATTCACACAAATACTTTTTGTTAGCCTCGGCTGGTACTATTTTTTTTTTGCTTATTATAACAATTTTGATTGGTACCAAGCTGCGTTTTTTTGTGCTTATTATAATATTTTTGATTGGTACCAAGTTGCGTCTTTTATGTTTTTTTGTTTGTCTTTTTCAGAATTTTATTTTATTTGACATGTTTTGTATTCTAAATAAAACATTTGAATTTTTCTTTTGGAACATATGATATATTTTGAGGAGGAAAAAAATTTGCATTTATTGCATAATACTTGTGACACTATTTAATATCAGATTTTTTTTTTAAATTAACATTTATGAAAATTACTTTTGTTTTATACTTGTAACATTTTAGATAAAATTATTATTTTATGATCATCACATTTTGAAAAATCGCAGCGAAGCACGAGAAATATTTCTATTTTCTTATCAAATAATATATCAAATAATATATCCCGCAGCGAAATAATATATCAAATAATATATCAAAATATATAAAATTATTATTTTTGCTAATTATATTATTTCTTATCAAATAATATATCCCGCAGCGAAGCGCGGGCTATATTCCTAGTATCTTTAATAACACAAAAATATAACATAATTCAATTGGTGAGATTATGTCATGTGTGGTTCAAGCAAATCGGGCCATGCAAAGGTCTTCTCTTTCGCTTAGTGTCCTCTTTTTCAAAAAAATCAACATTTTCTAGTTATGAGTTTTTTCCGTCTTTCTTTCTAATATACTAATCAATAAATAATGATATGTAAGGTTTTAATTTCAACATGATGCGACATATGCCTCCTAAAATAATGATAATGTGATGACACATCTTAACAACTGTCGTCATGTGCCTCCTAAAATATTGGATCGGACCTGAATAAACATGATGCGACATACATTTGCGTATGATTCCGAAGGTTGTCGATTCGGCAACAAAAAACGAACATAAAATATGTGATCGGTTTATACTTATATTTGCACATGTTAGTGTAATTTAAACATCTAACATTTTTAATATATTAAGAATACTATCTAATCTAAAGCCAATAATGTAACTCTAAATTTGACAACAAATAATCAGTAAACATATGGCTCCGTTCGGCAATGTGTAATTAGAGTGGAATAATGGAAAATAGTGGAATAAATCATTTTATTCCGCCGAACAAGGTTGGAAGAAAATGGAATAGAGTGGTTTAACTCTATTCCATGAGGAAGGTGGAAGAAGATGAAATAAAAAAAAAATTCTTCCTATCTCTCATCTTTCCCAATAAAAAATATTAATTTAACTTTTACTTCCCCTCTTCTACTATTTAATCTTCCGAACACTCTTGGAATAAAATAGAATTAGTTTTCTTCCACTCCTCCACTCTTCCGCTATTCCATGATTTGCCAAACAGATACAATAGAGAATTAATATGGTAAGAATCGTACTATAAAGTTTGCTCGACTTCCTTGTAAACAATGATGCTAGGGACGTGCATTTGTTTGGTTCGGCTCTAACCGAACCAAATAAAGCAAAATCGATTTAAATTGGTCGACCGATATAAAACAAAACTGAGTAAATCAGTTTTTTGTTCGATTTATTTTGTTGAAGTGATAAACATATTTTAATCTTAAAATAAAAATATAATAATATTATGGAAAAAAATAAACTGTATACACACATTTTCAAAGTTTTTTAAGAAAATAACAATTTTTGAAACTATTTGCAACTCTAACATTTTCGGATTTTCAAAATCCGGATTTAACATAATCATAATCCGAAAGTTCCCTAATTGACCTACTCACCGCTGCATAATTGAGTGTATTTTTTAAAAAGAAGAATTTTGATTGTACCCAAGTTGTATTCACATTACACGTAATCTAAATTGTTTCATTCAAAATATAAACTTATTAAACTTATGTTAAATTTTATGTTACACGGATACGCATACGAGTGTGTTTGTGTATATATATATATACTAACATACTTAATTAAGTACCAAACATTTGGTACTTAATATTTTTCATCATTTAATTTGCATTTAGATTTCTGTTTTTTCATAATGATCATGAAAGTTTGTGCACATTATAAAATACACAAATTTCAATACAAATTCAATGATAAAAAAAAATATTAAGTACCAAAATGTTGGTACTTAATTAAGTAGGTTAGCTTCCCTCATATATAGGGAGGCTAGCCTACTTAATTAAGTACCAAAACTTAACTAATTACCAAAACTTGAATTAACGGTCGGTTTTCAGATCGTTGAATTCTTGTGTCGTTTTCACAACATTGTCACTAACCCGAAAAAGTGACCCGACCTACCCGGACTTCTAGACCAACGACCCAATAACCAACCGAACGAATCAAATGACATAACACCAACTAAATGACAGGAAAATCAAACGCTACGAGAATCCAACGACTCGAAAATCGAACAAGAATTTATTAAAATATATCTTGATTTTCTTATTATTTATTAAAATTTATTCATATATATAATTAATTTTCGGCCTATTGGATTTTTAATGGAATAATGTTAGCTATATAATATTATATTGAAAGAATCTATAAATTTTCGGCCTATTGGATTTTATGGTGGACCAATACGACCCACTAATTTAGTCCCCCAAAACTCATCCTCTCCCAACATATACAGAATGGTGAATAGAAAAGTTATGGTGGTGGAGCCAACATGCATACCACGAAACGAGCAGAGTAGGTACACGTGTGAATCAAGGTAACGATAAAGCCTTCCAAATAGGATCCATTATGGGTCCACGATGTCGATTGGTCCCAAGCACCTCGTGCATCTTCTCTCATCCTCGTCTCAGCTTTTCATTACTCTCATTATTACATTTTTGTTTTCTTCTATCCTTTATCTTCTCATGTCTCTCGAGTCTCGAGCTATCATCGAATTTTCCGAATTCTTATTATTTGGAGGGTTGAAATGATAAAAGTGGTGGAAAGAAGGAGAATAAATGACAAGTGATGTGTATTGTATGATCTGATGGGTATCTATTATTCGGTAACAGCGACAATACAATTCGGACCTCTTAATTGTCTCCATCTGTTATTGCACTTGTCAGACCCACGCCCAACAGTCATTTTGCTTCCCTCCATATTTGAATGGATCACATGTATATTTATTTAGTGCAGCATGTATGTTTCTCTTAGAACTATTCTACTCTCCACCCAAATTCCCCCTACTCTCCTATGTATCACAAATTAGTAATTAATCACTATCATAATTAACTAAATTACATTCTATTAATAATTAATTATTTAGTTGTTAATGCATACATACTTTAATTATATATTAATTAATTAATAATGAAGTATCTTTTTATTAATTACTATAATAATGAACTGTTAATTCATGATATAGAGGACATACAATGTCGATGTTAGTTATTCACTTGTTCACGAAATTACCATAATAATTAACATGCTAAGTTGAAATTTTATATATCTTTTAACAATATTATTTAGGTATGCTAATTGCTAAGTTTTTAGGTATGCTACGCAAATAAACTCCCGCTCGCCACCCCTTGATCCGCCTATGTCCATGATGGCAAGAAGAACAAGAGGAGAACTACTCCAATGGAACGGGAGAGCGACAAATGTTTCCAAGAATAGCAACATAGGTTAAGACTAATTGTTATTTTCTTTGTAAAAACCATTTTTTCACAATTTATAAAAATACCGAAAAGGTATTCCTTCAAAAACAATATTTTTTAATTAATATCTTCCATTCAAAACATAATGTGTGTATTATTCTGAAAATAACTTAAAACAATATTTGTTTATACAATAATATTTATTATTTGAGACTAAGTTGTGTGCTAATTTATGTCACATAAATAAATATATCAATTTAAAATCAGTATATTTAAACAATGCAAATGTAACAAAATAAAATTTTAGAATTTTTTTTTTAATACATATACTTTTTAGAAAATTTTATTTTTTCAAATGAAAGTTTGACCAATTTTGAAAGTAAAAATCATGAAATGTTAGCGGTGATACAAAGTAACAAACATCACTCAAGGGCAGTTTTTTATGGTAGCAGGAAACTAGTAGTTGTAGGAAGTCAATATTTGAATATTAGGAAACTATGATAGCAGGAATATGCAAAAATTATGAGTATAGGATGTTTAAAAGGTGTTTGATGAAAATCATAAGATTAAATGTAGGAATTGAATAAAATATTCTAGAATTGTATTATTTCTCATGAAATTCTATAACTATCGTATTTATTTCTTAATCATATTAAAATATTATAATTATTTTACATAAATAAATCATACCAATAAGTTAAGATTAGTTTTTTTAATAATTGTAAAAAATATTATTTTTTCAATACCATTACCTTCTAGAGAATATTACTTTAGTAATACAACTAATTTTTAAAAAATATTATTTTGTTAATACCATTATTTTTTAGAGAATATATTTTTAATACAACTAATTTTTAGAAAATATTCGTTTAATATCATTAATTTTTACAGAATATTATTTTTTCAATACAACTAATTTTTGGAGAATATTATTTTTTTAGTACCAGTACTTTCAGAGAATATTATTTTTTAATACAACTAATTTTTAGAGAATATTTTGTAATACCATTAAATTTTAGAGAATATTTTTGTAATACCATTAAATTTTAGAGAATATTATTTTTTAATACAACTAATTTTGAGAGAATATTTTTGTACTACCATTAAATTTTAGAGAATATTAGTTTGATAATTATTGTGATATGCATAGTAACTTAGTAAGTAATGATCTTACAACATTGTACAACTACAATTTATAACGTAAAAATAGTTGTGATATAATATTGATTTTTCTTATTTTGCAATTTATATAAAATACTAATCTTTATTTAGCTGCATTATCATGAACAAATAATTATTTCCAAGTTTGTTTGTTTATAAAAGTACAATAGTTTGATTATTCTAAACTTTGCAATTGAAATAAATTGTAGAAGAGCATGCTAATATTTTCCATCCTGCCAATCCGTGCAAAAATCCACTCAGAGTAGAGTTTCATTTTAGCTAAAAAATTGTTAGTTTTGGTAGTTTAGGATTTAAATCCTTGGGTTCGTAATGCATGATCAAATAGGTGTGGGCATTCGGTTGAACCGAACCGAACCGAACCGAATCGAATAAGAGCAAACCTAATTAAACCGAACCGGACTAGATTCAAACCGAACCGAACCGAATAAAATTTGACCCGACTTAAAACTGAACCAAATAAACCGAATTTCTTATTCGGTTTATTCGGTTGAACCGAATTAGAAGTTCTATAATGTTAAAATTCAAATTTATTTAGAAAAAAAATATAAAAACAAATATTATAAAATATACTTACGTTATTTCTAATTTTACAATATTTAATTTTAATTTTTTTAAATAAATATAATAGAAAAAGTGAAAAATAGTATTAATTCGGTCGGTTCGGTTTAATCGGTTCTGAAAATACCAAAACCGAACCGAACCGAATAAACCGAACAATATCAATTTTTGAACCGAACCGAACCAAATAAACCAAAAAATCGAACCGATTCAACCGAATTCGACCGGTTCGGTTCGGTTCCCAAATAAACCGAACCATTTGCCCACCCCTAATCAAACACCTCCAAGTTTAGTTGCTAGCCATTATTGCAAAACTACACTTCCCAAGATCCAAAACTGAGTCACCGAACATGGGTTAATCACATTGATCTCGTTAAGGCAGTTTTCACTTTGTCTTATTGGTTCGAAATTTATCAAGATGGAAGTTATGTATCATACAATAAGTTTTCGTAGAAAAAATGTTATTCATACATAACACGTGTATCTTCTTATGTAACGAATGATAATTTGGTATTGAAATAAAATTTACTAATTAATTATTAAAAATCGAAACATTTATAATTTTTGATTTCTTTTTATTTATAAGTGGATTAAAAAAGATTTTTGAATGTTAAAAGTGGATTAAAAAAGATTAGCGAAGTGGAAAGTCAAAAACAAGTCAATTAAAGTTGTTTCGCCTTCTTAGCCGGCGAAACACACTATTTTTAGGAAATTTTACTGTAGTAACCATGTTTCGAAATAATATTCCCGAAATAACCAAGTTTTGAACATAATTCCCAAAATGTCTTTTGCGGGGTTTGGAATTTCGCCGGGCGAGGTTTTGAACTTCGTTTTTTTCAATCCATCATTAATTGGAGTTAAACAGCAATTAAGATAAAGCGAGGTTTGGAACCTCGCCAGGCGATGTTGTGAACCACGCCTTTTCCCAATGGTCGGTAATTAGGGTAAAAATAGTAATTAACATATGGCGATGTTGGAAACTTCGCCTAGCGGCATTTAAAACTTCGCTTTCTTATTTTAAAAAAAACCTACCTTTAAGGGAAATTTTTAAAAAACCCCCTATCTTTCCATACTATTTTAATTAAGGGAAATTTTTAAAAAACCCCCTATCTTTTCTTGATATTTTAAAAAAACCCCTAACTTCTTTGAATCTCCAAAAAAACCCCTATTCCAAACTTCTCTTTGTAAAGACCCCCCTACCATTAACTTTGAGATTTTAAATTTTGTTAATTCTCATTTTACCCTTACATCTTTTTTCTTTAAACTAATTAAATACTAAGTGTTATATTTTCTTAATTATGAAATTATCTTCCAAGCAATTTATTTTTGGAAAATTTTCAAAAAAACCCCCAACTTTTTTTCAATATTCGAAAAACCCCTCACTTTTGAGAAACTCCAAAAACCCTATATGGATTCGAAAAACCCCTCAATTTTTTTTTCAATATTCGAAAAACTTTTTTTCCATATTAGAATATTGAAAAAAGTTAGGGGGTTTTTTAAAAATTTCCCTTTAATTAAATTTAATTAAATTGTTGTTACGATATTAATTGTGATTATCTAACAAACCATAACAATATAATCTAATAATAATAAACTAAAAATCACGACGTTATAACTTCAGATCTGCCACTTAAAACAACAAATTGACACATTTAACTCAAAATATAATCAATATTTAGTCAATCTTGAACAAAACAAGAAGAAAAAACAACAAAACACACCTGTTACAAGAAGAATTTTGAAGCTCAAATCGGAGAGAAAAGGAGAAAAAAGAGGAAGAAAGGGGAGGGAAGAGAGAGAGACCGAGGAAGAAAGAAAGAAAGGAGGCGGGAAATTGATAAAAAACCAAAACGAAGTTTCAAAGGTCGCCAGGCGAGGTTGCCAACATCGCCTCATTAAAAAAGCGAAGTTTCCAACTTCGCCTTTCATTAATTGTTATTTTGACCCTAAATACCGACCGTTGGACAAAAAACGAACTTGCAAACATCGCCTGGCGAGGTTCCAAACCTCGCCTTGGCTTAATTGCTGTTTAACCCCAATTAATGATGGCTTGAACAAAGCGAGGTTCCAAACCTCGCCAGGCGAAGTTCCAAACCCCGCAAAAGACATTTTGGGAATTATGTTCAAAACTTGGTTATTTCGGGAATATTATTTCGAAACATGATTACTACAGTAAAATTTCCCTATTTTTACATTCTTTCATTGTTTTGGTTACAAACTCTTTTTGTTGAAGAAATAGGATATCCTACTGCTCAGATTTTTATTAATATTGCAAACATGTTACAAGAACAAACATACTACAAGTTTATATACAAACTCATTAAAATAATTTGTTACAAACTTTAAGGTTGTCTTTTACCAAGTTAAATTGAGAATTAACAAATTATTAAAAATCTAAATTGTAGATGTTTTAAATACCGTAATTGGATTAATTCTGAGTTGTCATTTGAGCTTTCACAATTTTCTAGAGAAGTGATGTTGATTGATTTTTGGGTTTCTGTACAAGTTCAACATTATTTTGCATAGTGACATCTTCTCGAGAATAAGTGTTTCGTCGTCTAAAAAGATAAACAACATAAATCATTTTTTTACTTTGTTCCTACTAAGAATGTTACTACCCATTTAACAACAAAATCAGTTTAAAGTTATTTCACCGATTTAAATGAGAAAACAAACATGTTTAGATGACGGGACAGTACCCATTAGGTCTGCAAATTAAGCCAACCAATCTTATTTTTTACATCATCAAAATCTAAACAAAACCAATGTTAATCCATAAAAAAAATATAATTTTTATATAGTTTGAATAATAAGAGGAGAGTTAAAATGAATGATTAAGAGAGGGAGACAAGGTAACTGGACAACGGCAAAGAGGGGGACTTGCCGGGTATTCTCCTGCATGTCCTTCATGCGTAGCTCCCACACGTGTCAACCATTCACGCCTCTCGCTTCGTCTTCTCCACAATCACAATTCACACCCCCTCCTTCCCTTTGAAGTTTGACATGACTACACATTGGTCAAAACTTTCTCTCTCTTCCTTGTTATTTCTTTCTTGGGACCACACACAGACCCTCTTGCCTTTGGCTGGTCTTTACTCCTCCTTAAAAGCCCTTTATTTCTCCAGTTCTACGGATTTGTTGGGGCATTTTTTCGCACCAGCCCCTAAATAAGTGTTTATACAAATTACGGATATTTTCAAAAAACTCCCTATCTTTTTTGGATATTCTAAAAATACCCCTATATTTTTGAAAATTCCAAAAAAAATTCTCTACCAAATTTTTATTTTCAAATATCCCCTATGAAATTAAAATTAACCATGGATGGTGTAAAAATTTTTATGACCAAAATACCTTTCTTTTTACATGTGTAGTAATTAAAAGAATATTTTTGTTATTTGTATTAATTTTAAAAAATTCCTAAATTCTTTTTAGCGCATGATAATTTAAAAAAAATAATTATCATATATTATATTTATATAATTTTAATATTTCATACATTATATATATTTGAATTTTATATTATTTTCCCGAAAACTAACATAAAATAATAATATGATGAACAACAATATTAAAAAAAACACCTTACAAATATTTCAAATTTAAAATATCATGAAACTATTGAAAAAATACATAAAAGAAGAACAAAAAAAAAAGATGTTTAAAACAATATTTTCCTATTAGTATATTTTCAAGGTATTTATTTTATTATTATCTGAGGTTAGTTTTTCATGAATAATAAATGAAATATTAAAATTATACAAACACAACATTTAATAATTTTATTTTTGTGAAATCATTACATGTTAAAAATTATTTTTTAATTTTTTTAAAACTAAAAAAATTAATGAAAAAAGAACAAAAATATTTTTTTAATTACTACATATGAAAACATAAGGGTATTTTGGTCAATTTTTTTTTTAACACCATCCATGGTTAGTTTTAATCCCTATATGGTGTTATTTGAAAATAAAAGTTAGGTAGAGGGATTTTTTTGGAGTTTCCAAAAAGATAGGAGATTTTTTAGAATATAAAAAAAAATACGGGTTTTTTTTAACAATTTATCAATTATAAAGACGATGTTGGAGAATATTGGACAGGTAATATAACAATTGCGGAATTTATAATGATCTTATAACCCAGTTAGTTGAGTGTTTGTCACAATAAAATATTATGTTCGAGTCTCGTCGACATCAATATAAAAAAAATGTAATGATCACGATTCGTACTCTATGATCCTCTTAAAACATATTGTGAAACAAAATGTTGGGATTCGAAAGTGAAATCAATTACCAAATCAATATTCTTTTATATCTCAATAAAACTTTCATGAATAATTTAATTTAATAATATGTAAAATAATATGTAAAAAGAACACAATATGCCAATTACAAAGATTAGCAATATATATTCTTTATTTTTAACTAAGAATACAACTTTTTTTGTTAATCATATTTTAATCTCATATTTGGTCAATAAAATTCATTAAGATAAATATGTTATGCTAGCAAATAACTCGTTCTTTTTATTAAATATTAATACATATGTTGCTAAATATATTAGTAATACATATATCTAAGTGTATCATGTTTTCACAAAAAAACATAACAACAATATTATATCATTTTTATTCACAATAGTTAAGACAATATCAATATATATATTATGAATCATACCACACATGTATCTACTGCGCATCATTAATTATACGATGCTATTGAAATTTCTATGTTGCACAGATTCGGCGATACGTCAATACGAAATTTTAACACATGATTTATGATATGATTAGAATACGACGATATGAGTAAAATCGATTTTTTGAAGTATCCACGCAACGTAGTGGACAACTCATCGAAATTTAACAAAGAAAAAACATAATTAAATCCACTTGACATCGCATGGTACTTTTAAATTTACGGTTTAAAAAATAGCAAAAGTAATTGATGTATGTATTATAAATGTAAAATATCATTTGTGTTTTGATAGGCAAATTCATCTCTTTCATTTTAATTAATTTTTGAAAAATTTAATTCCAAAGTTTTTGAACAAAAACACAACTATAACCTAACTAAAGTTATGTAGAATTCTTAAGATTATACTTCTAAAAATATTAATAACAATACATAAAATCCAAGAATGTAAATGTTCATTTTTACATTGTTTTTTCTTAAATTATAACTCCACAAATCCAAACTTTAAACACAATAATTATGTTG
Organism: Luzula sylvatica; assembly: GCA_946800325.1. NCBI lineage: Eukaryota > Viridiplantae > Streptophyta > Magnoliopsida > Poales > Juncaceae > Luzula > Luzula sylvatica. The sequence continues at coordinate 22,467,125 of OX326961.1, forward strand.
GAACTATATTAATATGAATTAATATGAATGTCCAAATAAATGGACAATTCGAGCGAATAATATGTTTGACGGGATTTTAAAATAATTTTAAAAGTACTAATAATATTTTAGATATGTTTTATAAGATTATGTATTAGCTTATTACTATGTGATGTGGAGACTCGTTATACTTCATTTATATTTAGATTTGAAATATGAAATTTTGAACAATTAAATATACATTGATTCAACATGAATCTAGAAAATGATAATAATTCAAACCATTATGTCGGATAATGTGATTTTTTAAAAATATTTAAATATTGATTATAAAATAATAAACATATAAATATCCTAAAAAAATATAACCATACAAAATCAGTGGTCCAAATTTCATTACATATTACAATCAAACACACTTAATTAACGTATAAATTGATACATATTAATTTACTACGGACTCATATTTCAGCACAACATCCTCATATCCTAATCAACACATTCAATTAACATATACATTAATACATGTCATATAATTAATGAACATGAAATATAATAACATGGTTAATTCGTGTGATTGTAATTATGCGATACATGTAAATTAGTATGCTTCTCTTGTTAATTATAGTGTTAATGTTAATCAAGCGTGTTAATTAGGGTAGAGGGGTTGTGTTGAAGACTTAAAACAAAATTGGATGAATAATAATAATTTATTTAGTTACCTATTACCAATAGTATAAAAAGTTTATAGATCCCAAAATTAAATTTTTTGGAACGTGCAGGTTATATGGGTAAAATGGCCAAAATTTACTTCCCATCAAAGAAATTTCATTAATGATTTTACAGTGCGACCAGTGGCAACCCCAGACCCTGTTGGTCCCCTATATAACTCCACTTCCTCTCACAAACCACAATTCCATCTCTCTCTCTCTCTCTCTCTCTCTCTCAATTTCTCTCTCAATTTCTCTGCTCTTACAAAAATGGGGGACCATGGCCTTGAGCTCACCATGGCTGTACCTGGCTTCAGCTCCTCTTCTGGATCCGGTACTTACCTATGTCTCTCTTATCCCTTTTTCCTTTTTTTTTTTTTTGATCGAAAACCCTTTTTCCTTTTAGCAAGGTCCTTTTTAATAATAATTAATTTATTTATGTTCACCTCCTTCGCTTTGTTTCTCTTTGTGAGAAAATGACCCACAAAATCTTTAATCACGTAACATCAAGTTCGACGTGTAAAAATGTTAAAATAATTACTGGGACGTATAAAAAATTGACCTCTCGAAGCTTGAAAATCGAAATAAGATTTGGTTTAATAGGAAAAGGTGAAAATAAGGTTAAAAGTAACTTTCTTTGGCTTTTATCTTCTCTTTGTTGCGTCTCCAATTAACAGAAAGAAACTTCATGCATAGTTTAAGTAACGCTTGAGAGAATGTGACACCACTATCTCTTTTTTTTATACATGGGGGTTTTGTGAAATATAAAATGTTGAGGGAGCTAGTTGTAATAGCAATATGATCGAATTAGGGGTGCAATAAAGTGACAGTACACTTGGAGAAAGTGACAACTCGATTATTTGCTTATTTCATTTCTTGTTTTTACATATACACGGATTGATTTGTAAAATGTGAAAAGTCGAGGGGGCAGAATGCAACAACTTTTTCATTATGTTTTTACCTTATTTTTAACATGGGTTTATTTGTAAAATGAAAAATATAGAGGGGGCAGGTTGCAATAACAACAATGGAAATAGTAAGTTCAACATGAAGGAGCTGGATATAAATCAGCCATGGTGTGGAGAAGAAGAAATAGAGTTTCCAATGGGGAGTTTAGAAGAGGAATTAGAAGAAGAAGAAGAACGAGAAGCACCGCACACGCATCGTCCAAAAAAGTTAAGGCTTTCGAAGGAGCAATCTCGACTGCTCGAAGAGAGCTTTCGTCAAAATCATACCCTAAACCCTGTTAGTCCCTCTTTCCATTATTATTTTCAAAATTTGAACATACAACTAAATAATATTTGAATATAAAATATATATACTATTTTGCGTGTAATATATATAGATTGTACTCTTGAAGATCAATTTAGGATTTCCTATATGCTAGTTGCACAGATATCCATGTATTTGTGATATAGGCCACCCTAAGTAGGAGATACAAGAAGGATTATTGCGCAAATAACAAATTTATTGAGGACATATTTGCAAAATACTCAATGCTAAGAAGTGACAATGTTATTAATGATAAACTAATCAACTTTGTTTTTTTGTAACTTAAAAGCTTCATGTGGCTTTTAGTGGTTGAGAAGAGTTTCGAATTTGAAAAAACAAACTCGTTACAAGTTCATTTAAAGATTTGAAAGAATACAAAGATGATTAAATTGACTGAAGTTTGAAATGTAACTGCAGAAACAAAAGGAGGCATTGGCCATGAAACTGAAGCTGCGACCGAGACAAGTGGAGGTCTGGTTTCAGAATCGTCGTGCAAGGTGTGTTTACGACTCTTTTTCTATCTTTTTGTTTTTTCTCAAATCAAACCATTTTATTTTGTAGGGAAAAACTGTTTTATTTTGGCATCATATTTAATATATAGTAATTAATTATTAATTAGATTAATAAACAAAATTATTGTTAGTAAGAGTCACTACCAATTGTTGGTGCAAACAAGTCTTCAGTGATTGTTAAAATTAGACTTGATATTTTTACTATTCGAGTCCTGATTTTTAACAGAAATTCGACGGAACAGGGAGTCCAAAACAGCCAAGTGTCAATAGACGCATTAATTTTAAATATTTTAATCCACCCTACTCATAAAATCAAGGCATTAATTCAACGTTACGTGCCTTGTTTAGCTTAATTTAGTACCACCTTTGCACGTGCTAATGATATAGGATATCTACATGTACAATTATAGAAGGTCTACTCGTACTATAAATTGATATGTATAACATTGTTTACTTTATCTTATGGGACACATCATAGATCTATCATGTACGAAACATAGATTAGTAATTTTAAATTCTTACGTAACACATAAGCAACTATTAGGTCACATGGTCCCTTAACTATGGATTAAGCCAATGAGCACGTAACAGGTCTGTCGTGGCATGTTTTGTGACTGGAATGAATAGAGTATCAACTACTTATGTTCTCATATTAAATGAAGGTTGGTAACTTAGTATTTAGTGCATAAATATGGTCAAAGAATGATATTTTTGGAACGTGTATAGAAGCTTAGTTATTGCCTCCTATAATTGGGGCTTTGGGGCACGAGGATCTCCTTGATTGGACTTCATTTATTTTTCTATCAACTTTGTGTTACTATGATTGCCTTCAATTTTAAATATCAGCTTGATTTCATTAGGTGTCTCATATAGATTACAATTTTTCTTGCACTTGATATTCAACTCACACAAACCCTAAACCTTAAAAGGAGGTGTAGTTTAATCTCCATTAATGCATAGTGGAGGCATTAAATGCTGAATTTATTTCTCTTGGTGACTCTACTTTCTTCATACATGAACCTTATTTTGGGTTTTTATTTTATTTTTAAATAACCAACATTTTGACATGACATTTCAAACAGAACAAAGCTCAAGCAGACAGAAATGGAATGCGAGTATTTAAAACGTTGTTTCGGGTCTCTGACTGAAGAGAACAGGCGTCTGCTACGCGAAGTAGAGGAGTTGCGGGCCCTACGCGTGGCCCCACCTACAATTCTCTCTCCTCACACCCGTCAACCTCTCCCTGCCTCTTCTCTTACCATGTGCCCTAGATGTGAACGTGTTACCTCTGCCGTTTCATCAAATGCTCGTGTTGTTACTAGGCCGCAACCTCAGTCATTTGTAGCTTTCAGGCCTCTCAGGCCATCTACTGCTTTTTAGGTGAGTAATGGGGTGCTTATTCTGGCTAGTAATTTAAAAATCAGAAATTTGAAGAAAGTGCTGAGAAATGTTATTTTCTCACTATTTTTCGTAATTTGATTTTTAAGTTAGTAATCTGAAAAAAATAAGTCTAATGCTTGCTAGATTAGTGACTTGGTTTTAATGGCTGTTAGATTGGAGAAATCCTTGTAAATTTAAAAGAAAAAAGGATGTTAATTACTTGGAATGCTAAAATGTTTAGTGGTGCTTGGAATCCTCTGTTTAAAAATGTTTTAGGAACTCAGAATTTTAACCAATTTTGTTGGGCTATTATTTGTAATGGCCTCTTTTCTTGATTGGATTTATACTTTAGTCCTTAATGGGCCTATATGGATGAATATAGGCTTAAGTAGAAATAACAAAAACAAAAAAAAAATTACCCCTCAGTATCTTTAAATATCGCACTCCTACAAACTATGATAACTATGATAATTATCATCAATATTCTTCTTTCTTTTATAAATTTTCAAGTGCAGGGGAAAACTTACTCTGTCTCGAGGAAATTAATAATTAATAATAATAATAATATGTATAAAGTTTTCTTGCAATTCTAAACCTCCACGTCATCAAGAGTTTTTGTATAAAAAAATTATTTTTTTAATTTATATTTTGGTCTTTTTTATTTACATTTTGGTCTTTTTTAGTTTTAATTTATATTTTAATCTTTTTTATTTATATTTTGGTCTTTTTTATTTACATTTCGTTTCTTTTATACATTTCGATCTTTTTTCTTATTTTACATTTTGGTCCTTTTTTACATTTGGTATTTATATTTTGATCATTTTTATTTACATTTTGGTCATTTTTTATTTATATTTCGGTCTTTTTTTACATTTGATTTTTTTTTCTTATTTTATATTTTGGTCCTTTTTTAAATTTGGTTTTTTATTCTTATTTTACATATATATTAAAATTTGCGAATATGTCATGATTATATTAATCGATCTTTGAAGCACTTGAACAAATGTTATTTATACAAATTATATTATAAAATAATATCCGTGATAGGCTAATTTCATGAACATTATACATCTATTGACATCATGATATTTGCAAATATATCATGATTAGATTAATTTAGTTCAAACGCATGTGTGTTAATTTGCACACGCGATAATTCTATTTAAATAATTATATAAAAAACATCCCGCGCAATTGCGCGGGGATAAAACTATTGCTATAAGGTAAAATATGGAAGGTGTGGATTTCTTTGTGTGGAATTCAAATTCAAATCCTTATTAATACATTTGCATAATTCAAAATAATAAAATCAATAGAATATGGCATAATCAAGATCTTTCTAATTTTTGAAAAGAAATAAAATAAATCCAGTACATTTCTGTAGAATAAATGGAGACTTTTTATCTTTCGTTTGTTGATGTCAATGAAATTTGTATCCATTGATTTCTCACTACACAAATAAATCAAGTACGCTATAAAGAATTTTGTGAACCTGCAATCTCTCACTACAAATATAAGGATTATTCATGATAGCCCATATGTTTTGCGGGGGTCAAGTATAAATGACATTTCTTATATTTGGTAGGGATATTTGTGATATTTCCTTTTCCGGTAAAAGCAGTGTTGTAAATCTAGGAAGTCGGAACAAGTCGAAAAAACGTATGGTAATCTATGTTGCACGGATACGGATACGGATACGGAGATACGACAATTTTCAAATCACGGATACGAATACGGCTATATAATTATAATTTTAATATATTTATATTGTATATAATAAATAAATAAATAATAAATAAAATAATATTTTGAATTTAAATATCCTGGCAATAAATAAAATCAACACAACAATACAAGTATCATAAAAGTATTCTAAATTTATTCTAGAAATATCTTAGAACTAATTTAGAAGTATCCTAGCAGTATCCTAGAAGTATCTGTATAATTTATTTAAAAATATTATGGGCCAAAATATATAATGGGCCGAAGAATCCTAAATGGAGTATCCCAGCCGTATCCTGAACGTATCCCAGCCGTATCCTGCCGTATCTCCGCCGTATCCGAAAAAAATAAATATTAAAATAATCGGATACGTCACGTGGCGTATCCGATACGTATCCGAGCCGTATCGTACCCGTATCCGTATCGGATACCCGTATCCTCAGGATACTTCTGTGTTTTTTAAGTATCCGCGTAACATCGATGGTAATTAATCGGAGTATGTAATATTTTCAGTAATTTTCAAATATAATAATATATTTACCAACCAATCATTAACATATTGCTAAATAAAAAAAATTAATATCACTAAATCTAAAATATCATAACTTAATTAAAATCAAAGTTGTCATAATTCAAATTCCGTACAAGCCCTAGATACCATAACTTCAAATAATATCCAACAAAATTAACAAACATATCAAAATTCAAATAAAGTATAAAATGTCCGAAAATATAACAAGTATGTGCACATAATTCTATAACTAGCCAAATTTGAAGAAAAAATATATTAATTTTTGAAATCATGATCATCATGTGATATAGTATTTTAAATTAAAAATCAATTTCATTAAATGTCATTGTTTTATCTTTAAACCAATTGAATCAAATTTATCATCGGTAATCATCGTCACTACTTTGAAATTAATATTATAATTATTATGAAAATTGAGTATTAACTAATGTTGACAAAAAATCGGACTAAAATGGTCAAAAGTCGAATATATGCTATAAGTCAGTTGATCGAGTTGAACAATTGATTAGATATTGTCAAGTTGGTATACTATGGAACAAATGGATAACTAATCGAAAACTTTTGTAATACTGGATAAAAGTTATGCATGATATTTTGATATTGCTGGGGATACACATGAAATTGCACAAAACTAATTAGTGATGAAGTGAAAAGAAAGGCACCAAATCACGCAAATGTTGATCTGTATATTAGTTAGAAGAGTAGTGTTGTACACCCTCTAATATTCTCCCCTTACACACTTGATGATGTGAATATGGTTTAACACCTGCAAAATTAACACATAAATACATTGTTTAAAATCTTAATTTATAGTTTAATTATCTTAATTTATGATTGAACATATAATTAAGATGTTAAATCATTAATTAAATTGTTAATTTTTAAAGTGTTAAATCATATTCATGTCATCAAGGTTGTGAGGGGAGAGGTGGGGGTATGTCCAACATTTTTCCTAGTAAGAAAGTGATTCGGTGAGTAATTCTACCAAATATGTTTTCACAACATGATTGACAACAGAATGATGATGTGTATGATGTAGATTGAATTAAGTTAAATTAATTTTATAGTGTGAATACAATATCCAACGTACGATCAATATTCTGCTGCGAGAGCATGTTGTGAAGAATTACTCCTGATTCGGTTCTGGTCCAATTCCTTTGTGAGTTGTGAGGTGCACCAATGTAAATACTGTGTATACTATATAGTGGTGGTCACAAAGGCCGGAATTGTTGACACTGCGCCTAATTAATTTCGTCGTGCACACATGCAATAACTATAACATGGGTTACTAAAACGAGTTAATAATCATGGCTGATTAAAAACACGTTAGTTTGTCGATCAGAATCCCATAGGAAAAATATACTTGTCCCTTTTAAATTTCATTACACCAATTTATATGTATTATAAGTTGACAATTTGTAATAAATGTACATACTAAATTGAAATAATATATGTGTTAAATTAATTTTTTACTTATTTAATATATATTTATTTAACACATACTCGTTCAATACATACACATATATTAAACCGAATTCATTTATCATATCATCATTTAACACTAAAATACAAAACGTCACATCATCGATAGATTCACGAAATTGTAAGGAAGACTATATCACTCAATCCGATATTAATACGTGACATCAAATTAGTTTTATCGATTATGAGCCGGCAATAAAAAAAATGAACTATTACAATTTCAAGAAAATATATAGTTTGACATATATATTGCAAAAGTTAAAAAAATCATGAACATATATAAATCATATTGTATAAATTAGATATGTATAATTTACATTGAACTTGTACCAAAGTATATTAATATTAAAAATAAAATTTGAATGGGTGCAAAAAATGTAAAATTTCTCCTCCCATTAAATTTCCACCAATTGGGAGCCAAACCAAAAGGCCACGTCGTCATTTACTGTTTCACCCCCGATACTGTTCACCCTCGGTACTGTTCATCTCCTTTACTGTTCATCCGGATTATTGTCCATCGTTTTTTTTTCCATATGAAATTTTATTTTATTTGACATGTCTTGTGTTTTAAATAAAATATTTGAATATTTGTATACTATAATTTTACTGTTCATCATTTCTGCTGTTCATCGTTTCCTGTTCACAGAAATACTTTTTGTTAGCCTGAGCTTGTATTATTGTTTTTTGTGCTTATTATAACAGTTTCGATTGGTACCAAGCTGCGTCTTTTATGTTTTTTTGTTTGTCTTTTTCTGCGTCTTTTATGTTTTTTGTTTGTATTTTTCAGAATTTTATTTTATTTGACATGTTTTGTATTCTAAATAAAACATTTCAATTTTTCTTTTGGAACATATGATATGCTTTGAGGAGGAAAAAAGTTTGTATTTATTGCATAATACTTGTGAGACTGTTTAATATCAGACTTTTTTTTTTTAAATTAACATTTATGAAGATTACTTTTGTTTTGCACTTGTAACGTTTTAGATAAAATTATTATTTTATGATCATAAAAAATTTTGAAAAATCGCAGCGAAGCGCGAGAAATATTTCTAGTTGTTGTTCGAAAAGACGCTCAACATAGTCAAAGTTATATTACGTAGGTAATCGGACGCACCAGATGCCGAGTAGAATTACTTTATTTTAATTCATCCATTTATTTAACATTCATTCGAATTAACAATTCATAATTAATATCCGTTCGAATTAAAAAAATTAATTAAATGTTCAAAATTATTACTTATATGTTTTTCATTAATTATCATGTTAATTAAAAAATTGAAGATGTCTCGTTGGAATCTTGGGCAAAAATATAATTTGTATAAATATAAGATTAATCTCCCTATAACTTTTTCTTGAAAACCATTGAAGTCCTTGACAACAGGCCGAGCCCACAAACCCACATGGGATGGAATGGGAATGGGCCTACCGTTATTTATGATGCATCAAATCAATATATGCCCTACCTTTGATCTTTCTTGCCCTACCTTTGATCTTTCTTTCTCAATTTACATATACAGTTCATTCATTCATCATTTTAACATTTCTTTTGACATTTACAATTAGGGTAGCTTTTATAAAAATGATGAATGTCTTCATTGAACAATTAATTGGGTTAAAAGTTAAATTAAAAGCTCATGCACACCAGTTTGGGCTCACTAGACCCAGACTCGTTTGTTGCTAAACTAGACAAGTCTCACGTGTATGTTGTTGTTATGCATCTATCCGTTTTATTAATACATCATTTTTACCATACTAGTTTGGATGTTTGGAGGGATGGAATTATGGTAAAATTCGAATTTCAAGACGAGGCAAAATTTAATTTTTTGTTTGACATATGAATTTAGAGGTGAATTTCAAAGTGGAGATTTTTATAATTCCTTCTTTTTGATAAATTTGATTTCATCAAAACTTGGAGTGTCAAGATGATGGAAAATTTAAAACAAATTAAGCAAAATAATTAATTAATTACTTATAATCAATTTCATTTTAATTATAATAAAATTCCATTGTAATAAATAAATATTTTTTATCAGATATTTTGACATATATATTTAATTAATATAATATTATATTAATTATAACGATATAATAACTATAATATGATAATTGGTATGTAATTGTTAATATTATAATAATTATTAAATACATATAATAAATACAATATTATATATTACTATAAATAATATAATGATTATATCCATACAATTAATATAATATTATAATAATAACAATAATAATATTAATAATAATAATAATAATAATAATAATAATAATAATGTTATAATACTATACTATTATTATATTATTGTGACTATTATATTAATTCCATTATAGTAATAAAATAATTATTGTAATTATAATAATATATTGATAGAATTTTATTTTTCAACATCTCATAATTTGGACATCCAAACAAATTGTGAAATTGTTAATTCTAGATTTTTTTACTCCTCCACCTTTATAATCCGATCCAAACAAACAAAGAATTCTTAAAAACCTAACTTTTCTTAAGAATCCCAGTTTTAGTTACTAACAAAAATCCCTCTATTTTTTATTAATTTTCTACCTCCCTTTGTTAAATTCATTTGATTTTTCTGAACCAAAATAAATCCTTTATTTTTTCATATTTAATTTTACTTAACTCATTTCAGTGTTTTTATTTTATTATCTAGAAGAGAAACATAGATATATTTTTGTAACACATTCCAGTATCAAAAATATGATCAGTCGTAATATTTACGCCATCATTATTTTTTATCAACAGATTTTGAACGTGAATTCATCCTACAAATAAATAATTTTATCATCGTATATATTGTGTGACCACCTATGATGTGATTGATCTCATTTATTATACCAAATTCATGGTATTATTGATATTTTGAACCCAAATCGTACGACTAAAATTAAATGTTTCTATGCAATGTCCATATGACTAGAACTATAAAAAAATTAATATTTTTTTACATACATAAGTTATATATATTTGTTCCGAGCCCATTTATGATGCGCTCCAATTCTCCAAAACTTTCCCAAACCCAAATTAACACCGTTAATTAACAAGGTGATTAATGATTAATACACAATTAGTAAAAATTATGATATGTAATTAAGGTTTTTTTCAATTAACAATTAACAATTAACATTTAAAATTTGTTAATAATATATTAGGCCTTAATTGGTATGCTAATTAACTGCGTTAATTGGAATTTGGGGAATCATAGGGCATGCTACAATTTTCCTTTGTTGCTTATCAAATTTATATAGTTGAAATTTGATTTTAATGCTCAGATTTTGAAAAATAAATATCGTTGGACGCGTCGGCCACAAAAGAGTATTGGCCATTGAACCCCACTCGAATATAATTCACACACAACATTTTCTATAATTCGAATTCTTGAAAATATTATGTAAGATAATACAATGTAAAAGAAAATACATATTTAGTATTTAAATATTTGAACTTTTTGTGTGATTATTAACTTTATTTGAAATTATAATAATAAGAATTTTATATAAAACTAAATAGATATATTTGTTTTTTCTTTAAACAAATTTATTATTAAAACTTTCTAAACTTAGACGAAATGAAAGAGAATACTTTACCTAATGAAATATACATAACGTTTTAACTAATTAAATATGAATTAAATTGTTATATATGATTTTTTTTAATATACTAATTAAATTAGTTAATTTATTACGAACCAAAACCAATAATAATTTTTTTGTTTGAATTATTAGTTATTGATTGAATGGATTGAATATTTAAATAATGTATTGAAAATTTATCAATGTGTGCATTTTATATAGATATTTTACCAATCATCTTGTACTATTAATTTCATAAGATCTAACTCTTGTTCCGTACTTTTACATAAGAAAATTCTCATTTTTCGTACGAGAACGGAAGCTACGCGTGATTTGTGTTTATTGCAGATTTAGTACTGAATTGGAGCGATAACGAGGTTTATGCGGAGATCTTAAGAGCACGGAGTCAACAGGCGAAGAAAACATGAAGACATGACATCAAGAACCCAAGCTCCAACAACTCTTGCAGCCTCGAGATATTTTCTTGCAGTTGCAAGATGTCACAAGGACTTGTCGCGCCCGCAAAATCGAAAACCCTGTGCGCCAACTTGAACCTTGCAAAAGGAGGTCCCAAGACGAGTTCCGCACTTTCGCTCGCAAGACTCCGGACAGGGGCGGATTCAGGATGAGTTTATAGGGGGGACCGAATAAACAACTCCCTTACGTCCCCTAGGGCTTGTGCGGAGGCGACTCCCTACACAACGTATCTTGCAGACGATAGTCGAAATATTGGGTGAATGAAGACATATGAGTATGCCTCGAAAAGATAATGAAATCCTCTACAACCTTCCTTTCAAAATAAATGATTGATATCAACGAAATCTGAAGATCTTCAGAGGAAGGTCGGCTAGGATTTCGGGATATGCAGCATCTCTTGCTTCGAGGCATAAGAGAAGACATTGAGCCAAAGAAAGAGGACCCTTGGCAGTTATCGGAGAACCATTTCATCCTTATTAATCGACAATGGCTTAGCTCACGAGAAGACAAAGGAGAACACGATGACAAAGACTTATGAGCGCGGAGATATGTCACCGTGGGACAAATCGGTTGTAGTATCTCCTAGTTATCTTTATCCTTTTATTGTATTTGTTTTGTTTAGCAGACTTCAGTAGATAAACTCCCGCTTCTAAATTTTTGGGGATTTTGTTATGTTTTGCGTTATGTTGCAGTATTCAATAAATTGCAATTTTATTTGATTTGTGATTGAGATTGTTTTGTGCAATTGAATTGTGTGTGCTTACAAAGGACCTCGTTAGCATAAACTATGAATAATTAACCCGTAGCTTGATTGTGAAAGTATTTGTCCTAACTCCACAAAGTCAATTTTGGAGATTCGAGTCACGAAAGTAGGTCGTTGTCTAACGGGTAGTATATTGACGACGAATCGTAAATGGACATAGTTAAGGATACACCTTGAGTATGATACCGTAGTTATAGGCACGTCTTTTCGTCGGGAAAACAAGTTCATTGTTAAGTCCACATTAGAGTACCAACCTCCAATCATTCTTCTCTCATACCACTCTGTCTCATAATCTTGTCAATGAACTTGAGGGTGAAAATCGTAGTTGCGATTCTTGTAGTCGATTAGGTTTCTTGCCCAACCTAACCTCCTCAGTTGCAGATCATGGTCATAAACGTTGGGAGGACCAAAAATAATTTCCCTACGCATTAAACCCTGTTAGAAATTTGGGAGGGGGGGGGGGGGGGGCAAATACACACAAATACCTATATTTTGAAGTTTTATTACAATTCAATACATTATAATATACTATCATTTCAAAAATCTTGGGAGCTAAGACCTCTCTCGGCCCCTACAAAGATCCACCCCTGCAACTCCTCGACTGATAAATAGTTTTTACTAACGTCTCGACTATCAAAATGCTATTTGATTGATACATTATAATAGTTGTAACTAGCGACAACGGGGAAAAGGCCTGAGCTCATGATCGAAACTTGTAGGAATATGAGCGAATTGAATTGAGGTGTCATCCTCTCGCCCTCATGCCTATTCGATCTCCCAAAATATCCACCTCTCTCCCCTGTCATCGTTGCCTCTCTGTCGCAGTGTCTTACAGAGGCGTGTGAACAATACATGTCGAGCAGGAGCTGCAAGGCCTGCATGTTCTATCGGGTTTTGATCATTGAGGCCATTGGCGGGTCCTATTCAGACTTCGAAGAAAAGTGATTGGGTTGGTATGTGCAAGTTTATTAAGTTTTATATGTACAATATGTTTTTATATATAAAAGGAAGACTTTTAAAAAAGAAGGTATGTGACCTGCAGTGTCGGTCCTGGCGTTTTAAGGACCCGAAGTCAGTTTTTTAAAATATCCTTTACATTAATTATTTAGGGAGACTAACAAGTCAAATATAATTGTGTGGCTTATTGGTTAAGTTTCTTGAGTTTTTTTTCTATAGATTTAAGGTTCAAATCTCGTCAGACCAATTTTTTTTCATATTTTCGTTGTAATTCAAAGAAAAAAATTTAAAATTACAGTTTGTAGGGATTCAAACCCATGAACTCTCACAAAATAGATACTTGTTTATCATAATTCACAAGATTTATTATGATCTATAGTAATTTTATTGTAATTAAACTTAATTTTACTTGGATTAATTATTATTTTTTGAAAAATTTGTACTCCTTAAAGTTTTGGTCCCTAAACCCGGACTTTGATGGCCTTACAAATGGGCCGACCTTGGTGATTTGGGCCAACTAGGCCAAAGTCTAGACCCGACCTTGTGTGGGGGCAAAGTAAAATTTGTCATTATTATTTTGTCGGAGGATTTTTAAAAAATTTAAAAATTTAAAAAGTTCAAAAATTAAAATTAAATATTAAAAATTGAATGTATTTTGGTAAACGAAAAATTAACTAACATCATCTTGTGAGATAAATAAAAATAAAATCAAGATGGAAGGGAGGGTTTATTTTAGAAAAGTTCGGTAGTTCTTTTAAGACTTCTCTCCAAAAACAAACTAGTGCATTTCTCACGTGTTTTCAGAATTCGATTTCGCCGAGTTTCAAACATTTGATATCTCGCAATGTTTAAACGCTAAATAAGTTTTGACTGTTGTAAATATCTAGTCGATTGATTTTATTTTTTTGAAGAAAAACTAGAGCACGAATAGTACTCTTGATTCTTATTTTTTATTAAAGAAGAAGAGAAGGAGTACATGAATGTTGTCAATAAGTACAAAATGGAAAGATTGTACACAAATCTTGTCTAAACGTTTAACTCCTAAAAACTATAATTTTGGTATCTTCGAAAAATGAACTAGATTAATGATTGTTGCCTTGAGGAGTGTTGACATCTTAGTTTTTTTTATGAAAAATTCTGACGTTACGTTCCTTCCAGATGGACCAAAGACAGGCCGGCCGCCCATATAGTAGTAATCGAGTTGTCAGAGCTTTCACTGGAGATTTTCTAGAGGTTGGTCCATGTCGCTAACAAAGAAGTGGAATTCGGTGCCGATGCAGGCGTTTAAATGTTGCAAAACTGAAGGCATTGTGTGTTGTATGAGCAATGGCATAGGACACAAGCGTCTCCGTGAGACCAACCACGCTTGTATAAATTTTCTTGTGTCAGAATTCTGTTATTGTCTACTAACCACAAGAATAACTTAATTTTTTGGGGGGTCGTGAGTTTGAAGATTTGGCTAGGCCATTCGATGGTGATGTCAGGATCGGAGATGCGTTGGTAGTATTTTTGAGATGTGAATTTTCGTGGTAGGGTAGTATTATATGAATATCTTTTGGAGAAGATTTTGTAAATGTGAAAGAGTTTCTTTAGAGCTTTTAGGAAATAAGAGGATGAGGTGGTAGAGATGTTGAAGATGTCACCGGACGGTTCTAGACCGTAAATTTTCCGTACGTAAAATGTTCAAAGATAATTTTGATCAAAGTGTAGTTTGAAGAGTCATTTTAATAAAAAGCTTTTGTCGTGGGATTCAATATCTAACACCCCCAATCCACCGTATCTAACTGATAGGCATACTTTTTTCCAAGAGGCTAGACATTTGTTGTTCAGAGCCTTGTCGGTCCCAACCCAATAAAAAAACCGTATAATAGATGTTAATTCTTTGATTATCCATTTTGATAATAAGAAGACTTGTATAAAGTAACATGGCAATGCATGGATAACGGATTTGATAAGTGTGTATTAACCTCCTAAGAAAGGACATGTAGTTACCATGTCATAAGTTTAGTTTTCTTGTCAATGAATTCACAATCTAGTTGGTTGAGTGTGAGACACAAAAATCATGTGTTGTAAGAAATTATGGATTCGATTTTCATTGATATTGATGGACAGAGAACATATGATTCTTCTTCTTTTATTATTAAAAACTAGCTATAACCCCGCACAATTGCGCGGGGCACGTTGATTTGTTTTTTTTTATGATTTGTGCTTTTTCTGTATTTACTTTTCGGCAGCGTTGTATTGGCCAGTGATTCGATTTGTGTGGTGTTGTGGAATTTTCAAACTGAGAATGACCGAAATGTAATTTTTCAAACTGAAAAGGACCAAAATGTAAATTAAAAAGGACCAAAATGTGAATTAATTTTTTTTTTCGAATTAAAATGTGTAAATAAAATAGGATCAAGATGTAAATATGAAGTATCAAAATGTAATATTTTAAACTTGAAAGGACCAAAACAAAAATAAAAAGAACCAAAATATAGTTTTTTCAACCAAAAAGGACCAAAATGTAATAAAAAAAGGACCAATATGTAAATTAAAAAAATTCTTACAAAGAGGCTCCTGGACCAAAATGTATTTTTTTAAACTTGGAGGATCAAAATGTAAATAAAAAAGAACCAAAGTGTAATTTTTCGAAATAAAAAGAACAAAAATGTAAATAAAAAAGGATCAAACGTACATTAATTTTTTTTTTACAAAAAGACCCCTGGTGACGTGGCTCAACCAGGAGCCAGAAAAAAATATAGAATTATACTTATTAAAATTTAGTTTTCCTTTCATTTTGTGAAGCAGTGGTTGAAAGCATATTTTGTTGGGCTTTCTATAGAAAGCAACCAATGACCAACTTGCATGTGGAATAGTCAATAGTGTCTACAGTTCGTGGACCAGGACTAGGTGGATTTCCTGTGAGACAACATGGGGACCCACGTGTCATTCTGTATTATTTTGTTATTGTCACTTTGTTTGTTCAAGGACAATTTTTATTATTAGTACAGTACAACAGTTGTCTGTATTGCTGGGTATTCTAAAATCAGTACAATTGCAATTTCAAGAAAAAAAAAATGAAAAAAGAAACAATAAGTATTATGAAAAATTAGATGAATATTAGTCAGTAAGAAAATTAGAGAGTTTTTTGTTATCTTCTCTTTGATCAAAATAGCATTAAATTCTGGATAGCTTTTGGCCATGTGTGATTGTCTCTGTTAAGCATCCTGTGGCCGTGGCTCCCTCCACTGTCAAAATTGGAGACACCTTCTAGAAACTTTTGAATTCATTGTTCAAAAATCGAAAAATTCAAACATGTTAATTATTCTGGGTCCCAATCATAAATCATAGTCCAAGGAGAATGTAGTAGACCAATGTAATGGGTAATGCTATCAACATCCCAAATATAACCCTGTAATGATTAAAAAAACAAATGAAAGATTTAATTAACGTGATAATTAAATACGAACGTAACGGAAATTGTAATACTTACGCTGTGCTAAGTATGGATGGATGTACATTATACTCCTTGGCGAACACAAACGGTACTATTCCTTGGGGAAGCGCCGCCTAATAAAAAATAAAGGGAAATTTTCAAAAAACACCCTATCTTTTTTGGATATTCTAAAAAACCCCCTATCTTTTTGGAAACTCCAAAAAACTTCCTCTACTAAAGTTTTATTTTCAAATACTCCCCTGTAGGGGTTAAATCTAACCATGGACGGTGTTAAAAAAAAAATTGACCAAAATACCCTTATATTTTCATATGTATATTTTTTGTTATATTTTCATTAATTTCATTAGTTTTAAGAAAATTCATAAATAATTTTTAACATATAATGATTTCACAAAAATAAAATTATTAAATGTTATGTTTGTATATTTTTAATATTACATTTATTATTCATGAAAAATTAACATCAGATAATAATAAAATAAACACCTTGAAAATATATTGATAGAAAAATATTTCTTTAAACATCTATTTTATTTTTATTTTCGTTCTTCTTTTATGTATGTTTTTAATAGATCCATGATATTTTAATTTTTAAATATTTGCAAGGTGTTCTTTTAATATTATTGTTCATCTTATTATTATTTAATGTTATTTTTTCAGTAAAAAAATATGAAAGTCACATATATAATGTATGAAATATTAAAATTATATAAATATAACATATGATAATTATTTTTTAAAAAATATTATAAGCTACAAAAAAATTAAGACTTTTTTAAAATTAATACAAATAACAAAAACATTATTTCAATTACTAAATATGTAAAAAGAAGGGTATTTTGGTCATAAAAAATATTTAACACCATCCATAGTTAATTTTAATCCCATAGGGAGGTATTTGAAAATAAAAGTTTGGTAGAAAGGATTTTTTGGAGTTTCCAAAAAGATAGAGGTTTTTTTAGAATATCCAAAAAAGATAGAGGGGTTTTTTGAAAATTTCCCAAAAATAAAATATAACTAGTTAATTAATTATAATGATCAAAATAATATATAATATGCATAATTTTCACTGAATGAAAATATACCTGAACAATTGCAATATGAAGCAGTGTACCACGTAAACCCAGTATAATAGAAGAAATAGCCATGATTGCGGGACCGACAAAGAATCGCACTGCCATGGAAAAACTCGCCCTCGAGTTACCACACGCAATGATCTTGGGTTGAAGTGCCATAAATAATCCTAAACCAAAAAGTAATTAACTTCACTCATCCAATCAATGATTGACACGTGATATGGGATATAAATTCGAGAAAAACATAGGAGATTTATATAAATATTTAATATTTAATTTTTTGTGAGGTAAACGAAAGAATTATGGTGACTAAATAAGGGTAAATATTTTTCAGCGATAAGTAAAAAAAATGTTACAATGACAAATACATATATTAAATATTTCTATTGACCTAATTTGTTTTTCATAATGTTATAATTGTTTTGCTCTATCATACCCATCGTTGAGAGAGAAAATATGGAAAAACAATATGGAACTTCTCAGTTGTCCCACTAACGAAATAAAAATACTGAAATGTGATTTTTGTGGTAACTATTTTTCTTATTATTATATTATGTTTGCTTACCCCGTTTCAGCTATCTTACAATCTTAGGCAGAAGAATCCCCAGAATAAGGATATACCATATATATATATATATATATATATATATATATACATGTACGATATCGAATATTTGATTATATCAATATTATTTTCAAATACGAAAAAATACTTCCACGGTTGTGAAAATTTGTTATTTATTTTGTTAGATAGAAAATGCAAATGATACAAAATTTATTTACAACATATCTAGATTATATACATCACATATGTACGGTTGAAATATAATTTTCATGTATAAATTTTAAGAAATAAGCGTCGTTGACCAATGTTGCCCAAGTAAGAATGTTGACCATTTGAGCCTAGTATATATATATATATATATATGAGATATTTTTAGGATATTTCTAAAATAAGTTTATTATACTTTATTTTCATGATGTTTAATTTCAAAAATATTATTAATTTTTATTTATTATTTATATAATATAAATATATTAAAATAATAATTGTGTAGCAGTATTTGTATCATAGATTTTTTTTTTTTTAAAATTGTTATTTCGTCTTATCCGTATTGTATCTTATACAATTCGCATTCGTATTCGCGAAACACAACATTTCAAAAAGATCGAATTTCTTTGGGAAATAAGGAACTTGATGTAATTTTCCAAAAAATAATAACTTACTACACAAGTGAATCGTCACACAAATATTAACCAGAAAATATACTTGGCTCCCAAACTCATCCCCATCTCCATGCAGATGAGGTGGTTAAAAATGATTATGTGGATTGATTAGCTCTTTTAATTGACTCAATTAATTGTTAATTGACATGTTCAATTGTCACGTCAATAAATTATTTTAGTACATATTAATTAACGTGTCAATTCAATTAAACGGTAAATTATACCGCTGATCGAATCAATTATTAATAATCAATCCACTTAACTATCATTTGCCACCTGTTACTTTATGGTGTTATTGGGGCTGGATATATAACCCCAAGCGTAATTATACACAACATGATATCGCAACATGTTATCGCAAGATGATATTGATCTTGCGTTGAATATTGTATTCACATTATAAGATCAGTTTAACTTAATTCAATTCACATTCTACACCTCATTATCATGTTAATTATCATGTTGCGAAAACATGTTGTGTAGAATTACTCGTAACCCCAATATTAAGCCACAAAAAGATCTTTTTCTTTTTTAATCTTGTTATCCACTTTTTTTTATGGATAAAATTGGAATAGAATAATTGCAGCACCCACGTAGAAGAGAACACATGTAATTCTAGAAAGATAAAGTAACTAATTAAGTAAGATAACAGTGAGATAAAGTAGGTTCTACGTACCAAGACTAAACATGGCCATGCCGAGACCCGCATCAGAAAGTATGGATATTGATTTCTCTACTATCTTTGGCATCATTATATGCCACCTATCACCACATCAATTAATCAATAATTAATCTTCCCTCAATTAACTTACATAATTAATTAAATTAAACTATAAACTAACCGGAAGGATATGAGGGACCAAACAAGGCCAATCAGGCTAGAATAAGTGTTGGGATTACGTATAAGCTTCCGCCAGACCATGATGAGGATGAGCCGCGTCATTACACTAGTTGGCGGCATCTGGTGCGTCCGATCTTCATCCAACAGCCCTCCTCTCCCCTTCGGACGTAATTCAGCCGTCGAACAGGACCCAAGCTTAGACAATTCTGCAGGACCATCATTTTCTCTCTCTATCGCCATTACCTCTTCTAATCTCTTCCCCCTTCCATAACTATACTCACCCTCCGGTATTTCCACCCCTAGAAGCAACATAGAGCAAATTTTAATAATAATACCCCTACATATTTAGATATTAAAACATTTTGATTATTTACATCTAAGACCCTACCTTTGGCGGAGCCGTTTTGGGCGGGGTGATCGTCGGGAACAACCATGCGAATCTCCTTAGCGCCATCTGCGCTTGACATGGCGTTATCTTCACTGCTGAAAACTGGCAATCCTCCGACGTCTGACGCCGGCGAAGTAGCCGAGCTCCAAACAAACATATGTAGCTCTTTGGCGTCGTGATTAGCCGTCGGCGGCTTCGTGGGAGTTGGCCGCGTGTCAGGTTGTACTTGCACTACGTGTTCGTCGAAGTTCGAGTGTCTCGGAGTGGGTCCCTGTGACAATGACGGTGCTCCTCCTACCATTGCGAAAAAATCCGAGTGGTTGAAATTCGATCCCCGCGGCGTCGGGTTTCGAGAGGAACTGAGTGAGTAAATTTCTGCTCCTGTGAGATTTGAAGGACGAGGAGTCATGAGAGACAATGACCTTCTAGAACCCGAGGATCTACGAACGGTGACGTGGATCTTCCCGTCGGCCGCGACCTCAGCATCGGTTTGAAGAATATCTCTTCCTCCGTCGAGTGACATCACATCCGTGTCGACTCGGAAAGAAATTATCGAACCGGCGGTATTGGGAAATTGATCGGATATCAACAATTTTGCAGCACGGTATTCGAAGAGGAACAACAAAAGAGTGTACCAAATTATGCATTGAAGAACCACAATTTGCACCATTAATTCTCCGCTATAAGGTCCGTACATAGCGATTAGTAAAGGAATACCCATTACCAAGGTGTTCGGTAATGTGGACAAAGAGAAAATCGTTATGGACAAATCGAGTGATGTTGAGTATCCTCGAGGCGATATGCGAGTCCAAATAACGAGACCAACCAACACGAGTAACTTTTGTAAAGTATCGGCTGCGACGAAACGGAGATTCATGGCGTAAGGGTTGTTGGTCGAGATGAAATGGAATGAGAGGAGAGGAACAGCGAAAATGGCGACGAATCTGTTGATGCCTGAGCATTGGTCCGGAGAGAATATACCCCACCATCGTACGGAACCGTATGCGAGAATCATTGCCACGTAGAGAGGGACTACGGCTGAGAGAACGGTGTATAAATCGTGCCAAGTAATCATCTTTCTCTTTTGTATGTGATTTTCTTGGTTTTTCTGGAGAAATGGGTTAGATAAGAGTTATGAGAAGTACTGAGTGTAGGTTGTAAGTGAGTGTTGCCCATAATAATAGGTTTGTTGGCATTTATATAGTACAATTAGGGTGATGAGTTAGATTCATTTTTATTTTTTTACATTACTTTGTTGAGTTTATGTAAAAGACGGAAGTTCACGGGTACTATACCCCTACAAAATTTCAAAATATCACATATAGGCCCCTCCAAAATATAATTAAAAGATTAAAAATAAGTTTATAATAGAAAAAAACGAAGCTCTTCTAATTTATTAAGAAAAAACAAGTTTTTAAAATAATTGCAACTCTCACGCTTTCGGATTCTCAAATTCCGGTCGAAAAAAATATTTCCGGAAAACTTCGAAAGTTTTTGTTGGCTTTATTCCCTAACCTAGTCTTAACGGTCTCACAAGGGTACTTACAATTTCACAGGCGAGGTAAAAGACAAAAAACAGTAAACTTTCGTACTCTCATAGAATTGAGGATTTTTGCCTGACAAGTGTTAATTAGAGAATTGAGGACGTTGTGTTGAAATCTGGTGGCACGGAATATGCTCTATTAATTCTACTGTAACATTTTACAAACACTTTTTTATTTTCTCAGCATGCCACGTCAGATAAATAGTAAATGGGAAATTTGACTTTGCCCCCCAAAATGTCTTGAATTTTTCCCCCAAAATAGTAATCCACGATTAATTCATGAATCAGTATTTTGGATTAACGATTAATTCATAATTATTAAAATTTTAATTACTTCGAATTAATCATCAATTGATATGGATCTTAATTATATATTAAAATTTCAATAATCATGAATTAATCGTTAATCCAAAATACTAATCCATGAATTAATCATGAATTACTATTTGGGGGGGAATTTTCAAGACATTGTGGGGGCTTCATATATAAGCTCATAGTAAATTAATCCTATATAACATTTTACAAACACTTTTTTATTTTCTCAGCGTGCCACGTTAGATAAATAGTAAATACTCATTTATTTGTTTACGATTATTTTTTTAAGACATAAGGCAGAAGACACCTTCTCCCGCCTCATTCATCCCTTTTTGTTCACGTCTCCCTCTAGATTTTCTTCATGTCTCTCTCGGTCTCCCTCTAGATTTTCTTCATGTCTCTCTCAGTCTCCCTCCAGATTTTCTTTCATATCTCTCTCAGAACTGTTTGCCAAGCAAAAACAACTCTCAAAAGTCAGACCACTCGCACCGAAACACCGAAACACCCTGGGAGTCTTCGCCAAGCAATGGTCTCCTCTTCGTAGCGAAGTGCCGCGTCATCCCCATACCAAACAACTCTCTTCACGCCCCTCTCTCTTCGTTCTCTCCGCGCCCTTCTCTGTTTTTCGGACTCTCGGGCCTCCTATCTCTAAGAACTCGATCTGCCTCCGAAAATGGCAAATCTTTGAGTGTTCAGGCCCGGTCCCAAGTTTTCGGGTACCCGAAGCCTAATTTGAAAAAGATCCCCATATTCAATTAATTTATTCGAAAATTATCAAATATTAAATTCCAAAAATACGAAAAGGTCCCCACTATAAGAAATATCGAGATGGACGTACCTAATTTTGAGAATCAATAAATAATTTCTGCAGCAGCAAAAATAAATTGCGAAATTTCTGCAGCACAACAGCAGTCCCCTGTTACAACAGCAAAAAATGCGAAATTCCAGAATGTAGAGAGATAGAAGAGGGAGAACACGTCTTCCAGCAAAGAAATTATGTGCAGCGAACCCGTCACACTTAAAGTTTCATTTCTAAACATCCCTAGTCATGATTCAGTTTACTTAAGAGTGAAGCATTTACATTATCAAATAATAGACTGAACATGTACACTAGTACGTTAGCCGAGGAGATGATTATGTTTTGCTAATCATAGGACAAAGATGTTTGTCGAATCGGGAACGTAGATATATGCTAGGTGACATGTATTGGATATGACCGAAGCCGCGAGACCATGACATGGTTTAGTCATTATAGATGGACTTGCGACGAGTAGGGTATTAGGTTCTTCATACTTGAGGGGACCATTGATTGCGTTACGTGCGTAACACAATGCTTTGATATGATCTTACACTCACCGTAACAGGGAGTCAAAACGGTCATCATTGGATATTGTCCGAAACACGGAATTCAATGTGAGTCTCCAAGATAGGAATTGTTTATTCCGAAAGGAAGAAATATCTCTTTGGCCACTCGATGAATTGATTAACGAAAATCAAGGCCTTGGTCAATGATATTAACGGTTAATATCGATTGAAATTGCAAAATCAGTTCGAAAACGAGGAATAAGTATAGTTAATCAAAATATAAGGATGACTACCACCATGCCTTTTGATTAACGGATATCGCTAACAAGAGAACTAATGACCGCTATTCGAGATAGGCACAATGATCACAATAATTCTTCGTGTTAACATGGGTAGCCATGATGGAGTGACTAGATCCCGCTCATGGGCTTGTAGTGCTTTGCAAACAGCCTACTGCCATCGTTAACCGAACCTACATGGTCACACAACGAGTCGTACTAAGTCGGGCTTGAATATAAAGTTGGCACATAAGATGTGCGTAGGTTGGTATTTGATACGCAAGCTATATTCTCTAAAGTCGTGCATATTGGATATGCATAAGTACCTTTTAGGTAAAATCCAATTTGATACGTAAGCGTACATTCGTGATCATATCTTTCAGTAAGAAAATCCAATTTGAATGGTTCAAATTGGGTTAGATAGATAATAAGATTATCTACAACCTTCATATAGAAATATATTTCATATGAACGAATTATCAATGTCGTTTATATGAAATACCGAAAAGGTGCAACAGTGTGACATACAGTTAGTAAAACAGTCATAACTTTTGCATACGAACTCTAATTGGGCCAGGCCAAATTGGGTTGGGTAGTTATAGGGATGTTTAGAAATGAAACTTTAGGTGTGACGGTTTCGCTGCACATAATCACGTATTATGCCGACGTCCACACAAGTTCAAATCAGGGTTCATGTAATCATATTACACAATCCGCACACAGTTTTCATATAAGGTAAATGCATATTAATTTAAGTAAATAAAATTTTAAAAGGGATGCATTCATATGGATTAAGTATTTGGGTGATACAACGTTTACCTATGGGTATCTCCATACCCACAACCTGCGAGGACTATCGTATAAGATAACTACACTCTACTCTCTTCTTCCTCCTCTAGGTATCTACATACCCATAGTCATCGCATGACAGTCATGCGCGACTAGAGAGAGCGGTTTTGTAAACGGGTCCACACGTTCCTGCTAGTGTTAATCTTCATCAGGTTTGGAACATTTCCAATACCTACGATCACATCTTTTCATAAAATTTCATGGATCAAATGAAATTTTCTGAGTATTGGCTAGAAGTGGTAGTGACCTCGGCAATTTTGGCTTGTACTATTGCATATCACGCAATACACAACCATAAATCCGATAACTCTTGACTACTCGAGTTTGGTCTGTTGGTTAATTCTAACCTAGAGGGGGGGTGAATAGGTATTCCTAGTGTACAATTTTCGCACTACGGTATACCAATTCTAGATGCGGAAGTAAATTGAAGTAATTTAAAATAGAGAAGAGAGTACCGAACAATTGAACACACAATATTTGTTACGAAGTTCGGTAGGTGGTTGCTGTGTAGCTTTAAGTCACCCTTTACTTGCTTAATCGACCGATTCGATTAGTTGCAAGTACCTACGTCTCCGGGAATGCCTTGTGCCTTTTGGGCTTTCGATTGAATTCCAACTCACTCGTACAAGGTTTTCCCTAGATCGATTTACACGTTTTCTATTGATCTATGGCGAGCTTTACAATCGTAGTACTAGCCTATTACACGTTTCTAACACGAACTACAACGTGATCGGTCACGTGAGTTGGGAATCGCTTAGAATAGATGATTCGAAGATAGATCTCGGATCTTGAAGGTTTACTCAAACTATCAAGGAATTTGGGAACCAAGGCTAGAAGTATTTCTCTCTTTTGGATGTTGAATTAATTTAATGGAAAAGCTGGAGAGAGAAAACTATGAGGGGTTCTATTTATATCATCTATAGAACACCCTCAGTTTGAGAACAAATTGCATAGTTCGTTCGAACTGACAATTAGGTGTGTTCGAACGAACTGCAAGATTGAACTAGCCGTTTCAAATGATTCCTTCATATACATGATGGTTCGTTCGAACTGACAAAGAGGTTCGTTCAAACGAACATGGTTTACTTGCTAGGTTGGTACGAATGAACTATTAGTGAGTTCGAACGAACCAAACTTTCTTTAAGGTTCGTTCTATAAATTTAGAACGAACTAAGATAGTTTGTTCGAACGTACTAAGTGTCCGTTCGAACTAACTATTAAGATGTGTTTATTTCTCACATTGTCAGTAGGGAGTTCGTTCAAACGTTATGAATTATAAGTTAGAACGAATGTGTTCGTTCGAACACACATTTTGGTTAGTTCGAACGAACCCCATACTGTTGTGATGGTTAACCATATTCCATTTTCATCATGTTATGAGTTTATCTTTTGACTTTGATAATTGTGAGATGTACTAGGGTTTACCTAAGGTTTATTTGTGGTGATCCCAACTCACGGAAGGCTTCGACATCTTGATTCTTGAATCGTTTCTTTGCCTTCCTTTTCGTCTCTTTGTCTTGGACGGTTCTTCACTTGTGTTTCTCTTGATCTTCATTGATCGTTGTACCTGTGTTGTCCTACACGTTTTTCTTGATGTAGACGTTAGTATTGACAGTGTTTTGAAATAATCAAACCATAGGATATTTGGATCAACAAACTCCCCCTTTTGATTAATTTCAAAACACTGTCGATTTGGAGAGTTTTATCGGTTATCGAAGAACTTTCCGTACGATGTCTTTTCTCCCCCTTTTTGAAATGATCAAAAGGTGATAGAGACTTAACGACACGGAAGACTCCCCCTAAATACGAGCTCCCCCTAAATTTTTGAATTTCTCGATCATAGGCTCGTAATTAGGAAATATTAGCAAGTTATATTTTATTGGTGATTTTTGCAATTGTATAATAAGATAATCACACTCTTCAAGTCAAAAGCAAAATATATCACATACTAATAAACAACCATAATGATTTGAAAATACCATTTAAAATACGAAATTTCATGACATAACATTTAAAGTTTTAAACCAAAACATACCATACATGTTGATCGCTCGCATCCTTTCCAGCGTGAAAGGATAGACGATTACCAACGTGAAATTGATAACGCACGACTGGTTGATCGCTCGCATCATTTCCTTCTCCGGGGTCACATTGGTGACTAGCCCGTGCGTCCCATACCACACGTCTCCCACCGTCTTGACACGCCTCCGGTTGTCTTCGTGCGTCCCACGTCCACACAGTTTCACAACCTTTCGCTCTCGTTGACGTTCCTCCTGTTTGATCACAATCGAAGAGCCACAGATGTCGCTCATCTACTCGTATCCATCTTGAGCGGTAGCACCTCGGTTACGGGTATACCTGCCTAGACGATATACTGGTAAACTTGCTTGATTGAATTGATTCTCTAAACCGAGAAAAACCGTTTTTCTCGTTTCTCTCTTTTCGCACCCTTTCACTCTCTGAAAGATGACTCTCTATTTCTGGATTAATTCTCTGGATAGAATGAATTGGACTGAATAGAGACAGAGAGAAACATCCTATTTATACAACATAGGATAAGTATGAGCCAAAAGGTATGTATATCTACTATACACCTCTTCAAACAGAAAACTACACACACCCTTTCAGTATTCTGTTGAAACGAAATTATTAAATCGTTCCAACCGACTTAAAACCTTCACAAAAGTTGTAGATAATCTTATTATCTTTCCAACCCAATTTGGTCTGGCCCAATTGGAGTTCGGATGCGAAAGTTACGATGATTTTACTAACTGTATGTCAAACTGTCGCACCCTTTCGGTATTCCATTAAAACAACACTGATACTTCGTTCAAATGAACTATTTTTCTATATGAAATTTCTAGATAATCTCATTATCTATCTAACCCAATATGAACCATTCAAATTGGAGTTTTCCACTGAAAGTTATGCCAGTTTTACTAAAAATGTTTCTTATGCCTTTGAACGCGTACGTTCGTTTATCCTTGTGTATACTTTTACGGTTGATCCGAAACTGTATTTCTTTTATGGTTGTCATTTGCTGAGTTGATATTTTGAAATTCACAATATTTCATGATCCGTAATTTATCATCGCAATCATATTCATATTTGTATTCATATTCATTGTCATATTAAGCTTTTTGTTTTAGAATTTCTTACTCGTTTTGGTCGTTGGTGTTTGTATATGTATTCCGCTGTCTTATTTCGTGATTATATCAGGCATTCACGCTTACCTTTTTGCTTAATGTGTGTTTGTGTGTTTGTGTGTGTGTGTGTGTGTGTGTGTGTGTGTGTGTGTGTGTGTGTTGTTGTGTGTGTATTGGTCATCTTATTGCATACTTCATATTAAAATTGGTATTGGTATTGGTTCGTTACTTGTAATTTGTAGTTACTTATCGTGTTCATATTCGTCTCTGTATTCATAGTTCTCTTTTGTGTGTTTGTTTCGTACTTGCATTCGTATTTTGTTTGTATATTATATTTGTATTTCATAATTGTATTTAGTATTCGTTTTTTCATTTCTATTTTGTCTATATACTTATATCTGCATTACGTATTGAGTCGTTCCAATTGTACTATTTGTTAATGTTTTGTAGCCGTGTAAGGTTTTTGCAAGTATACACGTCGATTATTATGATGATAATGATATTATTATTTTTATTATTATTATGATGATGATGATGATGATGATGATGATGATGACGAGGATGATGATAAGATGATATGATGATAATGTCTTGATCATGACACGTCGATACGATGATTAAATCATGATGATACATTGAGATGATGGTATTTATTTTATTATAACGTCAACGATGAGAAAAGTATCATGATCTTCATTTGTTTCAAACATTTTAATTGATTTCAGATTTTCCAATTAGTCATTTCTGTTCTTGTATACATTCTTATTTTCTTTGAGAAAATCATCATCGATCTAGGCAACACGAATTCGGAAAGATGAAGAAAAGTAGAAAACACGAAACAACAAAGAATATTGGAGAAAAGCAATGCAAAGTAGAAAAATAAATTTGAGGTGACCAAGTGTTCTCAATTTCGCAATTCTAACATTTAATCGATCTTGCGCAGATTACTGAGGACCAAGCAGATATGCTGCATACAACTGACCCATACCAGTTACATCTGAAACTGATACCTCCCCTTCGACATAAAGCCGAAACAGTTCTCACACGGCACGACCCGCGTACTCAGCATACAACACGGCACGATCCCGTGTACTCAGCATACAATACGGCACGATCATGCGTACTCAGCATACAACACATGACTACCCCGCGTACTCAGCATACCATGACATGGAAACCAGAGAGAACCGCAACTACACATACTCAACATACAACACGGGACCGCATACTCGACACACACACACACACACACACACACACACACACACACACGCATACACGAACACACGCACCCACCCACCCACCCACCCACCCACGCACGCAAGACGCACGCACACACGCACGCACGCACGAGACCACGAACACGCACGAGAACGAGATCACGAACACACATACCAGATCGAATGCACACCAGAACATACAATCATTTTTAGAACATTCACATTCGGTTTTGAAAATCCACTATATTGTTTACAAAAATAGACGACAAAAAAACCATAAAAGAATAGTAAATTGTTTAAAAGAAATATTTATTCAAAAAAACCAGTAAATTTCCTTTCGTGCCGCTTGGTTGTTCTTCCGTTATTGCTCGATGTGTATCTGCATCTCTTTTGAGAAAGACTTGGAACCCTCATTGGTCCGCAGATATCGAGGTGGATTAGCTCGAGGGGTCGATGTGTAGTGATCGACGGTTTCAACTTGAAGCTTGACGAATTTGTGTGTTTTCCCTTCTTGCATGAGAGTCGCATAACCTTTCTAGTTTGCAGTGGTGCGATGGTAATCCTCTGTTGAGTTCCTTCTTCGAGAGTCTAAAAATTCTCTCTAGATAGATGTGGGTGTGGCCTAGACGTCGATGCCACAGTTTAGAGCTTGATTCGGGTGCAATTCAGCAATGAATGAAAGGAACAACGGAGTTGAAATCGAAGTATTAGAGGTTGTCACGTCTCATTCCCATGCATATGGTTGTGTTGTCGTGATTACAAATGACATGAATCAGGTTTGTGCATATTGATTTATAGTTATCTTATACACACAAAAAATAAGCCACACAAAAATAATTATTTGAACCAAAACAAATACTAATTTTGTTCAACTCTAATAATCTTACAAACCCAAACAATCGCGAGGCAAAGCTAGTTAATTTTTTTTTTTTTTTTGTGCTCAAAAGCTAGTTAATTTATTACTAAACGATATTATCATCATCTTCCTAAATTGTAGTAATCGATGTAAAAATGAAAAATGTAATTATCCTACTTAGATTTTAAATAAGAAAAATCAAAATAATTTTAATTTTTTAAAAGTCCCAAATATAAGAATCAAAAGTTTGCAAGTTTCAATGGCCCAAGAGAAGGCAAATTATAACCTCAATCTTGAGCCCACAAACATGAAAGCAAATATTTTTCTTTCAATATTTCCGCAAGCCTAAAACCCTCACACTCAGTCAGCAAACCCTCTCCCGATGGCCTCCTCCCTCCTCTCGCGCCGTCTCCTATCTCGCCGGTTCGCCGCCACCGAATCCATCCGCCGACTATGCTCCGCTACTCCAGATGCATTCCCATCGGCAGACCCAACATCATCTCATCAGGCTACGACATTCCAGCCACGTCAGCTCGAGGGAGGCATGGATGCAGGCGTTTACAGGGCGATTCTCGTTGGAAAAGCCGGCCAACCGGCTATTGATAAGGAACTGAGGAGCGGACGCCGAATCATCCATTTCTCTTTAGGAACTGGAGGGATTCGAAACAATCGCCGCCCCTTGCCTAATGAACGGCCGGAGGAGTACGCTAATCGGTGCTCCGTTCAGTGGCATCGTGTTTGTGTCTATGCTGAGAGATTACAGCCCCTCGCAATGCAACACGTTAAACCTGGGTATGCTAATTCTGCTTTTCTTGTTTCTATCTTTCTTTAATCGTAGTTAGAAATTTTAACTACATATGAGTAAAGACTTTGAAAATTTCAGAGCCATTATTTATCTTGAGGGAACTCTCGAGACTAAGGTATTTACTGATCCAGTTACAGGGCTTGTAAAGCGAATTAGGGAGATTGCCCTTCGCGGCGACGGTAATTTCTTGATTTTTCGAACTTATTATTATTATTTTGCTCGAATTATAGAGGGTTTCGTCATTAGTTTTCTTGTTTTTATTGAATTCGAAGCAGGTCGTTTACTGTATGTTGGTTCAGATAACGAGATGCCAGAGATGGAAAGAGCAAGGGGTGTGGGTTATTACTGAATTTCGAAAAATCATTGGGGGTATTCGGTAACCAAACAGTTCCCTTTTTCATTGTTTTCTTTTCTCGTAATAGAATAAAGCTTTTTTTTAGGTGTTATTTTCTCGTCTCAAATTCGAACTCATTTGTGCATGTATGATAAGTTTCTGCTTTTGTAGTTAGTTTTTAACGAACTCTCAATTTGCTTTGTTGTTCCATGTTTAATCTCCACTGAAAACTCGGCTCGGGCTGGCTCAATTTGGTAGTGAAGTCCGAGCTAAAAGCTCAAGTTCGGGATATTCTAGGTCAAACCAGTTCGGTCTAGATCGATTGACAAATAATTTGAATTAACTTGAAAATTAATAAATAGCCGGTAACAAAATATAACTCATAATAAAATCTTATATTAAATTTTGACTGATTTGATACGGCATGATACGTTTTCATTTTAACAGGAGTTTTCATTTTAATAGGATACGGTTCGGATGCGGATGGATTCGAATTTGATATTACATAATCATAATTTTTGTTTTTGGTCCCAACATAAAAATATTCAATGTTGTTACTAAATAGTTTTCTATATCAATAATCATTATTGTTTTTTGTCCCAACATAAAAATATTCAATGTTGTTACTACTCAATAGTTTTTTATGTCACGTATTTTTATCTTTCTTTTCTGCGTGAGATAACCAAATAAACAATAACAAAATCTACTATTGGGTCATTATCATTCATCAATAGTTCAATCAAGTTTGTAACGTTTTAATTTGATCAATTAATTTTCTTACATTTTTAATTTGTTCAATCTAATTTCTTATTTTTTTTAATTTGGTTCAATTAAATCTTACCATTCATTAACGGATAACTGGACCTCGTGACAATCTATACTTTGACATATTTGATGTAATATCATATTTCATGACATAACAATATATATATAACAAAATATATATATATATATTAGACAGATTTTCTACTATAAATTTCATTGAACATACTAAATACGAATTACAAGTCCAATATAAGAAAAAAAAATCAAGTCACAGACTCACAAGTAAGAAATCAAGAAAGAGGAATTCAAATCTAAGATTAGGAGTTTGCCATAAAAAATCACCGTCCAAGGTCGCGAAAGAAGGTTGAAGAGAGTGTCGGGTCTACTTACGAGACATTCAAGAAACTTGGTGCCGTCACATCGTCATACGACCAAGAAAAACAAAGAAAACAATATCGACCGTCCAGGGCCGGCCCAATAGTTTAAGAGACCCTAAGCAAAATTATAAACATAACTAATTTTTTTTTTTATAATGAACCCTTTTTTATATCATACGTTAAAATGGACCCAAAATTTTAGAAATTATACTACATAATTTTTTTTCGTGGACCAGAATCCGAGGCCCGGGCTTTATTTTTTGTATTAATGGGCCGGCTCTACGACCGTCAATAAAAACTTCATCGGCATTGTACAAAAATGCAAATAAAACTATATCACGCAACTAGATCGGAGAGGAGGGTTAGGTGGGGTGGGGGCGGAGGGGAGAGGGGTTGGGCTAAGGGGGTCATAGAGGAGGGTTTGGGACATGGAGTATTGAAGGAAAAGGGGAGATCATGTGAGAGGGGCATGCGAAAAAGAATAAATAAAAATGAGAACAGCAAAACCCTAAATAGATCGAGGGTTAGGGTGAGCAACCATTGAACGAGAGAGAGAGAGAGAGAGAGAGAGATCTAATATTAGCTAGTACGTAGCCGGATAGAGAAATCATCACCGAATATCATGGATTTGGAGGACAAACATGTTACATGTCAAAGAAGTAACATTTAACAGTGGCCACTACCAAAAGAAAAGATGACAGCTGGTACAGAAAACAGAAAGTAGAAGAAACTTGACCACGAAGAGAAGTCTTGACTGCCAAGAGAATAAGATGGCAGCAGGCCATCAAAGCGGTACACAGTGGCCAACATTGAAGGAGATCACAGTGCATGAAATATCTAAGAAAAGACGGTTGGAGTAGGTGGGGGAGAAAAGCCAGCATAGCTCAACCAAGAGGAGTTGTGTGCATGGTGGAGTCGGAGGAGCGGTTTTGTAACATAGCGAAGGAAATATATAATTTTGGATCAAGGGTAAAAATTTACATATAAAAATATATGAACATGAATGTTCATGGAATTAATTAAGTGCATAATCAGATTATGCAAAGTTTAGTTTGAGAAAGTGATTCGTTCGAACGAACTTTAGGCTCTGTTCGAACGAACCTTAGGTTCCGTTCGAACGGACTACTACTAATGTAATTTGGAATTAACACATAAATGAGACAGATAATGGTTCGTTCGAACGGACACTACAACACATCTGTTAATTAGGGACGGGCCGTCTCAAAATTTTGTCTATTCAGGAACGGGCCGTCCCAAAATACGTCCCAAAATTGGTACATGCCGTCCCAAAACACACAAACTGTACCAAAACAATTAGTACGGGCCGTACCAAAAGAGACATGCCGTCCCAAAACTATTAGTACGAGCCGTCCCAAACTTCTGTCACCATCCCAAACTTGTAGTACGGGCCGTACCAAAAGCTGTGATCGTCCCAACGCAGAAACCATCCCAATCACCCCTCTGGTACGGACTGTACCAATAATCCTATCGTTCAACCAGCACAAAATTATTTTAACGGACTCTTAGGCTCCGTTTGAAGTGTTATCCCGAGATGGGGGGGGGGGGGGGGGGGGGGGGGGGATGAATAACCTTATATGCGAAATACGTAGAGCTATATGCAAGATACCTAAACATTTTTAGTCTTCATACTTTTAAATAAATGTCGTGCTAATTAACACAAGTACCAAGTACTTAACATATATAATAGTAAAATGCTATAATGTAAATAACTGAAAGTAAAATACTGAAAGTAAAGTACGGAAAAGTAAATAACGTAAAGTAAAAATAAATAATGCACTTGGTGCACAACAATCATAGTCACGAATGGATTCGTGACTTACGGATGACTCAAACAACTATAGAGGTGGCCGTTTAGATTCGCATGCAAATGCTGTGGGAGTATGAGGAAATCTGAAGTTCCTTAAAAAGAAAAAAAAATAAACCCGAATAAATGAAATAAAAAATATATAGAGATGACAAGAGATATGATAACGGAGTTCGGCGAAAGGATGCTTACGTCTTCGGAGAATAGTCTCGCCATCAGGAGAGAGCGTGACGAATTTTTTATAATAAGGACTAACAATGACGTAAAGTCTTTAAACAACAAATTAGCTTGACAAAATAATAAATATGACAATTTTCCGTACATAATTAATTATTTTAAAATTGTGAACTTTATTATATTATATTATAATTTATATTTTTGGAAGCGGAGCGAAGATGTCTACCGTAAATTGCAATCTGCATAGTGCATAATTCCAATTTTAGTTCCAATGCAAACAAGCTTTAATATCACTTTGTTGGTTTTGTTGGGATAAGCAACTTCTGACCAAAGAATACAAGCTTTGGGACTTTCATATTGGCCCACATCTCATTTCACATTTCCTTTTTTCTCGTCTTATCGTCTCTCATATTGTGTGGGTCTCTCGCAAAACTAAATTGACATGACATGCTGCAAGATTCTCATGTACGGATCATAATAACTAGACAGACATCAGTGAATAGAGAATTAGGACTTGAGTGAATAACAACAGAGGGCATGTATTTAGGAGTAATGATACAAACCGCGAATAAAGTACCGCGAATTAACCACACCTGTCACGTGGCAGGTGCTGATTGGTTCCATTTTTTACACAGCTTTAAGGGAACCAATCAGCAACTGCCACGTGGCAGGTGTGGTTAATTCGCGGTATTTTATTCGCGGTTTGTATCATTACTGTGTATTTAGCCCCACTACACCTTGATAAAAAAATAAAAATTTCGATAACATTATCGGAATTAATTTATTTCCTAATTAAGTGACCAAAATATTAATTCTAATTCTAATTAAGTGATCATAATTAAGTGTTCCTGAATAAATGACCATAATTAATGGCTCAATTAACTGTTGACCCTAATTAAAAAAATACAACTTGATTAATTTGAAGAAATGTGATGTTATTGAGGCTTTAATTGAGGGTGCGATGGTTAAATATATAATTTCTCGTTTGTTATCTACAATAATAAATTTCAAAAACTAAATCTTCTTATGTGTCCTATATGAAGAGAATGTATTTGCTCGCACATTTTACATAGTGGGGACTTAAATTTTACATCCAGAAATGTATAAATCTGGATGAGAAACGACGTACGTTTCGAAATATGCATGAAATGCAAAAATTACCATTAAAATTGAAAATAAATAAATCAAAACACCACTTTTCCCTCTCCTATTAATGGCCACCCGGACACAATTTTTTCCCAAATAATATATGTAATAATCCATCATACTAAAAATATTAGCTATTAGAAGTACATCATAAATTTATTATCTTTTTCATATCAATTAATCAATATTGTTAATACTAGCTCCTAACTAGATCATATAACTTACATAAAAAATTTCCGATAGGCTTACATTTCAAATGTTCGAGTGTATACCAAAAAATATCACTGTTATCGATTAAATTTTGGATTGCTACCGAATAATAAAGTTTTTTTTTATATATATGGCATTCAAAAAAATTCAATTTGCAAAAATACACACGTCAGTTTGAGAGAACTAGCTCTTTTGCTAAATTCCTTGACAAAAGCGAATGAACTTTCGTCAAGAGTACTAGCGAAAGTGATTAAAGTGATTTTTGGGATTTTAAGAGGAAATTGGTGTGGTTCAGTACGTTGGAGGATGTAATATCCAGGATTTGATGACTTTCCTCACCCCACTTGGTTGCTTTTACTTATGAGTCTATGGTAGAGGTGACAATCGAGCGGGCCGGGTCGGATTTGGATCGGGTCATCTCAGATTGGGATCATTCGGGTCATCAGGTCGTTTCGGTCGCGGACTGTTCGAGTTTCAGGTCGTTATGGTTCGGATCGTTTCGATTTTCGGGTCTTTCGGTTCCGGTTCATTTTGGTTTTCGGATCATTCGGGTTCGGATCGTTTCGGTTTCCGGGTCATTCGTTCCGGATCGTTTCGGTTTCCGAATCATTCGGGTCCGGATTGTTTTGATTTTAGGATCATTCGGTTCCGGGTTGTTTCAGTTTTCGGGTCACTTGGGTCATGGCTATATTGACTTTCGGATAATTCGGATTTCGCAAAATTTGATTTCGATCATTCGATTTTCCAAAAATTTAATTTTTGGATAATTCAGAATTTATTTTATTGAATCCAAGATATTTTAACAATATTATATTAATTTTAACAATAATAATATCATTTTCGGGTCATTCAGGTCGTGAGTTTTGGGTCATTCGGGTTATTTCAGATTTCGGGTCGTTCGAATTTCGGGACATTCGGTTTCGGGTCGATTTCGGGTTCAGGTCATTTAGTTTCGGGTCAATTTCAGATTCGGGTCATTTGGTTTCGGGTCGATTTGGGATTCGGGGTTATTCGGTTTCAGTTTCGGTTTCGGGTTCGGGTCGTTGACTTTTCAACATTTTCGGTTTGGCTCGGGTTCGGGTTCGGACGGGTCGGGTCATTTTTTCGATCCGGTCAGATTTTGCCAGCTCTACTTGTTGGGTTTAGGTATGGTCCAACAGTCGTTGGAGAATGATCCGACCAATACGCTAATGACTATTGACCGATGTTTTTTATGATGATTATGATATTTTTTTTAAGGTTATTGTTGATCGTATGTATATAATGTTAATTGTTAAGAAATCATCATCAAAATCGAAATTCAATGATTATTAATATATTAATCGGAACATTCTCCAACGACTGCCGGGGCATGCTCAAAATCTGCCTTGTTAGTCTAGTTTGTGTATATCAAGGGCCATTGTTGATATTCACCGAACGAATTGACGAATGAATTCACGGATTGTTGACAAAACTCACATGTG
Source organism: Luzula sylvatica (assembly GCA_946800325.1). NCBI lineage: Eukaryota > Viridiplantae > Streptophyta > Magnoliopsida > Poales > Juncaceae > Luzula > Luzula sylvatica. The sequence continues at coordinate 22,504,090 of OX326961.1, forward strand.
AATGGATTCACGGATTTCAACATTGTTGACTGACCATTGTTTTTCTAATAATAATACGAAACTAATGAGTTTGGAGAGGTGGGGTTAATTATGGAAAATGCATTGTGCACTATTCCTAAAAAGAGGATAAAGGTATTTAAATTAATATTAGGGTTCGATTACCTATAATATGGAACAAAAATAAATTGCAATGAGTACCAATTGCTCCATAATATAATGCACGCGGTCTCAAATTGTGAAAAAATAATAATGGACATGCACGGGTCTTCTCGTATAAATTATCAAAACAATATCAAGGTGCTCTTAAGCACAAATGATTAACTATCCTTCGTCAAGTAACAAAACAATATCAAGGTTCTCCAGTTTCCTAAACTGGAGATATCTGTACATATTTCAAAAGCTGCATGAATTTATTACTAACATGGCCGAGACATCAGTTCAAGCATCGATCGAAAAAATGAATTGGCTTTATAATTAAATTATCGTTTGCTTTCCTTGTTGGGTAGAACAATTTGACAATTGGGAAAAGACACTTCGAAAGTCTTAACAATAAACCCTAGTCTCGCGGATTGATCTTAGACCGGTACACTTCATTTTTTTGTTTGTTTGTGTGTGTATAAAATAGAGTATTTATTAAAGATAAACATGTACTTTTTTATATTTGAAAAAACTCTGCTCATATTTTAAAAACTCCAAAAAAATTCTTTTCTTTAATTATTATATGTTAGAAAATATTTATGAAAATTACAATATTAATAGAAAATACCCAAGGTGATGTTTCTAAATAATCTAGAAGAGAATGAATAGACAATAATAATTACTTAATTTCTATTTTCTATTTTGTATTTTTAACAATATTTAATTTGAAAATGCTTTCTTAATTAACTAACTGAAATAATGCCGAAAGTAATTTACAAACAGAAACAATACAAATGAATCAAATTGACATGCAATATGATTGGAGAGTTCAATATATAATTGCTTGATTTAACTCTTATTAACTTGCTAGTCGACTGAATGAACGTTCATAATTATGTAGGTATCCGGATAGGAACGGTGTCGGGATGATTTTATGGGGGCGGCGATTCGAATTTGAGACATCTCAATTCTTAAGCATGAGTTTAACCACTACACTACTCAATCTTTTGTGATATATAAGAAAATATATTATAATAATAATTATTTCTTTAACAAGCAAAATCATCTTGTTCGATGGTATTTTTTCGATTTCGGTTTCATACGGGGGACGGGCCTCGCGTTCGCCACCCGTGGATCCGCCTTTGTCTCCGGACATACCGTACGACCAACTTGCGTCATTTGGATACTCTATTCAATTTCCTGAATGAATGAATTACAATGTTTCTACAATCGATTTACAACGTTCTATCGATATTGATTAGATGTTCACAATAGAATGCTAGCCTAACACGAAAAAAATAGGAAGACATAACGAATCTAACCTAACAAATTCGGTCACACAGGTTGGAAAATTGATTTGAAGATTTAGAAGAGAAGGAATTTGACTTATATATTATTTATATTATCTTGATTGGATTTGAACTCTAACAATGATTATATCTTTTTCTTTTGTTTAGAATGATTTGAATGAATTGTTGGAGAAAGAAAGATTTGAGATGAAGTATTTATAGAAATAAAAAACATTTATCTCAAAATCTTGTTTGACACCACATTCGTTTAGATGCACGTGAGATTTGTTAAACGGAATCTCATCAAACGAGCCGTTGTTGAATCACAACCTTTTGTATTGTGCATTTAAACGCACGTATATGTATATATCGTAGAAACGCATATTCAAATTCCTTGTGTTTTAAATCAAATGCATTTGGACGAATGTAAGATTCGTTCAAACGTTGTCTAAACTTTTGCTTCATTTAACCTCTGTGACCAAAATACTCATTCTTCGTCTAAATGTATAATCATTCCTTTAAAATTATAAACATTTTCAATTAAAAAAAGCTAATTAATCCATTTAACTTCCTGTTTCCATCTCATTTAGAATATTTACATAACCAGTCCAAAAATCTAAAACCACTTCAACCTTCCAAATCTGCTCAACTCATATATAGGTTCACAAACAAATATTATTTTTTATATGAGCAATTATGCACGTACTCCTTATCCTCTCTACACGTTCTTGACGTGTCATCATAACATTTAACACCTCAAATTTAACATCTTAAATTATAGTTTAATTGTATTATCTTATGATTGAACATATAATTAAAATGTTAAATCATTAATTAAAATGTTAAATTTGATGTGTTAAATGTTATGCTGACACATCAATAATACGAGAGGAGGACAAAGGGTATCTGCAACATTTTTCTTTTTATATATAACTCCAAATTATAACCAACATCCATGCTCATAGCTCATTGATGACTTTTTTTAATCATGTGAGCGAAATTACATCGTAGACTAGATAATTCCCACAAAAATTATTTCAAACAAGACAGTTTGATGGGGAGTTAATAGAAAAATTACCCAAAAACAAAACTAAAAAACAGGAAAAGAAGCAGGCCAATAATCAATCAAACCCTAAGCAAGTAAACACTAAGCTCAGGCCCTCCGTTACTATCAGGATTCATCATGTAAAACGCCTCTGAATCTTTCGAACCAACAACTCTCTCAAACCGAGCTCTCATATACATAACATCTCCATTCTTCTCTCCGGTTTTCTCTGCATTCCCCGGTATCACTCCGGCCCCCATTGATACCGGTTCAACAGCTCGAAGAACCTTCCAATCGTCCTCCCCAACCTCCTTCCGTACTGCATATCCACATTTTCTCCCATTGCAGTAAGCCCTCCATACCGGTTCTTCTCCTAGCTTGGTACCAGTGCTACCACCCTTGGTATCTTTCTTTCTCTCGCACTCCAAGGCTATCCGTACCAGCCCAGAAGCCATTTCTTTGACTAGAGTGCACGTGGGAATAGCAAGCTCAATTAGAAATGCTGGAGCGGTACGTGGGTCGTATTGTATTGCAAACCGAACGTAGCCACGTCTGTGGCCAAAGAGAGTTCCGGTGACACGTGTTCCCAGACCGGACCAACCAGTACGGTTGCGACCGGTACTTCCTGTAACAGCCGCTTTTATGGCCGAACGAAAACGGGACAAGGCAGATGTACCGTTGGTGATTGGTTTATGTCTGGTACCATTGGTAACGGTTGTATCGCCTTTGCCGGATTTTTTATGGTTGGGTGTGTCGTCTTCACTGGAGAGAGTTGAATTGGACATGGTGAAAGGAAATATGTCAAGGTCTTCAAGCTCTCCATTAGGGAGCTCCGACAGGTCATCTCCATTGTTGCTCTTCCCGAGTATCCAATTGAAATGGCGGCGGGACAAGGAGAAGGATGATTCATGAGGGCTTCTCGCCATTATTGTCCTCATCTTTGCACTTTGCGTGTTGTGAGGGTGAGAGAGAATCTCGTGTATGGATGGAAGAGAAAGGAAGAGACCAGAGGTGGATTTATTCTAAGCTTCTAGTACTTTGTGTCAGGGTGTGCAGTGCCCTTTGTACTGTGTTGAGGTGGTGAGCTGATTCACCAAACAATTATTACGAGGAGAAGTGAATTGAGAAATGAGAAATGAATTGAAAGAACAGAACAGAGACATATTTGATATTACTATATTAGTGTGTAATAAGAAAAGAAAATAAAAGAAAAGAAAATGGAGGGGACAGAGAGGAGAGAGATGAGAAGACTGAAGAGAGACCGTTGGTATTCAAACCTCGGTATGGAGTTCATTGATAGATAGAGCCCACTAATTAGTGAGTGGAATTCTTGAATTTTGTACGTATAACATTGTTTAGTTTTGAATTTACAAATTTAAAATTGATTTTTGTACAATTTGCGTAACCAGTTGTTTTGTCAGGTTAGTTGGTGAATTTTTTTTTTCTTTGACATATAGGCTATAGCATTTTAGAAAGCCAATTTGTACAAATAACCAGCAAACTCAAATATGATGCATATTTAGCTCTTTCGTCAGCTTAACTTTTCGTCCGAGGATCTTGCAAAGAATATTAGAGATAATTTGGATGTTAATCATAATATTTAGCACTTTTATTTTTTTTCGGCAAATCCTCGCGCAAAAACATGGATTTGAGGGCATATGCCACCCAAGTTTCTAGAATGGACGAGAAATGTCATTTCACCGGACTCTCTAGTGAATGAGCTGTTTTCAATTTTTTTTTGTTGCAATTTCAATAACTTTTTTGACATTTTTAAAATGAGAACAGTAAGTTTATTTGAAAATTGTATAAACTACACATATATAAACACCAGAAAAACACATATCCAAACGTATCCAAATATAAACAAAAATGTACCATACATACATCCAACCACACAAAAAAAACCAAATTCTATCAAAGATAATATCATGACAAAAATATCATGACAGAAATGCACGACATCAAAAACAAAATCACCAAGATAATCGAAAACTAAAATATCGTTTTTTTTACGACATTGGCACGTAGAAACTCCTCCCATCCAGTTAAAATCACAAACATTTCGGCTATTTTGGTGCCTTTCATTTTAGTTTAAATTCGTGAATTTCATCTCTCACATTGGCGAAGATATTAATAGGTATGGTATGTTGAAACTAAAAATAAAAGAAAAAATAAATAAATACGATTGTACTATTTAATGCATGAAAAAAATAGAACTTACCATTTGAGGCATGGAAGAAGAATCCATTTCTTTGTAGAAAATACCGATGTTCATGCTCATGGTTTGGTAAAGATTAGGACGAGATTTCAAGTTTTTTTTTTTTTGAAAATGAGATTTCAAGTTATTGAAAGAAAGTTATTTAACGAGTAATAAAGCAAAAAAACATACCAAACTAAGGATAACATTTTTTTCTCTTTGAATCTAAGCTCTTGTAAAAATTTCGGATTTTTTTAAAATTTACACGAATTTGAATCTAAGCTCTTGTAAAATGGTGATGTCTTTCGCCATACCCTCTCGCGAAAGAGTTAGATTTGTTAATTTCAAAGTTAGCTAGCCATTCTTACAAATTGGGCTTTTGAAAATGCTATATGTCAAAAAAGTCTCGTGAAACAGAGTTTTATTTCCTCATGTATATGACGAAATAGTTTAAACATGATTTTGTCATGCTAATTCGAGTAAAAAATTATTAATAAGGATCAAAGCCCAACAAAAATGTTTAGAATTGCTTCGTCATTTTACTCGGCAAAACACACTTTTTTTTCTTTGTAGAATTTTATAAATCTCGAGAATATGTTGTTGAGGATTCGTTAGGCGATAAATTTGGAATTAATTGTGTTCCGCCGAATAACTTAGCGAAACATGTTGCATTAAGGGAAATTTTACTGTTTAGACCAAATAAGTTTCGTATTACCAAAAATTGACCAACTAGTTTCAAAATTTGGAAAATAACACTCTCGACCTTTGAAAAGTCGAGAGATTGCTAAACTGCTCGACTTTTCAAAAGTCGAGCGCTTTTATTCCTTAATCACCTGATCACATGGCAGGATTAATTATCTAGTCGAGCAATTAAATTATTATTGTATTATTAATATAAATAGTTACTTTTTATTATTTCCATATTATGTTGATGACGTATGGAGGTAGTAGCAGTGCTCCTATGAGAAGTCCTATAAGTCCGGACCGAGGCTTATCCCACGAAGGAGTATCTGGTGCTTACATTGCACGACCGACGCCCGTTTCAAGCCTTCACATGGCCCGCACGACCCAACGCCCGTCTCAAGCCTTCCACGAGACATGATCTGTGATTACAAGTGTGATTGGATACTAGATATGAGGTCTATTTCCGAGCGGCGAACCTAAATAAGTGTTGGAAAATCCAATTTTCAAAAAGTGGACATGACATAGACCCACAATTTAAGTGAGCGGCGGAGGCCAAAGACACACATTTTCCACATGCCTCGTGGAGAGATGACGACGACCTTACATGGTGTTTCTTTCTTTCTTGTTCTTCTGATTATGGGAAAATTGATTTACGAGAAAAACAATGACATCGATTGGTCTGAGAAAACACGTGTTATGCTTGGTGTAACTCACACTGTTCCGACTGCAAGAGTAAGATATTCTTAAAATTGAGATGGCTTAAGGATAACTTCTACCTACTTCCGGAGAACTCCACCGAACTCCATGCTATTTAAAAGTAATTTTATATTATTTAATTATTTTTAAATTTTACTTTAATATTACTTATATTATTTAAATATTATTTTCCAGGTCTTTCGATATTGTCGAGCCTATATACTAGCGTTTTTGGGGATGTATTGTTTCCTGATCATTCGGGTAATACAGTTTTATACATGTTTCTGATATGTTTGGAGGACATGAGCGTTATTGGCAGTTGGGGAATGCGGTACTGGTAGTTTTGTACCGAGAGCTTTGTTTGGCAACTAGTCTGGAGCAGAAGCATATTGGGGATGTCTTCTGTCCATGTGATCATATTCTCGGTTATCGATGAATGTTCCATGGTATTGTTTAATTTAGACCTAGATGGGGGGGGGGGGGGGGTGTGAATAGGAAGTCCTACGGTCCAATTTTCGCGGTAATGGATACAATTACAATTTTGTGCGGAAGCGTAAATAAATTAGAGAAAGAAATACAATACCGAAACAAATAACACGCGATATTTGTTTACGGAGTTCGGTAGGTGATTGCTTTGTAGTTTTAACTCACCGGCTACTTGCTCAATCGACCGACTCGATTGATTGCAAGTACCTACGTCTCCGGGGTTCCCTTGCGCCTTTTCGGATTTCGATTGAATACCCAACTCAAACAATTACAAGGTTTGCCTTGATCGATTTACACGAATTTATCGATCAATTGCGGGCTTTACAATTAGTAACTAGCCTATTACAATTTACTACTAACGAACTAGTCGTGATCGGTCACGCAAGTTGGGAATCGTTTAGTAGGGGATTCGAAATTGGATCTAATAATCTCTAAGAATGTTTAGATGATTAATCTCAAGATTTAAAGCTAGGATTTTCTCTTTTGATTGGGAAAATATATTGGTTGAGATGATGAGAGAGAATGAGGGAAGAGTTCTATTTATAGAACACATATACCATTCCCTTAATATGCTTTTTCTGCATAGTCCGTTATAACTGACATGAGGTCCGTTACAACGAACTCAAAGTCAAACTAGCCGTTATAGCCAGTATATTCGAAAATTCCATAGTCCGTTATAACGGAGTTTAGGTCCGTTATAACTGACCTACTCCGTTACAACTGAGTTTAGGTCCGTTACAACCGACATCTTACTGTGACTTCACTTCAGATTTATTCTATGGTTCCGTTATAGCTGAGAAACTTCCGTTACAACGGATAGTATATGTCCGTTACAACGGATTGGTGATTCCGTTACAACGGAATAAGAGAGTGATTGGTTAATCTGAAGTGAGTTCACAAGTCCGTTATAACCAAGAGTAGGCCCGTTATAACTGACATACTCCATTATAACTGACACGAGGTCCGTTATAACGGACATTCTCTTATTAACACGGTTACTGTAAGTCCGTTATAACTGACACGAGTTCCGTTATAACTGACAGGATGTCCGTTACAACGGACATGTTGAAAGAAAATATGGCTTAAGAATTAACTTGGAAGAATTTATATAAATAGGCAAATATGCAATCAGAATTGGGCCAGTTCATAATCTGGGCCCGCTTAGAATTTAGGGTTTTAATCTAATTTCTGATAATTAGATTTTAATCTAAATTTTGGGCTTTATTCTGATTTTATTAGTTTTTTTTGGGCTTTATTCTGAAATTAGGGTTTCTTAACCTAATTTCGGATTTAACCTAAAACTTGCCTATATATATATTCAGAATTTCATTTTTCTCTCTCTTCCCTCCAATATTCTGACCTAATTTCTGGCCGCCAATTTTCATCTTTTTACACAAAATCGAGATTGAAATCTGGAGAGTTTTGAGTAGAATTTCTGAGCAATTTCTTGAGTGAATTAATCGTAACACCGACTAGAACGGTGTTGGCGGTTCTGATCAGACGAAATCGAGGTGGACACGAGTAGAGGGAGTGCAAGAGCAATCCTTGGAGAAGGTTCACGAGATCTGGAGAAGGAGGCATCACGTACTAACTTGTACGAGGTAAAATTCTGAATAACTCTTCCTTTTTTGATGTTTTTCGAGTGTGATCCAGGGTAGAATTAGGTTATACATACGAAATAATTCCGCTGCAAACCTCTAATTCGTGTGTATAATCCTACAGTGGTATCAGAGCAATCGCTAGTTAAAACCATCGAAAATTAGATTTTCAGAATTGTAGATTAGAATTTTATAATTTGAGAAATTTTAAAATTTTTGGGCTAAATTGCAAAATTACATAATATAAATTCTGTTGAAAATTGGATTTTCAGAAAATTAGATTTTCAGAATATATTGTAATTATTACAGATTAGATCTGGTTAAAATTGTATTTTCAGAAAAAATTAGGTTTTCAGAATAAAAATGGAAATTCAGAAAAATTAGATTTTCAGAATATATTTTGTACAGATTAGATCTGTTGAAAATTGGATTTTCAGAAAATTAGATTTTCACAATATATGGTAATAAATACAGATTGGATTTGTTATAAAAATTTGGATATGTTAAATATATTTTAATAAATACAGATTTTCAAAACAAAACAAAAAAAAGTTGAAATTTTTTTTTCTGTCGTTTCTCGATCGAACTTGGAGTTGCGATCGTATGAACAAAATTCTGGACAACAAATTTTTTTTTTGTCAAAAATGCCCATTAATTTAAAATTTTCAATTTATAAATTCAATTCGGTATAGCATATAGCCTTAAACGGGGATGTGTCTTGTGATTGTTTGTATGTATTTTATGTGGGGGCCAGTGAGCTTTCCAAATTGTAAACTATTTTAATATGGGGACCGGTGAGTTTTCCAAATTGTAGTAGAATAGGTTTAGTTTAAGAAACCTTCAAAGCAAGACGACACGAAGATTGGATCTTCAAGAAAAGACGACACAACATGAAGATTGGATCTTCAAGAAAAGACGACACAACATGAAGATTGGATCTTCAAGAAAAGCACAAGATCATCTTGGATTTTAGGGTTGGGAATTTAGGGTTTTATGATTGCTCATAAAACTAAAAGGCCTATATGCTATACCGTACAATATTTTATTTTTGTTTTATGCATGAATAAAATAAAAAGTTCAGTAAATGATTTTATAAAAAGAAAAATCCTCCCACGTAATTATCAAGTTACTTGCCTTCCTAAATGGAACCTTCTAGTCTAGTCTTTGTTTACTTATGTTACATGGCCTTAGTCTTACACAAGTTTACACGTACGTAGAAAAGAAGGCACGCATTGATTAGGGATTGATATGTTGCACGACTTTAGTCTGGCATGTCAATTCGCTAATTGAATGATACTCCATTTGTGGTTTGGACTTGACCAATTAACTAGCTAGGCTAGTATTTGGGGCAATGAGTGAGGTACACATACTCTGGTTTTGAGTTGGACTCAATACTGGACCTCGCGAATAAAGCAAGAATCGTCTTAGAGATGATTGGACACCGTCCTACCCGATGTGACATATTTTCTAAGTTGTTGGCCATAGTCACATTAGAAATACGTTAAATAGGGATCTTGTCCATGATGAGATATCAGGTATCAAATCTCCGTTTCAATAGTGGGGGCTATTTGAAATGATAAAATAATGGGTATTTCAAGTTGTTTAAAAATGAATTTAATATATGAAAGACCACGTTATTAATTACATTATTTTTCAAAATTGTAGATTTAATGGCTTTACCAAGTAATAACCGTTTTAGTTTGCGTTCCATTTTGGAAAGGGAACGAATGAACGGAAAGAACTTTCTCGACTGGCAGAGGAATCTGGGATTCGTTCTGAAACAGGAAGGAAAGGCACACGTCTTGGAGACGCCTATCCCTCCTGTGTCAGGGGATGACGCAACTGGGGATGCCATATTCGAATATCAGGCCATGATGGATGATTCGAATGATGTAACATGCCTCATGTTGGCTACTATGACTCCTGAATATCAAATTCAGTTTGAGAAACAGGATGCATTCGAGATTATGAAACAGCTCAGGGAGATGTTTCAGGTTCAAGCAAGGGTGGAGAAGTATCAAGCTCTTGGCAATGCGACGCAATGCAAGATGCAAGAGGGTACGCCTGTTAGCTCGCACCTTTTTAAGATGAAAGGATATTTCGATCATCTTGAGAGGCTTGGCATCAAATTCGAGGCAGAGTTACAAACTGATTTGATCATGTTGTCACTGCCATCGAGTTATGATTCGTTCATTTCGCATTTCCACATGTCAGACATGCAAAGGACCATTCCCCAACTTTTCGGCATGCTCAGAACATTCGAAAGCGACCAGAAACCGCGGTACATGAAGTCTAGGACTTCGGAGGTATTGGTGGTTCAAGGGAAGAGTCCAAACAATGGGAACAAGAACAAGAAGAGGAAGGCAAAGGGCAACAAGGTTGCGCCTAAGCCCGTGAGCAAGAAATCCAAGGATGACAAGAAGTGTTTCCACTGTCTCAAGGAGGGACATTGGAAGCGTGATTGCGAGATCTTCCTGAGGGAGAGCAAGCAAAAGACCGCTTCCTCGGACACACCGGCATCAGGTGTTTCCGTTATCGATTCATATTTTTTTACTTTATCATCATGGGTGTTGGACACTGGATGTGGGACTCATATTTGTAATAATATGCAGGGCCTAAGAAGTAGAAGATCGTTGATTCGTGGCGAAGTTGATTTACGCGTCGGGAATGGAGCTCGAGTAGCAGCATTAGCCGAAGGGACGTATGATTTAACTTTGCCAAATGGAGTTATTTTAGTTTTGAATAATTGTTGTTATGTACCTACTTTGAGTAGGAATATTATTTCTGTTTCGAGACTTATTGCGGATGGATATGAATTAGTTATTGGTACTAATGATTGTTTTATTCGCAAGAATGATATTTTCTTTAGTAATGTTCTAGTTGAAAATGGTTTATATGTCTTGGATTTAGAAAATAACAACAATAATCAGTCCATTTATAACATAAATACTACTCAAACAAATGAAACATACTCATGTCATTGTCGTCTCGGACACATAAACGAGAAACGCATTGCTAGACTCCAAAAGGATGGAGTACTAGATTCTTTTGATTTAAAGTCAATAGAAAATTGCGAATCTTGTTTGATGGGTAAGATGACAAAGACACCTTTTTCCAAGAAAGGAGAAAGATCGAAAGATGTGTTGGCCCTCATACATTCCGATGTATGTGGACCGATGAGTGTCGAGGTTACAAATGGGTATCGCTACTTCGTGACTTTTACTGACGATTATAGTAGATATGTATATCTATACTTAATGCGTCACAAAAGTGAAACTTTTGAGAAATTCAAAGAGTTTCAACACGAGGTAGAACTTCAACTGGGCAAGAAAGTAAAACCCATTCGATCGGATCGAGGTGGCGAATACTTGAGCTATGAGTTTGAGAACTATCTTCGAGATTGTGGTATAGTATCACAATGGACTCCACCCGGTACACCCCAATGGAATGGAGTGTCCGAGAGGAGGAATCTGACTTTCTTAGACATGGTTCGCTCGATGATGAGTCGAACAGATTTGCCAAAGTCATTTTGGGGTTTCGCGCTTCAAACGGCCGCTTATATACTGAATAGAGTTCCGTCCAAATCGGTTGAAAAGACACCATATGAGTTATGGCATGGCAAGGTGCCATCATTGTCTTATCTTAAGATTTGGGATTGCGAGGCATACGTTAAAAAGTTATTGACGGAAAAATCGAGCCAAGATCAGACAAATGTTTATTTGTGGGGTATCCTCAAGAAACAAGAGGATACTACTTTTACTTGCCGAGCGAAAACAAGGTTTTCGTGGCTCGACGTGGACACTTCTTAGAGAAGGAATTCCTAGATCGTCAAGCCAGTGGGAGTAAAATTGATCTCGAAGAAATTCGAGAACCACAACGTGAACAGGTTGATTTGGAACAAGATTCTGAGTTACCATTGGATGGTGAACCAGAATCTAATACACAAGCTCTACGTAGATCTGGTAGGATTCGTCAAGAACCTGAGAGATATGGATTTCTCATTAGTAATGACGATGATGAGTTGACTCTAGAGGATGAGCCAACCTCCTACAAAGGTGCTATGTATAGTTTGGATTCCTCGAAATGGCATGACGCCATGAAAACCGAGATCCAGTCCATGTATGATAATAAGGTTTGGAATCTTATTGATCTACCTAATGGTGCTAAGACCGTTGGGTGCAAATGGGTTTTCAAGAAGAAAACCGACATTGATGGTAATGTACACACTTTTAAAGCAAGACTGGTGGCGAAAGGTTTCAAGCAAATTCATGGCATAGACTATGATGAAACGTTTTCTCCAGTAGCCATGTTTAAAAGTATTCGCATTCTTCTAGCAATAGCTGCATATCACGATTATGAGATATGGCAGATGGATGTCAAAACCGCTTTCCTTAATGGGAACCTTACCGAGGATGTGTATATGACACAACCCGAGGATTTTGTCGATCCAAAGAATACGAATAAAGTGTGCAAGCTTGTGAGATCCATTTATGGATTAAAACAAGCATCTCGTGCGAAAATAGTGTTTTTTGCCCTTTTAATAGGCATAAATGTAGGGGAGTTCTATCATATACCCTTTTAAAAGGGTATTTTGGGTATTTAGAAAGGTGTATCATAAATTTTATTTTGTATGAATATTTTTTTTTTTAATGAACAATTTAAATTTCCTATTTAGCATATCATCCATTGATAAATACACTTGAAAATTTAGCTTAAATACTTATTAATTGGTAATTACTCAAAATACCCTTGAAAATAAATGTATGATAAGTCAAAATGGTGTATGATAGAACCCCCCATAAATGTATTGATGAATTTTTTGAATATATATATTTAAGATTAAAAGTTAATAATAAGTTACAATTATGCGAAAAACTCTTCTTTTTGCTGTTTGGGCTTGTTTGGATGGTTAAGGAATATCAAGTTTTCCAAAAGCAAGAAATAGTTTGGATTTTCTTACGAGAGTTTGTTTGGATGCAAGAAATAGTTTTCCAAAAGCAAGAAATAGTTTGTTTGGATGCAATTTAGGAAATATATAATATGTGTTGGTTAAGAAAATTTTTATATATAATTTTTGGGGTAATTAAAACTTATTCTTTTGACAAGTTAATTTTTCCTAGAAAAAAAGTTGAAAAGTTTTTTTTTTATCTCCTCTCTCTTATAAACCATGCGTTGAAATTTGCGACAAGATGAAAAAAACCAAGTTAACTATTAATTCCTAAAATTTTATCCAAACAACAATTTTAGAAATTCCTACATATTTTATTTCCTAACGATTTCTTGATTTTGAATTTCTCGAATCCTAGAAATAACAAATACTATGTTAACATTCCAACCGAGTTGGACCAAGCAATCTCAAGCATATTACGATGCGAGAAAGCATAATTCTCTTTAAAATACCTTGGGGTTCCGCTATCTTTCAAGTGCCCCAAAAAAATTACCTTCCTACCACTCGTCCAAAAAATACAACAAAAAGTGGCGAATTGGAAAGGAAAGCTCTTATCCACGGGAAGGAGATTAACTTTAATTCAAGTGACATTATCGTCCATTCCGACCTACTACATGCAAGCGTTCAAATTACCAAAAGAGGTAATAAACGAAATAAACAAATCAATACGAGCTTTTCTTTGGAAAGAAAATGACAAATGCAATCCCGAAAATTGTCTTGTTAATTGGGAAATGATATGTCTACCTAGAGAAAATGGGGGTTTAGGCATACAAAATTTAAAAACAAAGAAAGAGGCGTTGTTGCTGAAACGTCTATGGGAGATAGATAAAATCGAAACCAATCTATGGGCCGATTGTATTCGAAATATCTACGGGGTTACAAACACTTCACAACTAACCGAAATCCCAATGACTAACCGATCTTTCTTTCTAAAACAACTTATCGAATTACTACCGATATACAACATATCCTCCAAAAGAGACGAAACCCTAAATTTAACAAGTTGGAAATGGACAACCAACAACACCTACACCTCCAAATCGGAATATTTGTTCCTTATAAATCCGGGAATTAGATGTTATTGGCATTATCACCTATTGAAGGCTAGGATACCACCAAAAATCAAAGTGTTCTTATGGTTAGCACTACAAGAAAAACTTAACACAAGTGATATTTTGCAAACAAAGGGTTGGCCAAATGACAATATCTGCGTACTTTGTATGAGATATGACGAGACGACAAACCTCTTATTCATAAATTGTTCTTACACGGAAGCGGTTTGGAAAATAGTGGAAAGAATAACAAAGGCTCCAATAAGAAAAATACCTTTTCCAACAATACATGAAATGTGGATCGAAAATAGAAAGACGATGCAACAAGAAATGAGAGACCCCTGGGACCAACTATGGGCTTCTGTAAATTGGCAAATATGGCTAGAACGAAACGCAAGAATCTTCAAAGGACGGGACAACACCCCGGAACAAACAGCCAAAAGAGCAAGTAATGAGGCAAACGCATGGAGGCGGTTAGAAGCGACGATGGTCGTACATACGGGAACGTAAACGACATCCACTTACAATTTCTTTATTATTATTATTATTATTATTTTCTTTTTTTCTTTCTTTTTTAGTTGATACTAAAATTGTGTAACAACATTATTTAGTATTAATACAAGTTCGAATACTTCCGGTATTCCTTAAAATAAAAAACAAATACTATGTTATAAATTTATGAGTAATGATACATACCACGAATTAGGGACTACGAATTGCCCACAACTGTCACGTGACAGCTGCCGATTGGTTGTATTAAAGTTGTGTAAAAGATGCAGCCAATCGACAGCTGTCACGTGACAGTTGTGGACATTTCGTGGTCCCTAATTCTTGGTCTGTATCATTACTCTAAATTTATTATGCATCCAAACTAGTCCTTGCGGAGGGAAAATATTATTCTTGTGAATTTGTTAACATGGATCTTATTTTAGTAATATTGGAGAAAACAAGGTGATACATAAAAAATATTCTAAAACTGGCATATTGTATGGGAAACATGCATGACATAAGAGTTTACAAAATTACAAGGCTTTATTTCCGTAAAGGACACAATATGTGCAGTAACGTACCGAATCCTAGCTAGGTTTTAGGATTTTGGAAAGGGGGACAAGCATGACAGGTCTACATCTGTATTTCATCTTCATCTAGTAGTAATGGTTCGGAACGTAGCTGGTTCCATTGGTCTGATCTGAAATGCAGCTCAGACTCCGACTGCCCTCTTGTTGGTCCTTTGGTTACTAGACAGCTTCTCTTCAGCATCTACTTTTTTGTTTTTATGCATTCCAATTTGAAAATTGAGAAATCTTTCTTAAAAACCCCTCTTTATTTTCTTGAATAGTTTTGAAACCTTCTGTTTGATGTTGATTTTTTTCTCACAAAATTTAAATAATAATTATTAATATTAATTAACCATCTTACTTGTACACTTTACCTATGATTTTTATTCTTTGTTCAAAACCATTTGATATATTGTCAAACCTACTACAATGTTGTGTGCTTGATAATGGGCTTTACACTTACAAGTTATACCTAGGGATATGAATGACAATTTCAATTTGTTCAATCCAAAAAATAGTTAATTTTTCGTTCTAAATAAAATCTTCTGATGGAAGCCTCATTCGAGACCTCACTATCGCAACTTGGTTAATTAATAAGAAAATAAACTTGTTAAGGTAGTTAATTAATTAATGCCTGCATATTGCCTGCATGGCCACACAGGTAAAGTAGCACCCAATATTAGGTCACCAAATAGGGTGCAATCTTCGAGTGAAAGACTCGTGAGCCTTGTACATTACAGATGGCATTTTTCGATGTCTCCAGTTCGTTTTGTTTAACTTGTGAGATTATACAAGTTTGTTCTAGAGAATTTTTGGTAAGTTAAACTTGTGAAGTACTCGTTAAAAATGATTTAATTAAAAAAAAAAATGAAGAAAGATTGTTCCCAAGAATATGATGCTTATTATTACAATTGGACGCGAAAAAAACAAATTTATTTTGTGTGTTTCGCTAGGGGTGTATACAAAATTCTCCAACCCGCCCAACCCAATCCGGACCGACCCGTTTTTTGCGGGTTTCGAAGTTGTTGGGTCGGGTTCGGGTTGAAACTTCGACAAAACCGGAAGTGTGGGTTGGGTTATGGATTTGAAACAAAAAACCCGTATTAACCCAACCCGATCCGTATAATTCCAAATTTTCAAATAATTATTTTAACTTTTTAATATAAATTATATGGTATGTTATTTTTTCGTAATTTATATTGTTACAATTTATTTATTATTAATTATTTTCAATATTATATCGTATCTTATCTTTTTTTACCTTAGATGAATATTATGTTTATCAGGTAATTCAAATTTCTCAAACAAAAATACAAAATTTCTTAACTTAAATTATATATGATATGTTTTGTTTTCTAACAAAAAATGAGTATCCTCTTTGGTTATTTTTATTTTGTTTAAGAGTAAGCTTCGTCTTTGGTCATTATTTTATGTTTTCTTCATTAGAAAGGTTTTTATTTTTTTATGATATCATTATATCCGTTTTGTCATCAAATATATAATTAGTTTGAACTTTAAACTTATTTTTATATAATATGTGTTTTATATTTATTGTCGGAAAAAATGACATAAACTTAATGAGATGTTGATTATGCATGTTTAATTTTGGTTTGCGAGTTTGTAAAATATTTTCCGTTGATCTAATTAAAAATATAATTTTTGTTGCATATTCTTTTGTGGACATATGAACATATATCGCTATAATATGTATTTACGAAAAAAAACCCGTTGGAAAAAAAACGGTCTTCAGGGATGAAAACACCTGCCGTCTCGCTATCTGGAATGACGACACAATTTTTTTTTCCTTTTTCCGTCAACGGTAATGGCGAAACAAAAAGAAAAAAAACATTTCATTGTTTCGCCAATTAGTGTGGCGAAACATACTTAATTAGCTTTTTAACAAAGTTTAACAGGTGAACATCACATTTAATCTATTTCGTTATTTGACATGACAAAACAGACGTGTATTTCTCCAAATTCTATGGCTAAACATCTGGTTTTGCAAATCCTGTCATCCTAACGTTATTACTGCGAACTTGAAAAAAATGGACAAAAAATGGACGCTCTACATCAAACAAAATTCTTCTACAAGAAAGATTTGATTTTTTCTTTAATTAATTACATTTTCTTTATTACGTGGACAATAAATTATTTTTTACTTAAGCATAAGATTTATTAGTATGATTAAAAACTGGGTATGCCATAAAATTACCCTCACCAATTACCATTACCGTGAAAGTAATATGCTCAAAGCGACCCATACCTAGTTATTTGCAAGCATCAAATTCCATCCCACAAACTCAATAATTCATGCAAATTCCAACCTTTAACATATTCCTAGAATTTGATTCTCTCATCTATTTTTCATCTCTCAATAGTCCCCTATAAATATTCCACTAATTTCACAAACCACCACAACAATTAACTCAACAAATCTTCAATCCACTTTTTTAAGACAAAAATCAATTATGGCATCAACGAAGGCTGTTAAACCTACTGGGCTTCTCAGCCAGACCAAAGAGGCTCCGAAATCCAGTGGCAACGCACAGAAGGCCGCAAAACCTGCGCCTAAAAAGGCTGAACAGAAACCCCGTGAGCCCAAAAAGAAGGTACGTACCATTAAATATATGACATGTTAATATTTCAACTTATTTTGTCAATTAGTAACTAATAACTATCAATTAGATTTGCTATTAAATTAAGAAAAAAATATTTTATTCTTAACAGATCAACAAGGCTGCAAAAGCGGGTCCATAGAATTAATGTACTACTAGAAGCAACACATGATTGACGTAATAGTTTGTATTGTTGTGATGCTATTTATGTAAGCTCTAAGCTCTTCAATTTGGAATTTGATGTATGCATCTATTATCGTAATAAAATGAAATAACTATTTTACTTAGATACAAATGATCTATTATATCCCAACACGGCAACACCTCCTTTTCTTTGATTTTGTGTTTTTATTTTTTTTTATAGCTAATTGTGTAACAAGTCATAATAACGAACAAGATTTAGTGTTTGATCATTTTTGTAACCAATCGTGCAACGAGTCAAATTTTCAAATGACAACATGACAACAGTTCTTTTTTGAAAAAATATTATAATTTTTGTAATCAATCATGCAATGAGTCATAATAATAGACAAAATGTAGTGTTTTATCAATTTGTTGCCAATCGCGAATATGACTCATAAAGTTCCAAATGAACTATATCCCAACATTTGTCCTTTTATTTTATTTTATGTTCTATTTTTTTTTTTGTGTAGCTAAATGGATAACAAGTTATAATGATGAATAAGATTTAGTGTTGGATCATTTTTGTATCCATTCGTGTAACGAGTAAAATTTTCAAATGACAATATGACAAGGATTTTTATGAAATAGTATTATAACTTATGTAACCAATCATGTAACAAGGCATAATAATAGATAAGATTAGTGGTGTATCAATTTTGTTGCCAATCGCGAGTCACAATAATGAGCAAATAAAATAAATGTACTAGAAATATCTAAATAAATCCATCTTATTACTTATTTTAACATATAAATAAATTCGTAGTATATTTTGAAATGATTTATCTAAAAATTCAATATAATATGAATCTAAATATTTTTTAAAATATTTTTTTTGTGCTTCTGCGAGAGCAATTTTCATCTATGACAATTGGATAATGATTATTAAAGATATATTCAAGTATTTTTCTCTACTAAATTTTCGTTCATATTCTATACTTTTTATTTAGGTCCAGCTATTAATTCATAATATTACAACTTCAAAGTATATTTATGAAATTATAAGATTCACAAAGTAAAACAAATATGCAATATGTATAATACATATAAATCATGATCAAATTATATAAATAAATAAATAACTTATACCTTTTAAAATATTCATAAGGTTTACCTGAAATTTCAAATGAACTTGAAGACTTATCATGACATTGGAGTTTCGTTATTTAATAATTTTTTATTTTTATCTTTAGATGCAAATGACCTGCAACGCTTCAAGCGTGCTTTTATAATAATTTGCTTCTAATATTGAATGGCCCTTTTAGAATAATTTGCTTCTAATATTGAATGGCCATTCTAGAGTATCACTTCAATATATGACATTTGCAACATAAATTTTTTATTTAGTTCACCTTGACTCGAATGGGTGGTGGGTGTACGTCATGATTTCTTTGATGTTGAGCTTCTGTCTATAGAAATTATCCTACCTCTAGAAGTATTTGTCAGAAATTCAGGTAATTTCGATGCGGTGGTAAATAAATCGGTAATTTTTCTGAAAAAAAGCCTACCTCCTACGTGAGGAAATTAACTGGCCCAAATCAATTCGTAGTAATAGAAAATTATTTTTTAGCTTAATATGAAAAACTATACTAAATTGAGTAACCAAAATCAGAGTCAATTCTAGATAAACCCAAAGACGAGCCGAAACTACCGAATTGATCCGAAACAAATGTTATATGACAGGAAAATAACTCTTCTTTTATAAAATTGCAGTGATAAAATATTTTTCATACTATAAAGTTATACCTGGAATTGTACCTTCGATTGAAATTTCTAGAATATCTCGTGATTGAAATTTGACGATCTCAATTTAATCGAACGTCGTGCTGATAACGTGTTATAAAATAAATATGATTAAAGAGAGAAGAAGAGAAATATTTTGTTCCATATATTGTGTCATATTTTTAGTAGACAACATAGTCTATATTTACAGAGAACGAAAAATCTGAAAAACTACATTACAATTAATCTTCTTAAATATAATTATCAAAACTCCTTAGAGTTATAGAATCAAAGGCACATGAGTTTCATAGGATATTCACACTAATATTGTTATTCATAAATTTTTTTAATATACAAATAAATTCATAGTATAATATATACGTAATTTTAGAAATATATTTATGTTTCCATGTAAGGTAATCAATCGTGTAACGAGTCAAAATTATAAACAATATTTCGTGCTGCATCATTTTTGTAGCCAATCGTATAACGAGTCATCATAATGTGCAAACAAAATAAATATACTAGGAATATCTAAATGAATTTCATCTCAATACTTATTCTTATATATAAATAAATTCATAGTATATTTTAACATAATATTAATATCAAAGAATTCACAATAATATTTATTTTAGTATATAAATAAATTCATAGTATAGTGTGTACACAATTGTAGAAAGGTATTTAAAATCCCATGAAAGGGGAAATGGAAAAAAATATTCCTATTTCATTGCAAAATATTTTTTTTTATTTAAAATAGTTTTACATATAATTAACAAGTTAGTTTTATTAGGAAAAAATACTTATTCTTATCTTTGAAAGTATAGGGCATATAATATCATTGAGAAAAATAGAATAATAATATCACATGTATAGTATAATAAATTATGTATTACTATTATAAAACTTAGAACAAAATACGAAGCAAAAATTCTTTGTAAACTCATAAGTCAATAATATATACAAAAATACATCTCCTATAAAATTTAAAATACATGACATGATCATTGTATAACATCACAACAAAAATAGAAGATCACATTTAATTTCCTAAAATACAAACTAGAAAAGAAAATTTATATTTCCACATCAAAAAGTCTCTATTTTATGTTCCCAAAACAGAGCTAGGGTACCTTCTAGTTTATGTTAAAAATATAATAACCGAAATAAATTGTCCAAGACCTAGTTTGCCAAGAGGTGTCTCGGACAATCAGAGCTTGAAAACTCATTTTTAAGCGTCTTTTAATGTCTTAAATTGAGTAATTCAACAATTAAATGATTTTCTAAACTTAGCACAATGATAAGCAAATAGTATGGATCCACAGGGAGATTATGGTAATTCTAGAGTGTGTTGTTCAAACACAACTTTTGTAGTCCCAAAAATTCTCTTAATTTGACAGAAGAAGATAAACAGTAATCAAAACTATATTCCAAATTTCAGAGTTTATTAATGAACAGATTAATTTCTAAAATTCATCAAACAAGCAGTGTTAAAAATCTGGATCATAGAACAAGTTTAACTTCAATAATTTTTATAGCTCAAATTGCAAATCCAAATTAGTTGAAGATTTTATCACATATCATAAATCCAACAAGAAAGCTACCATATTTTTTATATATTTTTATATACAAGACTGAATTAACTAAAAATGAGAGAGTTAAAGCTAGACAGAAAATACAGAGAGGCAAAGATTAGATCTAAACAAATAGGAAAATAAATTCAAAAAATTACCAAACTATAATGAGATGATGTAAAGTATCTAAAATAACTAAAAAATATTTTTATGGATTTTTTTGTGATCTAAAACTATTTTTTAACTAATTTCTAAACAGACACTCAGGAATTCAGATCTTAAAATTAAAAAAATCAATAAAAAATAGGAAAATAGATGAAATTACATGCAATAAAATTCGACACAAACTATATATCATCAAGATTCAGAAAAGTATTTTTAGGAGATTTAAATAGATCTAGAAGTATTTTATTTGTAATTTTCAAACAGAATGGAACAGAAAAGCAGAAAATTAGGATCTTCAAATTTGAAAATGCAGAACAATTAGAAACTTGAAGATAATGAGATGCAAAAAATTTCTAAATGAACTAGAGATGATCACGATTCAGAAACACATTTTTATGGATTTTTATCAGATCTGAAACTATTTTTAAACTAATTATTAATACTGATCAGAACTGACAGATTGAAATCAAGATTTGCTCAAACTAAATCACAAATTCTTCACAATGAAGCAATTAAACAGTAAAAAGGGGGAGATAATAGTTCAAACAAGATCCAAACAACAATATCTAACTCAAACTACAACTTCAAAACTTGCAAAATATCAAAAATATCCTAATAAAGAAAGGTAGTACCAAAACTTGAAATGGAGATGAGAGATCGACATGAGAGTTTCTATGGCCTGTAGTCACTCCAACGAAGCTTCACCGATGCTGGATGTACGAGCTGAGCCGTGGATCAAGACTGAGAATGCTCGAAATCTTGATCCAGAAGTGGATCAGAGCTGGGCTGAGAAAGCTCGAAGCTTGGCTCTCGATCACTGCAATTGGGGCTTTAGACACGTTCAGTGAGTGGGTATGGTAGTGTGAAGAGGGAGAATTGGAGTTGGGAAAGCTTGAGATGGTCAACAATGGCGAGGGGGTTCTGACCCGAGACAAAAACTGAGAAATCTCGAAGTTTTTGCCCAAATGAATGGAATTGAGGGTATGGTGATGTTCAGAGAGTGGGTACGAAGGTGAGGAAGAAAAGAGAGGGCCAAAAGGCCGCTCAGAATGGGATAATCACAATCGTAGCTCATTAGCTCATTAGTGAGTTTTTTAACCGTGTTTGACCGTTTTTTTTTACCGAAAAACGTTTTTAACCCGTTTTACATACCGATTTTTTTTTCTAATTATTTTGGAACCGATTTTTTTTAATTTTTTGGGCAGTTATTTTTCTCGACACATTGGTTGGGATGCTCCATTCTTCAGTTCTTCACGATTGACTAAAGGATGACATCGGCTCGGATTAATTTACGACAATGATTGTTCTCTTCTTATTCACAACAAAGCTAATCTTTTCTGCACGAATTGTGATTGCGAGTGCTAAGTTTATTTAATTTGTGCTAATTTGATACGGCAATGGATGAGGAGAATGTGAAATTCGTCATTAACGAGGGATCAACTCCGACGGATTTGGTCCCAAATGATGTTAATAGTTTACGCTTTAGTTTTTTTTTTATTTAAATTTATATTTTGATGTTACATTTATGTTGGACATTTGTTTTGATGTTACGTTTATGTTGGACATTGTTTAAGTTATTTTTTATTATTAAAAAATTAAATTATTATATATTTTTTGTTTTATCCATAATTTTTAATTAAATTATTATCGATTCCGGTGACCGTTTTTTCACCGTTTTTTTACCGTTTTATCACCGTTTTACGGTATTCTCGTAAAACGGTCCCTGACCCTATGTGGTCGTTGGTGTGATGAGTGGGGTTTGTGGGTCGTCAGGATTGAGTACACTGGTTTCTTTGTAGTCATTCGTGTAGCGGGTCATCTTGAATAGGAGATATGACCCGTTTCACAAATTCTTTTGCAACTTCCTCCTCCTTTCTCCATATAGTACGATCTTTATATGAAAATTGCTCGTCTCGACGAGAGGAATCCAGCCATGGTGTTGGTTTGTAGAGATTTGGTCTCTTTTACCTGAAATAAACATAAATTCATCATTAAAGTATTTTCCTCAAGAATTATTGAATATAAATATTATAGCATGTTTTTATGTTTATTTAATATTATTTTGCATGATTTTAGACCCTAAAAATGTGCTTAATTATGCGCATTACAGAGCTCTAGTTCTCTTATAGAGATCCATATTTTAATTGTGCGATTGCCAATATTTACTATAATTAGGAGAAGAACCCCATGACACAACGAGAATGTTAATTATAATTTTAATAGTATTAATATTATACCGGGAGAATGTCCGCAATTGAAAAATACACATTTGTATGATAATATTGAATATCATCTCAAAATAAAATGATTTGAATTCATTTATCTATAATTATGTATAGGTTTTATTATTATTTTACATCATGATAGCAAAAAGCACATTTTTTTAATCAAATAATATATCAATATTAGTGTCATTGTATAATAATATATGAGGTATAACTTATAACTTATGTTATACGCATATTTCAAAAATCAAGATGTATCGTTTTGGATACCAATACTCGTTGGATACGTATCAGACACACCACGTGGCATATCCGAATATTTTATTTCAAAATAATTTCAAATACTTCTCGGATACTTGTCGAAATTCGGATATTTCTAAGGCATCAATGAATGTACTTGAAAGATAAAAATATAAATTTTAAATCGAAATAATGATTAATACATATAAGTAAATAATTAAATATACTAAACATTTACTTAATAAGAAGTTATTTCTATAGTGACAAATATTTAATATATGTTATGTCCAAATATAATATACAAAAAATAAAAATATTAAATATAAAAAATATAATTAATAAAATATTACATATAATAGACATATTGTATCCTATGTATTTTTGAATACTTTCGTATCGCCGTATCCATATTGTGCCATATATGATACACGTATCTGCATCCGTGCAACACAGATTATAAAACAATTTTACGAAAAACATAACAACAAATATTATATCATTGTTGTTCACAATATTTCGCACAATATTAAATATAAAAATAGTGAATCATCTGATATATGTTAGTATGTGACAACACATCATAAATTATATAGTACTAATCATTTATTATTGATTCAAAATACAATTAATAAAATAAATAATATAAAATTGAATAGTGAAAATAATTTAATAAATAATATCAAATTTTAGTTTCCCATGAACATAAAGCTAAATGATTTAATATCAAATAATTTTGTTAAAATTTACATTTTTCAAAATAACAATACTATTTCATGGATGTTTATAAATTTTAGAAGTTATTTAGATAAGTAAACTATTTTTTTTTAATTTCTACTGTTTTTTAAATTTTAATATTAAATCTACTTGAAGAAAAACACAAAAAAAATCAAATTAGTACTATTTGGGATTCTTATAGTTAAAATTTACAAAAAAATAAATAATATTTTAAAGTTTATTATGTAAATATGATTTTTTTTCTTTATATTTTCTAACATTACTATCTTTACAAATTCTAATTACGACACTATGTATATATAAACTATGCTAATATGGATGTTAAAATATAGAGATAAACGAAATAAATATATACGACATATTTTTATTAAATTTCTCAAAAATTATAGTAATATATGTTATATGTTATATGCTTTATAATATTATATATTAATTTATTAGTATTTTTTATATATTCTTCCATCGTATTCATATTTGATCATGTAATCTTATGGAAATGATAAACAATTGAATATATTTAGTTTAACGTGAACCTAGCAAATAATAATAATCCACATCATTATTGTATGATGATGTAGCCAATAATAATAGCCCACGCGTAGCGGGAAGTTGTTGTGCACAACTATCATGACTAAACCAAATTCTAGGAGATTACGCTTTGAATTTCAAAATATACCTATATTATATGAAAACTATAGCGTCATATGTATATCGAAAAATCTAGTATATCACACGAAAACAACATATAGACATACTACATCATTTCATCCGAGATCACGCTGAGAAAAATAACGTCAATTTACTTAAAGTTCACACTTTGAATCAAATCGCGGACATATTCACGAAACCGCCGGTTCGCTCAATTCTTGACTCTACGATTAAAGCTAGGTATGTTATACTTCAAAACTTAACCTTGTACATTTTTCATTCACATCTTATTCATAAAAAAAAATCTTCGATTGACATGTTTAGTACAAAAGCATTTTTGAATTATCTATTTTTCACGCAAAATCTATTTTCCTTCACAGACAAATTGTGTTTCTACCCTTGTGGGTCAAAGAATATATTATATACAAACTATTTTTGTTATATTTTAATAAAAAATAACTTTATAAGAATTACGACAAGAAAATTGAGCCAAGTCCAAGAACAGTTTGGCACCAAAAATTTCAAAACTCGCAGCAGACTGCGTTTGAACGAGTGGTTCAACGTTCAAATGCATGGGTAACGCTTAAACAATTTGGGGAACATCTCAGACAGTATAGAATTGGCAAAATTTGAATCAGCCTGTTTGAATTTGAACAATTGGTTCCACATTTAAAAACATGGGGTGCGTTTAAACGCAACCAAGTTCCGCTTGAACGAATGAAGAGATTTTTCCAACAGAGATGAGAGAATAATACGCAAAAAAACACCGTGCAGTTCGTTTAATCGCACATGCCTTCGTCTAAAAGCATAACAGGAAAGGTCACACCTGTTGACTGTTCACACCAAATACGAGACCCAAACGAAAATCTCTATTAAAACTCCCTCAACTTCATTCTCGGTCAAAATCATATTTTATTGTCACAATCCACAATATATATTTGGTTAAACTATAATACAAATAAAATAGTCACTCACTATTTCACGAATCTTTCATCACATTTTGCAAATTTACAAAAAATTTATCCCAGAACTTTTGTGATAATATCTACATACAAACGAAAATAAGCATATATTTACATATTAAGAGAGAGCTTGTATGTAGAGGGCATTAACATGTGATTTCATTGTATTTGTATTTTGATCTCATTTTGATCATTTTCAAAAAAGGTGAAGAAAAGATAGATATAAGGCATACAGAAAAATACGCTAATCGCTAGTCGTAAATCGAATTATTTTTTCCTAGTCAGTATTGTTTTGAAAATAATCATAAAGAAATATATGTTGGTTTAAATTATATTTGATGGTTTCAAAACAACACCTATGATACTAATGATTTGTTTTAAGTGTCTTCAATTAGGAAAATACTAACTCGGAAATACGAACATCTAACTAAATTATATCTCGCGTATAAACGCATGGAGAGAAAGATTTGGAAGGTGTTTTTTAATTGTTTATTTTATTATTATTTGATGTTATTTTATCAAGAAAAGAAATAGTAAATGAATGTTAAAATTATATAAAACAATTCCCTATATGGCGATACGACAATTTAAAATAAAAACATAGGATTAGATACGTCTATTATATATCATATTTTTATTATTTTATTATTATAATTTATATATTTAATATTTTTATATATTATATATTTGATATAAAATATAACAAACATTTGTTTTCACATAAATAACATCTCATGAAGTAAATGTTTATTTTATTTCGTTATATGTATTATTCATTTATTTCGATAATAAATTATTATTATTATTCTTGAAATATATATATTTTAATACGTTAGAAGTATCCGATAAAGATCTGAAAGTATCCGAAAAGTATGTGTATTATTTTGAAATAAAATATCCGAATACGGCACGGGGACTATCCGATACGTATCCGACGAGTATATAGCGAGTATCGGTATCCGATGCGATACGGATTGATTTTTGAAGTATTCGCGCAACATAGTATATGTGATCATGTAAGGTGTTGGGAATTAAGATAGGTATGAAGCAACTTTTTGCCCAATTAATTTCTGATATTTGTGAGAAAGAATTCCAACATTTAGGTGATCATTCTAAGATTGTTATGGTGTGCTTCAACAAATATTATGACGATTGCGGCAAAGAAGAACAACAACTCAATTCAAAATATTAAATTCAATCAAAGTGCAAAAATAACAGTAGTCAAAATATTCAATTCAAATAACAACACAAAATAACCACACTCAAAATACTCAATTCAAACAATATGCCTAAATAAATAGATTCCATGATATTGATCATTACGAGCTAATAGTAGCGTAAATAGCAGAGTTTGGATAAATGCAATAATATGCAGCACACTCATGATCCATAAGCGTTTCACCCGGTCTGTCCGGCACATAAAGCTCTAGTTTTTCGACAGGGATTCTCAGTTGCTTCGCGACATTCACTTTGGTTTCGAGTATCGGAGCAAACTTCTCTACCATAATCATGAAAGGGTCCTTTCTAAGGCGCTGACATGGTTGGATTACTACCAACATCGCCATTTGTTAAAAGATTATATTGTTAGTATTTTCGAGGTTAATCAGGTTCTGTTTTGTACATTTGTGAATTGTGAGAATACTTATAGACTGACTGAAATACAAATGGACGATACAATATTCTATTTTTCAGATCATATTTTCAAACGGAGAAATTATATATTTGTTTCCATATGCATATATGTTACCAATAATATTGTTATGATTTTTTTAAGATTTTGATATTTTCATTGTTTTGCTCGTTCTCATTAGACAAATTTAGGAGGATTCTGCACTATGGTGAGAAAATTTTGGATTATTACCTTGCCTTGTATGATTATGGTATTCTAATAAGATGTTAGTGATTATACATGCTTTATTTTCAGGATTTTTGCTATGATTTTTTTTGGCAACATTTTGTTCATATATTAATTTATATTTGTCAGAAAATAGAAATAAGACTACACATGTCATTTGTTGGTATAATTTGAAATGATTGTCATCATCATATTAAATTGAAAAGATACTAATATAACACAAAATATATTTCAAATACCCTTGGTGTAATGCATGTCATGTATTAATTGTTATTGTATAGATTTATCATGTGTTAGTGGGTACTCTTATAATATATTTACATGTATATCCGAAAATTATAAGCTTTCTTGATATTTTCTAGTTTTTCTGATGATCTAAAATTAATATTCCGTCTCTTGCTTGGTTATAATTTTAATTTCCACGAGAACATTATAATATTTTGCAATAATATTTTTTTAACTTATGACGGCAAATGAGCAGGTTCGGGCAGGTTTTGTTCGAGTTATCTTGGGTGCGAGTCATTTGGATCAAGTGTCGAACAGGTCATGGGTCAATAAGATTTCAGTCATTCAGGTCTTGAGTAAGGTCGATTCGGGAATCCGGTCAACAAATAATTTGTTTGAATCACGTCACAATTTTGATATTTTCGGATCACTAAATCGGGACAGACATTCGAAACAAAAATATATAGTTACAAGGGCAATGACCTAATATTTAATTAACAGATAAAGTTTGGAACAAAAATAAAAAACCAAATAATTGGAAAGTAAACATCTACTTTACTACGCGATATATTATACAAAACCAAGCTGGAAATATTTCGCTAAAAATTGCCGAGCCTGTTATAATCACTATCTTCCCCATGCAAGTCTCTTTGTACCGGTCCAACTTAATTCTCGAAACCGTTCCAATCGGTTCAGAGTTGATCCCATATAAACAAACGAAACCCCTACCATTGAAATAAATAATGACACCAAGAATTGTAATAACATTAATGGTAATAATAGTTACTAAATACTGATTAATAATTTCAAGATATATCACCTAGTTAAAAAGGACTAATTTTGCGAGCCAATTGAATTTGCCATTCCGGGACAAGGCGTCTTGGCCTGGGTATATCCGTATCCCGTACTGGCACTGTACCACCATTGATATCAACTATTGTACCGATCACATCTTCTACCAATTCATCTCTCCCCCCTCGCAACGGATCCTTGTTTTCAAAATAAATAAATAAATGGTTGATTCATTATTATTATTATTATTATTACCTGAAGAAACAAATCAGTATGTGTTTTTCCCTCATAAAACACTAGTCGAACTTGTGCACCAGCTTTCTTTAACACATCCGCAAATTCTTTGCTACACAAAAAAAAAGATTTTCGTTTTATAAAAAAACATATTAACCATTGATATTTTATCTTGATAATTAATTTACCGACCTAGATGATGACGGTATTGAATAATCGTCTGTACCGTGAAACAATATAATAGGTGGCAATAAAGATATTACTTTATCAGATGATTCCTTTGCAACTATTTCGGGCGAGAATTTCTGTAACCCTAGCTCTCCCTCCATTATACTAAAAGAATAATTAAATATGAGTATCAATTCATTTGTGTTGCGTAAATTTAATTAAGATGATATTTTATTATAATAGAGCTTACCTAAGAAATATTCTTTTGTATAGACCACGTTCGTGAAAATGATCAACTAAATTCATCACATTATACCTATGAATTCATATACAAAAATATATATTAAAATTGAAGTAATTCGTATAATTTCGAACCCATTATTTTTATACTCATTAATTCAAGTATATTATATAAAAATTATAATTAATTGATTAATTACCCTCCAGATAAACCAAAATAAGCTTTAATTTGTGAAACGCTCCAAGAAACATTATGATCTCCTGAGGCTTCCTTAACAGCTTGATTCATTAGAGCACACGCACTTATGTGCGCGCCAGCAGATTGACCCATTAAATATATCCTAGAATAATATAATATATTAATAAGAACATAAAATTATATATTAGGTTTGAACAGTTTTATGAAGGTATGGAAGTGAAATAAAAAGGTACTGATTAGGGTCGCCTCCGTAATTCGCGATATTATTGCACACAAATGCAATTCCACGAGAAGCATCGTTTACCATATCGCTTATGGTTCCTTGTGGGAAATTTCTAAAATATCATAAAAATAAGTCATATAAGAACTACAATAGTTCTCTTGATTTTCGAACAATAATTTAATTTATTAATTACCTGTAATCAATGCAAGCAACGATTATTCCTCTATCAGCCAATCGTTTCCCTAATAGAGATCCCCATGCTTTATAACTAAAAATATTGAGTTTCAAATTAATTTCGTAATTTTCTTTTACGATTTTTTAATATATAATGATAATAATAAATTGTTTACCCAATAATCCAAGCTCCACCAGTTACAAATGCCACGACCGGATTCGACCCGTTACAAACTTTTGGTAGATACAAATCCAATCTAAAAAAATAATAATAACATATAGTTAGGAAAGTCGAGAAAAAATATTAACTTAATTATTATTTTTCGTAGATTTGATTTTTTTACCGGTTGCGTGGTTGTTCGCCATAAACTACACTTCTATGTACTTGACTTGAGAAAAAATAATAATATCCAACTAAAATAAGAAAACAAAAATCAAATAAATTATATTGACATTATTATCAAAAGGTAAATGTATGAAATATATATTAAACGATCAATTAAATAGCACCGCTATAGTATTACTACAACGTGCAATAGCGAAAATTACAGGTAAATAACAGCCAAATCACTACGAACTACCACATCACTACTCAAAATAGGGGTAAATATACTATGCTCCCATGAACAAGAAAAAATATCTTTAATGCGTCAATCGAGGAGGATTAATTAGATTAATTAGATTTTTTAATTGAACCAATCAAACTAAATATCGATTTGAGTGTTAATCAATTCAATTAACCCCCATTAAATCTTCTCGATTGACGCATCGTCATAGTTTTCCTTGTTTGAGAGGTGAGGCGTCATATATAACCCCTTAAAACAGACATAAAAAAGGTGATTATCATAATAAATATTAAGAAATAAGAGACCTTGTAGAAATCCGGGCATAAGCAAAATTGCATATATACCCAATGCTAAAAGCCTTGAAATCCATCTGTATCCTAAACTGGATAAAGAAAATAGTAATAATTATTATTATTATGAAAATGAGTGGAAGTTTATACACACAAATATATTAAATGTAGTGTTTTCTTATAAGTTATGGCATTTGTTGCATGCACGCAAACATATTAATTTGCAAATATTCAATATGTGGATATGATCTAAATGCAACATTTTTTTTATTCTATCAGATATTTTGCAAAATAACAATTATCAGACGTTTGAGATCTCCCAATTGCACGAATCAAAATAAAATAATGCAAAAAGTAGAGGTGTTAATTCAGTCAGGTCAAACCGAAAATAAAACCAAATCGATTTAAACTGAACCGAATTAACTTGTGAACTGACTAAAAACCGAGCCGAATAAGAAATATTATAATCTTAAAATAAAAATAATTAATTAATAACTTTTTTTTGATAAAAACAGTTAAATATATCTTTTAAAATATAATTATATAATTTTATAATATTATCATATCAATTTTTTAATATTTCGAAATTAACATATTAAAAAAATATGAAAAATGAGTTGTTATTCGATCGGTTCGGTTTAACTGATTTACTTACATAACACCAAAATCGAACCGAATAAATTGAACAATATCATTTTTTTATTCAAACCGAATAAAATAAACAGAAAAATCAAACCGAACCGATTAATCCCGATTTCGATCGGCCCGTTTGAACAACCCAGAAAAAAAAGAAGATACATAAATCTTGAAAAGACATTAATTTTATAATTTAGAAACTATAAAAGATCACAATAAATCAAATAAAATAGGTAAAGCTGGTTGAAACGTGGCCCGCACCATGTGAACATGAGTCAACACTATTTGTTTCTTTTCAACCTTTTTTTCTTTTTCTTTATTGAGCAATGATTTGATTTTTTGTAAATTTATGTAGTGGTTCGTAGCAAAACCTACACCAGTCAATAAGCAAAAATAATACTGACCACCTATATTTTTTTGTAAACTTATCTAACCTTCACATAATTTATTTATAAAAACAGAGAACACAAATTCCACAAAAGTGTAGCTTTATCAAACCCAAAAATTACTTGCAACACAAAATACTACAGGAATATAAAAAAAGGAACCGAACCGAACACTGTAATGATTTGTGACGTGTCACCATGAAAACGACAGTCAAAGAAGTTTTGATTTCGAAAGAACACCAGATGCAAAATTAATTTTCCACGTCAGCATCAACAAACAAAAGAACACAACAAAAATGAAAATTGAAACCTCGAATTTTCCAGAATATTCTCTATTTTAAACAACTCAATCTAGTTCATTAACAGCTGTGTATAATTGTATTAAACTCCTTAATCAAAAGAAAAAACCGGATAACAAACTCCAAAATTATACTTCAAATCAAATTATGAACCAAAATTTCAAAGTTTGGGATTTTAAAATTGATCATACGAGCATACTTATTCAAAATTGAAACTTATTCACGAATGAGAATATGCACTGAATAGTAATTTCAGGAAAAGAGAAGGACCAGATTGACAAATTACCCGAGATATTGTAGAAGCGTGAATGCAAGGCCAGTGATCAGATACGTCTCCGACGCTGCATGTTTCATATCTCGCCGGAAATTGTACGGACCGTTTTCTCCATCTCCGTACGGCTCCACCACGTCACCAGAAGCCCTACGCCGGCGACTTCCAGAAGAATTTCTCGTCAAAAACGATTCCTCCTTATTATCGTCTCTATTGCTGTATTCCGTTGGAGTCTCCATTGTTCTCTTCTTCACAATTCTTAAACAGAGAGAGGGGTTTGTGGAGGGACATATAGAGGGGAAATGAAGGAGATCCACGTGGATTGGGTGGGTGCAAATTACACTGCTTCATTCTTTTTCGGTTTTTATTGAAAGTGGCCTTAGTATTCGTGTTTTTCTTGAATGAGGAGACGCATGTACAGAGACCACACAGAAGGATGCGGCGCTTTCTGTAGGACGTGTAGTGAGTCAATTACACCGTTTTGATTCATTACAAATATCATATTTAATAATGTATACAGAGGATTACAAACAGGCATGTTTAGTGTTAGGGAGCATTTCTGCATATAAATAAGAATCAAAACTTAAAAAATAACATCATTTCTAAAAATATTCCAAAAATAACCTTTTTTTTATAATATTCCAAAAATAACTCAAACCGGATTTTTAACCCCCTTTCTGTAAGATAGTGTATTAATTAATTCATAAAAAATATTATGGTAAAATTTGAAAAAATGTATCATATTTAAAATTAAAAAAAAGTAACATTTTTACCTGCGGGATTTAAAAACTCGGTTTGAGTTATTTTTGGATTATTATAAAAAAGGGGGTTATTTTTGGAATATTTTTAGAAAGGAGTTATTTTTGGAATTTTGATTCTAAATAGGGTTATATGCAGAAATGCTCCTTTAGTTATTCCTTGTACTTCTCAAATGCACAAATATTTCGTGGGTAGCAAATCATGTCGTAGTTAATTAAAGAAATTTTTTCAAGTGGAGGAGTAAAATATTTTAAAATTAGTAATTTCACGGTTTGTTTTGATGTCCATATTATAAGATGTTCGAAACTATAATTTTTTGTTTGGTTGTTTGAAATTTTGTTGTTTTAATATGAAAGTAGTTAAAGTTGTTATAAATTATAGTTGTTTGGATACTTATAGATGTTAGAAAACATAATTTTTTGATTGGTTGTTTAAAAAATTCCAAAATTTTATTATTGAGAATATGAAAATAGTTAAGTTTTATGAAATAATTAAACTCCAAACATAATTAAATTTCCAAATAAATAAAAAAAACATAAAATATTCATTAATGATAAAATCAAAATATAACATAATTCATCCTATAGCATAAACCAACATACAAAATTAACTATTATAAATCAAAATACAAATTTGTTTCGTAAAACTAATTCATATGAAACCTATATTTCGCGTCTAACCAACATGTCCCTCATGATTTTGTTCAGAAATTATTGTTGGTGATAGTGCTCTGGTGATTTTTCTTCCCCGTTGTCGTATAATCCAAGACACGAGAATAAGAGCAAAAATACCAACATCGTAGTCATCTTGAGTGAGATTGTCCATTTGTTCTACAAACAAATACACAATTAATTATTTAGGCAATTGAAAAGAATTAAATACTCAATCAGAGATGAACAATCATCAATTAAACTAAGTTTGACAACAACCCTAAATCAATCAGAGGATTAAATACTAAATTGAAAAGGATTAAATACTCAATCAGAAAAATGTAATGTTGCTCTAGTAATTTGCACTCTCATACAAGGGTCAGAAGCAATGCTACAATGTTGGAGTAGTTTTCGGAAAATGAGAAAGTCTGTTTAATTGAACAAAGATGAAAAATAAAAAGTGAATAAACTGATATGGAAAAATTGCACAATTTTGTTAATCAACAAACAAGAAGTACATAACACAAATCTGCATAAATTGCACAAAGGACATCAATCTCAAAAATTGCACAATTTGTTCAGTCAATTTCACAAACACAAAACGAGCATTAACATACCAGAGTGTTGGTGGCTGAAACAAATTTGAAAATAACCTATATTCACATACACGCGCACGCACACGCACACACGCACACGCACGCGCATACCCACACCCCCCCCCCCACAGAGAGAGAGAGAGAGAGAGAGAGAGAGAGAGAGAGAACCTTTGTCAAAATGAGCATTTCTGCATATAAAACCTTTTTTAGAATCAAAATTCAAAAAATAACTCCCTTTCTAAAAATATTTCAAAAATAACTTCTTTTTCGATAATATTCCAAAAATAACCCAAAACAGATTTTTATATCCCGCCGTTCAAATTTATAAAATTTTAATTGAAAATTTGATATATTTCTCCCAATTTTTACCATAACATCCTTTATGATCTAACTAATATATTTAATTAAAATAATAACTAGTACATGTTGGCTGTTAACTTAATACATAATTAATATTTATCCGAATTCATAAATTTGAATAAATTTGAATGGATATTTAATTATATATTTTAATTAGCACGTTAATTAAATCTAATTGTTCTATAAAGGAGAATTCGGCGGGTACATTTTGGGGAGCAATTATTTTTAAGATATGTTTACTGACATGTCTGAAAAAAGAAATATTAAAATTTATTGCCTAAACTCCTCAAAACGTAAAAATATTGCTATGAATCGAATAGAAAACTTTTTTAGTGTTTGTACAATTTGATGAAAAGTTACGTAGTAAAACATTCGACGCAAACCACCTCAAAACAAGTTATTTGAACTCCACATAGAGTTAAAATAATTGTATGAATCGAAAAACAAACTTTCTTAGTGTTTGTAAAATTTGGTGAAAATTTATGTAGTAAAAGATACGATACAAATGATCTAAAAACACGTTATGTGAACTCCTCAAAAAGTAAAAATATTGCTATGAATCGAATAGAAAACATTCTTAGTGTTTGTACAATTTGGTGCAAAATTACGTAGTATAAGATTCGATCCAAACCATCTCAAAAACAAGTTTTTTGGGATCCTCGGAGAGTTATAGGATTGTTATGAATCGAAAAACAAACTTTCTTAGTGTGTGTAAAATTTTGTGAAAAATTACGTAGTGAAAGATACGACACAAACGATCTAAAAACACGTTATTTGTACTCCTCAAAACGTAAAAATATTGCTACGAATCGAATAGAAAAGTTTCTTAGTGTTTGTACAATTTGGTGAAAAGTTATGTAGTAAAAGTTACGATACAAATGATCTAAAAACACGTTATTTGAACTCCTCAAAAGGTAAAAAGATTGCTATGAATCGAATAGAAAACTTCCTTAGAGTTTGCACTATTTGGTGTAAAATTACGTAGTAAAAGATTCGATCCAAACCATCTCAAAATCAAGTTATTTGGGCACCTCGGAGAGTTGTAAGATTGTTACGAATCGAAAAACAAACTTTCTTAGTGTATGTAAAATTTGGTGAAAATTTACGTAGTGAAAGATACGATACAAATGATCTAAAAACACCTTATTTCAACTCCTCAAAACGTAAAAAGATTGCTAATAATCGAATAGAAAACTTTCTTAGTGTTTGTACAATTTGGTGAAAAGTAACGTAGTAAAACATTCGATCCAAACCATCTCAAAACAAATTATTTGGACTCCTCATAGCGTTAAAAGAATTGTATGAATCGAAAAACAAACTTTCTTTGTGTTTGTAAAATTTGGTGAAAAGTTATATAGTCAAAGATACGATACAAATGATCTAAAAACACGTTATTTGAACTCCTCAAAACGTAAAAGGATTGGTATGAATCGAATAGAAAACTTTCCTAGTGTTTGTACAATTTGGTAAAAAGTTACGTAGTAAAACATTCGATCCAAACCATCTCAAAACAAGTTATTTGGACTTCTCATAGCGTTAAAATAATTGTATCAATCGAAAAACAAAATTTCTTAGTGTTTGTAAAATTTGGTGAAAAGTTATGTAGTAAAAGATACGATACAAATGATCTAAAAACACATTATTTGAACTCCTCAAAACGTAAAAAGATTGCTATGATTCGAATAGAAAACTTTCTTAGTGTTTGTACAATTTGGTGCAAAATTACGTAGTAAAAGATTCGATCCAAACCATCTCAAAAACATGTTATTTGGGCTCCTCAGAGAGTTATAGGATCATTATGAATCGACAAACAAATTTTCTTAATGTTTGTAAAATTTTGTGAAAAGTTGCGTAGTGAAAGAACTTGTTTTGAGATGATTTGGATCGAATGTTTTACTACGTAACTTTTCACCAAATTGTACAAATACTAAGAAAGTTTTCTATTCGATTCATAGCAATCTTTTTAAATCTTATAACTCTCTTAGGAGCCCAAAGAACTTCTTTTTTAGATGGTTTGGATCGAATCTTTTACTAAGTACTTTTGCTCCAAATTGTACAAACACTAAAAAAAATTGTATTCGATTCATAGCAATCTTTTTACGTTTTGCGGAGTTCAAATAACGTGTTTTTAGATCGTTTGTATCGTATCTTTTACTACATAACTTTTCACAAAAATTTTACAAACACTAAGAAAGTTTGTTTTTCGATTCATACAATTCTTTTAACGCTATGAGGAGACCAAATAACGTGTTTTGAGATGGTTTGGATCGAATATTTTACTACGTAATTTTCCACAAAATTGTACAACCACTTAGAAAGTTTTCTATTCGATTCATAGCAATCGTTTTACGTTTTGAGGAGTTCAAATAACGTATTTTTAGATTATTTGTATCGTATCTTTTATTACATAACTTTTCACCAAATTTTACAAATACTAAGAAAATTTGTTTTTCGATTCATAACAATCTTATAACTCTCTGAGGAGCCCAAATAACTTGTTTTTGAGATGGTTTGGATCGAACATTTTACTACGTAACTTTTTACCAAATTGTACAAACTGTAAGAAAGTTTTCTTTTCGATTCATAGCAATTTTTTTACATTTTGAGGAGTTCAAATAACGTGTTTTTTGAACATATGTATCGTATCTTTTACTACATATATTTTCACCAAATTTTACAAATACTAAGAAAGTTTGTTTTTCCATTCATACAATTCTTTTAACGCTCCGAGGAATCCAAATAACGTGTTTTGAGATGGTTTGGATCGAATGTTTTACTACGTAACTTTTCACCAAATTGTACAAACACTAAGAAATTTTTTTATTCGATTCATTTGTATTATATAATTAAATAATTAATTAATATTTTATTATTTTATTATTTTATTAATTTATTAATTATAATTTGTATATTTAATATATATATTTTTTATTATATATTTGACATAATATATGCTAAAATGTTGTTTTTACAGAAATAACTTCATATTAAATAAATATTTATTATATTAAAAGTATCCGATAAATATCCGGAAATATTCGAGAAATATTCGTTGTTATTTTGAAATAAAATATTCGGATACACTACGTGAAGTATCGGATACGTATCCGACGAGTATCGATACCCGATACGGCATCCGATACGATGCGGCTTGATTTTTGAAGTACCGCGTAACATACAATATAATTCTTTGTATGATAAATGTGATATTTTGAAGTTTCTGAAAGGGCTCGTAATAGGGTTAAAAACCTCAATCTTGTAAATAGTCATTTAGTTTCTTCGATAGGATCCTCGGGCGGGCTTTGGTTATTGTGGTCAAATGATGTAACTATGGAGATTATTGATTCAAATTTCTATTATATTATCGCGTACATAATTAATCCAACTACTCAACTTAAGTGGAAACTCCTTTGTGTTTATGGAGATCCGCACAAAGTAAACAACCCGATGATTTGGGCCGAGATTGAAAATAACCTTACGGACCCAAATATGCCTTCTTGTATTATCGGTGACCTAAATGCTATATCATCGCCAAAGGAGAAAGAGGGGGGGTCATCGTCTTTCAATAGCAATAATAAGAGGTTCGTGCATTTCATTAATCGTAATGGTTTAATCGATTTGGGTTGCAATGGTCCGGCTTTTACGTGGGCCAATCATAGATTCAAAGGGCAATACATTCGACAACGATTAGATAGATGTCTTGTCAATGTCGCAATGGCCGAACTCTATTCGGATGCAAGCGTGTTTCATCTTCCTCGGTTTTGTAGTGACCATCACCCCATTTTACTCCGTACCAAAGTACCAACCAAACCTCCTAAAAAACCTTTTCGTGTGGAACATTGGTGGCTACATGAGAGAGGGTTTAAAGAGTTTTGTACAAACTCGATTAGTAAAGAGGATTCAAATTGGATGGGGACATACCACACACTTAAGGCGGATATACCGAAATGGTCACGAAATATCCCTAAACCGCGAGAAAAATTGCAAAGTATAGAAGACTCAATGCTTCGAACACAACACGAAAAACCCTCCCTAGAAAATCAAAAAATACAAAAATCCCTCCAAGAAGAACACTCCAAAATTCTAAATCAAATTGAAATTTTTTGGCACCAAAGATCTCGGGTCAAGTGGATTTTAGGGGGCGATAGAAATACGCGATATTTTCATCAAATGACGGCAAATAGAAGAAGGCATAATAAAATCTATTCCGTACAACTAGAAGATGGATCTTGGGTGGGTGATGAGCGCGGTATTAGGCGAGCTTTTGTGGAGCATTATAAAAAAATTTCGAAATCGACACCGGTACGGAATATTGAAGAGGTATACTCCCCGGATTTTCTCTCAACCTTACCAAAACTCGACTCCATTGAACATACTTCCATAGATGGCTCTCCAAGCGAAGAGGAAATTATCTATACTATACGAGACTTGGGTTCGGATAAAAGCCCGGGTCCGGATGGAATAACCGGGAGATTTGTAAAATACTTTTTACCTTCTCTTATAAAACCAATAACCGTGACAATCCAAGAGTTTTTTCGTACCGGCATTTTACCATCCGAATTGGGCGATTCGAATATGGTGATTATTCCTAAAGTGGACGAACCGCAAAGGGTAATTGATTATCGCCCAATCAATGTCCTAAATACGGTCTACAAAATTATCGCGAAAATTTTGGTCAACCGAATTAGACCCTCGTTAATGAAGATAATAGCCGATGAACAAAATGCTTTTTTACCCAATAGAATGATATCGGATAACATCATAATTCTTAAAGAGGTACTTCATTCGTTTAGTCAACGAAACTTTGCGCAACCATCCTTTGCGCTTAAGGCGGATTTATCGAAGGCTTTTGATCGAATGAGTTGGCAATTTATCGGTGATCTCTTACTCCAATATAATTTTCCTCAACATACCATAACTCTCATCAATGCATGCATGCGAAGCGCTAAATATTCGATAATGTTTAATGGTACGGGTGACGGTTTTTTCCGACCGGAACGGGGATTACGGCAAGGTTGTCCACTATCTCCGTACCTATTCATTCTAGGTATGGATTTATTTTCAAGGTCCTTAAATTATGCAATTCAAACGAACTATTTATCCGGGGTGAAAGTGGCGTTTTCGGCTCCCATAATTAATCATTCGCTTTATGCGGATGATGTGGTAATTTTTGCAAAGGCTACGTCTTGTGAATCGATTCGTTTGAAAGAGGCATTTAAATCGTTTGAATTGGTATCCGGACAATGTTTAAATCCCGCCAAATCTAATATTTGGTTTAGCCGTAATGTCCCGATTATCACTCAAGAAGAAATTCTTGACATATTAGGAGCCAAGGGGGCTGCCCCAATTGAACGATATCTCGGGACCCATATTCGTTGTAATGGGTCCATCGATTCATCTCATCTCGTAACAAAATTTCAAGGCAAACTTGCGGGTTGGAAAATGCAAACTCTTTCTCATGCGGGAAGATTGGTCCTTATCAATTCGGTGTTAGCCGCGACTCCAATTTTTCATATGTGTACCGAATTGCTTCCAAAAACGACAACAAAAAAATTAACCCAAATTATGAGAAGATTTTGGTGGGGAAAAAAAGAGGGTCGTTTCCTCGCATTTTGTAAATGGGCGGTTATAACAAAACCGAAAAATGAAGGAGGTTTAGGAGTAAGGGAGATCAATAAGGTCAATCAAGCTTTATTACAAAAAAATCTTTGGCGCATCATTCTTGAGGAGGATCGGTTATGGGTTAAATTAATTAAGGCGAAATATCTCCCATCCAATACAATTTGGCATACGAAGAGGCAAGTTGGCGCAACAAAATTTTGGAAAGCGGTCCTTACCCAAAGGTCCGCGTTTCAAAACATGGTGCATTGGATTATTGGTAATGGCCAATCTTGTCCCGCCATTGGGGCGCCATGGTACCAAGGATGGATGGAGACTAAACCTAGAAATAGAGAAGAAAGACGAATGAGAGTGGTTGAGTTCATAAATACCGATGAGGTTGAATGGAAACCAAATTTTCTACTCGAGAAATTAGGTCCAATAAAAACACTACAAATTATGTCAAATAACACCATAACCGAAGCCGGTTTACAAAGAAGCGATAGATTAATTTGGGGAGGAGATGCAAATGGTAATTTTACGTGCAAAAGTGCATATAAAACCCTTATAGCTAACGAACGAACGAACCCTCCTTTATGGCCGAAAGAATTAATTAGGGTTATTTGGACGAATATTGGTCTATCACCGAGAGTATCGTTATTTCTTTGGCGCGCTTGTACCAATTCCTTACCAACAAACCTAAACCTTCACAAACGCCTACAACATATAAATTCTTTATGTGTGAGATGCAATTGGTACGAAGAAGATATTTTACATCTCCTTTTCCAATGTCCACTATCGCAACAAATTTGGTTTACCTCACCACTAATGATCAAAGCGGACATGTTACAAGGTGACATTCAAGATATCATTACTTATTTCGCTCAAAATCTTGAGGATTCGCTTTTTCGTCTTTTTGCGAACACCTTATGGTCGATTTGGAAATGCCGTTGTGATTGGGTGTTTCGGGAGAAGAAATATAAACCGCATGAGGTTAATATGATGGCTAGTTCAATAATGCAATACAATAATCCTTTGAGCGAGATTAAAATTGCCGACGTAAATAGAGGAGTTGAAAAAGAGGCCGAATTCATATGCCACTTTGACGGGTCTTGGGTGCCAATGAGGGCGGGAGGTGGTTACATAATTACAAAGAATGGGAGGATAATTCATGAAGAGAGTAAGTCGATAAGTGCATTTTCGCCTCTACAAGCCGAGGTGTTAGCTTGTCGCATGGCACTCCAAAAGCTTGAAGAGCTTAATATAAGTTCGTGTGCTATTTACTCGGATAACCTTACTCTCGCGAGTGCGATTCATAATACTTCACTTGAAGTGGATTGGCATGTGTATCATGATTTTGAAGATTGTCGAGATTTGATCAAAAGGAATTCGGGTTGGCGAGTTCATTTTATTCCTCGAGAAAGAAATATCGAGGCGGATGCGTTAGCGAAAAGAGCTCGAATGGTGGATGGAAGTGCACGTGGATGAGAATTTTTAGTCTAGAGGTCCTCGTTTATAGAGTGTCCGTTTTTGTATTAGTCGCTATTCAAGTTTTTTATATGTACATGTAAAGGCGACATTATGTAAATATTAACCTATGGGTTCTTTTAGCAAAAAAAAAAAAAAAAAAAAGGGCAAATACGAAATTATAGGAGATCTCACCTCGTGACCAAAGAAATAGTCAATTGAGAAATTCGATCGATCCATCGAAATGGCGGAAGTGAAAGGAGGAGTCGATCCACAGAAGATAAAGAGAATCGCTGCGGCGGCGTATGACTACGATAACGACACCCGATGGCCGAGCTATTGGTCCAACGTCCTCATCCCGCCGCACATGGCTTCACGCCCCGACCTCGTCGACCACTTTAAGCGCAAGTTCTACCAACGATACATCGTATGTACCATTCCCTGAACTGTTAATCACCAATTATCACTTGCAGTTGTTTACTTTTTATTCCTGGCTGGGACAATTAATTAACAATAATTGCATTAGATTCGGTGAATTTGGGTGGTGTTCTGTTCAATTGATTCATAAGGAAAATCAATTCGCACTAATTTAACGAGAATTTGATTTCTTTTCTTAGTTGTCAACATTTCACGATTCTTTCTTGCTAGATTCAGAAAAGAATCGAACTTTTTTAGTTGCTCTGAAGCTTCCCTATAAGATTCTTACCTAATCTTATTCTGGAGATTCAAATTCTAAAAGGGAATTGAACTTGAGTAAACTATTCAATCCAAACTTTTGAGATCTCATAATTATTTTCTTACATACAGGACCCTGATTTTGTTGTGGACGCAATGGCTTCTGCTTCTGGTTCTACCGGAGCCTCTTCTTCCTCTTCTTCTTCTTCTTCTTCTTCTTCTTCTTCTCAGCCAACAGGACCTTCTAGAAGGTCCACTCCACCTGTTGACCCGACTTCAGCAAGGCCTCGCAATTCAACTTCAAGGCCATTGGATAGGAGATCCATTAATCTCTCTCTCAGTGCTTGGGTATTTTAATAACTAAAAGTATTTATCAAAAGTTCTATATTTTCTTGGCCTTTTATATATTTGTATTTTTTATAGGTGGTACTCGTGTCCATAGTTGGTATGATTCCACTGGTACCGAAAGGGTTGTCGATGAAAGCGTACCGGTTATCACTGATTGGCACAATTTGCTCGTCTTCTTATTCTTTATACGCACTTCATGGGGTACTCATTAACTTATTATTTCATCACATATATTGTTTTCTATATATTGGTACAAAATTATTGCTTAATTGCAAGATTGTAATTGAGGATCAATTTGAATTTTTAGAAACCAAGTGCATGGAATATGAATGCAATTCAAAGATGGTTTCAAACTATATTGGCGACAAAAGAATTGATACGAATAATTTATTGCCTTTCTTTCGTTACTTCTCAATTACAACTCAAAAGTAAACCTCATTTCCTTCTTTACTTTTTAATTCATTCATTTTATTTGATTTATGCAACAAAATAATTATTTAATAAATCGAACAGTTGCTTTAATTTCCGTGCTAATATGGGCATTGGAACACATTGCCAAGTATCTTAGACGCAACTTCTCCAATTCCTCCTTGTTCAGGTATTATACTATTTTACTATGCTAATATACTATTTTCCTGTATTTTTATACTATATTCATTGTCGTGTAGGAAATATTTGGAGGAGCCATGTTTATGGATAGAAACAAACACAAGCACTATCAATACTACGAGCGCAAATTCCGAAATTGCCCTCGGCTTCCTTCTCATCTTTTCCCTTCTCTCGTGAGTAAACAAATAAATTTTCAAAAATACCCCTTTCTTACATTATCTTTTTTAAAGTACATTTTCACACTATTTTATCAATATTACAGATGGCAGCGCAACATAGTTCATGCTTTCATATACTGGCAGGTATAATTACATATTTTCCCTTCTTAATACTCAAAATATCTTATATACTGCTAATATTGCAATTTATCATATTTACCCTTCTTAAATTCCAAATACTCAAAATATCTTGTAGATGTTGAAGTTAATGTACCATTCGCCAGCATGTGGGAGTTACCACCGAAGTGCATGGGCGAGAATCGG
Organism: Luzula sylvatica; assembly: GCA_946800325.1. Classification (NCBI taxonomy): domain Eukaryota; kingdom Viridiplantae; phylum Streptophyta; class Magnoliopsida; order Poales; family Juncaceae; genus Luzula; species Luzula sylvatica. Next base: position 22,548,452 of record OX326961.1, read on the forward strand.
GCTTACCGTTAACCCGTACTTGAATAAATACGCTCCGTTTTTGAACAAACCCGTTTCTGCGGTCCAAAGATGGTGGTTCAGGTAGTTGGACTCGAGTGCACTTCACGAACTATTTATTTGTTTTTCGTTAGAATTTTTGAATTAATAATGTATGTTTGCATGTTTTGGCGAAATTGCATGTGATGCTTACAATGTTATATTGTTTCGGATAGTTTGGTTATTATTATTTTTTGAATTTACTTGGTTTTAGGAGTAAAGATATTGTTGAATAAACTGATAAAAGATTTTGGTTTTATTTCTTGTATGTGCTTAATATATGTGAAATTCATGTTAATATTTTTGAAAATAAATTGATAAATAAAGAGCCTGCAAAATCTTTATATACCTCAAAATACCCCAAATCGAACATGGCTTCCATTTTCATATAAACTTATCATAAATTCGGAAAATGATAAACTATATATACCAGTCAACACTTTAATGTGCCCAACAAAGTGATAACTCATCATTGATTAACTGAATATTCCATTTTAGAACGGGTCAAATGATTTCATAAATGAAAAATGAGAGAAATCAACAGAAAAGAAAAAGAAAGAAAAAACGAAAGAAAATCCGGAAGCCATGTGATCTTCATCGATCTTCTCGTGCTTAGCTTTCGAATTTTCGCAAAGTCGAATTGATAATTCATTGAAAATATTTACAATTTGAGCTTGTTATTCCCTCCCATCAATCCTCACAAACAAGCACAGAAATAAAAAGAAACCAAATCAAAGAAAAAGAAAAAAATCCAGAACCTACACTAAAATTAGTGTCGACGAAACCTCTTGTATAGCCACCGCGCACACATCAATGCACAGACCATCCAATTTAGTTCTTCATCTTCACCTCCAAACCCTAATTAAACGAAACCCCGAGAAAATCAAGTGCGGATTTCCCCATCACGGCTGTAAATTCTGGGAAACTGATTAGCCCATCTCCATCTGTATCGGCTTCGTCCATCATCTGAGTAAGCTCGTAAAAGGTCAAAGGTTGACCCATTTTCGCCATTGTTCTTGCCAATTCAGCCCTAGATATAAATCCATTTCCATCCCTGTCAAATGCGTGAAAAATTTCAAGCAATTGCACTTGATCTACCAAAGATTGCTGGGTCATCAATGGCGCAATTGCAGAAGCTAATTCGTCGAACTCGATCATGCCATTGTTGTTGGAGTCCATTATCGATAAAAGCGCGTGTAATTCATCTCCAGTTGGTTTGAGTCCGATCGAGCGGAGCAAAGCTGCCAGTTCGAGCAGAGTCAAGCTTCCATCATTGTCCATGTCGAAACGGCCGAAAATATCGCGTAATTGCTTGAGTTGGTCTCCTCTTAAGCTCTTCATTGGTTCGAAATTAGGTAATGTGCGAGCTTCTATGAATTTTTGAAGAGGAGGAGATAACGAGGAATTGGGAGATAATGGGACTTTCAAGGAGAGAGAAACGCGTTGAGGGTAAATGAAGAAAACTGGAAAGACGATGATGTGGCGGCAATTTGAAATGAAAATTTGTTTAATTGTTTTAATTTCGAGAAATAATGAAATAAAAGCTTGTTAACGAAGGTGGATAGTAAGATTTGAAGGGAGATGATTAAATCGAGGGTTGGGATTTGGACGAATTTCGGTCAAGAATTGGAGGTAGTCAAATTTAGAAAGGTTTTTTTTTGGAAAAAGTCTGATTTAAACCCCTCATTTATTGTCATTGTTCAGTTTAGTCCCTAATTTATTTTTTGAGTCACTTTGCCCCCCTTATCTTTTCGTATCATTCATTTTGGCCCACTTTCATTAATTAGTGGATGATGTGGCAATTAAATACCATGACTGGATGAGTGACATGGCACTGATCGATGATGTGGGATTTTTTTGATGACGTGGCAATAAAATTAAAAAAAAAATATATATAAAATCACTTTTTTCCTATGTATTTGAATGTAAGATGAGTATATATTAAACTAATTTCATTTTTTACGCTCATAATCAATTTAAAATCACTTACTAATGTTACTAATGTTACTTAATTTTGAAAATATCAAATATCAAATCAATTTAAACAAAGATTAAAAAAAGCAAAACAAAAATCATAACATGTCCTTCAAATAGGAAACAGAAAACATAAAAAAAAAAGATTTTAGAATTCATAGTACCCCACTTCATAACTCTAAATGACTGATATGACTACAAAACATAAAACTATATGCTCTTAAGTTTACTTCATTTTGACATCCAAATTCTAATTTGCCGATGAATTATCACGTTTCCTCTTATCCTTTGTGCCGACCTCCTGTATACAAAATGAGATGAAAAAGCTGATTAAGAATCCACAAATTAAAGATCTAAAATTGAATGTCATACCTTTTTTAGAGAACAAGTTACTCGATTATGTCCTTGCTTGTGACAAATCCCACATGTCACGATTTGTCCCGTTCTTGTAAGTGTACGACCATCTGACCTCGGCACTACACCTAATTCCCTCCGTTTATGTTTTTTAGGTCTACCGGGCATATCTTTATGAGGGGGTGGTTGAGGACGATCATACATAGTCTTTGGCCAATCTTGTCGGCCAACAAGCGGTTGCAAGAAATGAGAATACACCTCTTGATGTAGTGCTTTATTGTACCAAAATGACACAAATTTCATTGGTTCTTTTCCCATATGACGTATGGCGCATATGGCATGAGGACAAGGGATGCCCGAAAGATTCCAAACTCTACAAGTACATGTTAATTTTTCCATATCAACAACGTATCTGTATTCTTTGATTTCATCTCTTTCATTTTTCATCATATGAATGATTTCATAACCACTTTTTCCATTCCATTGCATTTTGCAGTCTTTCATAGCTTTAATGCTCTTGTTCAGTTTTGTTACGATGTTCGGGCAAATATCATTAGCATATTTGAGACCTTCAATGGCTATTGTTGCTATTCTGGACATCACCATGCATCTTATTTGCTCAAGCATAGTGATAATAGGCTTATGCCTAGCATCTAAAATCCACTTGTTGAATGTTTCAGCTAGGTTATTATCAACAATATCACTTTTCACATTATCTTCAAAATATGCTCTACTCCAATGCTTGGGGTCGGTTTTTAAAAGATCCAATGCGGCTTCTTCTGACTCGACACGAAGTAGTCCAAGATTTTCTTCAAATTGTGCAAGTGAATACGACCATGCACACCGCCAGAATTTTTTCTTTAAATCACCCCCTTTGTGTTTCTTATTCCAATTAGCATATATGTGCCTTGCACACATCCTATGTTCAGCAAAAGGTAGATGAAGCTTGATACATTTCTCTAACCCCTACAGTTAAAGAAAAACACATGAGTTTATTGACTACATTAGAATATGTTTGATGAAATTACCTTTTGTTGATCGCTAATTAAAGTCCAACCATAGCCTCTGCCCATATTAAGATCTTCTCCAAGTAAATTTAAAAACCATTTCCAATTTTCGGTATTCTCCACATCCACCACAGCCCAAGCAATAGGATACATCTGATTATTACCATCTCGCCCAATTGCACATAAAATTTGAAATTTGATGGGTCCTTTTGAAAAACAACCATCTAACCCAATTACGTGTCTACATCCGGCTAAAAACCCCTTCTTACACGCATCAAAACAAATATACATTCTCCAAAAATATGGTATTTCCATTTCATCACGTTTCACATTAACTCTTACAGTGCTACCTTCGTTGGACTTAATCAATGCCTCGGCATAATCCCAAATCATCGTGTATTCCTCCTTATAATTTCCAAACTCATTTTTCATTACACATAATTTCGCTCTTCTACATTGACTCAGAGAAACATCAATTGACATCTCATTTTTTATTGTATCTCTCATTTCTCTTAATTTCCATCCTGGGTGTGATAAAATTCTTTCCTTGTAGGCCTTTGCAAGATACGGTGCGGTGACCCGAGCACATTTAAAAGAAGGCAAGCACGTGTGTTCAGAATTGAAGGTTTTAACGACGAAATGACCACTTGCTTTGTGTAAAGAGGCAAACAAAACCCAAGCACATCCGGACCAATTGCATACAGCTCTAACTCTTAGCTGCTCATTTTTTTTGAACTTAATATCTCTCGAATTTTTGATAGCATAATTGATAACTGCCAATTTAAATTCCCTAGCCCCTGTAAATTTCATGCCGAGACTGAATTCTGATGGATTTGAATCCGGATTGTACTCGTTGAACCTACTTTTTTCTCTAACTGCATCCTCTGAATCTTCTTCATCATCACTATCAAAAAAACTACCACATTCACTAGACTCGAAGTATTCACTATCAAGATATTCAATTGCATTTTCTTCACTGTAATAATTCTCTTCCCTAATTTCTTTCTCTGTCCCCTCATCATAATGCACATTCATTCGAGAATCTGAATTCATGTCATTACCATGTGTAAGACCAAACTCTTCACCGATCACCACATCTTCCACATATATATCAATAAACCCGTCATTCTTTTTTGTCGACACCATTTCATTTATCGATTTATCACAATATACATTTATAAAATTGTTTGTTGCGCCTTTATAAAATAACTTGAAAAAGTCATTCAATCCCAATTTCTTCGCCACAACGTGCACAAGATCATGATATTTCATCCTAATGTCAAAATGGTCTAACTTCACCCATTTACCATTCACGTAATTCCAATTCTTACCATCTTGCACGAATTGACCATTATAGAACAAATTAACTTCAATACCATCCATGTGCTGAAGATCTGTGATAAAAGAAAAAAAATCCCTATGTGAAAAAATGTCCATTTAATACATGAGAGAAGCTGATTGAGATTGCCAATCAATTGAAAAGTAAAAGAATTCTCAATAAAAAAAACTCAGAGAGGAAAAGAGCAAACGAAACCTGATTACGATTGCCAATCAATTACGAAGAAAAATAAATTTAATGCATGAGAGAAGCTCTTTGAAGATGGAGAGCCAACAGGAGAAAAAGGGGCTAGGGTTTGATTTTAGATTCTTGATACGACCATTGAATGGAAAATGAGGAAGATGAAGAGTTTGAGGTTTATTGGGCTGTGGAGAGAGAAAGATGAATGTTTTTTATTTTCAAAACTTCAAGTTTTATTGTCATATTAAATTTTTTTTTCCACATCACCGATCAGTGCCATGTCACTCATCCAGTCATGGTATTTAATTGCCACATCATCCACTAATTAATGAAAGTGGGCAAAAATGAATGATACGAAAAGATAAGGGGGCAAAGTGACTCAAAAAATAAATTAGGGACTAAACTGAACAATGACAATAAATGAGGGGTTTAAATCAGACTTTTTCCTTTTTTTTTCTTCCTAATGGTATCGGATTTAGGTGGACTTGGTTGAGTCAACAGAATGAAACGATGTATTTTGTGCGAAGATAATTTTGTATATATTTAAAAATATATACATATGATTGTATAATAATTTATTATTTTACACAATTAATTCATAAAATTTGTATTGTAATAATTTATAAATAGTATTGGGAATAACAGAAGTATAGAAACAGGTTATCCTTATCTATCAATGGATTTTTTTATTATTAAAAATTCAATGGATTTATGGTAAAAATAATACAGAAACAAAATATTCGGATTAAGTCATTTAACAGAATATTTAACAGAATATTCAATGAACCGACCAAAACTAATCTGAACTGGGCAGGAGGCTTCACTTAACTACAAAGTGATTAATTTAGGGGAAAATATACTTGGCCCCCCAAACTCCAAAAAAATATCCCGATGAGGTGGCAAAAGTGGGTTAAGTAGATTGATTAGCCTCTCTAATTGACTCGATTAAATATTAATTGACACGTTTAATTGATATTTAAATAATTTTTAATATGTTAATATTAGTACATGTCAATTGACGTGTCAATTAGATTAAACGGTCAATTAAATCGTTAATCGAATCAATTAATAATACTAATCAATCAATTTAACTCATTTTTATCATCTCATCAAGACATTTTTTTGAAGTTTGGGGGTCTGAATATATAACCCCTTTATTTAGAGGCTATCAGAGAATCGAATCTTACAGCTTGATTTGAATTAGAGATGAGAATTAGAGATCAATCAGCTTGTCACTCAGATTATGCATCCATCAATTTTTCATGAACCAACTAATTAAGTAAACCATATGTAGTATGAAGAATTATGTATTTTAAATATACATGAATATTTTTAAGGGTAATCATATTTTGTCCTTCAATTTTACTTAAATGTATAATTAACATGTAGTAATTGATAAAACTTGTGAGTTAATTGTCTTGTCATATTTATCCAATTTCTTAGTTTATATTTATCTTTAAATTTTCTCGTGAAACTACATTATCATGATTATCTATGAATTATTTATCATTAAATTTTGTGCTATACATTAATATTATATTTGACCTTTTAAAATATATATTTTGAATAATTATTTGTATGTATTAATTTGAACCGTTATATAGTTTGATGATTTGATCTCTTTAATTTGTGAAAATTATGTTATATATCATTATGCCATGTATTTTTTTTCATATTTTAAATACAAATCATATGATTAAAATCAAACACTTGATATTAAATGTGACGTGGACATGACAAGGAATATAAAAAAATTTGTTATATATTTTGCCACACATAAGTTATATATTTTTGTTATTTAATAACTTTTTTGCTAGTATTTAATATTTCTCACATATGATCTCTTTATCTCACATTCGATTAATAAGGTGTATATAATAATAATAAATATTATAATATTTTTTGTTATAATATATTAATAGTATTTTAAGAACTTTAATTTAAAAACTCGTCAAATATATTTCGACATCCAAATTAGTAATAGTTAATGCATAATGTGTTGACTCGTTTGATGATATCCAACACAATACTCAAGATACTAATATTTTAATCTAAGTGTGATTAATAGGGACACAACATATACACACATCATGAGCCATAACAATATACTTGGAAAGAATCACGCAAGAATAGTCACACAAGGAGCTACATGAGATCGGGATTTTTTCAGGTTTAATACGTTGAAGAAACTCGTAAACGAAGATCGCAAGACCGAATTTAACCAAATCCGTAGAAAACTCACCGGGAAGCATCGCGAAGAATACGACACGAAACTCAACCGAGAGCACTTACAAGATATGAAGATAAACCCTGAAAACCAAGCATCGTGATGCTTAATATGTTTTTATCCCATACCGTCCGGACGACCCAGTGAACTGTCCGAAGCGGTCAGTTCATTTTCTGCAGCACACATCCCAGCGTGTAGGGCAAGTTTTCGAACGCTCCCAACAATACTTAATACGTTTTATATATTACAATGATTAAAGAAAATAAAAATACAATCTCAGACTCGAATCCACAACTTCTCACAATATATGATTTCTTGTGTCTCACATCCAACCACTGGGCCACAAACATATTGGCTCAATTAAAACATTCAATTACAATCAAACAAAAATAGCCAAATTAAAATAATCATTGACCAATTAAAAGTTCATACAGATTTTTTTTGGTACCCTATTTTCTCTTTTCTTTTATGTATTGAATCCAATGCTAAAGCTCTCTTCGAAACGAAATAAGAGGCTTTTCATTTTGTTTGTGTATCCAAATTTAAATGAGTATTGTAGACGAGAGAGGGTTTGAAAACTAAAGTTCACTTCAAAACGAGATAAGACGCTCTTCATTTTGTTTAGATCTGTGATATACGCTCCCCTTAGAATCCACTAATATTATCATTGTGTTGGCATAGAATTAAATGCTAGTGAATGCTAGTGATAAATCATATTGAACGTTTAATTTTTGTCATTCTATATAAAATAAGAGGAGAAAAAAGATTTATCATTTCACACAACATTAATATATATTTTATATTTTTAATAAGTTTGTTTATCATCGTCCATAATTAATCCAATCTAAATTTGTAAACGAGAAACGGTTCGAAAGAGATGATTAAGAACTAACTAAACATTGGATGGAAAAAGATAAATTTTACTTGATATCAATCAACTAGATAGAACCTGAAGAACTAAAAGAAAAACAAACTCAAGAAAGTTGGTAATTAACAATCGATTGGTGCTAGGAGATAAAAATATTTTTATTTTTAAAATGCTCCAAAAGTTTTTGGAAAAAGAATTACATATCAACAAAACTCCAAGCCACTATAAATGCTAAATTACTTCTCCTTTATTTAATCAAATCAATTACGCCACATAGTAGCTCGAGAAAAGAATATTACTTCCAAGGGTGACACGAATTTTTTTTATTCAATCAACTATCATCATGGTTGTACTGCACTCCAATGGAGGATATGTTATTTTTGGTTCCAAATTTTTACACGATACATGATAGTATGCATTTCTCACCAGGTTTCTTCCTGCGAATTGGGTGTGAAATAAAATTAGCAGTGCTGTTTTAAATGTAACCCAAGCGAATATAGTAAAAATAATCAAATTGAATTCAAGTCGATTTTAGCTCATCGATTTTCTTTTTTATGTACCTTGAAACTCTACATCCACATCGAACAATGGTTTCTCTGGATCGATTGTACTCGGTGAATTGATAGCAAGGCCAGAAAGATCAAACGAAAAAAGATCTGAAACTTCGAAGCACCTTACAAAAGATTCTTGTTCAATGGGTCTTGTGAGCGAGATGCCCGAGTACGAGACGTTTAATGATTTTAGATATAGACACACCTCGCTACTAGTACTTCCAAAAAATTCAAGCTTGACATTGTATACCTACTTAATTAACCATACAATTATTTAATAAATTGAATATATAGAGGAAAGTATTCTGAAAATTATAATAATTATTTGTCTCACCGGAGATGACGTGGCTTTGGGGCCGAGACCAGATGAAGTTAAAGCAAAGCTTGCAAATTGGACTTGATTTTCAGGGACAACGTCGTAATGGTCTTGCAATATCATTCCAATTATTAATAAAAACACGAAATATAATGTAACATAGATGAGAGGAGATAGTTCGTCCGACGTAGTTCTTTCATGAGTCGGGGTGAACTTGTGATGACAATTCGGGCAGTCTACCATTTTGTTCCGCAATTGGAACTTCTCGAACTGAATTCTCGATTTACTTTTGTTGAAGCAAGAATGTATGTTTTATTTGTCAATTAGCAGGAAGAAGAAATGACTATTCTCTTCTTCTTTTTATGTTTCGAGTATTTATGTTTGGAGTATTGTGTATATATTAGTCGATGAATTTATAACTCAATTGGTTGAATGTTTGATAAAAAAAACAATATATTGTGAAAGATTGTGAGTTCAAGTTTTAATGATATTACTGGATGGTTTTTTTTCATTGGCATCAATGAATGTTGTGAGAGGTTGTTTGATAAAAAAAACCATATGACCGAGGCTTCTTCATTTATTTGTTTTTTTATTGTGTGTATATATTACACATATTCCTGATTTAGAATATTGTAAGGATGGTTCTTGACTAGGGCTGGCAAAAAAAGCTCGAGCTCGACGTTCGTTCGAGTTCGGCTCGAAGATCGTTCGAAAATAGCTCGTTCGAAAATTAGCTCGAACCAACTCGAGTCGAGCCGAGCCAGCTCGAGCCGGGTGATGTTCGGCTCGCGAGCCAGCTCGAGTTCGAAAAAATTACACATATATCCTTAAAAAATAATTTAATCACATATATCCTTAAAAAATTACACATACATCCTTAATTTATGGCCCAACCCAAAAACTTTACCTACTGGTCCCTAACCCAGTAACCCTGGTCCCTAACCCTCTCATCCCATTTTGGAATCCCGCTCTCCTCTCTCTCTCTCTCTCTCTCTCTCTCTCTCTCTCTCTCTCTCTCTCTCGTGCAAACCTAACCCTAATCCTCGCTGCGTCGTCGTCACTCCTCTCTCGCTACTCTTCGAGTCTCGGATGCGTCACTCCTCTCCTATCTCGCTACTCCAACAGTCGCCTTCCTCTCTCGCTACTCCAGGTCTGAGACTCTGAACAGTTCTTCTTCCTCAATTAATTTTCGAGCCGGGTCGAGCCGAGCCGAGCTAGCTCGAGCATTTTTCGAGCCGATCTCGAGCTGGACATTCGAGCTCGAACCCCTTTTACGAGTCGAGCCGAGCTGGCTCGAACCAGACTCGAGCCGAGCTCGAGCTGCCCTGTGTTCGGCTAGGCTCGGTTCAATGCCAGCCCTGTTGTTGACCCAAAGTAACCGACAAAGGATGATTAATCTATCAATGACGTGTGTGTGTGTGTTGTGTGTGTATGTGTGTTGTGTGTGTGTGTGTGTGTGTGTGTTGTGTGTGTGTTATGAGGATCAATGCTTGATTCGTTACATATGATATGATAATTATAACAACCTCTCACAACATGATTCTTGTACGAACTCGTCCACGTCTCATGTCAGTCAGGATCGTCTTACGGTATTACATGTCAACATAATTTTGAGTATTTGGGTTCAGACAGATTTCCTAATGTTCATTTTTCAATAATTTAGGATCAAATTACAGAATTAATGACCCAGAATTATAGTACTAACAAAAATAATAATAGTTGTAAATGTACGGTCTCTCTCTCTCTCTCTCTCTCGATCGATCGATCGATCGATCTCGAAAGGAAAAAGAGAGAAAAAGTGGAGATAGAACCTTGGGGGTGGGGGGCTAATTCTAACGTGTTAATTACGTTTTCCAGTGTAATACGAAGTATATATTTGTATGATGATATTGATAATATTATCTGATAAGATAAATATTCGAATTTATTTGTCTATGATTATGTATATGTTTTATAATTATTGTACATTATAGTAACAAAAAAAATCTCATATTTTAAATAAAATAATAACAATTATATTAACATCATTATATAATACACAATTTTACAAAAAAAAATAAAATAACAAAAAATAGTATATCTTTGTTGTTCACAATATTTCTAAAATATCAAATATTAAAATAATGAATCATATACCATATGTTGTAATATATCATTAATTATATAATACAAATAATTTGTTATGGAATCAAAATGCAAAAATTATAAATAATATCAAATTTAATAGTGAAAGTAATTTAATAAATAATATAAAATTTAATTTAGCATAAGCATAAATAGAAATTATTTTATATCATATGATTTTCTAAAATTTATATTTTAAAAAATAACAATATTATTTGATAGATGTTTATAAATTTAATTAGTTATTTAGATGGATAAACTATTTTTTTAATTTCTAAACTTAGTATTATATGAGATTATTATTGTTATAATTTTGTAAAAATAAACATTTATACTTAAGATTATGTTATGTAAAAATATTTGCATTGTATTTTTTACATAATATTTTTATAAATTCAAATTATGGAAAATGATATGCGTGAACTATGTTAATATGGATGTCAAAATTAAGAAAAAATTAAAGCAAATATTTTTGAAGAATTTTTAAAATTAAATTTCTAAAAGTACTATTACTACTATAATATTACATATCAAATTATTAGTATTTCATTAAAGCAAGAATGACCGTTTTAGTCCCTTGTTACCGAAGACGGAAGATCGCATTAAAGCATTGTGTTACGCACGCAAAACGATCAATGGCCGCCTCAAGTTTGAAGAACCTAACGCCCTACTCGTTACAAGTCTGTCTATAATGACTAAATCATATCATGGACTCGTAATTTTGGTCATATCCAATACACATAACCTAATGTATGTTCATATTCCCGATTCGACAAACTTCTTTGTCATATGATTAGCAAAATATAATCATCTCCTCAGCAAATATGATAGTGTACACGTTTAGTCTATTATCGTATAATATATATATGCTTAACTCTTTAAGCATCATAATCGTGACTAGGGATGATTTAGAAATGAAACTTATGGTGTGACGGTTTCGATGCACATAATCACGTATTATGTCGACGCTCACACAAGTTCAAATCAAAGTTCGTATAATCATATTACATAATCTCGCACACGGTTTTCGTATAATAGGAATGCAAATAAAGTTGAAGTAAACAAAAATATTTAACTTGAAGTCATCTGATTTTACAATGAAAAGTTATATTCATGATGCTTATCATTAATTTCGATCTTAACCCATCTGTGTATATAATATTTAACCTTTACGAGGAGAAAAGGTTGTATCGCACGGCACCGGAAAATCCTTTACTAGCCCCAGGGCCAGACCTTTACACGACACGTGATAGTACACTTTCCTCACGATGTTGCCACCTGCAAATTGGGTGCTTAAATCATCAATTCAGTTTAATTTGAGTCGCAACGAATTAAACTTGTAGATTGGAAACGATTGAGCAGTATTTTGACTGATTTATTTCAATAAACCCGAGTAGAAAATTAATCATTTTCTCCATCGGTATGGAATATAAATTTGACACATGTTAATTTAATAGCATAAATTTGAGTAACCACAGCCAAATTTACGAGTTGCGACAATACGAAATTTTACAATATATTTCAATTCAAATTTGTATTTAATATGGGTATTTCACAATTAAAATACTCTCTGCGTAATTAACTGGCAAATACCCTTTGCATTTGAATAGCCAAATTCAATTGATAGTGTTTATCATAGAATTTCCATATAATACATAACTTGAAATGGATTGAATAATTTAACTGAATATATTATAAACTGATTGAATGTGAAATCACGACATACCTTCAAACTCAATATCTACGTCGAACATCGATTTATGAATATCTACACTGCTTGGTAGATTCATTGCGGGCCCCGACATCTCCATCGCGAATAGATCATCCGTCCCATAATAATAGCTGTCACTACACTTGAACTTCTTGTCTGAATCCACCGATTTAGCAAGTGTGATCCCCGAGTACGAAACAGTGGTTGATATTCTTCTAAGACAGGCCGAACCACTGCTGTCAGTAAATTTGGCTATCAGATGAAACACCTAATTAACCAAAAAATATTTAGTAAATTAGTTTCAACGAGTACAAAGTTTAGATGATTTTCACGAAACAAGAATATATTATTCAATTCGCACTGGATGAGATGTAGCATTGGGGTAGTCTAGACCCGATGAAGTTAGTCCCATGGTGCTAAGGCCGATATCGCTTGGTGGGACGGCCGCATGGGTATAATACAAAAAAAAGACAAAACAAGTCACGAAAACTATGACAAGTACTAAAGTAATTAAAAACGCGAAAAAACGTCGTCGGCATGCATTCGCGTCGTCAGAGTTGGTGGTGGCGGAATTGCGGCGACAACTTGGGCATTGCATTTTTTTGAGTTTCGGGATTGAATTTTCGAGAATAATAGTTCGTTGGGAAATGTTTTCTTTTTCTTTTTAGTTCTGAGTCGAGTCGTGAGCTTTGTCTATGTAACAATTTCATTTCCAAATTTGGAATATGGTTTTTGCTGGGTGTTCGTGACGTATTGTAAACGCCATGGGAACCGCCAGCATTCGACGGATTAATGTGTATGTACGATGTAAATGAAATAATATATTGTTTGAAATCTACAAATTTAATTGACATATTTGACTGTCGAACCGTACGATCATTTTTAATTATTCTCATAATCTTTTATATTTAATAGGTTACCTGATTACCTTAATTAAGGAAATCTCTTTTCTAATTTGTTCAAAAGTTTGTAAAAAATGGATTTTGCATCAGGTTACCTACTTACCTTGGATTAAAAAATGATTTAAGAAATGACAATTAAATTGCAAATATGTATTGTTGTATGCATAATTTAAATTTCAACAAATGGGTTCGTGGCCCAGTGATTGGGTGTGAGACACAAAAATATTATATTGTGAGAGGTTGTGAGTTCGAGTCTCATTGACATCAATAGATGGGGGACCACCGAACCTTCTCCATTTACTCCATTTACTCGTTTTTACTTTTTTTAAAAAAAAATTAATTTTAAAGAGGTATTTGATAACGGGATATTTAGACATTTTTTTACCTACATAAGATATTGAATTTAAGCACTTAATTGTGATTAAAGTATAGAAAATACTAATAATTTTATTTTATTTTGAAATAATATTTTAATGTGTGTTTTATATCTATTTCAGGATTAAAAAATTATTTTGGGTACGGAGTGAAGTGGGTCTCACATGGATCAAGTTTGGTGAAATAATTCATTAAACAATTGGTGAGTGAGATATTCCACAAGCCATAACTTCTTCACAACTCCACCCAATCCTCCCAGAATTGGACCCTAGCTAGACCAAGTCGAGCTCTACAACTTTCATATACAACATTTTCTTGAATCCAATCCTAAATCTCCCAAAAATCAGTTGCACTGCTGGTCAGCCATGAAAACAGATCACCAGTCATGGGCTTTGAGCTCCACAGGCAACAAACCTTGATGAAAAATCTCCCAAATTGGCATGGGGATAGATCAAACTCTAACACACAACTATCTTATGGAAAGTTTCTCGTTAATATCTTTCTAAATGCCTCAAAACGATTTTCCAATCTCTCTCTCTAGTTCTGCCAGTACCAAATCAGTGGTACAGCGGTGGATTTTGGCTTTACCAAGTCCATAAAGACCATTTATCTTCACACTAAATCCATGGATCGAAGCTTCTTTCTCTCATGAACATTTGTATATGAAGAAAGTCCAATGTGGGCCGTGGCCAAGAAACGAGAAAGTTGTGAGTATTTTTCTCTAGCTCAAGACCATCCACACGAGGTGTATGATCAAATGCCCGAGTCAAGCTGCACTAATGGGTCGGGCTCAATCCCCTCAACCCGGATACAAAATTTTAGAAGGGTAAAGCGGATCTTCTGTGACTAGCAAACCATGTGACCCAAATTGAAGTGCAATTCTCTCTCAATAGAAAATCATGAAGAGACACGTACTTCACGCAATAGAAAATCATCCAACAGTCGAGCAAATTATGAACCAATTGTTCGTTCTCTGTACTCTCCATTTAAAATGAACCAAAATTATGAGTGAAAAAATCATGAAATGAATAGAGGTGATCCTTTTTTCACTAAAACAGCCATGACTTCCTCTTCGTTGGTCCAAATTAAACGAAACCAGTTGTGTTACTTTGGTACTGACCTCATGCATCTAGTGAAATCTCCCATTTGACCAAAAATGGAATATCTAGTCGCATTTCTTTATAAAACCAAGTCGGGTTGGATTGTTGGAATTTTGGGGTCTGATTTTGTGTTGATTTTGATTCGAGAGATTTCTTGATATATATTTGGGGGATAATAACAAACACAATAAAATATTGTCATGCAAAAACCAACAGAGAGGAACACACGGAAAGAGAAGATACGGGCGATTTTTTTTTCTTTTCTTTGAGGGCATGTTTGGGAGGTGGAATATTGGAGTGCAATGAAATTTTAAATTTCTCCAAATCAAGATTCTTTGTTTGGTGTGAGAATCAAAATGGAACTAATTAGTTCTAGAAAAATATTTTTCCTCAATCCTAGTGAAATGAAATTCTCTCAAAATGTTGGAATATCAAAGTGGAGAATTTCATTAACAAAAAAGTAAAGACACCTAATCAACATTATATTGTAATTATTATATTAATACAATTAAAATAATATTATATATTATAATAATCATATAAAACAATATTATTATGTCTATATAATTAGTATAATATTATATATTATTATAAATAATATTATTATTATATATTAATAATCTTATTATATGTGTAATATTATTTTATTATAATAATATAATTATTATATTATTTTCATATCTATATAATTAATATAAAATATTGTACTAAGATAATAATTATTATAGTACTTATACGGATATAATATAATGTTATAATAATAAAACAATACATTTAATATTATTGTAGTAATAATATAATATTATATTAATTGTATGAATATAATAATTATAATGTAATTATTTTATTCATATAATAATATTATTATATGAATACAATGGGTTTATAATTGCTAGTAATATAGTAATTATATTATAATAATGAAATTCCAAATTTTCTAAACAATCAAACAAAAGATTATATTTTCCAGCATATTATAATTTAGACTTCCAAACAAACTATGAAATTATTATTTCCAGAAATTTTTTCTCCTCCATCTTATAATCCAATTCCACTCTACTAATTCCACTTGCCAAACGGCCCCTAAAGGATAAATGATACAACATTTCAAGGAACACACAAATATAAATGATACAATTTTTGAAATGGGCCTGGCTGATTGGAATTAGGACTGGAATTGGAAAATAATTTCCAGAAAAACGTCATTCTTTGTTTGGTTACTACTTGAAATTGGAATCAAGGTTTGCAGGCATTTTTTTTCTTTCAATGAAAGCCAGCAAAAAATAACTCTCCAAAACCCTAGAGCAACAATTTGCCGCAAAATATTGAGGCGCCAAAAATTTCCCGCTTAGCATCTATTTCCGTGTATCTTTCTCCTATTCTCTCTCATTCAATTTTCGGAACTCTTTATTTCTCTCTAGCTCCATTTTTTTGCTCTCCAGCTCCATTAATGGCATAGCTTATCTTTGTTAAAGTGATTTGTGCTCATTGCCAAACTAATTTGTGCAATCTCGAGCTCTCTTTACTCTCATTTACTCTCAGTTCTTTCTTCAAACAAGGTAAAGCATACCATTTTTTGGGTATTTATCTTCGCATGGAAATTTGTTCAAATTTGTTGAATTTATAGAGTTAGTCCCGATTTTTATAGCTCATCTTCGTACAGCATCAATTATATTGACTGTATTAAGTACGAGTTCAATTTGAGCCTCTATTAGGTACAGTATCGATTATGGTCATGAGTTCAATTTGAGCTTCTATAATATAGTTATATCCTGATTGTGCATTTTATTGACTGTCTTTGGATTATAAGAGTATAATGGTGAGTTTTGAGTACAATATCAAAGTTTTGAGTATAAAATGAGTTTTTGAATATAACAGGATATTGAGTATAATATAGTTATGGGATTTCTTCGAACATGTGAGAAGAACTAAAAAAATTATCGGATTTGACGCAATTACAATCCGCTCTCCATCATTTTTTGATACATGACGAGACTCTTGGTGTATGTTTCATTGCCTTTAACATAGAAGAAAGAATACAAATGATCCATCAATTTTTACTTCGTGATGGAGCTGGGGGCGGTGGGAGTTTTCCTTGGAATTAAGTAATTTAGGATCGAAAATATTTTGGTATTGTTATATTTTTTTTATGGTAGTAATTATTTTGGTAAGAATACTAGGGTAAGTGTTCACATCATTTACTTTTGATGTTGTATTGTTTTGTGCGAACCATAGTTGTTCAGTTCGCGAATAATACGCGTATAATTTACGATTAATTACATATTACGAATAATATACATATTGACGTTTCCGTACTCAACCTGATCAATAATTCGCGTATTTTACAATAATTTTTAAAAACCACGAATAATACACGTATTTCCGTATAATACGTTTTTTGAGAAGAAAAATATAATTTTTTTTAAATATATAAAAAAAACATAAATTTCCAAAAATGATTAAGAAAATCAAAATATCAATAATAATATATAAATTTATGATTTTGAACTAAAATAATTATAATTTTGAATTATTTATGGATAAATAAATGTACATTTATATACTTTTATATACCGAATTATTGTATCGTATTATGTAAAATAAACATAACTATAGACAAATAACCGAATTGGCGAATTATTAGCGTATTGCGTTTTATTTGACCGAATATTTGACCGACTTGAAAAACGTTTGATCCGAATTATACACGAACGTATTACGTACCGTATTATTCGCGTATCACGAATGACTAACTATGGTGCGAACATTATTATGTTGTTTATGTTTAAAATTGTGTTTTCTTAATTTACTATAATATTATGAATTTTATGATTTTAGCTTCAAACAAAATATTGTAAATGTTCACATAATTTACTATAGTGCCCTTCACCGAAAATTCACCATAATTTCATATTCATAATTACCATAATTCCGAAATATTCAATACTCCAAACAAAAAATATTAATTCCAGAATTTCAAACCAAACAAAAAATTATACTTTCCGGCATTTTGGTAGTTAGTCATTCCAATAAACTGTGGAATTACTAATTCCAGAATATTTTCCCTCCACCCTATAATCAAATTCCACTCTACTAATTCCACTTGTCAAACAGCCCGGTGAAATTATTTTCTACACTCTTTACTTTATTTTCTCTCTTTCTTTTTCTGAATATTTTCTATTCTTTTCTTGTAAGAGGTAGGTTGCATTTATAAATACACATGCACATTTTCCAACATAACTTTTTAATTAATATGCATAAGACACTCTTAAATGACAATCTAATATTTATCTATACACACACTATTTTTTCACTAATTTATTAATTACATAATTTACATGATTTAAAAAACATTAATTTCAATACTCCCCCTTAATGTTTTTTTCGTTATTTTTTATGTATTTTTTTTTTTTTTTTGATATTTTTCCGTAGTTTTTTTGTGACGCTTTTGATATTATTTTTTTGATATTCTCCCATAATAAGTGTCAGTATATTAAAATAGACTATGAATTTATTTATATATTAAAATAAGTATTAATATGAATTTATTTACATATTAAAATAGTATAATTTTTTAGATATTCTTATTTTATTTGCAAATTATTGTGTCTCGTTACACGATCGGCTACAAAAATTATGCAATACCAAATCTTGCTCATTATTGTGACTCGTTACACGATTGACAACAAAAATGATAAAACATAAAATAAAAAAGACACATATCGTGTTGTTGTTCATTTGGTATTATTTTGTCTCGTTACACGATCGGCTACAAAAATTATGAAACACCAAATCTTGCTCATTATTGTCACTACATACACAATTGGATACAAAATCATAAAACATAAAATCAAAATAATGGACACATTGTCGCCTTCTTATGCATTTGAAATTTTTTTAATATACTATAGTATAATTTGCTAGTTCCATTTGAAAATATGCAATTAAAAAATAAAAAATTACATCTCTCGTTAATTATAACTTCCTCTACGAAACAAAGGAACTTGAAGTCCTTTTTTGTCATGAAAAGTGTATT
Source organism: Luzula sylvatica (assembly GCA_946800325.1). Lineage (NCBI taxonomy): Eukaryota > Viridiplantae > Streptophyta > Magnoliopsida > Poales > Juncaceae > Luzula > Luzula sylvatica. Next base: position 22,567,552 of record OX326961.1, read on the forward strand.
CATGTTGCTTAGCATTAATTTCGAACTCAACTTATCTATGAATGCAATATTTAACCTTAATCGGAAAATGTCGTATTGCACGGCACCGGAAAATCCTTTGCTAGCCCGAGCCCTTTACACGATATGAGATAGTTCGCGTGCACCATGTCGTGGTGACCTGCAAATTGGGTACTTAAGTCATCAATTCAGTTTATTACCGAATCAAACTTTTTTTTTGAAGGTAACCGAATCAAACTTGAAGATTGGAAACGATTGAGCAGTATTTTGATTGATTTATTTCAATAAACCAAGCTGAAAATTAATCAATTTTGCTATTGCTATAGAATATAAATTCGACATGTTCTAATTTCATAGGCATAATTTTGAGTAACCACGACCACTGCCAAATTCATAGGAAATTTTACATAGATCTCTTTTCCTAACAGCTTTCAAATTCAAAACTGTATTAATTTGGGTATTTAACAATTAAAATATGTGTTATATCTTTCTTAATTAACAATTAATGGTAGACTCAGCTTTTAAATTGAAAAAGAAAACATTATTATTTAGAAAAGTTGTTTTCCTCCATTAAGAAAGTTTATAAACGAATCGAATAGGGAGATACGTGTATAACCGATAGACAACTCAAAGTGGATACGGATAGAGCAATCACACTTCTGATTCTCGATTGTGATCCAACTGAGAATTTGGATTTGATCGATAGGATTTCTATTTGACAAAAAGGATGAGTACATATTTGACGGTGTTGAGTAGTGTGGCACGGGACGCACGAGAGATAGTCAGGGCGAAAAGCACAACGGAAGAAATGCTTCAACCCGTCGTTCACCATCAATTTGGTGATGTATGAGTTGCACATTCTTTGATATTTGTATGCCCGAGTCGATGACGGAATCTCATGGGGGGAACGGATCGCGTCTCTCACTCCGTTGCACGGGACACGACGCATCGGCTCCCTACGGTGTTTGTACGAGAAGTTGTATGATATACTATAAATTTAACATATCTCCTATGTTGTAAAATTATGATATCACAAACTAAGTGGCCTCTCTCTCTCTCTCTCTCTCTCTCTCTCTCTCTCTATATATATATATATATATATATATATATATGGATGTCAAATGGTGTGTTGAAAACAACCCCCCTCATATCTATGGATGTCAACGGCCTGGATGGATACAGTTCGGATATATATATATATATATATATATATATGGGAGAGGATCCCTTGACATCCATATTAGACTCCAATATCGGACTCCCTAATGTGGACCATTGATTTCCTAACGAAGGGTTAAGATCAATCCAAAGATAAACACGCACAGAACTCTGTCTGCCCGTGAATTAAACCCTTCTCCTCCTTCTCCGTTCGAAACTTGGAATCACAGTTGGCTCTCTTGTTAGCTCTCTTCCATAATGGAGTTCTCCTCTCTCTCTCTTGTTAGCTCTCTTCGATAATGGAGTTCTCCTCTCTCACTCTCTCTCTCTTCGTTGGAGCCACACTGATCTCTCACGATGGCAAGTACCTTGCGAACTCTCTGGCGACGGCTCTAGCGACGCTGCCTTGACGCTTTGACGGGAAATCTGGTGACTCTAACCGTCGATAGAAGAGGCTTGAACTCTCTGGCGACGCTTTGACGGGAAATCTGGTGTTTGCTCAAACTGGCGAAGCCCATAATTTATGTAATTTATCCCCAATTTAACTCATTTTATAAATTAGGGTTTTACTGTGCAATTAGAAATCAATTTTACCCAGCTCTCAAGTTCTGCCGATTGTTTAGCTTGTGAGTACTCTCTCATTTATCGCTTTTTAATTAGGCTGACTATCTTTCAAATTAGGGTTATCATTTTCGGATCAAGTTATACTAAATGGACTAAATTGTTTTTTTTAGTTGCAAATTGATGCTAAATTAGAAATCAATATGACTGAATTTTGATTTATTTTGGATTATTTGAAAAATCGAGGCAGAATTAGGGATCAGTATAGCTAGATTTTTGTCAAATACCGCTGAAATATGGTTAAATTGAACTTGATAACAGTTTAATTTGGTTATTTATGACTTTTTGGTTTAATTTTGTTAATTGATCTTGATAAATTGAACTTATTAAATTTTTTGTTAGGTCATATGAATGATCACTAAGATTCCAAAAAACAAACAAAGGAATAAAGTAAAATGCCTCGCGAGCCACAAAGTATTTGTTGCTCGAACCACCACCAGATGCTTAGAAGGGAATAGTTTAAGAAAAAATGACTGTGAACGAGATTAGTTGCTCAATTAAGAGAGATTTTCAAGGTTTCGATCCAGCGAAACGGATGAATAGTTGGTGCAAAAAAGGATTTATGACATGCTTGTTGAGGAATTTTGAAAAAAAAAAAGTAGAAAAGACAGTAGTGTAAACTAAAACAAACTGATAGCTTTTGCAAAGAGACGAAATGAAGAAGTGAGAAAAATTATTTGAAGGTAAATATATATATCGAATAAGTTATGGTTGTCTTCTTTGTACGGATTTATATTTGGATATTGTATTTATATTGAGTGAAGGTTATGTTAGAATTGTAATGAAGTGTTTTGTATAAGTTTCGGTGCTAATTAAGTGGTTTGATGTTTATTTAAGAAGCAAACCGGGTATACTATCATAATCCAAACAAAATGTTAGCAAGTCTTATTTGAATTTATGTATGTACATCATTGCTAACTTCTTTTTCGTTACCTAAATTTTACAAGTGATTTATTTATATGTACATCTTAATTTTGTCGTAATTTAATTGGTTTGCCCCCTGCTTTTATCTGTATATTATATCTTTCACAATAACACAATATCATACAAAAGCAAAAAAAATCATTTGATAGTAAAAATTATGAAACAAGAACTGTACAATAATTTCATATACCAATATGGCACCATCATTATCAAACATGAAACCAATATTACAAACATAACATAAACCCTATCCAAATAATCATTACAAATACACAATTACAAATACAAACACGATCATGGACAAATCCTCGTCAATAAACAAGACTCGATACCTACATTCTAACAATACACATAGATCAATCTTGGGAAGAAAAAGTTCTACAAATATATATTAGAAAAATAAAATGAATAGTTGGTACTGTAAAGATTGAATATATACGTATACTGGATCAATGGATGCTTTTATGACTGAAGATAATTTGTGACATGCTATAAAATATCAAAATTAAATTAATAAATCCTAATTACGTCCAATTTTTCCAAATTATCTACATTAAATCCTAATTCAACCACATTGATTTCTAATTCAGCTCTAATTTTCGAAAATTAAACCCCAATTCAATCCATGTTGTCTAATTTGATCCTAATATGTTAACCCTAATTTGGGACGACAATCAATTCATTTCTTTTATTATTTTATTAACATTTTTGCATTCTTCCTTTTTTGCAATATTATTTCTATAGCATCCTCTCATTCATATCACCTAACAAAAAAAAAAGCAAGTAAATGTAATTAATAAGCTCGAATAACCAAATTAAACTCAATTAACCCGAATCAAGCCATCGATAACCAAGGTAAACCCTAACCTAGTTCGGTTTAACCATATTTAAGTCAAATTCAACGAAAATTTAGCCACGCTTATATCTAAATCAGCCCCAATTCGTCAAATTGTCCCCAACAAATACAATAGTCATCCACATACATGTTATAAGCCACAAAATTGGGTTTCAATCCTGTAGTATTAAGTCACAAATTTTGACTTCATTTCTGTAGAACAAACCTGTCAGAACTATGTTAATCCAAAATATAATAGGCTTACATACTATTTTAGGCATTGTGTCGAACAACTTGGCTACAGCCTAAAAAATGTGGATGTACAAATGAGCAGGCATAAAACCTAAATCAGTATTAAACCTCTCTAATTATCATGAAATTACATCAAAACAGCGCAAATTACCTCTAATTATTTTTGGGGCACTGTGAGCACTAGCACAGAAAAGAAAGTTCCTTCAGTGTTTGAAGGGAGTCGTTAGATAGGGTTAGGGTTTCGTGGGCTACAATTGCTGCTATAGAGGGAAAGACATCGTCGTTAGGGGTGTCGTGGGCTACTGTTGTCGCCAGAGGAGCTCGACTAGCATGAGGACGCGAGATTTCTTCTCGACCATGGAGAAATGGCAGAAGTAAGTTCTTCACGAACATGAACATTGAAGAGAGTGAGTAAGAGGAATGGGTCTTAGGTGAGGGACTTCGGTCAAAGAGGAAGGGGTTTGGGCAGCGTGTAATTTTGATTTGATCTCATCCTTTCCTTGAATTACATTAACGGTCAAGATTAGAAAGTCCAAAATGGGAGTCTAAATTGGATGTCAAGGGATCCTCCCCCTATATATATATATATATATATATATGTCAAATGGTGTGTTGAAAACAATCTCCCTCATATCTATGGATGTCAACGGTATGGATACAATTCGGATAGTGGTTATATCAAATCCATATTCATTTTTATCTCTCTCTCTCTCTCTCTCTCTCTCTATATATATATATATATAGTGCGTTGAAAACAATCCCCTCATATCTATGGATGTCAACGGTCTGGATACAATTCGGATAGTGGTTATATCAAATCCATATTCATTTTTTTATCCGGATACGAAACTATTCGGATCCGAATACAGTTTCGATATTAAATGGATATGAATATGGTTCGAACATTGTCGGATACAGATACGGACCGTATTAGAATATTAAAATGAATACTAAAATGTAATAATATAATTAATATTTTTATAACTCAAGAGTTAATTATTTTGTAATTTTAAAATAAATAATAATATATATTAAATTATAAATTAATATAGTGAGTGGAAGAAGGAGATAAATTTGGAGGGAAGGAAAAATAATAGTCTGTAGGTGTGCTATGAAATGAAACTATTTTCTATTAAATATTACTATGAAACGAAATAAACAAGCGTCTATTGATTGAAAATTAAGTCGGATCCGGATAGTATTTGGATCCATAAAAAATGTAACTCTAGATCTGGATCCGTGTTCGTAAAAAGAGATACGGTTCTGATCCGGATCTATTCGGATCCGGATATTTTTTCGAATCCGGATATTTTTTCGAATTCGGATACAGTTCGGTTCGGTTCGTGCAATATCTGTCCCATTGACACCCCTACTCTTATACGCATCCTTTGATGATCGTGTATCATTTACAAATTGGAAAACTCTCTTCACGATTTTTTTTAGGTAATTATTATTGATTTTGCTGTTCATCACTTAACTATCAACCCCCAAATCTCTCTCTGCTATAAAATAAAAAAATCCCAACAAAATATTCTTTGCATTTGAATAGCCATATTCAATTGATAGTGTTTATCATAGAATTTCCATCTAATATATAACTTGAAATGGATTACGTAATTTAACTGAATATATTATAAACGGACTGAATGTGAAATTACTACGTACCTTCAAACTCAATATCTACATCGAACATTGGTTTATGGATATCTACACTGCTTGGTAGATTCAAAGCAGGCCCAGACATCTCCATTGCGAATAGTTCATTCTTCGCATAGATGTTGCCGTCTTTACAATCGAACTTGTTGCCACGATAAACCAAATCAACCTATTGAGCGAGTGTGAGGCCCGAGTATGAAACATTTGTTGATATTATACTAAGACACGGTGAACGACGGCTGCTAGTAAATTTGGCTATGAGACGAAACACCTAATTAACCAAAAAGTATTTAGTAAATTAGATGAAACGAGTAAAAGGTATAAATGATTGTCACGAAACAAGTATATATTATTCAATTCGCACCGGATGAGATGTAGCATTGGGGTACTCTAGACCCGACGAAGTTAGTGCCACGGAGGTCAGGCTGATATCGCTTGGTGGGACCACATGGGTATTTTCGTACCAAAACACGCCAGTAATCATCGAAACCACGCAAACGAAGAGAACTATAGCAAATATTTTGTTTTCGCGGTCTTCTCTCGTGGTGTCGAAATGGCGACTACAAGTTGGGCATTGCACTATCATTTTGAGTTTCTGGATTGAATTTTCGTGAATAATAATTTTCTGGGAAATGTTTTCTTTTTCACGGTTCTGAATTATGAGGTTTGTGTGTATAACAACTCCATTCTAAATTTGGAATTTGGTTATTACTGGATGTTCATGATGTATTCTAAACGCCAAGCGAAACCTCCCCATTTAGGGTCTGTTCGCTCCCCTAGTTTTGAGAGCTAGTTTTTAGAGGAAATCAAGTTTTGTGGGGTTTGAATTATGTTCGGTCTCAAATTTTTTGTTCTAGTTTTGAATTACAAGACTACTCAAAACCTAGGGATGGTCTTAGTTTGTTGACTTTTCAAAACTTATCTACGAAATAAGTTTTGATCGAATTGGTAGAATGAAAATTAATAAAATAATACATCAAACTATTTATCTATTAAAATAAAACACAAATATAATTAAATATTACTTATTTTGGATTCATTTGAACATAAATAAATAGTTGGCATAAATAAAAAAAATCTAGTTGCCGTTTTTATTTTTTATTGAATCCGGTATAGGATACCGTATTCATATCCGTATTTGTGTCGAATATCGCATTCGTATTCATATTCAAAATGGGATATCGAATATCGTATTCGTATTCGTATTCGTACTCGTATTCGTATCCGAAATCGAATACTAGATATCATATTTGTATCCGTATTTGTACTTGTATTCATATTCGTAATTAAAAATGTATTTATAATAATAATAATAATAATAATAATAATAATAATAATTGTAGTAATTGTAGTAATAAAAAATTAATCCATAATTAAAAATGTATTTAATAATAATAATAATAATAACAACAATAAATTAATACATAATAAAAAATGTATTTAGAAATTTATGATAATAATAATAATAATAATAACAACAATAATAATCGTTATAATAAAAAATTAATCCATAATCAAAAATGTATTCAGAATTAATGATGAAAATAATAACACTAATAATAATAATAATAATAATAATAATAATCATAATAATAATAATAATTATTATTATTAAAAAATACATAATTAAAAATGTAGAAAATAATGTAGTAATAATAATAATAATAATTAGACATTAAATTATTGATAAGATTTATTTATGTGATATAATTATAATATTTTAATATGATTAAGAAATAACTATGATAGTTATAAATTTGCATAAGAAATAATAAAATTCTAGAATATTTAATTCATTTGCTACACTTAATCCTATGGTTCTCATCAAACACCTTTTAAACATCCTACACTCATAATTTTTGCATATTCCAATTGTCATAGTTTCCTGATATTCATATATTGGTTTCCTGCAACTACGAGTTTCCTGCTGCTATATAAAACTGACCTAGCAAACATGCCCAACGAATTAACATGTGCTTAATGTGTATGTATGATGTTAAGAATAATATATTGTTTGGAAACTCCAAAATTTAATTGACCTATTTGACCGATGAACCATATTATCATTTCTAATTATTCCCATAATTTCTCTACTTACCTTTGACAAGAATATTTTTTGCAAATATGATTTAAAAAATAACAATTAAATTGCAAATAGGTGACATTGTGTCAATGGTTCCATAGCACAATTTGTTGAGTGAGAGAACAGTCCCCAATTAGGCACTCAAAGAATCAAATCTTACATTTCAAAAAAAGAAGAAAATATAATTGAACTGGCTAGTATCATAAAAATTAACTAAAGCAAGATTTTGTAAATTTAGTCTCGATTAACTCCAAAAATTACCTTGAGTTGTTGAAATTACCTGAAGAAGAATTACCAGCTTCGAATCCATCTCGGCTACGGTTTGCTCCCGCATTTGGGACGGCCGGTAATCTTGCGTCAAACCTTGTCCGTTTCGTCGCTACTTGGCCGGTGTGTCGTGCCGATTTCGCCGCTATTTCGTTCCCATAGCTTCGTCCAGGGTTAGGACTCGAATTGCTCGCGCGCGAGAGAGAGAGAGAGAGAGAGAGAGAGAGAGAGAGAGAGAGAGAGAGAGAGAGAGAGAGAGAGGTGACGCATCTGCCGTAGCCATCTCAGTCGTCCTCCGATGTCGTCGTCATGGTTTCGCCTCTTTCTCGCCCGCTAGGATTTCGTCTGGATTCTCTCTTCTTCTTTTTCCTTTTTTCCGTCGCGTGAACGAGAGAGAGAGAGGAGTGGGAGCCCATGACAGGGTGGCCGGTAGACTCGGCTCACATGGACCGTATCATTATATCATGTAGTGGTCCATGTAAGCTCAGTCCAATTGAATTGTGATCGTACGATCTTCATTAACCTTGATCGGACAACTGATACGAGTTTGGTGACGTGGTCGTACCAAATCACAAAAATTTCCTTAACCTTATAAATAATATTAATAATTAGGGTATTTAACAATTAAAATATTGTGTTGTATTTTTATTAAATAACAACTAATGGTAGGGTCGGATTTTAAATTGGAACAAAAACTATTGTTTAAAAAAATATATATAACTAAATGGCAAATACTCAAAATACTCTTTGCATTTGAATAGGCAATTTCGATTGGTAGTGGTTATCATAGAATTTCCATATCATATCATATATAACTTCAAATGAGTTGCGTAATTTAACTGAATATATTATAAACTGATTGAATGTGAAATCACGACATACCTTCAAACTCAATATCTACATCAAACATTGGTTTATCAACACTGCTTGGTAGATTCAAGCGGCCCCCGACGTCTCCATCGCGAATAGTTCATTCTTCTGGTAAAAAATGTTGTCAGTACACTCGAAATTCTCATCTGAATCAACTGGTTTAGCGAGTTGGATTCCCGCATAAGAAACAGTTGTTTTAATTCTTCTAAGACAGACTGAGCCAAGGGTGTCATTCAAATTGGTCATGAGATGGAACACCTAATTAATCAAAAAGAATTTAGTAAAGTAGATTCACGAGTAAAAAGTTTAGACGATTATCACGAAACAAGTATATATTATTCGACCTCAATAATATATGGAAGCTTAAATATCCATTAAGAATTAAGATTTTTAGATGGTTATGCTTGCAACGAAAAATATTAATTTTGGACAATTTACGTAAAAGCAGATGGATTATCACCAATAGATACACGTTGTGGAAAAGTGATGTGGAATCCGTAGACCATATATTTACTTCATGTAGATTTTCATTTCGAATATGGTCCTTCATCAACCAAAAATATCCGAGCACACGATTAACAAACTTAGAATCCGTACTTCAATAATTATCAGACCATTTCGCAAAAACCGAGTAATATTGGCTTTCATTTTTCACGTATGGAAAAACCGACGAATCATATTTTTCAAGAGTCGATAAGGACGGTATGAATGGTGACTTCACTTGTTACGGAAAAGTAGGGACGGATCTTAGTAGGGGCCGCGGGAGGTGGTCGTCCCCCCAAGATTTCCGCCGAACAGTGCATGTATATAATGATATAGTGTATTTTTATCAATATAACAGTGTAAAATTTACTGTTTGCACCCCATAAATAATCGTGATGTGTAATTTCTGAATTAGTCTTTCATTTTACCCCCACAGAAAATCCTGTCAAAATCCACCACTGCGGACAAGCTTACAAATTGGAGTCGATATCTACGCAACAACAACTACATGTATTTTATCTTATTGTATATTTTTTTTCTAACTTTCCAAACCATGTATCTAATTTAAACTAATTACTAGTGTCTCTGATGAACTCGATTGGCGATGCTCGCATGTACAGAAAAATATTTTATCTCCTTCATATATTGGACGTCTACTCCTTAAAATAAATAGATAGTATATATTCTTCAATTCGCACCGGATGAGATGTAGTATTGGGGTAGTTTAGACCCGATGAAGTTAATTCCATGGTGGTAAGGCCGATATCGCTTGGTGCAACCAGAGCCGGCCCACATACCTAGGCCACTTAGGCAAATGTTGAGAGCCCCAAATTATTAAAGACTCCTAAGTATTTCTTATATATTGTGATGGTGTGTTATATAAGGTAGTAAACAATGAATTTAAATTCTTCACGCAAGAAAAATCTCTTCAATAATCGAATTTGTTTCCGTCATAGTCGTGATTGAAGAAATTTATTCCTTGAATTGTGTCTCTTTCCGAATAAACAAATGTATTCCGCACAAAATCGCCAATTTATAGAAGAAATATCTAGGGCTCCCCTTAACGGTGCGAAAACCGAGAAGGATCGTATATCTACCCTTGATAACCAAGATAAAAAAATCGGTTGTCGTCATGGAAAGGAAAAATTCTATCTCTAGGTGGGAGGCTAGTCCTAGCAAAATCGGTTCTTAACGCGCTACCAACATATTTCATGCAAGCGTTCAAATTACCGAAATGGACAATAAAGGAAATTGACAAAATAACAAGGGCTTTCCTTTGGAAGGGAAAGGACACGTGTAGTGGGGGCGCATGTTTGGTAAATTGGCAAAAAGTTTGTTTTCCGAAAGCTTATGGGGGTCTAGGGTTAACGCATCTCGAAACACAAAATATAGCCCTACTAACGAAATGGTTATGGAACCTAGATACAAGACCGAACAACCTTTGGGCCGAGACTATAAATCTAATCTATGGAAGGAATTTTGCGACACAAACAAACGCCTCATTCTTTATCAAGGATCTATCGAGGTGTCTTCCCCTATACAACCTATCCAAAATGGAAAACGGGGATCTAACAACTTGGAAATGGACGGGCCACGGAGCATTCACAACGGCATCGACATACGGATTGTTGAGAAACCCGGGAATTATATCATTTTGGAATGAGGAGTTATGGAAAACTAAGACTCCTTTAAAGATACGATTTTTTGTATGGTTGTGGTTCCAAGACCGCCTCTTGACGGCCGATAACTTAAAAAAACGTGGATGGCCGAACTACGACAATTGCCCTAATTGCACATCCAATGAGGAATCGGCCTCTCATCTTTTCCAAGAATGTATGTACACATCGAACATGTGGGCGATGCTTTACGGGGAAACAAACCTCCAATTACCATCCGCATCAATGGACCCGGCGACGAGGTGGATGGAAGGCAGGGGCAAGCTCGGAAAGAATCAAAAACTATGTTGGGACGCGGGGTTTTTTGCCATAGCTTGGAATGTTTGGAAGGAGCGTAACGCGAGAATATTCAACGACAAAGAAACGCCATCGAGGATAGTACACGCACGTGCGAGAACGGAGGCAAGAACTTGGCGGGATGCGCTTGCACCGAGGATGACGGTTCTGCACACCTAATGGGCGCACTCTCTGGACAAGATTTTAATTTGGATCTCCCCTCTTATTCTCTTTCTTTTTTTTCTTTTTTTTCGGGTTGCTAATCGCAATATGTACACCCATATTGTAAAACGGAAGGACTATCTTCTCTTTTCATTTTTATAAAATACATGAGCTAGGCAATTCGCCGATCTCACTTCAAAAAAAAAAAATATAGAAGAAGAAAATTTGTTTCCAAATTATCTTTTTGTTCTGTTTAGAACTTTCTGAAAAATTAACAACTAAACAAATCAATGGGTGAGGAGTCAGATCCTTTCTCCTTCTTCTTCGAATCGTGCCTGTTTCAACCGACCTGATCAAACCATAATTATTGTCACCAACCAATAACTTTTTTGAAAGTAATCCCTTGACCGAATTGCTCTTTTTTAGTTTTACTTAACAACTATTTTCAATTTTCAAATTAAAAAAGATTATGCTTTCTCTCCATTTTTAAAGAGTTGTTACAAATTTGCGAACTTCAAAAGGTTTGATTTAATTTCTCAATTACTTATTTGTTAGGTTGTGTCCTCTATTGAATTTTGTTTGAGAGGTACGATCAAGTTGCTTAATTTTGTTCTCTCTAATTTAATCACTTGTGTAGGTTTCTAAGGAAATTGCTTAATTTCTTTCAATTTGATAGATTGGAGACTAAGTTTATATATTGCTTGATGATTTGAATAAAAAAAATATTTTTTTGTAAATTCTAATCACTTGCAGGTCTTGAATATTTTAATTTGGGATTTTTTTTATGATGTTTTGTAGGTGAAGATTTCTTTCCATCGAAGATCATGGTTGACTGTGTGGAAGAAGGATTTGTTGTTTGAATGATCGTGTGTGATTATATCGAGTGATATTTTGTTTGCAACAATATTTTGTTATTGAGATTTTTTGATGTACATGCATTATTAAAGTATAATTTTCCGTATGTTCAAGTTCATACCATATGGGGAGTTCTATCATACATTCTTTTACAAGGATATTTTGAGTATTTTAGCAATTAATTATATTTGTAAAAAGGGTGTATCATAAAATTTATCTTTTATGGAAATTTTGATTTAAATAAACAACAAAAAATTTCAATTTAGTTAAACATTAATTGATAAATATATTTGATATCTTACATTAAATATTCATAAATGGATAATTACTCCAAATACCCTTGAAAATGTGTGTATGATAAGGAAATGGATGTATGATAGAAGCCCCCATATAAACTTATGCGATTATATAAAAAAAAATGCAAATTTATTTTTCGTAAAAATCATTCTTTATTTGATCAACATCCACTCTTTTCCGATTTTGAATTAGATTAAATTCTACAATGACGTCTCGTGTATCTATGCATTCATTTAATCTCAATCCATCGAAAACTTTCTTATAGAAAGAAACAAATCTCATCTTGATTGACTATACTTTAATCTATGTTTTAGATAATACTCAATATTGATATATTAAATTTTTGTACGGAAAATAAGAATCATATCAAAGTATAATGATCCACATCACATGTCAAGAATATAATAGTCTTAGTTTATAATTAATATTGTAATCGTTATAAAAATGTCTTTTATGTCATGACCATGAAATATTGTCATAAGATGATCAATCCAATATATAGTCTTCCATTGTATATCTACATTCCACAAGTCTCGTGTTCATAGAAAAGTGACATTCTCGTATGTAAATATATTAGTGTACATATAATACTTCCGGCTATATTATCTCGGTCATGTCAATTATTGACAATTATATATGACTAGGAATATTTATAATTGTATACTCGTTTGACGGGTTTTTTTTTATCATAATTGCCAAACTATGATAACATCCAAACAATTATATAATTAAAAGCTTATTCAATATATAAACATAATATAAAATCAAATAACCATACACAATATAATATACAACAATTAGTATGCAAAATAATAAATACATATCAAAATAAATAACAATGTCTGATACATACTTTAATCGTTTATTCAATTATAAATAGGTTGAGACCAGAATATAAATATCTTTCACTTGAAGTCATCTGATTTTGTCAAGAAAAGTATACTCATGATGCTTAGCATTAATTTCGATCTCAACGTATATAATATTTAACCTTGGAAAATTGTACTACTCTTTCCAAATTCACCCACCAAATAGTGATGGGTAAACATGACATCATTTTGTCATGTTTACTAATGCACCCATCCAATTTGTATCCAATTAATTAAACATTCAATGAACACCTAAATAAAATGCAATTAAAAATCTAATTAATTAACTTCTAATTAAACTAATCAATAATTAAATAAATTAGTTTTCAATTAAAATAATCAAATTAAAATTATAAAATTAATTGAAAAACATTTTGGATGTAAATTAGAACTTTCATTTAATCGTAACGTCATCATGACAACAACACAATTTGATATAAGAAATATGGGCACATGATAGAAAGCCTCTAACCTTTACGAGAAAATGTCGTATCGCACGGCACCGGAATATCCTTAACTAGCCCCAGAGAGAGACCTTTACACGACACGTGATACTTCACGTTTTTTGCCATGTTGCGACCTGCAAATTTGGGGCTTAAATCATCAATTCAGTTTAATTTGTGTCGGGTCAACGATTGAGCGGTATTTTGATTGATTTATTTATTTCAATAAACCCAAGTAGAAAATTAATCAGTTTTTTTTTTTTTTTTTTTTGAAGTCGGAAAATTAATCAGTTTCTCCATTGATGTAGAATATAAATTGGACGCATGTTTTTTTTTTTTTTTTTTTTGACAATAATGGCCGTAGGCTTGGACGCATGTTAATTTAATAGGTATAAATTCAAGTAACCGCTGCCAAATTCATGTTCAAAATTGTATTTAATTTTTAATTTTTAATTTTACAATAGATCTCTTTTTCCCAAATGCTTTCAAATTCAAAATTCAAAATTGTATTTAATTTGGGTATTTAGCAATAAAATATTTTGTATCTTTTCCTTAATTAACAATTAATGATAGGCTCAGATTTTAAATTGAAAAAAAAATATTATTATTTACAAAAGAACACATTATTAACTGGCAATAAGTACTCTTTGCATTTGAATATGCATAAAATATATAATTTGAAATGGATTTCGTAATTTAAATTAATATATTATAAACTGATTGAATGTTAAATCGCTACGTACCTTTAAACTCAATATCTACATCGAACATTGGTTTCTGGATATCTACCTTGCTTGGAAGATTGATAGCGGGCCCCGAGATCTCCATTGCGAATAGTGCACTCTTCTCATAAAAAAATTCGTCATTACACTTGAACTTCTTGTCTGAATCAACCGATTTAGCGAGTTGGATTCCCGCGTAAGAAACAGTTGTTGATATTCTTTTAAGACAGACTGAACTAACGGGGTCAGTCAATTTGGCCATGAGATGGAACACCTAATTAACCAAAAAGAATTTAGTAAATTAGATTCAACGAGTAAAAAGTTTACAATTCGCACCGGATGAGATGTAGCATTGGGGTTTTCTAGACCCGATGAAGTTAGTCCCATGGTGGTAAAGCCAATATCGCTTGGTGGGACGACATGGGTATAATCATACCAATAAAGGTAACTTACTGACGAAGCCATGAGAACTATGAGAACTGTCGAAAATATATACAATATACGATCTGCATTCTTGTCGTCGGGGTGGGTGCTCACGGACTTGCGACGACAACTTGGGCATTCCATTATTTGGAGTTTCTGGATTGAATTTTTGTGAATAATAGTTCAATGGGAAATGTTCTCGTATTTTGCGTTCTGAGTTGTGAGCTTCGTCTATGTAGCAATTTCATTTCCAAATTTGGAATATGGTTATTGCTGGGTGTTCGTGACGTATTGTAAACGCATGGGAACCTCCAACATTCAACCATACGATCTAATTTAATTGTTCCAAGGCCTTAACCGACTTCGATCCAACATACCCTCTCTCAATCATGGCCAGGAAGCCATGAGTCTTGCCTACGACTAAACTTCATCGCAGCCACGGTTGAAGGTGGATTGGGCCGGTCCCAAATTTTGAAAGATCCGAGACTTATGTCGAGAACGGACTCTTTCATTATCATTCTCGCAAAAAAAATTGTCAAAAACAAAAATATATATTTAAACAGCCATTATTATATATCAATCATATTTTACAATTTAAGATATTAATTAACCAAATAACGTTAAAACTTAAAACTTTGAAACAGTTCTACTCAATGTAGAAACTAATTTTATTCAAATATAAACTTTCTTATTCAAAAATAATACTGAAATACAATTTTACTGAACAATGTTCATTTTAGTTCAAAGTCGTGAATTTATAGATTATTATTGATATTTTTATTATTGACATTTTTACAATTTTACTAAACAATGATCATTTTTATTATTGATATTTTTATTATCTTGACCTTGCTTGAAATTTAAGTTTTTATTATACGTCAAAATGTGTTATTTAAAAAAGATATATAGAATACCCAAATTAATAAATTATTGAACTAAATTATAATTATTAAACATTAATTCAAATATGCAAATCATGTTAGTTAAGTAAAGAATGTAGTTCTCAAAACCCAAAATAATTTTTTTATGGGATGTGGTTTCTTTTCCATAATTAGATGTCTTGAAATTGAATTATGCCTACTATAAAAGCTGTACTTTTTTTGGGTTAAAAGCAGTATTTTTTCAGAGGCATTGCCGCATTAGACACCCCCCACTATTTATCCCGCATTATACCCGCAGAGTTTGATTAGGCAATTTAATGCATTAAATAACTTCCTAATTTACTCATGCGAGGTAATTTGCGTGGCTTATTAGCGGGGTGTTGATTACAATTCGTATTTTTTTGTCAAAAAGGAAGACTAAAGAAACGATGAGTCTTATCTTTTGGATTTAGGATGATTCTTTTAGTATCAATTTGTATTTTTTTGTATAAATTATTGTAGAAAAAACTAAAAACATTAAAGATCACAGTGTTTTTTTGATTAAATTTTTTTTTTTTTTTTTGATAAAGAAAGATCACGGTGTTAAGTTCAAAAAAGTTTAGAACATGTTTATCATGCAAGCTCCTCTATCTTCAGATGCGTTTTTTCAGTATTACTTGGTTTCCATTGATAATAGCTCAATTTTTTTCCATACACAAAAATATACACATCCGATAAAATCGGATCCCTTCTTTTTCCGGACTCCAGGCCCGGGCCTCGCTGGCCTGTGCCTGGGACCAGTCCTGAAGGTGGAGAAATTCCCAATATCCCTTGTTTTCAATGTGCGCCGCACCCGCGACATGTCACAATCACTGTTAAAACAAAATTATATTAAAATGATATATTCAGATGTTGGTAAAAAAATAAAATATATTAATTGATAATATTAAATATTTATAATACATATAAAATCATAAAATATATTAGTAAAATTGAAATCGTTTAACCAGGTCGCGTGAACGTTGCCGTTAGACATTATTCCAGGGATGTCGTTGCTTAGGACATGTCCATGAGAACGACGGATGATAGTCCACGAGTTGGGATACTATTGGATTGGGGGCCTCATTTTAGGATTTAGTATGTATATTATGTTTTGGTTTGCACCATAAATTATGATAATAACACAATTTGTAGATAACTTAATTGTGATTTCATGGGTCATGAGTTCAAGACTCGGCTATCTATTTTTTTGTTATTTGTAATTTTAAGATTTTTTTATGATTTTATTTATTTTTTCAATCTTACTTTATAAAATAATTATTATAATTTCCAAGATAATATTATAATAATGATTAGTAAAAAATAAATTTTCACTAGATAATATTTTGAAAAAAAAAATCTGAAAATAATTAATGTTAAAATTATTTTGTTTATTAGTTTTTTGCTTTTATTTTTATGAGGAAATAATTTTTTGATAATTCGAGTAACATGTACAAATTAGGACTATGGCACCCAAAATCTCGGGGATGGTCCTGTCTGCATGAGTGGTGGCAATCGGAATGACGACAATTTGCTAGTCTCATTTGAAAATGTGCAAAAAAAATTTAAAAATTGCATCTATCGTTAATTATAACTTCCTGACGTTGACACTAGTGTTTCTGATCAACCCGATTGGAGATGCTTGCGTATACATAAGAACATTTTATTTCATAATATATTAGATGTAGGATTTTGAGCCTACTCCTTAAAATAAAATTAAAAAAAAAACTTTTTGACACTACAAAACCAAGACCAAGGAACTTGAAGTCATTTTTTTGTTATGAAAAGTATATTATGTTGCTTAGCATTTATTTCGTGTTAGGACGGCACGATCCAGTACCCCCCGAAATTCTTGTAAAGTATCGTAATAACTATGTGAATTCTACCGAATAACTGTAAAGCATAATCGTATCTTAAACAGTATGCGGAAGCATATCTAATCCATTCGAATTGATGCCACGCCATACAATATTTGCATTCATG
The DNA here is from genome assembly GCA_946800325.1 of Luzula sylvatica. Classification (NCBI taxonomy): domain Eukaryota; kingdom Viridiplantae; phylum Streptophyta; class Magnoliopsida; order Poales; family Juncaceae; genus Luzula; species Luzula sylvatica. The sequence continues at coordinate 22,585,303 of OX326961.1, forward strand.
AAATCTTGATCGCAACTCGCAAGAAATGGATTTCAAGTAGATTATGACGTCCAATTTAGAGTTATTTTGATTTTCTATAATGAATCTCTCTCTTTCATCTTAATGGGCAAATTAAATAATGACAACATATCATTTGTATTTGGGACCAACCTGTTTATATGTCCAAAACATCATTATCCATAGAAACACAACATTTGGATATAATTATCTCTAACATTTGGGTATAATTATCTCTAAATAAATTATCTTTGTCATAATGTGAATTTTCTAATTCAGCCCATCATATAAATATGAAACATGTCACCAATAATATTCTACACATCAAATAACACGCACATCCTAATTAACACATTAATACTTAATTTTATTAACTAAAGTTGATCGCTTTATTATAAGTATATAAATAACATTATTACAATATATAAAAAACCGGGCAAGCTTATATTTCAACCGATGGTGATGAAACTAAGAAAGAAAATTACAAATTGGAAGAATAAATTCCTAACAATAGGAGGGCGGCAAACGCTAGTGAAGTCGGTTTTGAGTGCTATCCCAAATTTTTACATGCAAACACTTATGTTGCCGAAGAACATTATTGAACAAATTAACAAGTTAGTACGGGCATTTTTTTTTGGAAGGGAAATGAAACGGTTTTGGGTGGCCATTGCTTAATCAATTGGAGCACGATCTGCTTACCCAAAGAGAATGGGGGTCTAGGGGTGATGGATATTGAAAGTCATAACAAAGCAATGATGCTCAAGTGGTTATTCAAGCTAGATTTTCAAGGGGACTCACAATGGTCTTCAATAGTGAGAAATCTTTTCAACGTTACTAGCGCTAATGGCATCGAAACAATCTCGATTACCCTTACCTCTTACTTTATGAGAGACCTCCAAAAACTTCTACCACTCTACCAATCTCTTAGAGGTAGTTTTCGGCAACGTACTTTGACCACTCAAATAATACCATCGGCTCAAGATTCGCCAAAGTTTGTAACGAGCGCAATCTACTCATTGATTGTTAATCCGGGGGTGGAGTGTGAGTGGACGCCAACGCTGTTTAAAATAAAGGCTCCCGTAAAATCAAAAATCTTTGGATGGTTGGTTCTAAATAACCGAGTGCTAACGGCGGAGAATCTAGTAAAGAGGGGTTGGACCCATGACCCAACGTGTCCGTTGTGCTCTGAGACATTAGAATCGACTATTCACCTCTTCCTACAATGCCCATTCACGAAAGAGGTATGGAGTTATATCGAGCCGACGGGAAACATGCAAGCCATCTCATTAAGGTTTTTTTGGTGGGAATGTCGCAAGACAAGGAGCAAGGAAAATGCACAAAAGTGGGATGGCAAGTGGCTAGCGACGTTGTGGACAATTTGGCGAGAACGAAATAACCGAATATTTCGACGCAAAGGACGGATGCATGCTCTCATCGTAAATATAATAGAAGATTTAGCGAGATCATGGAGGAAGCATTGTTGAATATAATGGTTGAATTTATTTAGGTATCACCACAATTGGATCTCATTTAGTAGGTCCGGTACGTCAAGGACACTATTTTAATTTATATTGTAATTATTGAACGATATGTATCATGTTTATTTTCTTTTATAAAAATAGATTGGATCGAGCGCGTATCGCGCTTGCCTATCTCTTCATTTTTTTTACAATATATAAATACTTTACGTATCAATCCAATGTTGAAATAATGTTCCAACATTTCAATTCAAACTCAACTTATCTGCGTATGCAATATTTAACCTTGATGGGAAAAGGTCGTTTCGCACGGCACTGGAATATCCTTTGCTAGCCCAAGACCTTTGCATGACACGTGATATATCACGTCCCTGGCGTCCTTGTGACCTGCAAATTGGGTGCATAAATCATCAATTCAGTTTATTTTGAATCGCACCGAATAAAACTTGTAGATTGGAAACGATTGAGCATTATTTTGATTGATTTACTTCATCAATTTCAATGGTAGAATATATAATTTGAAATGGATTTCGTAATTTAACTGAATATATTATAAACTGATTGAATGTTAAATAAACTACTTACCTTGAAAATCAATATCTACATCAAACATTGGTTTCTGGATATCTACGCTGCTTGGTAGATTCAAAGCAGGCCCTGACATCTCCATCGCGAATAGTTCGTTCTTCTTATAAAAAGTTTCGTCAGTACACTCGAAAATCACGTCTGAATCATCAACCCATTTAGCGAGTGTGATGCCCGAGTACGAAACATTTGTTGATATTGTGCTAACACAGGCTGAACCACGGCTGCCAGTAAACTTCGCTATGAGACGAAACACCTAATTAACCGAAAAAGTATTTAGTAAATAAATTAGATTAAAAAACAAGTATATATTATTTAATTCGCACCGGATGAGACGTAGCATTAGGGTACTCTAGACCCGATGAAGTTAGTGCCACGGTGGTAAGGCTGATATCGCTTGGTGGGACCACATGGGTATAATCATACCAAATCCCGCCAAAAAACGACAAACACACGAGAACTGTGATCACTGTCATAATTATCTTGTGCTCACGGTCTTCTCTCGTGTCGTCAAATTGGCGACTACAAGTTGTGCATTCCACTATCATTTTGAGTTTCTGGGTTGAATTTTCGTGAATAATAGTTCTCTCCGAAATGTTTTCTTTTTTCCGGCTCTGAATTATGAGTTTTGTCCGTATAACAATTCCATGTCCAAATTTGGAATATGGTTATTATTGGGTGTTCGTGTTGTATTCTAAACGCCAAGCGAACCTCCCCGTTTAACGAATGAACGTGTGGTTAATGTCTATGTATGGTGCAAAGGAAATAGAATTTCTCTTCAATATACCAAAACTTTCCTAACCGTCCACTCTCCTAAATCTAATGGTCCAGATTAAACAAGAAAACCTGCAGTGCTAGCTAAAACATATCAGATCTAACCGTCCACGCCAAGCAGGTTATCATTATGGGTCAAAAAAAAAAAAAGTAACCAGATTCATGCACTCGTTGAACAGTTCGGATTTAGTCCACTAAAAACATATCAGATCCAACGCACAAAGAAAAGTCAGTGACGTGGATGAATGGGAAGATAGCAAAAACAACTCAATTAATAATTATAATTATAATTATAATTTCACTTGCTCAATATTCTTTCTTCTCTTCAATTACATACACCCCTCATTTACTCATAAGTTTCAATGACATGCATGCTCGTATATAAACCCCCCCCATTTGAATTGATGGTTAATTAAAATTATTAATTATATTGATGACTAATATAATTATATTAACCGTTAATTATATTTGAATTAACCGTTAATTCAAAACACAATTAACCGTCAATTAAAATGGGGGGTGCAAATTGGAGAGGAGTATTATTAACATCCCCACTATTCACCATATCGTGAATAGTGGGGGAAAATGGGGGAAAGTAAAATTTCCCTTTATTGCTAGGTGGAGGACCCATTTATTTTTTAGGCCATTTATTGTACCCCATATGCATTCCCACTTTGATGATGAGTCATCAAGTGGGAGGGGCCCCTTTCCATCTCCCAAAAATTATCTCACTCGATTAACTATGATTTGAATTACTTGTTAATTGAAATAAATTATTATTAAATACTTGTATTAGCTGTTAATTACATCACAATTAATTATTAATTCGAAACACTTGTTAATCTGGAGGGAGAGTGGGGTGCAAATTGGAAAAGGGAATTAACACTTGCCTCCATGATGATGGCATCGGCAAAGTGGGAATGCATTTGGGGGGCAAGGTATAATTTCCCTTTATTTTTATCGTTGTCACCTATTTGGATGTGTGTTGATTTTTACCAAAGCGTGACTCGCCAATAAATGAGATATTCTATCCATCTCCCAACATATCGGTACTAAAAATAAACATTATAAAACCAATACAATTATATTAAACAATAATTTTACTACTATTTAAAATAAATTGAAATAAGAATATATATATATTAATTTTTTAAATGTGTTATAACAAATTAATAAATACACATTTTTTAAGAAATAACTAGAGCGTTCCTCGTTACACTTCGTAAATTGTGCATGATAATCGAACAATTATAATTCGGAAAATTTCATTACATGTCATCGAACTTTTTATTTCACCAAATATACTAATAAATTCTTATCAACTTTAACGCATTATCATGTCACGTATAATTGCTGAAGTTTAATATTGCATTTATATAGATTATTATACCTTAGTACTAATTTTAAATGGTTCAGGAAAAACTGACACGTGGCTTCTTTTTCATTTTCTCTTTACCCATTTCCTCAATTCACTTCCGTAAGCAAAGATACGCAGTTCTTACTCGCTCTTCTCATTCTTCTCATTTTCGCGAGCTAACGCAAGAAGAAACCTTGCCGACGCGACGAAGCATGGGAAGTTCACGAAATCCCAGCAACGCGACGAAGCACGGCAAGCCGAGAGAAACGAGAGAAACCACAAAATGATGCCCCAAACCCTAGCCGCGAGTGAGAACGAAGGAAATGGCGAGACCCAAACCCTAGATTCGAGCGAGAACCGACAGAGATGGAAAGCTAACTTGAGCACTGCATGTTCATTTTGGCGATTTACAACAGGTATTTGATGTTTTTTATTTTTTTTGGTGTCAATTTCTCTGATTGGGGTTTCAATTCTCGAATTTCATGTGGTTTTTAACTTTTTCCAGTTTTTTTGGTGTTAATTTCTGCGATTAGGGTCTCCATTTGCAGCAACTAAACAAGAACGAGCACTCAATCAGGCATAATAGCCCCTCCCCTCTCTCTCCTCATTTTTCCTGTGCGCTCGACGAAATTTCGCGGAGACAAAAAATGGGCGACTTAAGGTTTCCTTCTTCTTTCGTTTTCTTTGCTAAAAATTGCCAGGCTTTACGGGTCGCATTTGTTAATAGTAATTTTTAGTATCATATATAGATTGTCAAAGTTTAATATATTTTGACCAAATTTCATTCTTTGCGAATTATTAAAACTTAATAGTGTTCCGTCTTGATTTTCTAGATTTTATTAACATTTAATATTATGTGTGATATTTTAGTGGCAATAATTCGTTTGGAGTGTCAATATATTATAGTTTGTGTCAATACATTTTCATCAATATATATATATATATATATATATATATATATATATATATATATATATATATATATATGAGGGAGGCTAACCTACTTAATTAAATACCAAGGATTTGGTACTTAATGCTTTTTAACCATTGGATTTGCATTGAGATTTGTGTTTTTTAATGATGATCATGAAATTTTGTGCACATCATTAAATGCACAAATCTCAATGCAAATCAAATGGTTAAAAATCATTAAGTACCAAATTCATATTCAATATATCATTATCAATATTTCAAGTTGTAAGTAGCAATATACCATTTTCAATATTAATAGATATTAGCATTGCACCCGCGCAATTCCGCGGGCTTGTCTTTTTTTGGATTTATGTTGTGTTGTTGTTATATTTATTTTGTAGTGTGTATTTGTGCACATATGTTGCGGAAGGTATTTTTAATGATAAACGAAGAGAAATTACACCGGAATTCACAAAATCAAGTTACTAATTTGTAAATCAAATTTTAAATTCCGGCAATTTTATTTTTATTTATTGTTAATTATTTGCACTGCTTGTAAATAGAAAAATATTTCGCACACACAAATTATATTGTACCACACTTGGTCTATTCTGCTACAGTATAAATGTTCATTATACAACTATAGCTTTAATAAACTACTTGTAGTGGGATTGAACTTAAAAACTGATGGAAAAATGTGCAAGCACAATTGGACCATAGTTCTATTTCAATATTCGTCCCACCCATGGTTAATTTATACAATCATAAATTGCAATGTATATACATCAAATATTCATAATCGTGATATTTATCATCTTTTTTATCAAAGAGAACCTAAACCTTATCCCTTATGCAGCTCGGACACGTGGCAATTTTTCCTCGCATGTTCAAAATTAGAACTATAGTATAATATAATATAATATAATATAATATAATATAATAATATCACTATATTATGTTTTGGGTACATACAATTTTCAATGTGAATATAATATTCTGACTATCAATATTATCATTAAAAAATTATCGTAATATCGTAATATATACATGAAATCATGCAGGCATTTTATAATTTGATACTCTTGAAATTTACTATACTCTTGAAATATGAAATGAACAAATAATATTAATTATAAACTCTAAATTTCAAGAAATCAATCATTGAAGCTATGTGAATAAATGGTTGATGAATAAATGATGTTTAATTTGGTTATGTACATCATCATATCATAAACTTGTTTCATAGTTTAATGGCACGGTCTCGTTCGTTAGGACTAAAAAGGATTTTAATTGTTAATAAACTAAAAGATTTCATATATATGAATTGAGATTTCTAAATTATTAATTTTTGATATCATTAAAATTATACTGAATAATATTTTCGATGGTATTATAATATTTTTGGTATTAATACACTTTTTATGGTATTAATACACTGTTATGTATGTATATAACAACTGAGTTTTGAATTACTTATCAAACCTTATATTAAAAAATGTGACAATATATTCATGGAGCATTTCTGCACGTGGTACCCTTTGCAAAATTATTTCAAAAAATAACCCCCTTTTTACAAATATTCTTGAAATAATCCCTTTCGGGTTTTAAAATCCCGCCGGCACCGAGATTTAAAATCTCGCCTGTTTAATTAGCTAAAAAAACATTATGTCAGCTTTTTCAGGCTTAAAAAATGTCCCGGGTTTTAAAATCCCGCCACACTTAAACCATCCAAATTTAATCTCGCCGGCAACATTTAAAATCTAGCCAACTACATGACAAAAAGTACATCTACATTTTAAATGTTGCCATCTACATTTTAAATCTCGCCAGCAACATTTAAAATCTAGCCAACTATATCTAATCAGGAAAAGGGCACCAAATTCAAATTTTTGGCGAGATTTAAAATGTAGATGTACTTTTTGTCATGTAGTTGGTTAGATTTTAAATGTTGCCGGCGAGATTAAATTTGATTGGATTATGTGTGGCGGGATTTTAAAACCTGGGACATTTTTTTAAGTCTGAAAAAGCTGACAAAATTTTTTTTTTATTTAATTAAACCGGCGAGATTTTAAATCTCGGTGCCGGCGGGATTTTAAAACCCGAAAGGAGTTATTTCTAGAATATTTGCAAAAAGAAGTTATTTTTTGAAATAATTTTGCAAAGGATATCACACGCAGAAATGCTCATATATTCATTTGATTTTGTACATCTTGTGTTTAAACCCTCCCAAGTTCCAAAGCAAACTACTCAACTGCTCTCTTTAAATGTATAAAATATAAATAAGCGTACATCTGTCTTCCGTACATCTTCTTTTTGCTAGTTTTCTTCATTTTTTGCTAGTCTTTTTTTTTAGGATAATGGTACGTTGCTATATAAGAAATACAACAAAAACTTTGTTAAGGGGCTTTTTACTATGCCTCTCAATTTCATCCAATTTTTCATTATGATGTTTTCAATAAAAATTGGGTGAACAATACTTCTAATTTGCACCCGAAACTTCTTTTTATTAATAAAATAAAATACAATTAAAAATTCGATTAATTAACTTCTAATTAAATTAATCCATTGTCTAATAAATTAAATTTGAATTAAAATAATCAAATTAAAATTAAAAATTTAATTGAAAACAACATTTGGATTCAAATTAGAGACATATTTCACTCAACTTTAATTGATGACTCATCCACAAAAGTTGGATGAAATTGGGAGCCAGCCATAACATAATATTTCTTTTGTTAATTAACCATCAAATCTCTCTCTCTCTCTCTCTCTCTCTCTCTCTCTCTCTTTCGTCCTTTGACAACAAAAATTTCTGAATATCCAATTAAATTTAAGAATTGAAAACAAATATAATAAAAAAAATATATTATTGTAATACTTCAAAATACACAAAAATTGTACTAAATGCAAATAAAATCGTAAACATATATTTATTTATTTTGAAGGAAAATAAAGATTGTGTTCTGCTTTCTCATTTATTAAAGACAAAACTCTATTACATTCGTACTATTCAATTGAAACTCACTCATGCCTCTACTCCGCAAATCCAACCTTGGAGGAAATGAGTCTCCAATTTGCACCCGAACTGCTTTTCCAATTAATAATGACTCTGATTAATTTCTAATTAATTATATTCTAATTGAACTAATCAATGGTGTAATGAATTATATTCTAATTAATTATATTCAAATTGAACTAATCAATGGAGTAATGAATTAAATTTCAATTAAAATTATCAAATTTTGGATACAAGATTAATTGAAGAGAAGTTGTGATGCAAATTGGGACACATTTTCACTCAACTTTAATTGATGATGTCATCAATAAAAATTGGGTGAATTTGAGGGGCAAACTATAATTTTCCTTGTGTATCCACTCGTTGATGGCGTCTCGTCTCTGAAGATCGTTTTGTTCCTCGCTAGCCCAAATCACCACTAGTCCCATCCGCGTTGTTCTCCATGCCTAATCTCTCTCTGTACCAGTGTCCCTTATTCATCTTGTGCTTATCCCAATTCTCGTGTTCACAACATAATGCACACTCATCTGTTTCAGTGTTGTGGTCGTCACAACATCCTCTGTTTGCAGTCGATGGTCAGTTCCTTTTTAGAAGGCTTTCCTATGTTAATAAACAACATACTCAAAACTATCCAACTCAAAAACCAAACTAGGATTTATTTTGACGTGCTTTTGATGTTACCGTTGCCCGCAGTGAGTATGCCTTGTTTCACCAAAAGACTTGTATCTTTTCTCTCAAACCACCAAGCGAAATCATGACTATTGTCACAACAGGAGGAGGACGGATAGGGATGTCAATGGTGTGGATATTGCCCGAACCGACCCGAACCGTATCCGAAAAAATATCCGGATTCGAAAAAAATATCCGAATCCGAGTGGATCCGGATATGGATCTGGTTGCTAATTTTAAGATCCGGAACCGGATTCGATATTCGGTTTTGGTGCGGGAACCGGATCCGTGTTCCGGATCCGGGTATTTTTAGGATCCGGATACTCGAAACTAGATTCGAGTATCCGAAACCGGATCCGAATACTCATATTATATATTATTTTATGTATTATATTTGATATTAGTTGAAAAATCATATACAAATTAATGATTTGTAAGTGATTTAACTCACAATCGTAAAATTATGTTTAAATATAATCATATTTATCGTTCATGTCACAAATTATATATATTTATAGCTAAAAAGTAAGTTACGTTATGATAACATAGTATCCGTTTTGATATCCGAAACAGAACCATATCCGTATCCGTATCCGACAATATCCGAATCGTATCCGTATCCGTTTATTATCCGAACCGTATCCGGATCCGACAATATGGATATGGATCTGGTATGACCACTATCCGAACCGGATCCGAACCATTGACACCCCTAAGGACGGAGAAAGGACTTGACAGATCTAACTAAAAAAAAAAAAAAAAAAAAAAAAAAACGAGTAAATGGAGAAGGCTCGGTGGTCCCCCATCCATTGATGCCAATGGGACTCGAACCCACAATCTCTCACAACATATGGTTTCTTGTGTCTCACACCAAACCACTAGGCTACGAGTCCATTGGCGACAGATCTAACTATTTTCGAATTTTTTTATAAACTAAACTACCATGTAAATTAAGTTTGTAAATTATTAATACATAACACTTACGGTACAGCATTCGCTACCCTTAATTCAAAAAAAAAAAAAATTATACAAAACAAAACCTTTTTATTTATAACATATAATTCGATTGCAGTATATTTATATACCTGTCTTGTATTCCAATGATTGAAGAATCATTTCGACCTGTGAATTAAAATAATTATAGATATACAATCTAAAATTTTTTAACTTTTTATTATATTGCACTAGAAAATATTTAAACTTTATCGAAATCCTTGACGAGATTGGCTTCGATTGAAGAATTATTCTCGTACCCGGACCAAAGTTCTTTTATTTCTTCGGCTAAACGAAATGAAAAATTAAATGCATAGTCCCAGACTCCCAATTTCCATCGTTTATGTAATTTTGACGAGTGGTTGGGATTTAAGAAGAAAAAAGCGCTGTATTTTATGGTGATTATAGCTTCGTGACTATATTTTTCTGAATAGTCGGGAATAAACTTTTTAGTATAATTTTATATTGTTTTTTAACTGATTTTTATACTTGATATATATTTTTTTTTATTAACAATTATTTTACTTAGATATTTAGTATTTTTTTTTAATATATATTATTAGTAACACTATACATAGAATCGGGATAAAAATCCGACATGTCTCCGTCTGATTGGTCGCAATCGAGTGGCGATAATTTGCTTGTCCCATTTGAAAATGTGAAAAGAAAAAAAAAATTACATCGCTCGTTAATTATAACTTCCCGACACTATAAAACCAAGGAACTTGAAGTCATATTTTTGTCATGAAAAGTATATTCATGTTGCCAAGCATTAATTTCGAACTCATCTGCGAATGCAATATTTAACCTTTATTGGAAACGGTCGTATTGCACGGCACCGGAAAATCCTTTGCTAGCCCGAGACCTTTACACGAAACGTGATATTTCACGTCGCTCGTGTCGTAGTTACCTGCAAATTGGGTGCTTAAATCATCAATTCAGTTTAATTTGAGTCGCACCGAATAAAACTTGTAGATTGGAAACGATTGAGCAGTATTTTGTTTGATTTATTTCAATATACCCAAATAGAAAATTAATAAATTTTATTTCATAGGCATAAATTCGAGTAACCAATTAAAATATTGTGTTATAACTTATATTTTTCATAAATAACAACTAATTGTATGCTCAGATTTTAAATTGGAAAAAAAAAACCTATTATTAACCAAAGAACGTATAATATATAATTTGAAATGAATTTCGTAATTTAACTGAATATATTATAAACTGATTGAAATTGAATGTTAAATCGATACGTACCTTCAAACTCAATATCTACATCGAACATTGGTTTATGGATATCTACGCTGCTTGGTAGATTCAAAGCAGGCCCCGACATCTCCATCGCGAATAGTTCATTCTTCTCGTAAACATTGTTGTCAGTACAGTCGATTCTCTCGTCAGAATCATCAACCCATTTAGCGAGTGTGAGGCCCGAGTACGAAACAGTCGTAGATATCCTTTTCGAACAGGCCGAACCACTGTTGTTAGTAAATTTCGCTACGAGACGAAACACCTAATTAACCAAAAAAGTATATAGTAAATTAGAGTTTAGACGATTATCAAGAAACAAGTAAATATGATTCGATTCGCACCGGATGAGATGTAGCATTGGGGTACGTCTCTAGACCCCACGAAGTTAGCGCCACGGCGGTAAGGCTGATATCGCTTGGTGGGACCGCATGGGTAGAATCGTACCAATACCCGCCAATAACCAATGAACACATGATAACTGTGAACACTGTAATAATTATTTTTATTGCACGGTCTTCTCTCTCGGGGTCGAAATGGCGACTACAAGTTGAGCATTCCACAATCATTTTGGGTTTCGGGATTGAATTTACGCGAATAATAGTTCTCTCAGAAATGTTTTCTTTTTTTTGGTTCTGAATTATGAGCTTTTCTGTATAACAATTCCATTTCCCAATTTAGAATATGGTTATTCAACGAATTAACGTGTGGTTAATGTGTATGTATGGTGTAAAGGAAATAATATATTGTTCGAAAACTCCAAAATTCAGTTGGCCTACTCTGATAATCTCTCTACTTACCTTTGACAAGAAAAGATTTTCTAAAATTTATTTAAAAAATGGCAGTTAAATTGCAAATAGGTATTGATGCATGCATAAAACAAATTTCATTAGAGGTGAATAAATATTAGGCAGAAATTTTGTAAAGCAATTAATAATTTGACAAAATTATGATTAAGCCGATTCAAATATATAACCACAAAAAAAACACGTAATGAAACCAAAACTTAAAATCTTCAAAAATACGTGCTATTTAATATTTATTAACTGGAGAAATATTTAAAATTTATTTCTCTCATTTCTCCTCTTAATAATTTCTGCGGCCCAACTCTTCCCAATTTCAGTTTGAAATTTCCCTTCAATAATAAATATATATTGACATCAATAAATCATTTTTGTATGGTATTAAATGAAGGCATATAATAGGTATACTATAATTTAAAAACCTGCAGTGGAAATATAGAACTCGTCCAAAACTTTCCCATGTTCTGAACAAAATAAGAAAATATGAATTAATATATTATACAAAAAATCTTTTTATTTATAAGATATGATTGAATTGCAACATATTTATATACCTGTCTCGTATTCCAATGCTTGAAGAATCATTTCGACCTGTGAATTATAATAATTATAATTATACAATCTAAAAATTTAAACTTTTAATATACTGCATTAAAAAGATTCAAACTTTATCAAAATCCTTGACGAGATTGGCTTCGATTGAAGAATTATTCTCGTACTCGGTCCAAAGCTCCTTTATTTCATTGGCTAAATGAAATGAAAAATTAAATGCATATAGATGAAATTACTTTAACTCGTTGAATTTACCTCTTAATCCATCGCCGAGAAGTTTACACATTTCATTTAATGCTTCTTGTTCGAGTCTGCTTTTCTCTGATTTTGGCACGCCATCAGAGGGAGTAATATCACCCACTATCGCTGTGAAAATTAATTATGAAAAAAGTAAGGGACTAAATTAGAAAATATCAAGAAGATGTGAAATTAGTTTATGAGAAACGAGAGATTACCTTCTGCAATATCATGAACAATTGCCATTTTAATGCACCTGCGTTTACCAAAAGAATTGTGCAATGAGAGAAGATTTTGAAAGGAACACAAAAAATGGTAATTTAGGCATCATTTCAGTCTAAATTTTGGAACAATTGACTGTCGAATGTGAAATTTGTGCTAAATTTAGCCACAATTTGCCAAAATTAACTATTAGAAGAGAAAAAAATGGAGAGTAACTCGTCTAATTGAAAAACTAACCTTTCTCGGTCAATATGAGGGATGTCATTGGCGATCAAAGCCATTAGAGACATTCGGTACATGTGGTCAGCAATGGACTCGGGACCTTTGATCCCATGATTGATCCAACCTTTCCTCTTCGTTGTCTATGAAAAATCAAAACGAAACAGAAATTATTATCTTGTACAGAGGGAGACAAACAAGCAGAAAGAAATGAACTTTTGATATCGTTCCCTACTTTGAGTCGGTGACAGAGAGTGAGGAAATCGATTGCTGATGAAGCATGGGAAGAAATGGAAGCGCCATTAGTCGAATCAACAGATAATTTCGGGAGGGATTGATCGGAGCTAGGGCCCTTCCCGGCAGTACAGCAAAAAAGATCAACAGATCCGGTCGATCGTTCGAACTTTAGGATTCTCAAAGAGTATTTAGAGGAGAGAGATGATCGGAGATACGAGGCGCGGAAGAGTTTAGTGGAAACAGGTGGCTTGACTGCCATGGCTACAGAGGTGAATGAGAAGAAGAGGCAGGTGGGTGGAACCGTGGAAGCGAAGGTGGCGAGATCTAGTTAATAGGCCGTACTGATGGGTTAATCGGGCTTAGGGTTCTTTGAGTATATTATTTAGCTTAGTATTTAGGAACATTTTCAGTCGGAGACACCCAGCGACCCAATCCCCCAGTCCCTGATTGTGTTTAGGTTTGTTTATTTTAAAAAAATATATATAAAATTAAGGTTATGAATTATTATTCTTTTTACTCTTTTTTTTGTTCAATTAAAACAAAATGAAAATAAGAGCAATAAAAATAACAAGTTTATGAAGAACAATTTTTTTTTACCCGGCAAACAATCATCGCTTGTTGTATTTGGTATCATAAATATACAAATAATTATAACCTTACATTAGTATTAGATTCATTTCAGATCGTACTCAGTATACTCTATCTAGGATTAATTTTACAAAACATGTTTTCGCTACATGATTGACAACAGGATATTGATCCAACGTTATATATTACATTCACAATATAAAATTAGTTTAATTTATTTCATTTCTAATCATACACCTCATCATCATGTTGTCAATCATGTTGCGTAGAATTATTCTAATATCTAGTATTTCTCATGTACTTTTGTCCGTGAGATCCAGCATGGAAGTAAGGATAAGTCGCAATTAGGTATGATCGTATATTGTGTGTACGCTTGAATATTTGACTAAATTGTGCGATTGAAAAGACAGTTGATAAAGATGTGGCTAGTTGATTCTTGTGCATGTTTGCATGGGAGGCATATATGATTCTTGTGCATGTTTGATAAGCCTCCACATTTCTACACCAAGTCATATATGTCATCCATTTATTATTAATCACTCAATTAATTAACAAAACAAATAGGTAGAGCTCCTCCGCAGACTGGTACACCTCTCTTTGAGACAAGAACTCCATGTGAACTAGAAAATCTTCACTTTTTGGCAGTAGTCGTGGCCAGCAGCCATCAACAGTCGGCTCGTTGGTAAGGCGAGAGCTTCAAGCCCGGTTGAAGGTGGCACATCCCCTGAACAAACACCACTCGACGAGGGGGGGGGGGGGGGGGGGGGGAAGCTACATGCCCAAAACCATCGACCCAGTGCCCAAAGTAATCGAAGGGTTGGGTGAAAGGGTTTTTCTGGTCGAGACATTAGTAGTCGAGGGGCTAGGTTCAAGGGAGGGAAACACGTAGTTAGCGGAGACCCAACGATTGACTACCGACTCCCCTCGAGACGTTATACGTCTCTTGGCTGTTTCGAGCCAAGAGTCCATATTCATCTTGTCATTGAGCCCTTGCTCATTCCGTTCTGGTCGAAGTGCTTGACCTTTTCTTTTCAGCGCCCGTTCACGCTTCGCTGCCCTATTGCGTGGTAAAGATTAAAAAAAAAGTACGGAATAATTGTAAACAGAGCAGGCCAAAGAAAGATTCTAAATATGAAAAGTCCTCCGAGAAGAAGGAAATTCAGAAGAGGAACAACAAAAAAGAAAACATTTCTAGCGGATGAGCTTCTCCCAATTTGGTCTGGTAATAGAATAGGACGGCTTGTTTTGATTAAAACTCCACTTTTTGCTCTGTCCATGGAGCGTATGAAACATTTCATTAACAATTAATTAATACATAATTAAAATATATATATTCATTTATAATTTTTAATCAATATTAATTAATTGATAATTAAGTGTTTTTTTTGTTAATGACTAAGTCAACTAATCACAGAATATGTGGTGGGAAAATGAGGGGCATGTTAAAATTATCCTTTACACTGAGCATCTAAGGATTTGATAATCTCCGAGTTTGTAGGATGTCTCCAGTCAATAAACAATTGTGGATGTTGATTCATACGAATATTTTTTATTTAGGGGAATTTAGCTTTCCATAAAAACTTATCCCCACTTACTAAGAATAAAATTAGAATTTATATTATATTAATCTTTATTTAATTAATTCTTTTCAGTGATAGAAATATGTCTTCGGACGAATGAAGATTGTTTTTGAGTAATAAATGATTGGATCTGTCTCCAATGTTGGCCTCGGTCGTTAAAAATCTGAGAATCGACACTAAGCTGTCTTGCAGTAAGCCTAACACATAATTAGTGCATAACACAATTATCTCAAAACAGACTCAAATCAGTTGATTGGTATAATTTAAGCATTGGTGGTTTGTTTGGCCAAATTAGGACAAATTGGGACCCCTATTTTGCTTAATCGAAGCATAATTGGTGTAATTTGGCTAAATGTTTTAATTGCAACAATTAAACATTAAACACACAATTAAACTTGAAACACGCAATTAAGCATCGAACATATAAGTTCCTACTAGTTCCCGCAATTACAACATTTATATTGCAATTTGCTCGACAACAATGCACGATTGAAAGAAAGCATGACACCTGTCGTGCAATTGCATTATCAATTGAGTTAACAAATTTCAATCGTGCATTGTAGTTGACAAATTGTGCATTGTAGTTAACAAATTGTGCATTGTTGTCGATTATCAATTGTGCATTGTAGTTGACAATTGCATTATCAATTGCATTATCAATTCGTAATAATCTTTTAATCTTTCAATTGTGCATTGTAGTTGAGCAAATTGTAATATAGATATCGTAATTGCACTGTAATTGCTGGACTAGTAGGAACTAATATCTTCGATGCTTAATTGCGTGTTTCAAGTTTAATAGTGTGTTTAATGTTTAATTGTTTCAATTAAGACATTTAGCAAAATTACATCAATAATGCTTCGATTAAGCAAAATAGGGGCCCCAATTTGTCGTAATTTGGCCAGCATTAATGCTTAAATTATGCCAAATCAACTGATTTGAGTCTGTTTTGGGGTAATTGTGTTGTGCTGCTTGTGCACTAATTATTTAGTTGAGTGTTCATTCTCATTTCATGTCAAATTAATATGGAAAGAGCGATCTCAACCAACTTCTTGAGGAACTGCTGTTAGGGCGGCGACGATCCGGCACCGCCCGTTAAATAAAATAATAAATTAATTTTGCCCGTACAAACGGACCGTACTAACTATGTGAATTCAACCGAATTATCTCAAAATAAAACCGTACCTTAACCGTATGCGGAAGCGTATGGAATCCGTCCGAATTGATGTCACGCCATCATCGTCGTTGCGTCCACGAAGCCTTAGTCGCAAGAATGGAATTCCAAGTACTTTATGATGTCCAATTTAGAGTCCTTTTGTTTTTCTCTAATGGATCTCTCTCTCTAATCTTAATAGGGCAGATTTAAGAATGGATTTTCATCATCATATGTACTTGGGACCAAATTGCTTATATAGCCACAAGACATCTTTTCACAAAGACGTACCTTTTGGGCTCCATAATGTGGATTTTCTAATTCAGCCCATCATAGAAAATAGAAACACCACCCACAATATTCTACACATCAAAAGGCCCACAACATAATTGACACATATAATGCTTAATTTTATAACTAAAATTGATCACTATATTAATAAGCATTTAAATGACAATATTACAACACATAATATTTTACATATAAGTCCAATGTTGGAATAATGTTCCAACAATCTCCCACTTGGACTATATGTAATTCCTTATAATTACGTATTGACCTTAAACCGAAATACGCGTACTTGTTTGTCATAAAAACTTCATGTGTCCCTAACCAATTCCGTCCATCAATAATATCAACATAGGATCAAATCGGCTTTCGTCACATTTAACGCAACTAAACCTTCAATGGTCACGTACACTAATACAACTGAATGACATGAATCATGATGTGGATGTATAGCATGGAAATTTCATGTAATGTGATCTGAACATGCCTATTTCCAACTTGGTCCTCCTAAAAATAAATTTAGTGAGATCCTTAAAATCGTCTCCTTTAATATTTTAATGAGACAAACCGTCTCCTTTAAAACCGTATTGAGACAACGCGTCTCCTTTAATACCTTAATGAGACAAACCGTCTCCTTTAAAACCGTATTGAGACAAAACCGTCTCCTTGAATACCTTATGAGACAAAACCGTCTCATTTAAAACCGTATTGAGACAAACCTTATCTAAATCAGAGTAAAGTGATAAATGTAACTTTAATTCTGCAGAATAATCATAATACTGTATCATATGTCTATGACATATGTTTATATCACACGTCTATATCATAATAATTGTACAAATATTTACTCCCACTATAACCGAATATCCTTAACCGAAATTACACCCATATAAGCAACGTCTTGCTTATATAACCTATTGGGTAATTATACCTTATTGGAATTTGTACCAAAATATATGATAGACAAATATTACTCTGAATTTCTTTACTTTCTCTCACGTAAGTAATGGTATATTTAATAATTAACAAAATTCATCTCAAAACCAAATAAGATGATTTTGTTACAAAACCAAATATATATATATATATATAACAATGTCAATTTTCTTGAGATGTCAAAGTTTGTCTTTTCGGCTAAACAAAATTTGTAGCCGTATTTTCTGAAAGAAATACAGTTTCGGATCAACCGTAAAAGTGTACACAAGGATAAACGAATGTAGTCGTACATTCGTGGCCATAACTTTCAGTGGGAAAATCCAATTAGAATGGTTCAAATTGGGTTAGATAGATAATGAGATTATCTACAACCTTCATATAGAAATATATTTCATATGAACGAAGTATAAGTGTCGTTTCTGTGAAATACCGAAAGGGTGCAACAGTATGACATACAGTTAGTAAAACAGTCATAACTTTTGCATACGAACTCCAATTGGGCTGGGCCAAATTGGGTTGAGTAGATAATAAGATTATCTACAACTTTCGTGTTGGTTGATTTTCTGTCAGAGAAATTTATCAATTTCGTCTGGACAGAATACTGAACAGGTTCATACAGTTTTCTGTGTGAAAGGGTGTATATTGGATATACATGCCTTTTGGCTAATCCTTATCCTATTAGGTATAAATAGGATTTTCTCTCTCATCTTCACTTAGGGAATTCAGAAGTAATTCAAAGAAATATTCTGCCCAAGACACAAGAAAAAGAGCAAATTCAGATTTGATCTTTTGTGAGTGAAAAGGCACGAAGAGAGATTAATAGAGAATCGATCGAGATCAAGCAAGTGCACCGATACATCGTCTAGGCAGGTGTATCCGTGTCCGGCGTCTTCCGACTCAAGGTGGATACGTGTGGAGGAGCAACACTTGGGGCTCTCCGTTGTGATCGAACCGAAGGATCGAAGAACGGGAACGAACGGTGAAGGACGCACGGTGTGGGACGCGCGTAAAGTCACCAACGTGACCGGAGGAATAGGAGGCAGCGATCAACCCTTCGTGTTCCATCAATTTGGAACTGGTATGGATCTAACCTTCTATTTGCATCGTACCCTCGAAGTCGTGGCGTGATCTCGGGAATCGGGGAACCGGACCGGGCCTACATATCCGCTGCGCGGGCCCGGGGCCGGGGATATTCCCCTACAGTGGTATCAGAGCGATCGCCATCGATTCGAGGGTCGAATCATAGTCGTATATTAGATATACGCACGGGTTATCAAAGTTCGTACCCGTTTGCATGATGTTACATATTTAGAATGTCAAATTCCATTAAAATCACAAGTGAAATTCGCTAGAGATCGATCAATAGTTGATTGAGAGTATCTAGGAATAATCGTGAAAAGATTTCATGATTGATCGTTTTGGAAACGAGCGAAAACAGCAGTTCAAAAATCGCATAGTCCGTTATAACGGACACTGTAGCAGATACAGGAAATTGAGAATTTTTCGAAAAAACACATATTCCGTTGTAACGGACTTGGAGTCCGTTGCAACGGACCCTGTATAGGATGCGGGGGTGTGAAGAGAACTGTGAAAAATGCATATTCCGTTGCAACGGACTTGGAGTCCGTTGTAACGGAACCTGTATCAGATACGAGGTTGCGGGGATGCCAATGGTGTCTATTGGAGTCCGTGGTAACGGACTGGGTCCGTTATAACGGATGTCTTCGCAGTTTTGTCCGTTGCAACGGACTATATGTTGCGTTGTAACGGACAGGTTTCTGGAAATTTGGACAAAGGTTTGCAGAAAATAGCGTTGTAACGGACCAAGGTTGCGTTGCAACGGACATGTTTCTGGCAATTTTGGCCAAACTCCGGAATAAATAGCGTTGTAACGGACTGGTATTCCGTTGTAACGGAGTGCCAAGTATACAGGAGGTCCGTTGCAACGGACTATGTTGCGTTGCAACGGACTGGTTTCTGGTTGCTGATTTTGTTTTCATGATAACTTTGGCTACACAACTTGGAATTTTGAGTTCTTTATATCGATTTGATCGGCATCAATCATACTAGCATATAATCAGATAATTATTTAGAATAATTAGACTCCCAAATAAATACATATGCATTTATGAAAATCTTGTGATAGTGATATAATTGGATTATGTCACGAATTTAGAAACATGCAATGGCATGATCCCTCATAATATTTAAGTCATGGAAATGCCTTCCATATCCACAACCATCGAGATTGATATGACATAGTGCGTGGTTTCAGGCCATAGTCGGGCACGTACTATTGTATATATTGGTGCGGGTGGTAAGCGTTAATTGGGGACTCACGTGGTTTCAGGCCATAGTCGGGCACGTGAGTAGTTCAATTGAACGATACGATGGATATGGTTATGACTTAACCGTCCAAGCCAATCCGATTGGAGTTCGGGGCATAGATAGGATGCACACACGGAACTGGGATTGTATTGGATACGATCCATCACCGAAATCCTATAAAGGTTCAAGAGTCGTATTGGATACGATTGGATTTAATCCTACCTAAAATATCGAGATCTCATTTGTCGGCCATAGTCACTTATGGGAGGATCGTAAAATATGGGTCTTGAGTGTTATGGACTTGGAGTCCCGTATCGGTATGAGGGTTATCGATTCGATAAAATAACACTATCATATAATCATCATATAAGCCCTATAAGATAAGTACGCAACGTTAGTAATCAATCTTTCACTTCATTTGTAGATCATGTCTTCTAGTAACACCAACACCATGTCGATTAGATCGACTTTAGAAAAGGATAAGCTAGTGGGTCGGAACTACTTTGACTGGCACCGAAACCTGATAATAGTTCTCAGGCAAGAGGGCAAGAGTCACGTATTGGATACGGAACTAGTGGAACCGGGCCCCGATGCTACGGCCGAAGAAAAGGCCGCGTTTGAGAAACTTAAGAAGGACTCAAATGATGTTACGTGCCTCATGTTGGCATGTATGGACGCTAGTCTTCAAAAGCAGTTTGAGGACTCGGATGCGCACATCATAGACGTTGTGCTCAAGAAAATGTTCCAAGAGCAGGAGCGTATTGAACGGTTCAGTACGCTCAAAGAGTTGGTAAACTGCAAGATGCCTTCGGGGTCTTCGGTTAGCTCTCACGTTTTGAAGGTGCAAGCTCTCATAGACCGTCTTGAGAAGCTAGGAGAGAAATTGTCGAAGATTATGCAACAAGATTTGATCTTGTGTGCACTTCCTCCAATGTTTTCTCCGTTCGTGACTAACTATCACATGCATTCGATGGATAAGACGATCCCTGAGCTTCTCGGAATGCTCAAGAATTTTGAATCGGAGACGTTAAAGTCGTCCGGAGAGAACAGGGCAAGAGTTGCCGGAAATGTTCTCACAATTCAGAATAAGGATCGTAAGAGATCAAAGTCCAAGGGCGGTTCGGCTAAGAAACGTTCGAAGCCGAATAAAAGGGGAAAGGAGAAATCCAAGGATGAGACGTGCTTTCATTGTCACAAGGCTGGACATTGGAAGCGCGATTGCAAGTCTTACCTCGAGGAGGTGAAGAAGGGCAAGGCGGTTTCAGCGACCGGCCTCTCAGGTATTAACGTTATTGAAGTTAATATTTCAACTATGACTAATTGGGTATTGGATACCGGTTGTGGGACTCATATTTGTCGAAATATGCAGGTTCTTCAAAATAGTCGAAGGTTGGAAAAGGGTGAAGTCGATCTACGCGTCGGGAATGGAGCAAGAGTTGCTGCGTTTGCCATAGGAGTAGTTAATTTGACTTTACCTAATGGACTTATTTTAGTACTAAATAATTGTTATTATGTACCGACATTATGTAAGAACATAATAAGTGTGTCGAAACTGGCCAATGATGGCTATGAATTCGTTATTAGGAATAATGAGTTTTCGATATGTAAGGATTCTATTATCTATGGAAATGTTCTGTTAGAAAATGGTCTTTATGTGTTGGATTTCGATCACGGAAATAATAAGTCTATATATAACGTTAATGCAAAAAGGATTAAATCTAAAGTTGATAATCGGACTTTCTTTTGGCATTGTCGTCTCGGTCATGTGAATGAGAAACGCATTGCTAGACTCCATAAAGATGGAATGCTAGACTCATTTGAATTGGATTCATTTGGGAATTGCGAATCTTGTTTACTTGGCAAGATGACTAAGGCGCCGTTCTCCAAGGTCGGAGAGCGGTCCAACGATCTATTGGAACTCATACATTCCGATGTGTGTGGACCGATGAGCATCGAGGCAAGAGGAGGCTATCGATACTTTGTTACGTTTACGGACGATCATAGTAGATATGGATATATCTATTTGATGCGTACTAAAGCGGAGACCTTTGAAAAGTTCAAAGAGTTTCAAAACGAAGTTGAAAATCAACTTGGCAAGAAAATTAAAGCCATTCGATCGGATCGAGGTGGCGAATATTTGAGCTATGAGTTTGAAGATCATCTAAAAGATTGTGGAATAGTTCCACAATGGACTCCGGCAGGAACGCCACAATGGAATGGCGTGTCCGAGAGGAGGAATCGGACCTTGTTGGACATGGTTCGATCTATGATGAGTCAAACTTCCCTTCCAAAATCGTTTTGGGGATTTGCCCTTGAGACAGCGGCTTTCTTGTTGAACCGCATACCTTCTAAATCGGTACATAAGACGCCATATGAGATGTGGTTTGGAAATTCTCCAAAGTTGTCTTTTGTTAAGATTTGGGGTTGTGAAGCATATGTTCGAAAATTGATTTCGGATAAGCTCGAACCCAAATCTGAAAAATTTTTATTTGTCGGGTATCCTAAGGAAACAAAAGGATATTATTTCTATCTTCCAATCGAAAATAAAGTTTTCGTAGCTCGAAGAGGAGTCTTCCTTGAGGAGGATTTTATCTCTAGGCGAGTGAATGGGACTGAAATAGATCTTGAAGAAATTCGAGACCCGCAAACGAATGTTGAACCGATGAACGCTGATCCGATTTCCTCAAATGTTGAGGATCCGGAGTCAAGTGCACAAGGCGCAGTTCGTAGATCGGGTAGGATTCGTCAAGAGCCTATACGATATGGTTTTATCGTGGCAAATGACGATGAAGTCGAATTCATAGATGATGAACCGACATCTTATCGCGAGGCTATGAAAAGCGAAGATTCCGATAAGTGGCAAACTGCCATGAAATCCGAGATTCAATCCATGTACGATAATCAAGTTTGGAACTTGATTGATCCACCTCCCGGGGTTAAACCAGTGGGATGTAAATGGGTCTTCAAGAAGAAGACCGACATGGATGGGAATGTAAACACTTATAAAGCACGGCTTGTGGCGAAAGGTTTCAAACAAATTCATGGTGTAGACTATGAAGAAACGTTTTCTCCAGTAGCAATGCTTAAATCCATACGGATTTTACTTGCTATTTCTGCGTATTATGATTACGAGATTTGGCAAATGGATGTCAAAACCGCATTCCTTAACGGGAACTTAGAAGAGGATGTGTACATGACACAGCCCGAGGGTTTTGTCGATTCGAAGAGTCCGAATAAAGTGTGCAAGTTGCAACGATCCATTTATGGATTGAAGCAAGCTTCTCGGAGTTGGAATATACGTTTCGATGAAGTTATACGAGATTATAATTTCGTGAAAAACGTAGAAGAACCTTGTGTATACAAGAAGGTTAGTGGGAGCCGCGTAGTATTTCTTGTACTATATGTAGACGACATCTTGATCATAGGAAACGACATTCCGATGCTTACGGATGTTAAGAAGTATTTAAATACTCGTTTCGCTATGAAAGATTTGGGCGAGGCCGCTTATATATTAGGCGTGAGGATTTATAGAGATAGATCCAAGAAGTTACTCGGCTTGAGTCAAAGCACGTACATCGACAAAGTGTTGAAACGGTTTTCAATGCAAAATTCGAAGAAAGGACTTCTTCCAATGTCGAGTGGCATATCGTATTCTAAAGCTCAATGTCCGACATCGAGCGAAGATAAGAATGCGATGAGTATTGTTCCATACGCTTCGGCGGTTGGATCAATTATGTATGCCATGATTTGTACGCGCCCCGATGTGTCGTATGCATTGAGCGTCGTTTCGCGTTACCAATCTAATCCAGGGGATATGCATTGGATCGCGGTTAAGAACATCCTTAAGTACTTACGAAGAACTAAGGATCAATTTCTAATTTATGGTGGAAAGACATCCGGGTTGGTCATCAATGGATATACCGACGCCAGTTTCCAAACATGTGTCGATGACTTTCGATCACAAAGCGGATACGTGTTTTGTCTAAATGGTGGAGCGGTAGTTTGGAAGAGTTCCAAACAACCCACGATAGCAGACTCTACAACTGAATCGGAGTATATTGCGGCTTCCGAAGCAGCAAAGGAGGCGGTTTGGATCAAGAAATTTGTGTCGGAGCTTGGTGTAGTCCCGAGCATCTCGGAACCTGTAGTTGTGTATTGCGACAATACGGGCGCAATAGCACAATCCAAGGAACCGAGGGCACATCACTGCTCCAAGCACATACTCAGAAAATTTCACTTGATCCGTGAGATTTTGCAAAGAAAGGATGTGATCATTGAGAAGATTGATACTGACAGGAATGTTGCGGACCCGTTTACTAAGCCACTCTCGCAAGCTAAGCACGATTATCATGCGAAAGCTATAGGTTTGAGATACCTAGAGGAGGAAGAGAATAGTTAGTTCTCTAAAACGATAGTTTCGTAGGACGAGATTAGTCTTATAGATTAGTAAATGTTGTATCACCCCAAACTTATCTTATAGTAATGCAATTTCAGAATTTTAAAATTTTTCATTTTTGCATCTATCTTATATGAAAATTGTGTGCTGGGTTGTGTAATATGATTGTTACATGAACCTTGATTTGAACTTGTGTGGACGTCGACATGGTTGAGGACCATGTGCAACGAAACCGTCACACTTAAAGTGTCATTTCTAAACATCCCTAGTCGCGGATCAGCTTGCTTAAGAGAGAAGCATTTCTATTATTAGATAATAGACTGAACGCGTACACTAGTACGTTTGCCGAGGAGATGATTATGTTTTGCTAATCATGGGACAAAGGAGTTTGTCGAATCGGGAACGTAGATATATGTTAGGTTACATGTATTGGATATGACCGAAGCCGCGAGACCATGACATGGTTTAGTCATTATAGATGGACTTGCGACGGATGGGGTTTTAGATTCTTCATACTTGAGGGGATCATTGATTGCGTTACGTGCGTAACACAATGCTTTGATATGATCTTACGCTCACCGTAACAGGGAGTTAAAAGGGTCATCATTGGGTATTGTCCGAAACACGGAATTCAATGTGAGTCTCCAAGATAGGAATTGTTTATTCCGAAAGGAAGAGATATCTCTTAGGCGCCGCTCGATGAGTCGATTAACGAAAACTGTGGCCACAGTCAATGATATTAATGGTTAATATCGATTGGAATTTGTTAACTCAACTCGGAATCGGGGAATAAGTATAGTTAATCAAATTATAAGGATGACTATAACCGTGTCTTTTGATTAACGGATATCGTAAACAAGAGAACTAGTAACCGCTATTCGAGATAGGCACAATGATCACAATCATTTTTCGTTTAACATGGGTAGCTATGATGGAGTGATTAGATCCCGCTCATGAGCTTGTAGGCATTGGAAACAACCTACTGCCATCGTTAAGTCGAACCTACATGGTCACACAACGAGTCGTACTAAGTCGGGCTTGATCATAAAATCGGCACATTGGATGTGCATAGCTTGGTATTTGATACGCGAGCTATATTCTCTAAAATCGTGCGTATTGGATATGCATGAGTACCTTTTAGGTAGATCTGAAATTGAGTGGGAGACTGAAAGAAATACAGTTTCGGATCAACCGTAAAAGTGTACACAAGGATAAACGAATGTAGTCGTACATTCGTGGCCATAACTTTCAGTGGGAAAATCCAATTAGAATGGTTCAAATTGGGTTAGATAGATAATGAGATTATCTACAACCTTCATATAGAAATATATTTCATATGAACGAAGTATAAGTGTCGTTTCTGTGAAATACCGAAAGGGTGCAACAGTATGACATACAGTTAGTAAAACAGTCATAACTTTTGCATACGAACTCCAATTGGGCTGGGCCAAATTGGGTTGAGTAGATAATAAGATTATCTACAACTTTCGTGTTGGTTGATTTTCTGTCCGAGAAATTTATCAATTTCGTCTGGACAGAATACTGAACAGGTTCATACAGTTTTCTGTATGAAAGGGTGTATATTGGATATACATGCCTTTTGGCTAATCCTTATCCTATTAGGTATAAATAGGATTTTCTCTCTCATCTTCACTTAGGGAATTCAGAAGTAATTCAAAGAAATATTCTGCCCAAGACACAAGAAAAAGAGCAAATTCAGATTTGATCTTTTGTGAGTGAAAAGGCACGAAGAGAGATTAATAGAGAATCGATCGAGATCAAGCAAGTGCACCGATACATCGTCTAGGCAGGTGTATCCGTGTCCGGCGTCTTCCGACTCAAGGTGGATACGTGTGGAGGAGCAACACTTGGGGCTCTCCGTTGTGATCGAACCGAAGGATCGAAGAACGGGAACGAACGGTGAAGGACGCACGGTGTGGGACGCGCGTAAAGTCACCAACGTGACCGGAGGAATAGGAGGCAGCGATCAACCCTTCGTGTTCCATCAATTTGGAACTGGTATGGATCTAACCTTCTATTTGCATCGTACCCTCGAAGTCGTGGCGTGATCTCGGGAATCGGGGAACCGGACCGGGCCTACATATCCGCTGCGCGGGCCCGGGGCCGGGGATATTCCCCTTCATTTTCCCCCCGCAAACAAGACATCTTTAAATAATCATAAACAAGCATTGTATTGCTCACCAAAGAAACCGAATAATAATAACAAATTTAATTAAAGGTTATCTCCATCATCAAGATATCCCTTTTCCGTTAATATTTTGACTTTGGCCAATCATATTAACTTCTTATTAATATCTTGGCGTAGTAATCAAGAATTGATAATAAATTAACGTGTCAACAAATTAACCTTCCTTTGGGCCGATTAAATAAGTCACACGTAAAATCAAATAATTATCACACACTTATTACCACAGATGCATATGAAATTATATTAAATATTGCCTTCCTTTGGGCCGGTCAATATTTAAATAATATCATACACATATCCTTTTATATTTTAAAATATAATTAATTTCAACAAGAGAGGTCACTTTGGCGACATGTTGCTGACCTTAATTAATCTTAAAACACATATCTTAAACCTTTTAATTGAGTTTAAAATTATACCTTAAAACCTTATTGCAAATTTTAATTTTTCAAGAATTTATTCGTAAATAAATATTTTTATATCCGATTTTATATACGAATTCTTGTTGCAATATTTGCGTACATAACCTTATGAAAAAATCGAATATATATTCAAAAATATTTATTCCATTATTTCAAATACCAAAAAATCTTAAAATCCCCCTTTATTCATTTTGTTTTATTTTTAAGGCCCAACAGCCCAAACTAAAAAATAAAATGAAATTTTCTGTAAATCGGAATATGAATTCCAGTTTCCAATTCCTTATTTTTAAATTTCAGATTTTAAATAACTTGGAAAACTCGGAAAGTGAATCCAGAATTTAAATCTCAGTTTTACAATTCCCGAATTTTTGAATTCCGGATTTTGAATACCTTTGAGAAAACCGGAATAATAAATCCAAAATCTGTTTCCCAGTTTTTCTTTTCCTAATTTTCAAAATCCAAACTTTAAAATCCAGAATTTGATATCCTGATTTTATATTTAGTATTTATAATTCCGGATTTTTTATAAACTTAAAAAACCAGAATTGTAAATCCTAATTTCAATTAGCATAAAAAGTCGGGATTCCAAATCCCGTCTCTTCCAAAGAGTCACGACCAGATCATCAGAAGCCATTCATGGCGTTTTCCTTACGTCTGATAATAACATTTTTTTTTGTCGAAATCTCGTCTTTCATCTGAAAATCAAATTAAAAGCACCGTTCCACTCGAAATCGAGTGGTGAATGTGAGGGAAAGTATAACTTTCGAAATAACTTTTCTTTCTCTCAAAATCAAATGACTCGTTTCTGACCCGTTTCGAAAAAAATCGAAATTACCCAAAATTAACAGAAATTAGACGAGAGAAATCGTGCTAAACACTATATACTTCGTTTCTCTTCCATTTAAACCGTGATTCACCATAGTTTCGCTCTGATACCAATTGTTAGGGCGGCGACGATCCGGCACCGCCCGTTAAATAAAATAATAAATTAATTTTGCCCGTACAAACGGACCGTACTAACTATGTGAATTCAACCGAATTATCTCAAAATAAAACCGTACCTTAACCGTATGCGGAAGCGTATGGAATCCGTCCGAATTGATGTCACGCCATCATCGTCGTTGCGTCCACGAAGCCTTAGTCGCAAGAATGGAATTCCAAGTACTTTATGATGTCCAATTTAGAGTCCTTTTGTTTTTCTCTAATGGATCTCTCTCTCTAATCTTAATGGGGCAGATTTAAGAATGGATTTTCATCATCATATGTACTTGGGACCAAATTGCTTATATAGCCACAAGACATCTTTTCACAAAGACGTACCTTTTGGGCTCCATAATGTGGATTTTCTAATTCAGCCCATCATAGAAAATAGAAACACCACCCACAATATTCTACACATCAAAAGGCCCACAACATAATTGACACATATAATGCTTAATTTTATAACTAAAATTGATCACTATATTAATAAGCATTTAAATGACAATATTACAACACATAATATTTTACATATAAGTCCAATGTTGGAATAATGTTCCAACAACTGCATCGCATACTGGATCTCCTTTCACGAGCCAATGTGAAGCATGCATCCAGAGACGGATCCATAATTCATTATTAAAGAGGGCCGAAGTAGAAAACAACTAAAAGATAGATTTTGTTTTGTTGCTTCTCCATGATTGTGTTTTATTTTTCATTATGTAGGCATAATTTGCCTAAAAATAGAAATGAAAATTGATATCATATATCAAATTTACATATATTCCTGTTTTTTTGTATTCAATTGGATCAGAATTACACATTATATCATGATCCCGAAACTCGAATCAGTAACTAAAATCGGGATGGAAATCGGTCGATTTGAACCGGTAAGCAAAATTTGATCAAAATTAAAAAAATCAAGTGTCATGTGTCGTTCTTTTATTGATAACGTGCAAATGGGAGTGCATACTTATGGAGTGCACAATACTTTCCCTAATTTTAATATTTCTTACAATTACAATTTTTAGTATTAAAAAATATTTACGAAAAGAATATTATAATAAAACAAAATTAAAAATAGTAGAACAATCTAAATTTTGTCCGCCAAATCTCATAGGCTTTGTTAAAAACTCGGTCAGCTTTTGAAAGAATCGGATGATTTTTCTGATTGCACTCACGAAATTCGGTTGACAACCAAATTGGCCAAAACTCGACTTGCCGTATGTCGGATCTGAATGATTCTTGCAATTCCGATCTGAATTGGCGAAATCTTCGAGTGAGTGTTTACAATTAATGAACACTCTTCATTAACCCAAATAATATAAGTTACAACAATTCACTATGTCATGCAAAAATGAACACTCCTAATATTGAGCATGAATTAGCGCCATTTTGGAACTTGATTACTTGATTTCAAGTACAAATAGAATTTATATTCATTTTTTGCATTTTCTTTGTGATTAAACAATTTGTTCTTTCCATGTAAATAGATTGTTTTGGAAATTTGGGGGGGAGGAGGGGTCGAGGATTAATGAAGAGAAAGAAGAAGAAGCGGGTCTTTGGCTGCTTAATTTGTTGCCTCGATTAACCCGAGAGAAGAGGAGCTTAATTTGTTATCTCGATTAATCCGAGAGAAGAGGAGGTCTAAGATTACATGTATGGCTTGGACTGGAAATAATTAAGGAGAGGGATGCACGATTTTATTGAACATATTTCAAGTAGTAATTATGATTCTAATCTTATGCATCATATATCAATTCTTGGTATATTATATATTACGAATTAATTGGATTGAAAATAATAATGTTAAATGTCGAGCTCAAATTTGTTTTTGAGTTTAATCCGAGTGAGCTAGGTCAAGGTCAAGCTCAACTCAACAAGTTTCTGATCTAGTTCGGCTCAGCTCGATTAGTATCAAGTTAGAGTCAAACGGACACGAACAAATCACAAGCCAAGAACTAAACTTCCAACCCTAGAGATGAATTTATTTACCAACTCGCGAAGAACCAAGACTCACGATAAAAACATTTACAAATATATATATATACTAACACATTAATACCATAACTTATAACGCAACATACATCCGAGCAAACATACTACCAACAACAAATAACACAACAACGAAACAACGGATGAACAAAACCTAATTTCAACAAATACTCGCAATTAAGCCATCCTTAAAAACCACAACAACAACAATAATATCAAATTTATCATTTTCAATCAGGGGCCGCGATGTTTACGGAAGCAAGTGAAGCATCCCTGAGACTGGTCGAGTGGAATCATCCCCCCGCCTTTCGTAGTGTCGACCGCTTCCAACATTTTAACTACTTCCGGCATCTCGGGACGTCTGTCCGGGTTCGCGTCCCAACAACGCTTCATCACGTTTACAAATGCGTTCGGACAACATCTCGGTATCTCCGGCCTCAAATTCTGCAATAATCATTAAATAATATTTAACTTTCTTAAATTATTGAAAACTGCAAGTATTTAATTTGCTGACCTGGCGCACGACTGCTGATGTCACCTCGGAAAAGCTGAGGTCAGGATAAGGCATATCACAACAATAAATTTCCCACAAGCATATTCCGAAACTATACACGTCGCATTTTCTATTATAAGGGCTTCCGTTCAGAACCTGACACCAATAATGTTCATGATGATAAATTTGCAAAGAAGCCCCTCGAATTAAATAATTTATGTTTTTTTACCTCGGGAGCCATGTAACCGAGCGTTCCGGTTTCGCCGGTCATGTCGCTAGGGTTGGAAGCCTCGACTCTCGCCACGCCAAAATCCGCGATTTTCACCGTTCTCGATTTGTCCAAAAGCATGTTCTCTGTTTTCACGTCCCTATGCACTATCTTTTTCGAATGGAGATAACTCAACCTAATTTTCAAAAAAAAATTAAAAAATTAAAAAAAATTGAAGTATACTTTTATCCATCTACAACGACGTACCCTCTGGCGAGGTCGAGGGAGAGCTGGACGACGACTTTGAAGGCGAGTTTCCTCTTGCGATTTTTTATCAGGAACGTTTTGAGAGCGCCACCTGGCAGGTACTCGACGATCACGCAACAAATGTTGCTCGGCATGCCGAGCTGTTGTCCATTTTCGGTTTGGACGTTCAGATCTCTCGCTCCCATCAACGCTCCTATGAACTGGTAAAAAATTACTATTTCATACATGCCCTCACAAATATGAAGAATATCAAATTTGCCCTTGTGTTACGAAAGTAATTTACCTTGGTTACGTTAGGGTGATCAAGTTTATGCCACACGGTAACCTCTTGAGAAAACGCGGCTCGTAAAGCCGCCACCTCAGACTCGGATCTGTTTCCTTCTTCTCCCCAATCGAGCAATTTCACTAAAAATGTAATTAAAATTATGAGCGAACTTGGTTTCGCAAACTTTGTTTACGAACCGTGTTTAGTATATTTCTAACTTGCATTAATTAATTAACCATATAATGACATAAACATGATTATAAATGATATAATAATATTGCTCAATTAATTTCATAATGGTGGAAGTTTTTCCTAGTATTTAATTTTGACTCGACTTTTCTACTACTTTCCACCTAATTTCCAAATTCACAAGATATGACAATGGTTAGTTAAAGCATCACATGAAAGAACCAAAAGAGAGCCTTTTTTAAATAAATAAATTATATTATTATAATTTTTATTATTAAAGAGAACCTTATCTAGCAAAAACTCACGAGTTGTAACAAGTTAGAAAAGGAAAGAAATAAAAAAGAAGAAAAAAAGATGGATAAAAAGGGAGACGATGGCATGATAATAATTAAAGATTTAAACTTTTAGTGCTTTGTGATAATGACTTGTGAGAAAGAAACAGCCAGAAGCAAGCAAAAAAGTCTAAAGTTAAATTAGGACTAATTTTTTAGCAAAAAATTAAAAAAATTGCTTTAAAAACAAAAATATTCTCAATAAAAACAAATTTGTCATGAAAACTAGGATACCCAATAAGTGCAATAGGTAAGTTATAATAAGCAAAAATAGTGGCCAATTTCATAAATATATTTCTTCAAATTGGCAAATTTGGTAACAGGAAAGGACCAATATATACATTTTTTCCATTAATAATGTCTTGAGAGAGGATATATGGTCCCAATTAAATTTCTTCTAGAAGAGAACAAACATATAATCATTTCATCGAACAGGTATCTGGCAATGATAAGTATCATCAATCTATACTTATATGAAAATCAAACAAATTTTTTTTCTTAAAAGTATAAAGCATCTTTGTAAATTGTAAGCAAATATTCATATTTAATCATAAAAACTTAAGGTGCAAAATGTAATTGTCTCAGAAATGGCAACAGATAAAATTTCACCACCGTACACACACACACACACACACAAAATCCACGCAAATATACTTTCACCAAAAAGTAGATTGCCTCAATAAACAAAAGGAAACAAATTCAAATCAAATTACGGAGATAAAAAATCAAATTTTAAAGAAGATTACTAGCTCTATAAACTACATACGAACATGAAATACGCCAAAAAGAAAATATGTTAACAAAGCTGGAACGAAATATATCGAAAATGCAAGGTCCGAAACGTAATTTAAAAAAATCAGCACAATACACCGCCAACACACCCAAAAAAAATCGAAACCTTGCAAGTTTCCGCCAAACACATACCTGCGACGTCCAAGCCGTCGTAGATCCCGCGATGAACGGTACCGAAGGTACCACGTGCAATCACGCCCTTAATCAGCAATTTCTGCGGATCAATCTCCCAATCCTCTCTCTCCCGCTCTCTTTCCCTCTCCTCCTCTTTCTTCTTCTCCATCGTCCGTGCTCTGTTCAAATGCCTCTCTAACTGTTCGTCCAAGCTCTTCAAATCTATCTGATCCGCCCTCACAAATCCATCTCCTCCACCTCCACCTCCGCCTTCCGTTCCCTCCTTCATCACCTTCCTCAATACTTTCGATTCTGCTTCGAAGTTTCTCTCGTTTTTCCGCTCTTTTATCACTGGAGAGTGTTTCGAGAGTATGCTAATGCTATTACCACAATCAAAGAGCATCGCTTTTATTGAGAAACAATTCCTAGTACAGGTTCACTATACACCCAACCATTTAAAACAATCCACGTCATTATCACTCATAAATTACAGGTTTTTACTGGCTAGGTTTACCATGAACCAGTTATATCATATAAGTTGCCTGGGGAAGACTGCGGTTTTTCTTTACTAAGGTTATGGCGTCCTCAATGTAATATTATTGTATGAACACGGTGTTTTAGTTTTGGTACGCCAAATGTGTAATTAGTTATTATTTGCGTAGAACGGGTTTATATGATAAATTATGGAATGGCGTTCAATCTCAGCGTGCCATGCCATGTGAGCACATGGGTTTCTGCCCTGAAGGCAATATTTCATATTTGTCTATGTGCCACCTGGAATACTTGTACCAGTACTCTCTCCATTTAGATATTATACTGCAGATCTCCATTATAAAATTTTGAGGGCCTTTAAGGCCCGAAAGGCCGAAGATATTCATGAGAGAAGAAACAAAGGAATAATAAGACCCATTGAATTGAGCAGAGAGCTTAGCTTTGCTCCTCTAATGGCGCTCTCACTGATGAGAAACGGCGCCTTCTCTGTTGTTTCTCCTAATCCTCGTGTCTCTCATTTGCGACGTTCGTTATCGACGGTTCGTCTGCGGAACTTCCGCCGCCCCACTGCTTCTGGATGCAATATCGGTCAGTTTACTGCATAATGCAAGGTTTATATATTGACACACAAAATCGTGTATTTTGAGGGCCAAATTCACCAAATTTGTGTTTCTTAGTGGCCAAATTGCTATTTTTTGCCTCTTAAAAGTTCTTGTTTGATGAATTTCAGGTGTTTCTGCTGATTCCAAGGTTAATCTCAAGGAAATGGAATTCAGCGAGCTCGATGTAATCTCTCACCAAAAGTTTATTTCTTTCTTAAAAACCGCTATGAATTATCTCTTTGCAATATTTAAAGTATTGAATTTCATTACTTAATTTTCCCAATTTTGAAAATTTTGACTTTTTCTTCAGAAATGGGTTCAATCGCATGGATTTCGATCAGGCCAAGCAATGATGCTTTGGAAATGCCTATATGGAAATAATACTTGGGCCAATTCCTATGATAAATTAGACGGTAAATCATACTTTTTTTCAAATTTTTGAAAAGACGTAATTTCACTTGTACCCTTGCAAAATCTCTAAATACCACATATATACACCTCCAAAATATGAAATTATCATAACTACCCCTGCAAAACAATGAAACATAGGAAATATTATGCGTAACCTACAAAACATGAAAAATATCATGCATACCCTTCTCTCTACATTTCTTTTAAATTTAAAAGATCTATTTCTTCTCATGATAAAATCTTATATTTCTTGACAAACTAAAATTAAAATTTCGAAATTCGAACAATTAGGTCTCAACAAGGATTTCAAGAAAATGATATCTGAAAATGCTTCATTAAATTCATTAAAAGTAAAGGATATTATCGCCGCCTCTGATGGAACTCGAAAGGTACCCCTATATTATTCAATTCATTAATAAATAAAACATTTCTCCACATTTTATTTCTTTTCTTCTCGTCTTATTCTGACTGAGTTATTCATGATGGACATTGCAGATATTATTTTCACTACAAGACGAAGCAGTTATAGAAACAGTAGTGATCCCGTGTGAAGGAGGCCGTACGACCGTCTGCGTGTCAAGTCAAGTTGGTTGCGCAATGAACTGCCAATTCTGTTACACCGGCAGGTATGTAAACAAACAAAAATTATTAAAATATCAGATATACCCCTACAAAATATTAAAAAAATATCATTTAAATAGGATGGGATTGAGGAAGCATTTATCAACGGCTGAGATTGTCGAGCAAGCCGTTTTTGCACGAAGATTATTTACCGACGAATTTGGATCCATCACAAATGTCGTTTTCATGGCAAGTTTCTTTATTTATTTATTTTCTCATGAAATTTGAAAAAAAATTAGAATCGTGCATTATTTATTTATTTATTTTATTTAGGGAATGGGAGAGCCATTGCATAACATAGACAATGTTCTCAAGGCATCTAATATAATGGTACATGATCAAGGTTTGCATTTTAGTCCTCGGAAAGTTACTATTTCCACAAGTGGGCTCGTTCCTCAATTAAAACGATTTTTTCGCGAGTCAAATTGCACTCTAGCCGTTAGCCTCAATGCCACCACCGACGAGGTGATTATTTTATTTTTATTTTTTACAAAAAGAATTGAACCGACTAGTTTGGATAATTATTTTAGGTGAGAAATTGGATCATGCCGATAAATAGAAAATATAATATTAGCACTCTTCTCGAGACATTAAGGGAAGGATTAAAATTAAAACACAAATCCAAAGTGTTTTTCGAGTACGTGATGCTCGACGGCATAAATGATAGGTTCAATTTCTCTCTCTTTCCGCAATTTCCTAAAAAAAATATTTTTTTTATTTTTTTATTTATTATTTTTTATCAGCATTGAGGATGCAAAGAGGCTAATAGAGTTAGTAAAGGAAATCCCATGCAAAATAAACTTGATTTCATTCAACCCGCATGAAGGCTCGCAATTCAAGGCAACGAGTGAGGAGAGAATGATAGAGTTCCGGAACGTTCTATCCAAGGCCGGTTTAGTCGTGATTTTGAGAATGAGTAGAGGAGACGATAAGATGGCGGCTTGTGGACAACTTGGGGAACCGGGGGATTTTATAATGCCGTTGCTACGCGTCCCCCAACAATTCCAACTGGCTCTGTAAATAAATGTAACGATTTTGATTGGATTCAGAAACTCAAGTGTTGTGTCTATTATCCAATACGAAATGATTTTGTTGGATACGTTATATAGTTTTGTCTCATTTTATGTTCATATATTGAGGCCATTTATGATTTTATTCACGGAATAATCATTATTTTTAAAAGTTGGTTGATAAAATTAGTAAAATGGATTCTTCTAGAAGGAAAAGAAAATACAAATTGCATGGGAGGCAGCAAATGCATTCTGTTACATTCACATATTTTTGAGTAATGATAGAATTCATGAATTTGTCCATGAATTTGTCCATGAATGGACACGTGACACTTCGTGATTGGTTGCATTATTTCCCAACTTTAATGCAACCAATCACGAAGTGCCACGTGTCCATTCATGGACAAATTCATGGGTTTTATCATTACTCCATATTTTTAGTGGAAGGACTTTGGAAGGAACTATTTTTTTTTTTGAAAAATTGGAAGGAACTATTTATATGCAACTAATTTACTAGTGTAGACTGTTTGCTTATAGAAGAAATTTTTTGCTTTAAAAACACTACAAAATGGATAATAAATGTAAACCTCGAGATATAACATATTTAATTTAGGACTTAGATGATGGAGAAAATTGAAAAAAGCCATGTAGCTAACAATCTGGACTTTCACACCAACGGTCTCATGGCCTAGTGGTGAGGTACTTGACACAAATATCATAGGTCATGGGTTCGAGTCCCGTTGGTATTATCAATAAAAATATATGAAATCAAATATGTCCACGATTCGTGGATTATGTTTCTTTCAACAAAAAAAAAAAAAAAAATCTGGACTTTCACACGTTTGAATACTAATATAAAAAGAGAACCTCAACAAAGGGAGTAAGGAAAAAACATTTCATACATGGGTGGGATCTAATAATTAAACTTACACCTCCTCACCCCTCCCCCTCCAACCTCCCTCCACCGCCACACCCCTCCGTTCGTCTTCCGACCGGTCCCTTTTGATCCCCTCATCTCCGATCACCTCCCCCGAGCCCCTCTCCCTTGCGTCTTGGCTTTTCTTCGCAGAAAAGGCGCCACGGTTTAGTTAAAATCATCGCCCTCCCAAATCTCTCTTTTCGTCTTCCGAAGTTTCTCAATTGCAGGTGTTGTCCTATAATTTGAGAGGCATTTGGCGAATGTTATTAGATTTGGTAACTGTAAATTTATGTTTGTTTGAATTTGGATATGTGTATATGTATGTTTTGCAACCACAAAAAAACTGCTAAAAAGTTGTTGGAATTTTAATGACATTTGAATTTGTTTCGTGTGTTGTTGAAACTTGAAATATTCTTAATTTTGATAAATTTTTAATGCATGGATTGAAATTAATAATAAAAAATAAATGGATAGCCAGAAATTTGGACTAGAAATGAAAAATAACTAAAAAAAAGTATGATATCTTAATTAGATTAAGAAAAAGTGGAGGAACATGTTTGATGCAAGAGTTTCTTTGCAAATTTCCATCATTGGATGTAAAGAATATATTCTTATTTCTGATATTTGCTTCAAATATCTAAGTTACTCTTTCGTTGTCATTTATCTCATAAAAACTTGTACAAACTTTATGGCTCGACTCAAAGACTTAAATTTCAGAAAAAAATTAAGATGTTTTACTCGATATTAGAGCAAAATTCAGCTAAAACCCCTCAAAATTGACTTGCATTTTATTTCCATGAAAACATTTGAGCAAAATTAGATGATTTCGATCAAAATTAGTTCAAAAAATTCAGATCAATACTCTCAAAATAAGTTCAACAAACATAAACAAATGAACAAATCATCATTATGGCCAGATTAGGCAAACTTTTTGCTCAGCAATCACGTTCAATGGACAACCAACGGTGGCGTCGCATGGTGGCGGCTCCCTAGTCTTGTGCCGGTCGCAAAAATAAAGAGCAACTTTGAGTTCTGAACCCCTGACCCTCCACATTCTTTCTAGCTTCTTCTTTTCCTCTCGTCCAGGTAACGGGTCCGGGTCAAGTCAACAGATGTGGGTTCGGGTTTGTTATGCTACGAATGAATAACTATTTATATGGACTCTATGGATTAATAGAAAAAAATGGAGGACCTCGGAGGCTTGTCGCCAACGCCAAGGCTTATCGGGTCATTGGACAAGGCGCACACTCTCGTGCCACCATGTCGGTACAAGCAGAACATCGGGCTTTCCTCCTCTAATTCGGATTGAGTTATTCGAGATGGATATTGCAGATATTATTTTCATTACAGGACGAAACGGTTATAAACAGTTGTGATCCCATGGGAAGGAGGCTGTACGACTCCGACCTTATGTGTGTCGAGTCAAATTGGTTGAGCAATGAATTGCCAGTTCTGTTACATTGGCTGGTAAGCAAGTTAAAATTGTTAAATTATCATATATATTCCTACAAAATATTAAAAATTATCATTTAAATAGGATGGGATTGAGGAAGCATTTATCAACGGCTGAGATTGTCGAGCAAACCGTTTTTGCACGAAGATTATTTACGGATGAATTTGGATCCGTCACAAATGTCGTTTTCATGGCAAGTTTCATTTTTGATTTATTTTCTCATGAAAAGGAACTCGTGCATTATTTGTTCATTTTATTTAGGGAATGGAAGAGCCATTGCATAACATAGACAATGTTCTCAAGGCATCTAATATAATGGTACATGTAAGGTTTGCATTTTAGTCCTCGGAAAGTTACTGTTTCCACAAGTGGGCTTGTTCCTCCATTAAAACGATTTTTTGGCGAGTCAAATTGCATTCTAGCCGTCAGTCTCAATTAGGGATGTCAATGGTGTGGATATTGCCCGAACCGACCCGAACCGTATCCGAAAAAATATCCGGATTCGAAAAAAATATCCGAATCCGAGTGGATCCGGATATGGATCTGGTTGTTAATTTTAAGATCCGGAACCGGATTCGATATTCGATTTTGGTGCGGGAACCGGATCCGTGTTCCGGATCCGGGTATTTTTAGGATCCGGATACTCGAAACTAGATTCGAGTATCCGAAATCGGATCCGGATACTCATATTATATATTATTTTTATGTGTTATATTTGATATTAGTTGAAAAATCATATACAAATTAATGATTTGTAAATGATTTAACTCACAATCGTAAAATTATATTTAAATATAATCATATTTATCGTTCATGTCACAAATTATATATATTTATAGTTAAAAAATAAGTTACGTTATGATAACATAATATCCGTTTTAATATCCGAAACAGAACCATATCCGTATCCGTATCCGACAATATCCGAACCGTATCCGTATCCGTTTATTATCCGAACCGTATCCGGATCCGACAATATGGATATGGATCTGGTATGACCACTATCCGAACCGGATCCGAACCGGATCCGAACCGTTGACACCCCTAGTCTCAATGCCACCACCGACGAGGACATTATTTTAAAATTATTTTTTTACAATTTTTTTTTGAAATGATTAGTTTGGGTAATTATTTTAGGTGAGAAATTGGATCATGCCGATAAATAGAAAGTACAATATTAGTACTCTTCTTGAGACATTGAGAGAAGGATTAAAATTTAAAGCACGAGTCCAAAGTGCTTTTCGAGTACGTGATGCTTGACGACGTAAATGACAGGTTCAATTTCTCTCTCTTTTTGTAATTTCCTAATTTTTTTTTTTGAAAGGAATACCGGTGGTATTCAAACTTGTATTAAAATGAAAGTTTTATACAATAATAAAAAAAGAAAAAAGGAAAAGAAAAAATATTTTGAACCAAAACCTATAATAAATTCAAGTGTCGTTGCGCCTCCTCTTGTCCAAACGTAGCCAGAGTGTCGTCTTCGAGACTGCTTTTATCGCTGTTGTTATTGTTGTTCGGACATTACGTTCTAACCATATTTGTCATGTTATGGATGTCCATAATTTATTCCAAATCCTTCTTTTTTGGGTGTCCGCTCTTTTTCTATTTACTAATCAAGTTTCTTCTTGCGTCGGCAATAATATTCTTCGAAACGGAGCGTTTGTTTTTCTTTCGGCCAATTTCCAAACTGTCACCGTGTATGGGCAATTGATAAGAAGGTGGTTTGCCGTTTTTTCCTCTCTTGCGCATAGCGGACAAATTATTCCGAGTGTCCAACCATTTTTCCTCAACACATTGCATGTATTTATTTTATTTTGTAGTGCTAGCCATATGAATGTTTTTATTTTCGACGGTACCGCTAGTTTTCATAGGTTATTTTGCCAACCACATTTTACCCCCGGATTTATTAGGAAATCATAGGCCGATTTGGAAGAGAAAATAGTATCTTTTGTCCATTTCCAAGTTGTTAAGGTTTGTGTCGGGTTTGTTATTGAGGATATTTTGTATATCGGTAGTAGATCTATTAGTTGTTTCACAAAATAAGAGAGGTTATTCTTTGAGATTTGCTCTAGTTGTGAGGTGTGGCTTACCCCATATATTGTTGACATACATTCGGCTCAAAGATTGGATTCCGTTTTGTTTATATTCCATAGTTGTTTCAATAGCAATGCTTCATTTTTATTTTCAAATTTTGAATTCCTAAGTCTCCAAATTTTCTAGGAATACACACTTTACTCCAATTTACCAAGCAATTTCCGAAATTACATTTATCGCTACCCTTCCATAAAAAGGCTCTTATTGCCTTATTTATTTCTTTTATGACCTTTAGAGGTAGTTTGAAGTTTTGCATAAAATAAGTGGGGATAGAATCTAGAGTCGCTTTGATTAAGCTTAGTCTCCCCCTAGTGATAATAGTTTGCCCTTCCAAGTTGTCATTTTTTTTGTATTTTCCGGACAAGGGGTAGAAATGTAAATTTTTTTGGACATTTGAAAGTTAGAGAGAGTCCTAAGTACTTTGACGGAAAACTTATTTTTTCACATTTGAGGATATCGGATATTGGTCTTTCCAATTCGGTTGGGATATTCATTGTTGCAAAACCATTTTTTGTCCAATTTATGTTGAGACCGGTTATTTCCGAGAATAATTCAAGTCCTAATATCACTTTTTTTAGATTGTTTGAACATGCCTCCACAAACAATATTGTGTCATCCGCATATTGCAATATTTTCGAGTTTATGTTTGAAATTCTTGTTAGAAGCGGGTTTATTTTTTGGAATATTGTTTGAAGAATATCCACCGCTAAATCGAATAAGGGCGGTGAGAGGAGATCCCACTGCCTTAGTCCCCTTTGGTGAAAGAAATAAGGAAATAAATCACCATTGACTTTTATTGCCGAGGATGAGGAGATGAAAAGATTTTTAATCCAAAGCACCCAAATTGGTGGGAACTTTTTTATTGTTAAGAGATTAAGGATAAAATTTCATGATATGTTGTCAAAAGTTTTTTTTTATTTTTTGCAATTTATTACTTTTTACCAACATTGAAGATGCAAAGAGGCTAATAAAGTTAGTAAAGGAATTCTCGTGCAAAATAAACTTAATTTCGTTCAATCCGCATGATTGCATGAAGGCTCGCAATTCAAGGCAACGAGCGAGGAGAGAATGATAGAATTCCGGAACGTTCTATCCAATGCCGGTTTAGTCGTGATTTTGAGACTTAGTAGAGGAGATGATGAGAAGGCGGCTTGTGGACAACTTGGAGAACCGGGGGAATTTTTAGAATCCCATTGCTACGAGAAAGAATTCTTTTACACACTCTGTAAATAAATGCAACTTGGTTTTGTCCCATTTTATGTTTATATTTTGAATAATCATTATTTTAAAAAGTTACTTGGTTGATAAAATTAATAAAATGAATTCTTCTAGAAGGAAAAGAAAATGCAAATTGCATGGGAGGCAACAAATGCATTCTTTTACATTCACATATTTTTAGTGAGAGGACTTGAATGGAACTATTTATATGCACATAATTACTAGTGGAGACTGTGTTTGCTTATAGAAGAAATATTTTCTTTTAAAAAAAACTTCCAAATGAATAATAATAAATGTAAGCCTCGTAACTATATTTAATTTTGGGCTTAAGATGATGGAGAAAACTGAAAAATGCCAGAGGGCTATGCATCTTCATATTCACATGTATGAATACTAATATTGAGTTCTGGCAATCAAATGATCTATTTTCCACAAATCTCCTTTCCACAAATGACAAAAAAAAAATGAAATTTCATTTGGTTGACATTCTTATGGAATATCTGAAAATTACGCAATAGTAGGATATTTGATAAACAAGAAATAGGTTTGTTGCCTATTGAATCTCGTCTTAGAGGAGACTTCTGCAGGTCTTAGAATTATTACGATTGTCGCATCCGATTGTACTACATATGTAATTAATTAAGAAAAATAGAACACGTCGATACCTATAAATGAAAATTAATTAAAAACCTATAAATGAAAATTGAGAAGCGCCGATTGGACCGCTGAAGTATGAACCTTAAAATAGATAAAACAAATAGCAAAAGAAAGATACAAAGAATTAATCAAAGAGAGAAGATTATTGGAAACAAAGAGTCAAACACAAACATAAATGATAAAACAATTGTAATCTATTTTTTTTTCATAATTATACTACAATCAAGAAAAATAAAATAATGATCCAATTCTCACCTATACAACCAACAATCTGAAACAAAGATTATTGGAACTATTACACACTATAGCGTCACATGTAATTTGACTGGTAAAAATCCAATCCGTTCAAAACTACTTTGAAATTTGGCACATGAACAAACACAATTGGCTTGACAAAAATTACTAGTGAATAGATAAGCATAATTGGTTGATTCTTCGAACATAAGTGCGAAAAACAAGCATGCTTATTGTCTATGCTAATTGTGAATTGAACCCAAAAAAAAAATCCTCACATGTCAGCAAGGGCGGAACCAGACACAAAAATTGGAGGTGGGCGAGAAGAAAATATTTTTTTTTATCTAATATTATTAAAACATGACATGCAAAATGAAAAAAATACAATATTACTAAATTATAAGTAAAATTCAAAAATATATATTCATCCAAAACAATAAAACATCCAAAATAAAATCTAATTTAAATGTAGCGGAACCCGCCTTTTTTGAAAATTTTCAAGTAAAAACTAACAATTGTTACAACTATATTATCCATACATGGAAAACCCCAAGTAATTGTCCTAATTTTATCAATAAGATTTATTTTTCTTATTTCTAGATTTTGCTAGTTTAAAATAAATTCTATAAAATTAATTACTAACCTTGAGAATTTTAAGAAACTTGAAGAAGATACTTTCTTGTTCTAACTTGTTTTTATTTTGTTTGTAGTTTGAAGAAGATTTTTAGGTTGTTTTGAATAAAATTGATGAGGTTCACAAGACAAAAAAACAGAAGCAAATCTTTTCAATGGGGAAGAAACATGTATGAATCATACCAATATAATATAATATTAGGATGAAAATTAATTTTCCCAAACTAAAATAACAAGTACAAGTTAACTAAATATCTCGTGTACTGATTAACTCGTAAGAACTAAATTCTGAGTTTCCTAATAATAGATATGTTTGTATGCAATTTTCAATAATTTGTACATATGAGTGTTTTCCCAAATTATATACACAAATCTTTCCATGACTAGAAAAAATATTATTTACATGTCGGCTTAACTATTAATTACTTGTTAAAAAAAGAAAAAGCACTTTGATCTTCCCTTATTCTTTGGCATCACTGTTGCCTGCAAATAAGCAAGTTAAAATTTTATAAAAAAATTAAAAAGAACCTGAATTGATAAACAAGTTCATCCAGATATTATGAAAATATATATAATAAACTTAATTATGTATTTTGCAATCTCAATTTAACTAAACAACCCCAAAAAAAGAATTTTAAACTCAGACAACAAAAAGAAAAAGTATTATTATTGCATATAATGAAAGTGGATCCCTAGGAAAATCCTAATTTTTCTTAATATTTAAAATAACCCTAGCCTTTTAGATGCTCCAAAGAACCCCCATATAGAGTGATACAATTTTTATTTACCCCCTACCCTTTAGGGGTTTAAGTTAAAAATAGATGATTTTAATATTATATTTTTGACCTAAATACTAATTTATCATCCATATTTAATTGTACTTAGGAAATTTTTTTAATGTAGACAAAAAGAATTGAGATTTGCAAAAATAGCAAACCTGATTTGGAATTTATTTATCCCTTCCCCTTTATTCAGTGAAGTCGAGAAATTAAATGAATAAAATAATAAAAAATTTTGTCTACATTAAAAAAGAATTCCTAAAATATATGGACAAAAATAACCAATCTAGTTTCGTAAAAGTGGAGAGAATGATAACAAAAACAGAATCTCGGCGTTTCAAACGTTGAGATTGGTATGTTAATTTTTCAACCTTTCAATCGTTGAGATTTGTTATTTTACTTATTAAATTTCTCGACTTTTTAAAAGTTGATGATTTGCAGAACTTTCGACCATATGGTTGTCCATTCCGAACTGAGTGGCTATTTTTTGCAAATTTCAAACTATTTTGGTCTACATTTACAAATTTTCATTTACTAAACCCTTCTTAATTTCATATTATTCTGGTAAATACTAATAGACATTTAGCGAA
The DNA here is from genome assembly GCA_946800325.1 of Luzula sylvatica. Taxonomy (NCBI): domain Eukaryota; kingdom Viridiplantae; phylum Streptophyta; class Magnoliopsida; order Poales; family Juncaceae; genus Luzula; species Luzula sylvatica. The sequence continues at coordinate 22,629,849 of OX326961.1, forward strand.
GTTAAAATATGGATAGTAGAAATGTATTTTGGTAAAAAAAAATACTAACACCTTTGCTTGTTAATAAAAATAGTTCGAAATATATGTTTAAAAAACGTACCCTAAGAAAAAATGATCTCATGGTAAGCACGATAGTATCTCGTAACCTGCCAATTTGTAAAAAACAATAAAATATTCAATTTATTTTTCTCTTTTTATTCGTTCTTTTTTTTGGAATTTTAATACTCACGTGCTAGTCTCTGCTTCTAGTACAAGAGTTGCGTATGTTTTCGAATTGGTATTATGGATTTCAAATCCAGTAGGGCTCCCTTTTGGAATAATTATCTGAAAAAAAAATTGAAAATGAAATTTGCAAAATAACCCGTGTCATCAATCATAATTATATTATTGGTAAAAAAAAACTTACTTCCATTGTTGGTATAAACTTCTTGTCAATAATAAAACGCGATTCTTTATGCTGAATTTTAAACCCATTTCTCTTAATTCGTAATTTGACTTTATCCAAATTGGAATATTTATCCTGCAATTTAACAAATAAAAAATCAATTGAATAAAATTTTAAACTTTTATAAAAGATGAAGAATAATATATTCATTATTTATCAATTTACCATTAATGCGACATTAAATAATGCAGTGCCATCAAAGAAAACCCGCTCGATTTGCTCTTGCATTTCATTATCTAATTTTAAAACAATCGTTACCGAAAGCTATTTATAGAGAAGGAAAAAAAAAAAAAATTTGCTATGAGAAAATTACCACAAGTGATTTTTCTATTTTCATTTGCAAAAATCCTTACTAAATCTCCCTACAAAATGCAACCAAAATCAAATTATTACTTGATAAAAAATAAGAAAATTTCATAAAAAAATATGTAGAGAAAATTACGAGTTCTTCGTTTTCTCCGATAGGGATAATTTCGAAGGCGAGATACGAGTCCACGTCATCAGCTGTGACCAAATGAACTGGTGTATTTTCTCCTGTAAAAAACCCAAAAAGATAGAAAAATATAAAATCCTCATCACAAAAATGAAAATAAAAGTAAATAAAGTAAGAATTTTACCTGGTATATAGCTGCCACTCCCATCATTATTGAATCGCACCCACTAAAAACGAACACTAATTTGAGTAAACATTTTCAATGGAGAGAAGAAAAGAAGATAACTTACAGCACAATCACAACGGACGGTCCCGTTAATGGTGAACCCACAAGCCTGAATGGACTGGCCGGGCCTTGGTTCGCCGGAGATGCACAAACCCTCCTCGACCGCCGGTAATAGGTCCGGTTCGTCTCGCTCCGCAACTATTAGCTGCCGTGTATCGAAGGAATCTGACGAAGTTGAGCCTTCCTCGTCGCTCAAGCACGAGTTTTCTAAAGATGGAGTTTCAGTTTCAGTCTGAGTCTCCATTACAGAGGTTTAATTGGATACGAAGCATTTTCTCTGAAGGAAAGGGGTTGAAATAGAAGAAGGCGAAGTCTTTGCCTTGGTCAAGAGACTTAAGAGTCCATTGATTTGGAAAGGTGCGTGGAAAAATGAAGCATAGTTCCATTTGTAGAGATAGTTTTTGCATTGGCGCGTTGGATTGTAGTGGAGACTGGAGACGAGAAGACTTGACAGAATTAGTATGTTTTGTTTCGAGTGTGGTATGATAGATTTTTATTGAAAAAAAAATTGTTTTTAGTCCCTGGTCTTTTTAAAAATTTAATTAAATCTTTAATATTTTAATTAGATTAATTACCTCTTTTATTTTATATAATCAAATAATTTCATCCGTTAATTATTCGATTAGACTGTTAAATTATTATTAAATACTGACATGACAACATTTCAGAATGACCTTGACGTGACAAAATTTATAATCTAATCTCCAAATTATTTACACTAGGAAAATAGCCTGCGCTTCGCTGCGGGATATATTATTTGATAAGAAATAATATAATAAGCAAAAGTAATAATTTTATATATTATTTGATATATTATTTCGCTGCGGGATATATTATTTGATATATTATTTGATAAGAAAATAAAAATATTTCTTGCGCTTCGCTGCGATTTTTCAAAATCTTTTATGATCATAAAATAATAATTTTATCTAAAACGTTACAAGTGCAAAACAAAAGTAATCTTCATAAATGTTAATTTAAAAAAAAATGCTGATATTAAATAGTCTCACAAGTATTATGCAATAAATGCAAACTTTTTTCTTCCTAAAAAAATAAGCATAAATGTTAATTTAAAAACAAAAGTAATTTTCATAAATGTTATAATAAGCATAAAAAAAAAATAATACCAGCTCAGGCTAACAAAAAGTATTTGTGTGAATAGTATTTTATTAACAGTAAAATTATAGTATACAAATTATATTTATTAATACGATGAAAAATTCAAATATTTTATTTAGAACACAAGACATATGTCAATTATATTTATTAATACGATGAAAAATTCAAATATTTTATTTAGAACATAAGACATATGTCAATTATATTTATTAATACGATGAAAAATTCAAATATTTTATTTAGAACACAAGACATATGTCGAATAAAATAAAATTCCAAAAAAAAAAATCGATGAACAGTAATCCGGGTGAACAGTATCGGAGTGAACAGTACCGGATGATGAACCGTAAATGTCGACGTGGCTTCACATGAGCTCTAGTATTGTCTCTTTAATGAGAGGGGAGAATTCTTTGTATATTGTCCATCACGTCAATAATCTCATGCCCAATTTTGTATACCATCTTTTGTATATTGTCTTTTCATTTTTTAATAAAAGAAAATTGTTGGACATATATCTCATTTTTTTTTTCACATTTTTTATGACGTGAATATGATTTAATATCTTGAAAATTAACACTTTAATTCATGATTTATCTTAATCAATGTTTTTAAAACAGGATCGGACATCGACCCGGCTGAGTCTCGAATTACCGATTTACTGGTCGGACCGGTGGTTGAACCGGTTCAATTGTTGATTTGAAATTGTAAATACAAATAACATATCTAACAACGTAATTTTCAAATATAACACCCAAAACTTATGAATAGAACTATTTTTCTCAATCATTTTAAAAATAACTATGATTATCCACTTGAAAATATAATTAGTTTTGCAAGCAACTGTGATTATGTCCAAGGATTAGAGTCAATTTCATGCGATCAACAATTTATAACATAGGTATCAAATTGAGAGGATTAGACTTCATAACATGTGTATCCTAGCTCAAAAATTGGAAGTCATCCACCAGTAGTAGTATTCTTTAAATAAATTCATTTCAACTATAAAATTCACTAATTGTGGTTTCTAATGGCAAACTGTAATTTTACTAAACGAGCAAAACCATCTTCATTTCTTTCTCTATGTGCAACTTATGCAGCCACCAGAGAATATCTGATGTCCTTAACTGAATTCTCTAATCAGCTTAATTTCAGTGACAACAAGCCTCAAGTATCAACTATTTCCGACAGAAATATCTTCAGAAATAATTGTAATCCATAAATTGCAACAAGAAATCCAAACTTTTCAATTTGAGACAGGTTTGTTACCAATTCTTTAAAATACCTCGGAAATACCTTGACAAATACAACAAGAAATGGAATTTTAAACGAGATTGGTTTGATACCAATTCTTTAAAATCCAAAAGCGTTCCAAAATTCAATTTGAGACAAAAAATCTGAACTTTTCACCATACGGTTGACTTTTAGTCACCACTTCAAAAAAAATCTAAACTTGAATCAAAATCCACAAACAAAATAAAATGTTCCGAAACAAGAAGAATTCATATTTTTTGAGAAAAGCAACAAAACTCAAAAGAAACAAAAGTATAATAAATCAAAAACAAGAAATGTAAAACGTCAAATCTAGATATGTTCATCTATCAAAGCAAGAAATCCGATCGCCTCGATCGTACCAATCAAATTGAGTGAAAAGAATCAGTAAGCTCCAAACCCAAACAAGTACTTTTGCTAAAACAATTTGGAAATTCAATTATGCATCTCCTAATCATTTATCAAAGAATAAGTTGAGGGGGGAGAGGAAGATTAAGAGTCTTTCAAGCCTTTTAATGAGAGGATTAAAAGTCCATGAGTATTCTGTTGAGGAGCAAGGAAGTAAGTTGAGCGGACGAGAGAGATGAAAGAAATCAATCACCAAGAAAACCGATTTATTTGCTTGGTTCGGGTCACGGTTCTACATTAAAATCGGACGGTTTGACCGGTTTTGACCGGTTTATCAACAAATACGGTTCATATATCAAACCGAACCGAAAAGCTGTCTGGGTCGGTATTTTGGTCGGACCGGCCGGTCCGGTCCGGTTTTTAAAACACTGATTTAATTGTATTTTTAATCATAAATTGAAATAATTAAATTATAAATTAATATGTTAAATCATGTTTTTATATGTTAATTTTGAAGACGTTAAATCATATTCACGTGATCAAAAATATGAAAGGAAAGTATTAGGGGATGTACATCACTACTCCAATAAAATATCTCTCTCTCTCTCTCTCTCTCTCTCTCTCTCTCTCTCTCTCCTTACAATCGATGAGCTAGGGTTTCGAGCCGCTAAAATTCCGGTGCAAGCTAAGGGTAGCTCGAGATCTCTGTCATCGTCAGGAAAGCATCGTTATCGTTTTTCACTGTTTGGCATCCATGGTTAGTTTATTGTTTCTTCTTATTACTATTTAAACAAAATCAATGATTACATTTTGAAAAATAAGTCTGACTAGGAGAATACCCGCGCTTCGCGGCGGTTTTTTTCATTTGTTTTAGCAAACACATAATATATAGTTATGATTTTTCGGTCAAATATAAGACTTTATGAAAATAAATATCATATTGATTAAGAAAGTTTGATGAAGAAAAAATTATTATATTATTTTTTAATATGACGCATTGCGAAATATTTATTTAGTACTTTAATGCAACACATGCAAAAAAAAAAATGTTACTATAAAATAATAAAACAACATGCGTGACATAAACAAAAATCAATATGATATAAAATTTTCATATGTAAAATTAAAAATAATAACATTGTAAAAGTTTAAAAAAATTATATGTTTCTGATAAATTTTATGTTTCATGTTTCTTATTGAAAAAAATTATATAAGTTAAAAAAATTATTTGTGTTTAGTAAATAAATATCTTTCATTATTTTATTTTTTTATAGATTAATATGAATTGTTTTAAGTAAAAATACAAATATAACATACTTGTTTTAAAAATAATAATAACAATTAGGATATGCAATTTTTTTCAATTATATTTTTAAAAATAATAATAATTAGGATTACAAATCATTAATGCAATTATATTTATTTTTACATTTTACATAATTGTTTTCATAATTTAAGTTAGAGAAAAATATTGAATACATAATTGTTTTCATAATTTATTTTTCCAATTATAGTTTTAAAAATAATAATACTTAGGCTTACAAGTCATTAATGTAATTAAATTTATTTTTATATTTTTTTTACATAATTGTTTTCATAATTTTAAGTTAGAGAAAATATTAAATATATGATAATATGGATCTCAAAATAAAGATAAAATTCAAGCGAATATATTTCTTAATTTTTTTAAATTATATTATGAAAATACTAACAATATTTGATGTATGTTTTATGATATTATATATTAATTTATTAATGTTAGATATTTAAACTCTTCACAATTTATTTGTATTCACAATTGATCATGTAACATATTGTGAAAAAATTCAAAATCTAATACAACTGGTCCAACATGAACCTAACAAATAAGATTTTGACACGTCATCAGTGTAAGGTGATGTGGGGCTTCTAAACTTGCTTAAAACTATGTGTAAAATAAGGAACACATAAATATCTACAAATAAAACATAATCACACAAAATCAAATGTTAATCTATGGTTCATATGTTGCCACATATCATAATATAATGGTTGAAATAATTGTGATGATAAGACATGAGTTGTGATGAGGTGGCATGAAGATAATTGCATAAAGATGAGTCCAAAATAATGGGGTTGGTAAATTATGTCTCTTGAACTGTTGCTTTGGTCTAAAATATAATTATGTCCCTTGAATTGTTGTTTTTGTCTAAAATTTTCAAATTACTTTGTTTTTACTATTTATTTACTAGGAACTAAACTTGATTTTCAACCGATACAACCATGCACAAAGAGTATTTGTAAGGAACTAATCTGATTTTGTTATTTAATTTTAATTGGTATTTTAAGGATTGGGTGACTGATGAGAGTAATTATGGGTTTAGATGAGCATGTATATATGAGATATTCAAAAAAATTGAGTAATTTTAAAACATGTTATTTTATATATTTTTATATAGGATGATTCTACGATATAACCTTTTCAAAAGGAAATCACCCTAAAACATGTTATTTTGTCTCATATTCGTGATTTTGTATAAGGATTTGAAAAAAGATCCTACCATAAAATTGTTCTTTTATATATTTAGCGATTAATTGCCTTGCTCACTGCAGTTGAAGCTCTTTCTCATATCGGTGATTTAAACAAACTCGAAAAACAAGTACATTTGAAATTTCAGTAATTATATTCATTTTCTTGTTAAAGTAATTCTTGCTTTTTAGTGATATATTTTCTTCTTAATTGCAGTTTGTTTTTGTTGTTTTCACTGGGAAAGCTTGGGGTTATCTTGGGAGCCGAAATTCTTACAAGAACTCGATTCAAACTCAGATTTTGTGAATGGTCTCCACATTTTTTTGATCGAACAGGTAAACAATTATTTGTAGTTTTTTTTGTAATTTTAATCTTTCTTAGAAAAATATTTCGATGTTTTATTTCAGATAATAGAGATTGATTCAGTGCTAAAAAACTTGGGTGAAAAAGAGACATTATTTTATGCTCACGCAGATGTAGGAGTAAGTAAATTTGATTCAAAATCTTTCTTTTGTATAAGAATTAATTTGGCTCTCCATTTTAAATTTATAAGAATTAATTTGGCTTTTTCAATTTTAATTTTGCAGAACTCGTTCTCGTTCAGTATAAAGGAGATTTTAAATGCACTGGAGAGTGCCAGGAAATTTATAACTTTTTCAATAACCACTTGTAAATATTTTTATCATGAATGTCAGTCAGACGAAGGAGAGATTTCTCGGGCGAGGCGACCGAGGCGAAAACTCGGCGATTTTGGGGTGGAGGCAAACCCTAGCCGCCGCCTCCACCCCCTCCTCTCTCACGCCTTCCTCTCCAGCTCCTGGAGGTCTTTTGCGAGGCGAACGGCGAGACGACCGAGGCGAGCAAACGGCGCGGCGAACGACGCGGCGACCGAGGCCACAACGGCGACGGAGACAAACCGAGGCGAGCGGCGACGAACGGCGCGACTGACAGGGAGGAAAAGGCTGGCAGGGACTGGCAACCGAGGCCACCGAGGCGAAAGGCGCGACTGGCGACTGCCGTATCGAAACCCTAAACGGATTCTGGACACCCAGACTCGAGGAAAGGGAGGAAATGGACTGGCGACGGGCGACTGGCAGGGACTGGCGAAGACTGGAAAGGGAGGAAAGGGCAACAACGACTGGCGACTGGCGCCGGGAGGAAAGGGCTGGAAAGGGGCGATTTCGTGGCGAGGGGCGATTTCGGGGTGGAGGCAAACCCTGACGGAGATCCGAGGCTGAGATCCGACATCCGACAGCGACGGCGACAGCGAGGGCGAGGCGGAGATCCGACAGCGAGGCGGAGATCCGACAACGGAGATCCGGCAGCGACAGCGGCAGTGAGGCGGAGATCCGACAGCGACAGCGACAGCCAGGCGGAGATCAGAGGGCAACAGTGACGGGCGAGTCGGGGTGAGTCTGGGGGCAGTGAAAGGAAAAAGCGGGAAAGGAAAAAATACGAGATTTGAGCTCGCGTGGAGACGAACCGATCGTCCAAGGATGGCCGAAAACATCATTTCTCGGCTTGTATCTTACTTTTGCAATTGTAATTTACTTTTGCGTTAAACTATTTTTTTACATTTATCATGTAAAATCGCATCAATGTATTAAATTTTGCTTTAATATATTAAAAGAGGCTTCGCCTCTTTAGTTTTTCAAAAAAAAAAAAAATTGTAGTTTTATTATTTGTATTCTTGTAATATCCAAATGTGAATGACTTATATATGTATATTGAATGTAAATTAGTATTGAATGTGAATTGGGAACGAATGCGTATTGAAATGTAAATTATATATTGAATGTGAATTAGTATTGAATGTGAATTGTTATCGAATTGTTTATTGAATATGAATTGGTATCGAATTGTATATTGAATGTGAATTGGTCTGGGATGTAATTCGACGTCGTGATCTTCAGTTGCATTTCAACCATAATTATAATTAATCACATTAATAATATGTATAAAATCAAAAGTAATCTCCCTTCTCTGATTGCTCCACGTCATCAGATCATTCATTCGTGGCTGTTCGATCAAATTTGATCAAGATCGGACAGTCCATAATTAAATAGACTCGAATTTCATGGACCAAAGTATGCTAAGATTGCATGAACCACGTGATCCCAGTCTAGCCATTATTTCTTCCCATTTTTAACTAATTTGATGGTTTATTGAATAATTTAGAAAAATGAAACCTGCCAAAATTTACAACAGAATGTTTGTTTGTCCCACTCCACTCCCATGTACTTAGTCACGTGATCAAGCAGTTCCAAAGTATATATTGATTACGTTTTAATGAAACAAAAGAGTACTAGTTTATAAAAAAAAATCTGGAGGTTATATATGCAAAATATCCGCTTCGCTAATTAGTAATTACTAATTACGTTACCCAGTGTTCACCTTTCCGTTATGTCCACTTTCTGTTCTCAAGGTTTCATTTAAATGGATCCACCGAGACTATAACATTACAGATAAATCCATAACGAGTTTAAATTCCTCATAAATCTGACTCGCTTTACGAGTAGTTATATAGAGAATGATCTAGAAAATATGTCCGGCGTGCAGTCTATTTTATACTATCTACAATCAATAACCATACCCCTATCCAATGTTTGACACGTGTACCTTTTTTTGATTGTTTGTAATAATTTCTTGATAAAAAATTCATACAAAATCTATTTCTTGGTAAACAATTCATACAAAATCTAACTTATACGGATTCAATGGGCACAAATGATCGAACTAACAAAAAACAAATTAGAAGGTGATCTCTGAATGACATCATTAGGAAACAAACTTGGATGAACTTGGTTCATGCGAACTATGCACAGAGGAATTCATGGTTCATGTGAACCATTTTCAGAGAAACAAACAAAATTCACCCACGTATGATTAGAAAGAAATATTAGAGGCCATTTTCATTCACACCCAAAAAAAATCGAAATATCAATTGTACCATAATAAATAAAAATAAAATACTTATTTCAAATATAACAAAAATGTCATGTAAATTATTATTTTTCAAATAAAAATTTCATATCAATAAATAATTTTATGTATGTTTAAATAAAATTTTAAAATATCATGTATTGATGTAATATAAAAAGTAAAAGTGTTCGAAAGAAGAAGTTCGTGTAAATGGAATTACGTCTACGTGCCAATCAAAATTCAACGTTTGACATATGTTTTCGAATATGAAAATTGATTTTTAATGTGCATTGTTTGTCGATTTCTCGATATCACGATTATATATGATAAAACTAAATTTTTTTAATATATGTTCTTATGAAAAGAATACTTCCATAACAAATGAACATAATAAATCATATCAATCTTACAAATTGTTTGAATATATATGTACTATTGGTAATTAATGTTCAATTAATATACAATTGTCATAAAAATTAAGTTCATACTAATACTAATATAGAAACAGCCATGAAATAGTACAAAAAAAAGTAAAAACTTGCTCCCGAAAAAATTCTTCCCCCAAAATTTTCCAGTGCTTCATTTTGTTATATTGTTATATATTTTTTATTATTCCATGTTTTTTTTTATAAAAAGATAATATTTACAAAAGCTGATAATTTTGTTAATAATTGGTACTATGCAAATTATATCTATATATCATTTTTTAACCATCAATCGAAGTACACATACCAACTCTCATTAAAAAATATTTTATTATATTGAAGACATACTTTTTTTGTTCTCATAAATATTATATCATGTATATCCTTCAAAATAAAAAAAATGATGTGAATATTACAAAATATATAAAAATATTTTTATTATTATACATTATTTATAATTTGATACAAATTATTTTTGAAATATGAAAAATATAAAGTAACTGAAAATCAATAATGTGTGAATATACTAAAACAACTATTTGTGATTTTTTGCCGAAGCGAAGCGAGGATAATCTCTAGTTCCCTACAATATCCATGTGTGTTGGTGGACTCCCTTTTAGACTTTCATATGCAAGTAAATATCCACCGTCCATCTACGAATCAAGGAAATTTGACGGTCGAGATCTGATATCGTCGCGTTAAAGTAAAAACACATAAATTCCGCCGACGCATTGGTGTAGGGAATTTGTCTACTCCCGGTGTACTCATAAAATACACAGCCATTTTATATCAATTAATTAATTGTTTGATAAAAATATTATTTATATACTTTTCTCATGATATATTTTATACAAAAATAGGGTGGCCAATTCATATGGATAGTTTAGCCATAATTCATAGACTTGGTCTGGACAAAAATATCCAATACAAATTATATATGCAATATCTTTTGCAGCTCTGCTGCCCATCGTACTCGGTACTACTTCGTCTTTACTCGTTACCACAGCGACATAACATTATCATGTATTAATGACAATTGGCGGATTCTCGAAACCACCCCTATCTTTTATAGTAATTACGTATTCATGTATTTTGGGTTAACAGTGAGTTACTACAGCGTGCTTTACTATGTCGTTTTTTTTTTGTTGAGAAAAATAGAGTAGGTTCTCATGCCCTACTTCTATTGTTTAATAATAATAATAGTTTAAGTTCATACAATTTTGAGATGTTTGTCCTAAATTTAAAAATACTAATCCTAAACACCTCATATTTAATCATATGAACTAACTATTAAAATCTAATACCAAAACTAACTATATAATAATTAGAATATGGTAAATGAAATCCTGGCTTCTATATACTCTAAATTTCGGAATTCAATTCTTTAGCAACTTGGAATTGTATTGCCAGTAATTCGAATCCTGGATTTTGAAAATCCCGAAAATTTTTGCTTTTAGGGTTATATATATAACCTCGATCTCATCGTCTCTCTCTTCTAGCCGCCTGTGAAAAAACCTTGGATCTCGTTTTCGCCTAACAAATCCTTGATCTCTCTCTTCTCTCCACTTCTAACCGCCTGAAAACCGATCCTCCACCGTCTCTCTTTCTTCTTCATTGTTCTTCTCCTCATTCAATAAACCTCTGAAAAGAGATTCCATCGGTACGCCCCTTCTTCGAAGAGATTCAACTTCTTCACAGAGTTCGTCGCTTCTTCACAGAACTCATCTCTTCTCCATCGATGTTCTTGATCCTTCCACTCTCTGCCTTCCTCAAAAGATCTCATTCTAAACCCCCTCATAATTTCTCATTCTAAACCCCCTCATAATTCCTATGCGAGATCTGACAGAAGAAAACAGTTTTGCGTCACCTTCGCCTCTCTTCATTTTAGTCTTTTACTGGAGATCTCCATTGGTTAATGCGGAAAATAATGCAAGAGAGGATTATCAGCTTGGATTTCTTCACTTTCGTCAGTTTAACGCCATTACCAAACTCTCTTAAATTCTCAAATGATCTCGATTAACTCCATTACCAACAAACCTTTCTTCCAACAGAGATGGAAAGATGGTCTTGATCGGCGATTCACTCTATCTCCTCTATCACCTCCATCACACCAGCATATAAGAGGAAGAACCCTCTTTGTCGCCATGGGTATCAATTGCTCATCAAGGAATACCAATCTCTCTGAAGACTAATTTGTAGTGGTAAGTCTTCATCTTTATCACACAAAATCCCTCAAATTCTCATAAATTTGTAGAAAGGTTGAATCTTCTAATTGAATTTCTTCTTCGTCTTCAGATTGATTTGTCGATTGCTGAACCTGGTTTGTCTGAAACCACCATAATCTTCTGTCTTCTGTTTGCATTGAGTGTCCTCTGATTTCTTCCTCTTCTTCAATTTCTGCATTTAAAAAGGACTAATTAGTAGATAATAATTCATTTGACAGAAAATCATTTGGTAGATTATCAGTTGAAATAATTCTGTAATCATTAACTAGTACCCAATTTTGAATACCAGAAATTAATTCCTCATAATTATTTGATTGATTAAGTCTATATTCATAAATTATATTATTTATAATTTTCAAATCAGTCAATTTTTCAGGACGCGCGGATTGTCACCAACGTGACAGGAGATAGAAGGCAGCGATCAACCCTTCGAGTGCAATCAATTTTGCACCGGTATGAATCTGTCCTTCTATTGCATCGTACCCTCGAAGTCGTGGCGTGATCTCGGGAATCGGGGAATCGGACCGGGCCTTCATTCTGCTGCGCGGGCCCGGGGTCGAGGATATTCCCCAGCAGTGGTATCAGAGCGATCGCCATCGATTCGAGGGTCGAATCATAGTTGTATATTAGATATACGCACGGGTTATCAAAGTTCGTACCCGTTTGCATGATGTTACATATAGAGAAAGTGAAATTCCGTTAAAATCACAAGTGGAATTCGCTAGAGATCGATCAAAAGTTGATTGAGAGTATCTAGGAATTATCATGAAAAGGTTTCATGATTTACTCAAAGCGTTAAAATCTTGTTTTGAATCGAAAAACAAACTTTCTTAGTATTTGTGAAATTTGGTGAAGAGTTATGTAGTAAAAGATACGATACAAATGATCTAAAAACAAGTTATTTGAACTCCTCAAAGCGTTAAAATCTTGTTTTGAATCGAAAAACAAACTTTCTTATTGTTTGTGAAATTTGGGGAAAAGTTATGTAGTAAAAGATACGATACAAATGATCTAAAAACACGTTATTTGAACTCCTCAAAGCGTTAAAATCATGTTTTGAATCGAAAAACAAACTTTCTTAGTGTTTGTGAAATTTGGTGAAAATTTATGTACTAAAAGGTACGATACAAATGATCTAAAAACACGTTATTTGAACTCCTGAAAGCGTTAAAATCTTGTTTTGAATCGAAAAACAAACTTTCTTAGTGTTTGTGAAATTTGGTGAAAAGTTATGTAGTAAAAGATACGATACAAATGATCTAAAAACGAGTTATTTGGACTCCTCAAAGCGTTAAAATCTTGTTTTGAATCGAAAAACAAACTTTCTTAGTGTTTGATATACATGTCTTTTGGCTAATCCGAATCCTATTAGATATAAATATGATACTTTCTCTCTCATCCCTATGCTAATTCATACAGAATTATTCTACCCAAAACACAAGAGAAAAGTGCAAATTCAGATTTGATCTTTTGTGAATGAAAGGGTGCAAAGAGAGAGAGAGATAGAGAATCAATTCGATCGAGCAAGTTCACCGGTGCATCGTCTAGGCAGGTGCATCCGTGACCGACGTCTTGCGACTCAAGGTGGATACACGTAGAGGAGCAACATCTGAGGCTCTTTCAGTTGTGATCGAGGTCGACTATCGAGGAAAGGACTTCGAATTCATACCATTCGGATCAGGGAGGCGGAGTTGCCCAGGTATGCCATTTGTCACAAGGGTTGTTCCATATGTTCTGGCTTTGATGCTTCACGAGTTCGATTGGAAACTTCCGGAAGGGATGGCGCCTAATGATGTAGACTTGACAGAGAAGTTTATGTCTGTTCTTGAACTGGCTGTCCCCCTTCATCTAGTACCGGTGTCAACAAGTAACTAACGAATTGTTTTCTGCTAGTTATTCACATTTGCGTGGAAATTAGAGTCCTTGTATTTATATATCTTCAAATATGGAGAAGTGTTTCTATTATTGCACTATAATTTTCTATAATTTTCTTATTTCTGTATAGGCAAATGAAAATTGGCTACACAAGATGTTAGTTCATATACAGTACAATGAATATTTCAACATACTTCATTTTTATTGCATTATTATTTGATCGTTCGTTCAAAATATTTCATTTTTTTACTACAAATATTAACATTTTGTACTAGGAAATTTGATTTAGTAATTATTCCCTATAAATAAATGCATCAAATCATTGAGTTGCAATTTGTTGCTTATAATTAGTTCTTCTACTCCTAGTTAATATTTACTTGTCCGAGAAGCTTGTTAAGTATATGAAGATACACTTCATATATTTTTTTATTTTCCTAGTTTTTAATACCCGGAAAAAAAATATAGGAATTTACTAACCCTTTATTTTGAACTCATCTTTATGCAATCTCCTCATGCCACATCATCACAATTATTTCAACTATTAGATTATGATATGTGACAACTTATGAACCATGGATTAACCTTTGATTTTGTGTGATTATGTTTTATTTGTAGATATTTATGTGTCATTTATTTTACACGTAGTTTTAAGCTATTTTAGAAGGTCACATCATCTTATACTGATGATGTGTCAAAATATTATTCGTTAGGTTAATGTTCGACCAGTTGTATTTGATTTTGAATTTTTTCACAATTAGTTACATGATCAATTGTGAATACAAATATAATGTGAAGAGTTTAAATATCTAATAATGATAAATTAGTATATAATAGAAAAAGTACACTTTTGCCCCCCAACTTTTTTCCAAATGTGCAACTTACCTCCCAAACAAAAAACTGCACATTTTTACCCCCTAACCTTTCAAACATTGTGCAACATGCCCCCTCCGTCCATTTGGTGTTAAAATCTCTGTTAAATGGTGACATGGCATGTCGACATGACTTTTGTATGTATATTTTTGTGATGACATGACAATTTTAATCCTAACCCGGTCCGTTAAAACTCAAACCCGACCCGACCCGACCCATTAATTTAAAAACTCTCTCTCAACCAGTTTCTCTCTCTCCACGCCATACACTGTTCTTCCTCTCTATCTCTCTCTCGACGCCCCTCTCTCTCGACGCCATTTGTGTCCAGAGAAAAGCTTCGCCGTGCCTCTCTTCTCTGCGGTTGCTCTCTCTCTCTCGCCGTCGTAAAGCTTCTCTGGACTCTCTCTCGTGACTAAGGTCAGCTCTCTCTCTCTCTCTCTCTCTCTCTCTCTCTCTCTCTCTCTCTCTCTCTTATCAACCCAAATTTGCTGAAATTAGGCTTATTTTCAACAAATTTCAGGAATTTGCAGCAAAATAGGGTTATTTTAGCCATTTTTAGCAAAATTTCAGCAAAATTTCATAAATTTCAGGATTAATGTTGCAAATTTCAGCAAAATAGGGTAAATGGCAGTCAAATTTCAGTCAAATTGAGGGAATAGGATTAATTTGGGTCAAATTTAGGATTTAGGGTCAAAATTAGGGTTAATGTAGGATAGCGTTAAAATCTTGTTTTGAATCGAAAAACAAACTTTCTTAGTGTTTGTGACATTTGCTGAAAAGCTATGTAGTAAAAGATACGATACAAATGATCTCAAAACTAGTTATTTGAACTCCTCAAAGCGTTAAAATCTTGTTTTGAATCGAAAAACAAACTTACTTAGTGTTTGTGAAATTTGGTGAAAAGTTATGTAGTAAAAGATCCGATACAAATGATCTAAAAACACGTTATTTGAACTCCTCAAAGCGTTAAAATCTTGTTTCGAATCGAAAAACAAACTTTCTTAGTGTTTGTAAAATTTGGTGAAAACTTACGTAGTAAAAGATACGATACAAATGATCTAAAAACACGTTATTTGAACTCCTCAAAGCGTTAAAATCTTGTTTTGAATCGAAAAACAAACTTACTTAGTGTTTGTGAAATTTGGTGAAAAGTTATGTAGTAAAAGATACGATACAAATGATCTAAAAACACGTTATTTGAACTCCTCAAAGCGTTAAAATCTTGTTTTGAATCGAAAAACAAACTTTCTTAGTGTTTGTGAAATTTGGTGAAAATTTATGTAGTAAACGATACGATACAAATGATCTAAAAACACGTTATTTAAGCCCCTCAAAGCGTTAAAAACTTGTTTTGAATAGAAAAACAAACTTTCTTAGTGTTTGTAAAATTTGGTGAAAACTTACGTAGTTAAAGATACGATACAAATGATCTAAAAACACGTTATTTGAACTCATCAAAGCCTTAAAATCTTGTTTTGAATCGAAAAAGAAACTTTCTTAGTGTTTGTAGAATTTGGTGAAAAGTTATGTAGTAAAAGATACGATTCAAATGATCTGAAAACAAGTTATTTGAACTCCTCAAATCGTTAATATCTTGTTTTGAATCGAAACACAAACTTACTTAGCGTTTGTGAAATTTGGTGAAAAGTTATGTAGTAAAAGATACGATACAAATGATCTAAAAACACGTTATTTGAACTCCTCAAAGCGTTAAAATCATGTTTTGAACCGAAAAACAAACTTTCTTAGTGTTTGTGAAATTTGGTGAAAAGTTATGTAGTAAAAGATACGATACAAATGATCTAAAAACACGTTATTTGAGCTCCTCAAAGCGTTAAAAACTTGTTTTGAATAGAAAAACAAACTTACTTAGTGTTTGTAAAATTTGGTGAAAACTTACGTAGTAAAAGATACGATACAAATGATCTAAAAACACGTTATTTGAACTCCTCAAAGCCTTAAAATCTTGTTTTGAATCGAAAAAGAAACTTTCTTAGTGTTTGTAGAATTTGGTGAAAAGTTATGTAGTAAAAGATACGATACAAATGATCTGAAACCAAGTTATTTGAACTCCTCAAAGCGTTAAAATCTTGTTTTGAATCGAAAAACAAACTTACTTAGCATTTGTGAAATTTGGTGAAAAGTTATGTAGTAAAAGATACGATACAAATGATCTAAAAACATGTTATTTTGAACTCCTCAAAGCGTTAAAATCTTGTTTCGAATCGAAAAACAAACTTTCTTAGTGTTTGTGAAATTTGGTGAAAAGTTATGTAGTAAAAGATACGATACAAATGATCTCAAAACAAGTTATTTGAACTCCTCAAAGCGTTAAAATCTTGTTTTGAATTGAAAAACAAACTTTCTTAGTGTTTGTGAAATTTGGTGAAAAGTTATGTAGTAAACGATACGATACAAATGATCTAAAAACACGTTATTTGAACTCCTCAAAGCGTTAAAATCTTGTTTTGAATTGAAAAACAAACTTTCTTAGTGTTTGTGAAATTTGGTGAAAAGTTATGTAGTAAACGATACGATACAAATGATCTAAAAACACGTTATTTAAGCCCCTCAAAGCGTTCAAAACTTGTTTTGAATAGAAAAACAAACTTACTTAGTGTTTGTAAAATTTGGTGAAAACTTACGTAGTAAAAGATACGATACAAATGATCTAAAAACACGTTATTTGAACTCATCAAAGCCTTAAAATCTTGTTTTGAATCGAAAAAGAAACTTTCTTAGTGTTTGTAGAATTTGGTTAAAAGTTATGTAGTAAAAGATACGATTCAAATGATCTGAAAACAAGTTATTTGAACTCCTCAAATCGTTAATATCTTGTTTTGAATCGAAAAACAAACTTACTTAGCGTTTGTGAAATTTGGTGAAAAGTTATGTAGTAAAAGATACGATACAAATGATCTAAAAACACGTTATTTGAACTCCTCAAAACGTTAAAATCATGTTTTGAACCGAAAAACAAACTTTCTTAGTGTTTGTTAAATTTGGTGAAAAGTTATGTAGTAAAAGATACGATACAAATGATCTAAAAACACGTTATTTGAGCTCCTCAAAGCGTTAAAAACTTGTTTTGAATAGAAAAACAAACTTACTTAGTGTTTGTAAAATTTGGTGAAAACTTACGTAGTAAAAGATACGATACAAATGATCTAAAAACACGTTATTTGAACTCCTCAAAGCCTTAAAATCTTGTTTTGAATCGAAAAACAAACTTTCTTAGTGTTTGTAGAATTTGGTGAAAAGTTATGTAGTAAAAGATACGATACAAATGATCTGAAACCAAGTTATTTGAACTCCTCAAAGCGTTAAAATCTTGTTTTGAATCGAAAAACAAACTTACTTAGTGTTTGTGAAAATTGGTGAAAAGTTATGTAGTAAAAGATACGATACAAATGATCTACAAACACGTTATTTGAACTCCTCAAAGCGTTAAAATCTTGTTTTGAATCGAAAAACAGACTTTCTTAGTGTTTGTGACATTTGGTGAAAAGCTATGTAGTAAAAGATACGATACAAATGATCTCAAAACTAGTTATTTGAACTCCTCAAAGCATTAAAATCTTGTTTTGAATCGAAAAACAAACTTACTTAGTGTTTGTGAAATTTGGTGAAAAGTTATGTAGTAAAAGATCCGATACAAATGATCTAAAAACACGTTATTTGAACTCCTCAAAGCGTTAAAATCTTGTTTTGAATCGAAAAACAAACTTTCTTAGTGTTTGTGACATTTGCTGAAAAGCTATGTAGTAAAAGATACGATACAAATGATCTCAAAACTAGTTATTTGAACTCCTCAAAGCGTTAAAATCTTGTTTTGAATCGAAAAACAAACTTACTTAGTGTTTGTGAAATTTGGTGAAAAGTTATGTAGTAAAAGATACGATACAAATGATCTAAAAACACGTTATTTGAACTCCTCAAATCATTAAAATCTTGTTTTGAATCGAAAAACAAACTTTCTTAGCGTTTGTGAAATTTGGAGAAAAGTTATGTAGTAAAAGATACGATACAAATGATCTAAAAACACGTTATTTGAACTCCTCAATGCGTTAAAATCATGTTTTGAACCGAAAAACAAACTTTCTTAGTGTTTGTGAAATTTGGTGAAAAGTTAGGTAGTAAAAGATACGATACAAATGATCTAAAAACACGTTATTTGAGCTCCTCAAAGCGTTAAAAACTTGTTTTGAATAGAAAAACAAAC
The DNA here is from genome assembly GCA_946800325.1 of Luzula sylvatica. NCBI lineage: Eukaryota > Viridiplantae > Streptophyta > Magnoliopsida > Poales > Juncaceae > Luzula > Luzula sylvatica. Next base: position 22,648,797 of record OX326961.1, read on the forward strand.
TTACTTAGGGTTTGTAAAATTTGGTGAAAACATACGTAGTAAAAGATACGATACAAATGATCTAAAAACACGTTATTTGAACTCCTCAAAGCCTTAAAATCTTGTTTTGAATCGAAAAAGAAACTTTCTTAGTGTTTGTAGAATTTGGTGAAAAGTTATGTAGTAAAAGATACGATACAAATGATCTGAAACCAAGTTATTTGAACTCCTCAAAGCGTTAAAATCTTGTTTTGAATCGGAAAACAAACTTTCTTAGTGTTTGTGAAATTTGGTAAAAATTTATGTAGTAAAAGATACGATACAATTGATCGAAAAACACGTTATTTGAACTCCTGAAAGCGTTAAAATCTTGTTTTGAATCGAAAAACAAACTTTCTTAGTGTTTTTGAAATTTGGTGAAAAGTTATGTAGTAAACGATACGATACAAATGATCTAAAAAGACGTTATTTGAACTCCTCAAAGCGTTAAAAACTTGTTTTGAATAGAAAAACAAACTTTCTTAGTGTTTGTAAAATTTGGTGAAAACTTACGTAGTAAAAGATACGATACAAATGATCTAAAAACACGTTATTTGAACTCCTCAAAGCGTTAAAATCTTGTTTTGAATCGAAAAACAAACTTTCTTAGTGTTTGTGACATTTGGTGAAAAGTTATGTAGTAAAAGATACGATACAAATGATCTCAAAACAAGCTATTTGAACTCCTCAAAGCGTTAAAATCTTGTTTTGAATCGAAAAACAAACTTACTTAGTGTTTGTGAAATTTGGTGAAAAGTTATGTAGTAAAAGATACGATACAAATGATCTACAAACACGTTATTTGAACTCCTCAAAGCGTTAAAATCTTGTTTTGAATCGAAAAACAGACTTTCTTAGTGTTTGTGACATTTGCTGAAAAGCTATGTAGTAAAAGATACGATACAAATGATCTCAAAACTAGTTATTTGAACTCCTCAAAGCGTTAAAATCTTGTTTTGAATCGAAAAACAAACTTACTTAGTGTTTGTGAAATTTGGTGAAAAGTTATGTAGTAAAAGATCCGATACAAATGATCTAAAAACACGTTATTTGAACTCCTCAAAGCGTTAAAATCTTGTTTCGAATCGAAAAACAAACTTTCTTAGTGTTTGTAAAATTTGGTGAAAACTTACGTAGTAAAAGATACGATACAAATGATCTAAAAACACGTTATTTGAACTCCTCAAAGCGTTAAAATCTTGTTTTGAATCGAAAAACAAACTTACTTAGTGTTTGTGAAATTTGGTGAAAAGTTATGTAGTAAAAGATACGATACAAATGATCTAAAAACACGTTATTTGAACTCCTCAAAGCGTTAAAATCTTGTTTTGAATCGAAAAACAAACTTTCTTAGTGTTTGTGATATTTGGTGAAAAGTTTTGTAGTAAACGATACGATACAAATGATCTAAAAACACGTTATTTAAGCCCCTCAAAGCGTTAAAAACTTGTTTTGAATAGAAAAACAAACTTTCTTAGTGTTTGTAAAATTTGGTGAAAACTTACGTAGTTAAAGATACGATACAAATGATCTAAAAACACGTTATTTGAACTCATCAAAGCCTTAAAATCTTGTTTTGAATCGAAAAAGAAACTTTCTTAGTGTTTGTAGAATTTGGTGAAAAGATATGTAGTAAAAGATACGATACAAATAATCTGAAAACAAGTTATATGAACTCCTCAAATCGTTAATATCTTGTTTTGAATCGAAAAACAAACTTACTTAGCGTTTGTGAAATTTGGTGAAAAGTTATGTAGTAAAAGATACGATACAAATGATCGAAAAACACGTTATTTGAACTCCTCAAAGCGTTAAAATCATGTTTTGAACCGAAAAACAAACTTTCTTAGTGTTTGTGAAATTTGGTGAAAAGTTATGTAGTAAAAGATACGATACAAATGATCTAAAAACACGTTATTTGAGCTCCTCAAAGCGTTAAAAACTTGTTTTGAATAGAAAAACAAACTTACTTAGTGTTTGTAAAATTTGGTGAAAACTTACGTAGTAAAAGATACGATACAAATGATCTAAAAACACGTTATTTGAACTCCTCAAAGCCTTAAAATCTTGTTTTGAATTGAAAAAGAAACTTTCTTAGTGTTTGTAGAATTTGGTGAAAAGTTATGTAGTAAAAGATACGATACAAATGATCTGAAACCAAGTTATTTGAACTCCTCAAAGCGTTAAAATCTTGTTTTGAATCGAAAAACAAACTTACTTAGCGTTTGTGAAATTTGGTGAAAAGTTATGTAGTAAAAGATACGATACAAATGATCTAAAAACATGTTATTTTGAACTCCTCAAAGCGTTAAAATCTTGTTTCGAATCGAAAAACAAACTTTCTTAGTGTTTGTGAAATTTGGTGAAAAGTGATGTAGTAAAAGATACGATACAAATGATCTAAAAACACGTTATTTGAGCTCCTCAAAGCGTTCAAAACTTGTTTTGAATAGAAAAACAAACTTTCTTAGTGTTTGTAAAATTTGGTGAAAACTTACGTAGTAAATGATACGATACAAATGATCTAAAAACACGTTATTTGAACTCCTCAAAGCGTTAAAATCTTGTTTTGAATCGAAAAACAACCTTTCTAAGTGTTTGTAAAATTTGGTGAAAACTTACGTAGTAAAAGATACGATACAAATGATCTAAAAACACGTTATTTGAACTCCTCAAAGCGTCAAAATCTTGTTTTGAATCGAAAAACAAACTTACTTAGTGTTTGTGAAATTTGGTGAAAAGTTATGTAGTAAAAGATACGATACAAATGATCTAAAAACTCGTTATTTGAACTCCTCAAAGCGTTAAAATCTTGTGTTGAATCGAAAAACAAACTTTCTTAGTGTTTGTGAAATTTGGTGAAAAGTTATGTAGTAAACGATACGATACAAATGATCTAAAAACACGTTATTTGAGCTCCTCAAAGCGTTAAAAACTTGTTTTGAATAGAAAAACAAAATTTCTTAGTGTTTGTAAAATTTGGTGAAAACTTACGTTGTTAAAGATACGATACAAAAGATCTAAAAACACGTTATTTGAACTCCTCAAAGCCTTAAAATCTTGTTTTGAATCGAAAAAGAAACTTTCTTAGTGTTTGTAGAATTTGGTGAAAAGTTATGTAGTGAAAGATACGATACAAATGATCTGAAACCAAGTTATTTGAACTCCTCAAATCGTTAATATCTTGTTTTGAATCGAAAAACAAACTTACTTAGCGTTTGTGAAATTTGGTGAAAAGTTATGTAGTAAAAGATACGATACAAATGATCTAAAAACACGTTATTTGAACTCCTCAAAGCGTTAAAATCATGTTTTGAACCGAAAAACAAACTTACTTAGCGTTTGTGAAATTTGGTGAAAAGTTATGTAGTAAAAGATACGATACAAATGATCTAAAAACACGTTATTTGAACTCCTCAAAGCGTTAAAATCATGTTTTGAACCGAAAAACAAACTTCCTTAGTGTTTGTGAAATTTGGTGAAAAGTTATTTAGTAAAAGATACTATACAAATGATCTAAAAACACGCTATTTGAGCTCCTCAAAGCGTTAAAAACTTGTTTTGAATAGAAAAACAAACTTACTGAGTGTTTGTAGAATTTGGTGAAAACTTACGTAGTAAAAGATACGATACAAATGATCTGAAACCAAGTTATTTGAACTCCTCAAAGCCTTAAAATCTTGTTTTGAATCGAAAAAGAATCTTTCTTAGTGTTTGTGAAATTTGGTGAAAAGTTATGTAGTAAAAGATACGATACAAATGATCTGAAACCAAGTTATTTGAACTCCTCCAAGCGTTAATATCTTGTTTTGAATCGAAAAACAAACTTACTTAGCGTTTGTGAAATTTGGTGAAAAGTTATGTAGTAAAAGATACGATACAAATGATCTAAAAACACGTTATTTGAACTCCTAAAAGCGTTAAAATCATGTTTTGAACCGAAAAACAAACTTACTTAGCGTTTGTGAAATTTGGTGAAAAGTTATGTAGTAAAAGATACGATACAAATGATCTAAAAACACGTTATTTGAACTCCTCAAAGCGTTAAAATCATGTTTTGAACCGAAAAACAAACTTTCTTAGTGTTTGTGAAATTTGGTGAAAAGTTATGTAGTAAAAGATACGATACAAATGATCTAAAAACACGTTATTTGAGCTCCTCAAAGCGTTAAAAACTTGTTTTGAATAGAAAAACAAACTTACTGAGTGTTTGTAGAATTTGGTGAAAAGTTATGTAGTAAAAGATACGATACAAATGATCTGAAACCAAGTTATTTGAACTCCTCAAAGCGTTAAAATCTTGTTTTGAATCGAAAAACAAACTTACTTAGCGTTTGTGAAATTTGGTGAAAAGTTATGTAGTAAAAGATACGATACAAATGATCTAAAAACATGTTATTTTGAACTCCTCAAAGCGTTAAAATCTTGTTTCGAATCGAAAAACAAACTTTCTTAGTGTTTGTGAACTTTGGTGAAAAGTTATGTAGTAAAAGATACGATACAAATGTTCTAAAAACACGTTATTTGAGCTCCTCAAAGCGTTCAAAACTTGTTTTGAATAGAAAAACAAACTTTCTTAGTGTTTGTAAAATTTGGTGAAAACTTACGTAGTAAAAGATACGATACAAATGATCTAAAAACACGTTATTTGAACTCCTCAAAGCGTTAAAATCTTGTTTTGAATCGAAAAACAAACTTACTTATTGTTTGTGAAATTTGGTGAAAAATTACGTAGTAAAAGATACGATACAAATGATCTAAAAACACGTTATTTGAACTCCTCAAAGCGTTAAAATCTTGTTTTGAATCGAAAAACAAACTCACTTAGTGTTTGTGAAATTTGGTGAAAAGTTATGTAGTAAAAGATACGATACAAATGATCTAAAAACACGTTATTTGAACTCCTCATAGCGTTAAAATCTTGTTTTGAATCGAAAAACAAACTTTCTTAGTGTTTGTGAAATTTGGTGAAAAGTTATGTAGTAAACGATACGATACAAATGATCTAAAAACACGTTATTTGAGCTTCTCAAAGCGTTAAAAACTTGTTTTGAATAGAAAAACAAACTTTCTTAGTGTTTGTAAAATTTGGTGAAAACTTACGTAGTTAAAGATACGATACAAATGATCTAAAAACACGTTATTTGAACTCCTCAAAGCCTTAAAATCTTGTTTTGAATCGAAAAAGAAACTTTCTTAGTGTTTGTAGAATTTGGTGAAAAGTTATGTAGTAAAAGATACGATACAAATGATCTGAAACCAAGTTATTTGAACTCCTCAAAGCGTTAATATCTTGTTTTGAACCGAATAACAAACTTACTTAGCGTTTGTGAAATTTGGTGAAAAGTTATGTAGTAAAAGATACGATACAAATGATCTAAAAACACGTTATTTGAACTCCTCAAAGCGTTAAAATCATGTTTTGAACCGAAAAACAAACTTTCTTAATGTTTGTGAAATTTGGTGAAAAGTTATGTAGTAAAAGATACGATACAAATGATCTAAAAACACGTTATTTGAGCTCCTCAAAGCATTAAAAACTTGTTTTGAATAGAAAAACAAACTTACTTAGTGTTTGTAAAATTTGGTGAAAACTTACGTAGTAAAAGATACGATACAAATGATCTAAAAACACGTTATTTGAACTCCTCAAAGCCTTAAAATCTTGTTTTGAATCGAAAAAGAAACTTTCTTAGTGTTTGTAGAATTTGGTGAAAAGTTATGTAGTAAAAGATACGATACAAATGATCTAAAAACACGTTATTTGAACTCCTCAAAGCGTTAAAATCTTGTTTTGAATCGAAAAACAAACTTTCTTAGTGTTTGAGAAATTTGGTGAAAAGTTATGTAGTAAACGATACGATACAACTGATCTAAAAAGACGTTATTTGAACTCCTCAAAGCGTTAAAATCTTGTTTTGAATCGAAAAACAAACTTACTTAGTGTTTGTGAAATTTGGTGAAAAGTTATGTAGTAAAAGATACGATATAAATGATACAAAAACACGTTATTTGAACTCCTCAAAGCGTTAAAATCTTGTTTTGAATCGAAAAAGAAACTTTCTTTGTGTTTGTACAATTTGGTGAAAAGTTATGTAGTAAAAGATACGATACAAATGATCTCAAAACAAGTTATTTGAACTCCTCAAAGCGTTAAAATCTTGTTTTGAATCGAAAAACAAACTTACTTAGTGTTTGTGAAATTTGGTGAAAAGTTATGTAGTAAAAGATACGATACAAATGATCTAAAAACACGTTATTTGAACTCCTCAAAGCGTTAAAATCTTGTTTTGAATCGAAAAACAAACTTTCTTAGTGTTTGTGAAATTTGGTGAAAAGTTATGTAGTAAACGATACGATACAACTGATCTAAAAAGACGTTATTGAACTCCTCAAAGCGTTAAAATCTTGTTTTGAATCGAAAAACAAACTTTCTTAGTGTTTGTGAAATTTGGTGAAAAGTTATGTAGTAAAAGATACGATATAAATGATCCAAAAACACGTTATTTGAACTCCTCAAAGCGTTAAAATCTTGTTTTGAATCGAAAAAGAAACTTTCTTAGTGTTTGTACCATTTGGTGAAAAGTTATGTAGTAAAAGATACGATACAAATGATCTCAAAACAAGTTATTTGAACTCCTCAAAGCGTTAAAATCTTGTTTTGAATCGAAAAACAAACTTACTTAGTGTTTGTGAAATTTGGTGAAAAGTTATGTAGTAAAAGATACGATACAAATGATCTCAAAACAAGTTATTTGAACTCCTCAAAGCGTTAAAATCTTGTTTTGAATCGAAAAACAAACTTACTTAGTGTTTGTGAAATTTGGTGAAAAGTTATGTAGTAAAAGATACGATACAAATGATCTACAAACACGTTATTTGAACTCCTCAAAGCGTTAAAATCTTGTTTTGAATCGAAAAACAAACTTTCTTAGTGTTTGTGAAATTTGGTGAAAAGTTATGTAGTAAACGATACGATATAACTGATCTAAAAAGACGTTATTTGAACTCCTCAAAGCGTTAAAATCTTGTTTTGAATCGAAAAACAAACTTACTTAGTGTTTGTGAAATTTGGTGAAAAGTTATGTAGTAAAAGATACGATATAAATGATCCAAAAACACGTTATTTGAACTCCTCAAAGCGTTAAAATCTTGTTTTGAATCGAAAAAGAAACTTTCTTAGTGTTTGTACAATTTGGTGAAAAGTTATGTAGTAAAAGATACGATACAAATGATCTCAAAACAAGTTATTTGAACTCCTCAAAGCGTTAAAATCTTGTTTTGAATCGAAAAACAAACTTACTTAGTGTTTGTGAAATTTGGTGAAAAGTTATGTAGTAAAAGATACGATACAAATGATCTAAAAACACGTTATTTGAACTCCTCAAAGTGTTAAAATCTTGTTTTGAATCGAAAAACAAACTTTCTTAGTGTTTGTGACATTTGGTGAAAAGTTATGTAGTAAAAGATACGATACAAATAATCTCAAAACAAGTTATTTGAACTCCTCAAAGCGTTAAAATCTTGTTTTGAATCGAAAAACAAACTTACTTAGCGTTTGTGAAATTTGGTGAAAATTATGTAGTAAAAGATACGATACAAATGATCTAAAAACACGTTATTTGAACTCCTCAAAGCGTTAAAATCTTGTTTTGAATAGTGTTTGTGAAATTTGGTGAAAACTTACGTAGTAAAAGATACAATACAAATGATCTAAAAAGACGTTATTTGAACTCCTCAAAGCGTTAAAATCGTTTTTTGAATTGAAAAACAAACTTACTTAGTGTTTGTGAAATTTGGTGAAAAGTTATGTAGTAAAAGATAAGATACAAATGATCTAAACACACGTTATTTGAACTCCTCAAAGCGTTAAAATCTTGTTTTGAATCGAAAAACAAACTTTCTTAGTGTTTGTGAAATTTGGTGAAAAGTTATGTAGTAAAAGATACGATACAAATGATCTCAAAACACGTTATTTGAGCTCCTCAAAGCGTTAAAATCTTGTTTTGAATAGATAAACAAACTTACTTAGTGTTTGTGAAATTTGGTGAAAAGTTACGTAGTAAAAGATACGATACAAATGATCTAAAAACACGTTATTTGAACTCCTCAAAGCGTTAAAATCTTGTTTTGAATCGAAAAAGAAACTTTCTTAGTGTTTGTAGAATTTGGTGAAAAGTTATGTAGTAAAAGATACGATACAAATGATCTGAAAACAAGTTATTTGAACTCCTCAAATCGTTAAAATCTTGTTTTGAATCGAAAAACAAACTTTCTTAGCGTTTGTGAAATTTGGTGAAAAGTTATGTAGTAAAAGATACGATACAAATGATCTAAAAACATGTTATTTGAACTCCTCAAAGCGTTAAAATCATGTTTTGAACCGAAAAACAAACTTTCTTAGTGTTTGTGAAATTTGGTGAAAAGTTAGGTAGTAAAAGATACGATACAAATGATCTGAAAACACGTTATTTGAACTCCTCAAAGCCTTAAAATCTTGTTTTGAATCGAAAAAGAAACTTTATTAGTGTTTGTGAAATTTGGTGAAAAGTTATGTAGTAAAAGATACGATACAAATGATCTAAAAACACGTTATTTGAGCTCCTCAAAGCGTTAAAAACTTGTTTTGAATAGAAAAACAAACTTTCTTAGTGTTTGTAAAATTTGGTGAAAACTTACGTAGTAAAAGATACGATACAAATGATCTAAAAACACGTTATTTGAACTACTGAAAGCGTTAAAATCTTGTTTTGAATCGAAAAACAAACTTTCTTACTGTTTGTAACATTTGGTGAAAAGTTATGTAGTAAAAGATACGATACAAATGATCTGAAACCAAGTTATTTGAACTCCTCAAGGCGTTAAAATCTTGTTTTGAATCGAAAAACAAACTTTCTTAGTGTTTGTGAAATTTGGTAAAAAGTTATGTAGTAAATGATACGATACAATTGATCAGAAACCACGTTATTTGAGCTCCTCAAAGCGTTAAAAACTTGTTTTGAATAGAAAAACAAACTTACTGAGTGTTTGTAGAATTTGGTGAAAACTTACGTAGTAAAAGATACGATACAAATGATCTGAAACCAAGTTATTTGAACTCCTCAAAGCCTTAAAATCTTGTTTTGAATCGAAAAAGAAACTTTCTTAGTGTTTGTGAAATTTGGTGAAAAGTTATGTAGTAAAAGATACGATACAAATGATCTGAAACCAAGTTATTTGAACTCCTCAAAGCGTTAAAATCTTGTTTTGAATCGAAAAACAAACTTACTTAGCGTTTGTGAAATTTGGTGAAAAGTTATGTAGTAAAAGATACGATACAAATGATCTAAAAACATGTTATTTTGAACTCCTCAAAGCGTTAAAATCTTGTTTCGAATCGAAAAACAAACTTTCTTAGTGTTTGTGAACTTTGGTGAAAAGTTATGTAGTAAAAGATACGATACAAATGTTCTAAAAACATGTTATTTGAGCTCCTCAAAGCGTTCAAAACTTGTTTTGAATAGAAAAACAAACTTTCTTAGTGTTTGTAAAATTTGGTGAAAACTTACGTAGTAAAAGATACGATACAAATGATCTAAAAACACGTTATTTGAACTCCTCAAAGCGTTAAAATCTTGTTTTGAATCGAAAAACAAACTTACTTATTGTTTGTGAAATTTGGTGAAAAATTACGTAGTAAAAGATACGATACAAATGATCTAAAAACACGTTATTTGAACTCCTCAAAGCGTTAAAATCTTGTTTTGAATCGAAAAACAAACTTACTTAGCGTTTGTGAAATTTGGTGAAAAGTTATGTAGTAAAAGATACGATACAAATGATCTAAAAACACGTTATTTGAACTCCTCATAGCGTTAAAATCTTGTTTTGAATCGAAAAACAAACTTTCTTAGTGTTTGTGAAATTTGGTGAAAAGTTATGTAGTAAACGATACGATACAAATGATCTAAAAACACGTTATTTGAGCTCCTCAAAGCGTTAAAAACTTGTTTTGAATAGAAAAACAAACTTTCTTAGTGTTTGTAAAATTTGGTGAAAACTTACGTAGTTAAAGATACGATACAAATGATCTAAAAACACGTTATTTGAACTCCTCAAAGCCTTAAAATCTTGTTTTGAATCGAAAAAGAAACTTTCTTAGTGTTTGTAGAATTTGGTGAAAAGTTATGTAGTAAAATATACGATACAAATGATCTGAAACCAAGTTATTTGAACTCCTCAAAGCGTTAATATCTTGTTTTGAATCGAAAAACAAACTTACTTAGCGTTTGTGAAATTTGGTGAAAAGTTATGTAGTAAAAGATACGATACAAATGATCTAAAAACATGTTATTTTGAACTCCTCAAAGCGTTAAAATCATGTTTTGAACCGAAAAACAAACTTACTTAGCGGTTGTGAAATTTGGTGAAAAGTTATGTAGTAAAAGATACGATACAAATGATCTAAAAACACGTTATTTGAACTCCTCAAAGCGTTAAAATGATGTTTTGAACTGAAAAACAAACTTTCTTAGTGTTTGTGAAATTTGGTGAAAAGTTATGTAGTAAAAGATACGATACAAATGATCTAAAAACACGTTATTTGAGCTCCTCAAAGCTTTAAAAACTTGTTTTGAATAGAAAAAACAAACTTACTTAGTGTTTGTAAAATTTGGTGAAAACTTACGTAGTAAAAGATACGACACAAATGATCTAAAAACACGTTATTTGAACTCATCAAAGCCTTAAAATCTTGTTTTGAATCGAAAAAGAAACTTTCTTAGTGTTTGTAGAATTTGGTGAAAAGTTATGTAGTAAAAGATACCATACAAATGATCTAAAAACACGTTATTTGAACTCCTCAAAGCGTTAAAATCTTGTTTTGAATCGAAAAACAAACTTTCTTAGTGTTTGAGAAATTTGGTGAAAAGTTATGTTGTAAACGATACGATACAACTGATCTAAAAAGACGTTATTTGAACTCCTCAAAGCGTTAAAATCTTGTTTTGAATCGAAAAACAAACTTACTTAGTGTTTGTGAAATTTGGTGAAAAGTTATGTAGTAAAAGATACGATATAAATGATCCAAAAACACGTTATTTGAACTCCTCAAAGCGTTAAAATCTTGTTTTGAATCGACAAAGAAACTTTCTTTGTGTTTGTACAATTTGGTGAAAAGTTATGTAGTAAAAGATACGATACAAATGATCTCAAAACAAGTTATTTGAACTCCTCAAAGCGTTAAAATCTTGTTTTGAGTCGAAAAACAAACTTACTTAGTGTTTGTGAAATTTGGTGAAAAGTTATGTAGTAAAAGATATGATACAAATGATCTACAAACACGTTATTTGAACTCCTCAAAGCGTTAAAATCTTGTTTTGAATCGAAAAACAAACTTACTTAGTGTTTGTGAAATTTGGTGAAAAGTTATGTAGTAAACGATACGATATAACTGATCTAAAAAGACGTTATTTGAACTCCTCAAAGCGTTAAAATCTTGTTTTGAATCGAAAAACAAACTTACTTAGTGTTTGTGAAATTTGGTGAAAAGTAATGTAGTAAAAGATACGATATAAATGATACAAAAACACGTTATTTGAACTCCTCAAAGCGTTAAAATCTTGTTTTGAATCGAAAAAGAAACTTTCTTTGTGTTTGTACAATTTGGTGAAAAGTTATGTAGTAAAAGATACGATACAAATGATCTCAAAACAAGTTATTTGAACTCCTCAAAGCGTTAAAATCTTGTTTTGAATCGAAAAACAAACTTACTTAGTGTTTGTGAAATTTGGTGAAAAGTTATGTAGTAAAAGATACGATACAAATGATCTAAAAACACGTTATTTGAACTCCTCAAAGCGTTAAAATCTTGTTTTGAATCGAAAAACAAACTTTCTTAGTGTTTGTGAAATTTGGTGAAAAGTTATGTAGTAAACGATACGATACAACTGATCTAAAAAGACGTTATTGAACTCCTCAAAGCGTTAAAATCTTGTTTTGAATCGAAAAACAAACTTTCTTAGTGTTTGTGAAATTTGGTGAAAAGTTATGTAGTAAAAGATACGATATAAATGATCCAAAAACACGTTATTTGAACTCCTCAAAGCGTTAAAATCTTGTTTTGAATCGAAAAAGAAACTTTCTTAGTGTTTGTACAATTTGGTGAAAAGTTATGTAGTAAAAGATACGATACAAATGATCTCAAAACAAGTTATTTGAACTCCTCAAAGCGTTAAAATCTTGTTTTGAATCGAAAAACAAACTTTCTTAGTGTTTGTGAAATTTGGTGAAAAGTTATGTAGTAAAAGATACGATACAAATGATCTCAAAACACGTTATTTGAGCTCCTCAAAGCGTTAAAATCTTGTTTTGAATAGATAAACAAACTTACTTAGTGTTTGTGAAATTTGGTGAAAAGTTACGTAGTAAAAGATACGATACAAATGATCTAAAAACACGTTATTTGAACTCCTCAAAGCGTTAAAATCTTGTTTTCAATCGAAAAAGAAACTTTCTTAGTGTTTGTAGAATTTGGTGAAAAGTTATGTAGTAAAAGATACGATACAAATGATCTGAAAACAAGTTATTTGAACTCCTCAAATCGTTAAAATCTTGTTTTGAATCGAAAAACAAACTTTCTTAGCGTTTGTGAAATTTGGTGAAAAGTTATGTAGTAAAAGATACGATACAAATGATCTAAAAACATGTTATTTGAACTCCTCAAAGCGTTAAAATCATGTTTTGAACCGAAAAACAAACTTTCTTAGTGTTTGTGAAATTTGGTGAAAAGTTAGGTAGTAAAAGATACGATACAAATGATCTAAAAACACGTTATTTGAACTCCTCAAAGCCTTAAAATCTTGTTTTGAATCGAAAAAGAAACTTTCTTAGTGTTTGTGAAATTTGGTGAAAAGTTATGTAGTAAAAGATACGATACAAATGATCTAAAAACACGTTATTTGAGCTCTCCTCAAAGCGTTAAAAACTTGTTTTGAATAGAAAAACAAACTTTCTTAGTGTTTGTAAAATTTGGTGAAAACTTACGTAGTAAAAGATACGATACAAATGATCTAAAAACACGTTATTTGAACTCCTGAAAGCGTTAAAATCTTGTTTTGAATCGAAAAACAAACTTTCTTACTGTTTGTGACATTTGGTGAAAAGTTATGTAGTAAAAGATACGATACAAATGATCTGAAACCAAGTTATTTGAACTCCTCAAAGCGTTAAAATCTTGTTTTGAATCGAAAAACAAACTTTCTTAGTGTTTGTGAAATTTGGTAAAAAGTTATGTAGTAAAAGATACGATACAATTGATCTGAAACCACGTTATTTGAGCTCCTCAAAGCGTTAAAAACTTGTTTTGAATAGAAAAACAAACTTACTGAGTGTTTGTAGAATTTGGTGAAAACTTACGTAGTAAAAGATACGATACAAATGATCTGAAACCAAGTTATTTGAACTCCTCAAAGCCTTAAAATCTTGTTTTGAATCGAAAAAGAAACTTTCTTAGTGTTTGTGAAATTTGGTGAAATGTTATGTAGTAAAAGATACGATACAAATGATCTGAAACCAAGTTATTTGAACTCCTCAAAGCGTTAATATCTTGTTTTGAATCGAAAAACAAACTTACTTAGCGTTTGTGAAATTTGGTGAAAAGTTATGTAGTAAAAGATACGATACAAATGATCTAAAAACACGTTATTTGAACTCCTGGAAGCGTTAAAATCATGTTTTGAACCGAAAAACAAACTTACTTAGCGTTTGTGAAATTTGGTGAAAAGTTATGTAGTAAAAGATACGATACAAATGATCTAAAAACACGTTATTTGAACTCCTCAAAGCGTTAAAATCATGTTTTGAACCGAAAAACAAACTTTCTTAGTGTTTGTGAAATTTGGTGAAAAGTTATGTAGTAAAAGATACGATACAAATGATTTAAAAACACGTTATTTGAGCTCCTCAAAGCGTTAAAAACTTGTTTTGAATAGAAAAGCAAACTTACTGAGTGTTTGTAGAATTTAGTGAAAAGTTATGTAGTAAAAGATACGATACGAATGATCTGAAACCAAGTTATTTGAACTCCTCAAAGCGTTAAAATCTTGTTTTGAATCGAAAAACAAACTTACTTAGCGTTTGTGAAATTTGGTGAAAAGTTATGTAGTAAAAGATACGATACAAATGATCTAAAAACATGCTATTTTGAACTCCTCAAAGCGTTAAAATCTTGTTTCGAATCGAAAAACAAACTTTCTTAGTGTTTGTGAACTTTGGTGAAAAGTTATGTAGTAAAAGATACGATACAAATGTTCTAAAAACACGTTATTTGAGCTCCTCAAAGCGTTCAAAACTTGTTTTGAATAGAAAAACAAACTTTCTTAGTGTTTGTAAAATTTGGTGAAAACTTACGTAGTAAAAGATACGATACAAATGATCTAAAAACACGTTATTTGAACTCCTCAAAGCGTTAAAATCTTGTTTTGAATCGAAAAACAAACTTACTTATTGTTTGTGAAATTTGGTGAAAAATTACGTAGTAAAAGATACGATACAAATGATCTAAAAACACGTTATTTGAACTCCTCAAAGCGTTAAAATCTTGTTTTGAATCGAAAAACAAACTTACTTAGCGTTTGTGAAATTTGGTGAAAAGTTATGTAGTAAAAGATACGATACAAATGATCTAAAAACACGTTATTTGAACTCCTCATAGCGATAAAATCTTGTTTTGAATCGAAAAACAAACTTTCTTAGTGTTTGTGAAATTTGGTGAAAAGTTATGTAGTAAACGATACGATACAAATGATCTAAAAACACGTTATTTGAGCTCCTCAAAGCGTTAAAAACTTGTTTTGAATAGAAAAACAAACTTTCTTAGTGTTTGTAAAATTTGGTGAAAACTTACGTAGCTAAAGATACGATACAAATGATCTAAAAACACGTTATTTGAACTCCTCAAAGCCTTAAAATCTTGTTTTGAATCGAAAAAGAAACTTTCTTAGTGTTTGTAGAATTTGGTGAAAAGTTATGTAGTAAAATATACGATACAAATGATCTGAAACCAAGTTATTTGAACTCCTCAAAGCGTTAATATCTTGTTTTGAATTGAAAAACAAACTTACTTAGCGTTTGTGAAATTTGGTGAAAAGTTATGTAGTAAAAGATACGATACAAATGAACTAAAAACATGTTATTTTGAACTCCTCAAAGCGTTAAAATCATGTTTTGAACCGAAAAACAAACTTACTTAGCGTTTGTGAAATTTGGTGAAAAGTTATGTAGTAAAAGATACAATACAAATGATCTAAAAACACGTTATTTGAACTCCTCAAAGCGTTAAAATCATGTTTTGAACTGAAAAACAAACTTTCTTAGTGTTTGTGAAATTTGGTGAAAAGTTATGTAGTAAAAGATACGATACAAATGATCTAAAAACACGTTATTTGAGCTCCTCAAAGCTTTAAAAACTTGTTTTGAATAGAAAAAACAAACTTACTTAGTGTTTGTAAAATTTGGTGAAAACTTACGTAGTAAAAGATACGACACAAATGATCTAAAAACACGTTATTTGAACTCATCAAGGCCTTAAAATCTTGTTTTGAATCGAAAAAGAAACTTTCTTAGTGTTTGTAGAATTTGGTGAAAAGTTATGTAGTAAAAGATACCATACAAATGATCTAAAAACACGTTATTTGAACTCCTCAAAGCGTTAAAATCTTGTTTTGAATCGAAAAACAAACTTTCTTAGTGTTTGAGAAATTTGGTGAAAAGTTATGTTGTAAACGATACGATACAACTGATCTAAAAAGACGTTATTTGAACTCCTCAAAGCGTTAAAATCTTGTTTTGAATCGAAAAACAAACTTACTTAGTGTTTGTGAAATTTGGTGAAAAGTTATGTAGTAAAAGATACGATATAAATGATCCAAAAACACGTTATTTGAACTCCTCAAAGCGTTAAAATCTTGTTTTGAATCGACAAAGAAACTTTCTTTGTGTTTGTACAATTTGGTGAAAAGTTATGTAGTAAAAGATACGATACAAATGATCTCAAAACAAGTTATTTGAACTCCTCAAAGCGTTAAAATCTTGTTTTGAATCGAAAAACAAACTTACTTAGTGTTTGTGAAATTTGGTGAAAAGTTATGTAGTAAAAGATACGATACAAATGATCTAAAAACACGTTATTTGAACTCCTCAAAGCGTTAAAATCTTGTTTTGAATCGAAAAACAAACTTTCTTAGTGTTTGTGAAATTTGGTGAAAAGTTATGTAGTAAACGATACGATGCAACTGATCTAAAAAGACGTTATTTGAACTCCTCAAAGCGTTAAAATCTTGTTTTGAATCGAAAAACAAACTTTCTTAGTGTTTGTGAAATTTGGTGAAAAGTTATGTAGTAAAAGATACGATATAAATGATCCAAAAACACGTTATTTGAACTCCTCAAAGAGTTAAAATCTTGTTTTGAATCGAAAAAGAAACTTTCTTAGTGTTTGTACAATTTGGTGAAAAGTTATGTAGTAAAAGATACGATCCAAATGATCTCAAAACAAGTTATTTGAACTCCTCAAAGCGTTAAAATATTGTTTTGAATCGAAAAACAAACTTACTTAGTGTTTGTGAAATTTGGTGAAAAGTTATGTAGTAAAAGATACGATACAAATGATCTCAAAACAAGTTATTTGAACTCCTCAAAGCGTTAAAATCTTGTTTTGAATCGAAAAACAAACTTACTTAGTGTTTGTGAAATTTGGTGAAAAGTTATGTAGTAAAAGATACGATACAAATGATCTACAAACACGTTATTTGAACTCCTCAAAGCGTTAAAATCTTGTTTTGAATCGAAAAACAAACTTTCTTAGTGTTTGTGAAATTTGGTGAAAAGTTATGTAGTAAACGATACGATACAACTGATCGAAAAAGACGTTATTTGAACTCCTCAAAGCGTTAAAATCTTGTTTTGAATCGAAAAACAAACTTTCTTAGTGTTTGTGAAATTTGGTGAAAAGTTATGTAGTAAAAGATACGATATAAATGATCCAAAAACACGTTATTTGAACTCCTCAAAGAGTTAAAATCTTGTTTTGAATCGAAAAAGAAACTTTCTTAGTGTTTGTACAATTTGGTGAAAAGTTATGTAGTAAAAGATACGATCCAAATGATCTCAAAACAAGTTATTTGAACTCCTCAAAGCGTTAAAATATTGTTTTGAATCGAAAAACAAACTTACTTAGTGTTTGTGAAATTTGGTGAAAAGTTATGTAGTAAAAGATACGATACAAATGATCTCAAAACAAGTTATTTGAACTCCTCAAAGCGTTAAAATCTTGTTTTGAATCGAAAAACAAACTTACTTAGTGTTTGTGAAATTTGGTGAAAAGTTATGTAGTAAAAGATACGATACAAATGATCTACAAACACGTTATTTGAACTCCTCAAAGCGTTAAAATCTTGTTTTGAATCGAAAAACAAACTTTCTTAGTGTTTGTGAAATTTGGTGAAAAGTTATGTAGTAAACGATACGATACAACTGATCGAAAAAGACGTTATTTGAACTCCTCAAAGCGTTAAAATCTTGTTTTGAATCGAAAAACAAACTTTCTTAGTGTTTGTGAAATTTGGTGAAAAGTTATGTAGTAAAAGATACGATATAAATGATCCAAAAACACGTTATTTGAACTCCTCAAAGCGTTAAAATCTTGTTTTGAATCGAAAAAGAAACTTTCTTAGTGTTTGTACAATTTGGTGAAAAGTTATGTAGTAAAAGATACGATACAAATGATCTCAAAACAAGTTATTTGAACTCCTCAAAGCGTTAAAATCTTGTTTTGAATCGAAAAACAAACTTACTTAGTGTTTGTGAAATTTGGTGAAAAGTTATGTAGTAAAAGATACGATACAAATGATCTCAAAACAAGTTATTTGAACTCCTCAAAGCGTTAAAATCTTGTTTTGAATCGAAAAACAAACTTACTTAGTGTTTGTGAAATTTGGTGAAAAGTTATGTAGTAAAAGATACGATACAAATGATCTACAAACACGTTATTTGAACTCCTCAAAGCGTTAAAATCTTGTTTTGAATCGAAAAACAAACTTTCTTAGTGTTTGTGAAATTTGGTGAAAAGTTATGTAGTAAACGATACGATACAACTGATCTAGAAAGACGTTATTTGAACTCCTCAAAGCGTTAAAATCTTGTTTTGAATCGAAAAACAAACTTTCTTAGTGTTTGTGAAATTTCGTGAAAAGTTATGTTGTAAAAGATACGATATAAATGATCCAAAAACAGGTTATTTGAACTCCTCAAAGCGTTAAAATCTTGTTTTGAATCGAAAAAAAACTTTCTTAGTGTTTGTACAATTTGGTGAAAAGTTATGTAGTAAAAGATACGATACAAATGATCTCAAAACAAGTTATTTGAACTCCTCAAAGCGTTAAAATCTTGTTTTGAATCGAAAAACAAACTTACTTAGTGTTTGTGAAATTTGGTGAAAAGTTATGTAGCAAAAGATACGATACAAATGATCTAAAAACACGTTATTTGAACTCCTCAAAGCGTTAAAATCTTGTTTTGAATCGAAAAACAAACTTTCTTAGTGTTTGTGACATTTGGTGAAAAGTTATGTAGTAAAACATACGATACAAATGATCTCAAAACAAGTTATTTGAACTCCTCAAAGCGTTAATATCTTGTTTTGAATCGAAAAACAAACTTACGTAGTGTTTGTAAAATTTGGTGAAAACTTACGTAGTAAAAGATACGATACAAATGATCTAAAAACACGTTATTTGAACTCCTCAAAGCCTTAAAATCTTGTTTTGAATCGAAAAAGAAACTTTCTTAGTGTTTGTAGAATTTGGTGAAAACTTACGTAGTAAAAGATACGATACAAATGATCTAAAAACACGTTATTTGAGCTCCTCAAAGCGTTAAAAACTTGTTTTGAATAGAAAAACAAACTTACTTAGTGTTTGTAAAATTTGGTGAAAACTTACGTAGTAAAAGATACGATACAAATGATCTAAAAACACGTTATTTGAACTCCTCAAAGCCTTAAAATCTTGTTTTGAATCGAAAAAGAAACTTTCTTAGTGTTTGTAGAATTTGGTGAAAAGTTATGTAGTAAAAGATACGATACAAATGATCTGAAACCAAGTTATTTGAACTCCTCAAAGCGTTAAAATCTTGTTTTGAATCGAAAAACAAACTTTCTTAGTGTTTGTGAAATTTGGTGAAAACTTACGTAGTAAAAGATACGATACAAATGATCTAAAAACACGTTATTTGAACTCCTCAAAGCCTTAAAATCTTGTTTTGAATCGAAAAAGAAACTTTCTTAGTGTTTGTAGAATTTGGTGAAAAGTTATGTAGTAAAAGATACGATATAATTGATCGAAAAACACGTTATTTGAACTCCTGAAAGCGTTAAAATCTTGTTTTGAATCGAAAAACAAACTTTCTTAGTGTTTTTGAAATTTGGTGAAAAGTTATGTAGTAAACGATACGATACAAATGATCTAAAAAGACGTTATTTGAACTCCTCAAAGCGTTAAAAACTTGTTTTGAATAGAAAAACAAACTTTCTTAGTGTTTGTAAAATTTGGTGAAAACTTACGTAGTAAAAGATACGATACAAATGATCTAAAAACACGTTATTTGAACTCCTCAAAGCGTTAAAATCTTGTTTTGAATCGAAAAACAAACTTTCTTAGTGTTTGTGACATTTTGTGAAAAGTTATGTAGTAAAAGATACGATACAAATGATCTCAAAACAAGCTATTTGAACTCCTCAAAGCGTTAAAATCTTGTTTTGAATCGAAAAACAAACTTACTTAGTGTTTGTGAAATTTGGTGAAAAGTTATGTAGTAAAAGATACGATACAAATGATCTACAAACACGTTATTTGAACTCCTCAAAGAGTTAAAATCTTGTTTTGAATCGAAAAACAGACTTTCTTAGTGTTTGTGACATTTGGTGAAAAGCTATGTAGTAAAAGATACGATACAAATGATCTCAAAACTAGTTATTGGAACTCCTCAAAGCGTTAAAATCTTGTTTTGAATCGAAAAACAAACTTACTTAGTGTTTGTGAAATTTGGTGAAAAGTTATGTAGTAAAAGATCCGATACAAATGATCTAAAAACACGTTATTTGAACTCCTCAAAGCGTTAAAATCTTGTTTCGAATCGAAAAACAAACTTTCTTAGTGTTTGTAAAATTTGGTGAAAACTTACGTAGTAAAAGATACGATACAAATGATCTAAAAACACGTTATTTGAACTCCTCAAAGCGTTAAAATCTTGTTTTGAATCGAAAAACAAACTTACTTAGTGTTTGTGAAATTTGGTGAAAAGTTATGTAGTAAAAGATACGATACAAATGATCTAAAAACACGTAATTTGAACTCCTCAAAGCGTTAAAATCTTGTTTTGAATCGAAAAACAAACTTTCTTAGTGTTTGTGAAATTTGGTGAAAAGTTTTGTAGTAAACGATACGATACAAATGATCTAAAAACACGTTATTTAAGCCCCTCAAAGCGTTAAACACTTGTTTTGAATAGAAAAACAAACTTTCTTAGTGTTTGTAAAATTTGGTGAAAACTTACGTAGTTAAAGATACGATACAAATAATCTAAAAAAACGTTATTTGAACTCATCAAAGCCTTAAAATCTTGTTTTGAATCGAAAAAGAAACTTTCTTAGTGTTTGTAGAATTTGGTGAAAAGTTATGTAGTAAAAGATACGATACAAATAATCTGAAAACAAGTTATTTGAACTCCTCAAATCGTTAATATCTTGTTTTGAATCGAAAAACAAACTTACTTAGCGTTTGTGAAATTTGGTGAAAAGTTATGTAGTAAAAGATACGATACAAATGATCTAAAAACACGTTATTTGAACTCCTCAAAGCGTTAAAATCTTGTTTTGAATCGAAAAACAAACTTTCTTAGTGTTTGTGACATTTTGTGAAAAGTTATGTAGTAAAAGATACGATACAAATGATCTCAAAACAAGCTATTTGAACTCCTCAAAGCGTTAAAATCTTGTTTTGAATCGAAAAACAAACTTTCTTAGTGTTTGTGAAATTTGGTGAAAAGTTATGTAGTAAAAGATACGATACAAATGATCTAAAAACACGTTATTTGAGCTCCTCAAAGCGTTAAAAACTTGTTTTGAATAGAAAAACAAACTTACTTAGTGTTTGTAAAATTTGGTGAAAACTTACGTAGTAAAAGATACGATACAAATGATCTAAAAACACGTTATTTGAACTCCTCAAAGCCTTAAAATCTTGTTTTGAATCGAAAAAGAAACTTTCTTAGTGTTTGTAGAATTTGGTGAAAAGTTAAGTAGTAAAAGATACGATACAAATGATCTGAAACCAAGTTATTTGAACTCCTCAAAGCGTTAAAATCTTGTTTTGAATCGAAAAACAAACTTACTTAGCGTTTGTGAAATTTGGTGAAAAGTTATGTAGTAAAAGATACGATACAAATGATCTAAAAACATGTTATTTTGAACTCCTCAAAGCGTTAAAATCTTGTTTCGAATCGAAAAACAAACTTTCTTAGTGTTTGTGAAATTTGGTGAAAAGTTATGTAGTAAAAGATACGATACAAATGATCTAAAAACACGTTATTTGAGCTCCTCAAAGCGTTCAAAACTTGTTTTGAATAGAAAAACAAACTTTCTTAGTGTTTGTAAAATTTGGTGAAAACTTACGTAGTAAAAGATACGATACAAATGATCTAAAAACACGTTATTTGAACTCCTCAAAGCGTTAAAATCTTGTTTTGAATCGAAAAACAAACTTTCTTAGTGTTTGTGACATTTGGTGAAAAGTTATGTCGTAAAAGATACGATACAAATGATCTCAAAACAAGTTATTTGAACTTCTCAAAGCGTTAAAATCTTGTTTTGAATCGAAAAACAAACTTACTTAGCGTTTGTGAAATTTGGTGAAAAGTTATGTAGTAAAAGATACGATACAAATGATCTAAAAACATGTTATTTTGAACTCCTCAAAGCGTTAAAATCTTGTTTCGAATCGAAAAACAAACTTTCTTAGTGTTTGTGAAATTTGGTGAAAAGTTATGTAGTAAAAGATACGATACAAATGATCTAAAAACAAGTTATTCGAACTCCTCAAAGAGTTAAAATCTTGTTTTGAATCGAAAAACAAACTTACTTAGCGTTTGTGAAATTTGGTGAAAAGTTACGTAGTAAAAGATACGATACAAAAGATCTAAAAACACGTTATTTGAACTCCTCAAAGCGTTAAAATCTTGTTTTGAATCGAAAAACAAACTTACTTAGTGTTTGTGAAATTTGGTGAAAAGTTATGTAGTAAAAGATACGATACAAATGATCTAAAAACACGTTATTTGAACTCCTCAAAGCGTTAAAATCTTGTTTTGAATCGAAAAACAAACTTACTTAGTGTTTGTGAAATTTGGTGAAAAGTTATGTAGTAAAAGATACGATACAAATGATCTAAAAACACGTTATTTGAACTCCTCAAAGCGTTAAAATCTCGTGTTGAATCGAAAAACAAACTTTCTTAGTGTTTGTGAAATTTGGTGAAAAGTTATGTAGTAAACGATACGATACAAATGATCTAAAAACACGTTATTTGAGCTCCTCAAAGCGTTAAAAACTTGTTTTGAATAGAAAAACAAACTTTCTTAGTGTTTGTGAAATTTGGTGAAAACTTACGTAGTTAAAGATACGATACAAAAGATCTAAAAACACGTTATTTGAACTCCTCAAAGCCATAAAATCTTGTTTTGAATCGAAAAAGAAACTTTCTTAGTGTTTGTAGAATTTGGTGAAAAGTTATGTAGTAAAAGATACGATACAAATGATCTGAAACCAAGTTATTTGAACTCCTCAAATCGTTAATATCTTGTTTTGAATCGAAAAACAAACTTACTTAGCGTTTGTGAAATTTGGTGAAAAGTTATGTAGTAAAAGATACGATACAAATGATCTAAAAACACGTTATTTGAACTCCTCAAAGCGTTAAAATCTCGTGTTGAATCGAAAAACAAACTTACTTAGCGTTTGTGAAATTTGGTGAAAAGTTATGTAGTAAAAGATACGATACAAATGATCTAAAAATACGTTATTTGAACTCCTCAAAGCGTTAAAATCATGTTTTGAACCGAAAAACAAACTTCCTTAGTGTTTGTGAAATTTGGTGAAAAGTTACGTAGTAAAAGATACTATACAAATGATCTAAAAACACGCTATTTGAGCTCCTCAAAGCGTTAAAAACTTGTTTTGAATAGAAAAACAAACTTACTGAGTGTTTGTAGAATTTGGTGAAAACTTACGTAGTAAAAGATACGATACAAATGATCTGAAACCAAGTTATTTGAACTCCTCAAAGCCTTAAAATCTTGTTTTGAATCGAAAAAGAAACTTTCTTAGTGTTTGTGAAATTTGGTGAAAAGTTATGTAGTAAAAGATACGATACAAATGATCTGAAACCAAGTTATTTGAACTCCTCAAAGCGTTAATATCTTGTTTTGAATCGAAAAACAAACTTACTTAGCGTTTGTGAAATTTGGTGAAAAGTTATGTAGTAAAAGATACGATACAAATGATCTAAAAACACGTTATTTGAACTCCTCAAAGCGTTAAAATCATGTTTTGAACCGAAAAACAAACTTACTTAGCGTTTGTGAAATTTGGTGAAAAGTTATGTAGTAAAAGATACTATACAAATGATCTAAAAACACGTTATTTGAGCTCCTCAAAGCGTTAAAAACTTGTTTTGAATAGAAAAACAAACTTACTGAGTGTTTGTAGAATTTGGTGAAAACTTACGTAGTAAAAGATACGATACAAATGATCTGAAACCAAGTTATTTGAACTCCTCAAAGCCTTAAAATCTTGTTTTGAATCGAAAAAGAAACTTTCTTAGTGTTTGTGAAATTTGGTGAAAAGTTATGTAGTAAAAGATACGATACAAATGATCTGAAACCAAGTTATTTGAACTCCTCAAAGCGTTAATATCTTGTTTTGAATCGAAAAACAAACTTACTTAGCGTTTGTGAAATTTGGTGAAAAGTTATGTAGTAAAAGATACGATACAAATGATCTAAAAACACGTTATTTGAACTCCTCAAAGCGTTAAAATCATGTTTTGAACCGAAAAACAAACTTACTTAGCGTTTGTGAAATTTGGTGAAAAGTTATGTAGTAAAAGATACGATACAAATGAACTAAAAACACGTTATTTGAGCTCCTCAAAGCGTTAAAAACTTGTTTTGAATAGAAAAACAAACTTACTGAGTGTTTGTAGAATTTGGTGAAAAGTTATGTAGTAAAAGATACGATACAAATGATCTGAAACCAAGTTATTTGAACTCCTCAAAGCGTTAAAATCTTGTTTTGAATCGAAAAACAAACTTACTTAGCGTTTGTGAAATTTGGTGAAAAGTTATGTAGTAAAAGATACGATACAAATGATCTAAAAACATGTTATTTTGAACTCCTCAAAGCGTTAAAATCTTGTTTCGTATCGAAAAACAAACTTTCTTAGTGTTTGTGAACTTTGGTGAAAAGTTATGTAGTAAAAGATACGATACAAATGTTCTAAAAACACGTTATTTGAGCTCCTCAAGGCGTTCAAAACTTGTTTTGAATAGAAAAACAAACTTTCTTAGTGTTTGTAAAATTTGGTGAAAACTTACGTAGTAAAAGATACGATACAAATGATCTAAAAACACGTTATTTGAACTCCTCAAAGCGGTAAAATCTTGTTTTGAATCGAAAAACAAACTTACTTATTGTTTGTGAAATTTGGTGAAAAATTACGTAGTAAAAGATACGATACAAATGATCTAAAAACACGTTATTTGAACTCCTCAAAGCGTTAAAATCTTGTTTTGAATCGAAAAACAAACTCACTTAGTGTTTGTGAAATTTGGTGAAAAGTTATGTAGTAAAAGATACGATACAAATGATCTAAAAACACGTTATTTGAACTCCTCATAGCGTTAAAATCTTGTTTTGAATCGAAAAACAAACTTTCTTAGTGTTTGTGAAATTTGGTGAAAAGTTATGTAGTAAACGATACGATACAAATGATCTAAAAACACGTTATTTGAGCTCCTCAAAGCGTTAAAAACTTGTTTTGAATAGAAAAACAAACTTTCTTAGTGTTTGTAAAATTTGGTGAAAACTTACGTAGTTAAAGATACGATACAAATGATTTAAAAACACGTTATTTGAACTCCTCAAAGCCTTAAAATCTTGTTTTGAATCGAAAAAGAAACTTTCTTAGTGTTTGTAGAATTTGGTGAAAAGTTATGTAGTAAAAGATACGATACAAATGATCTGAAACCAAGTTATTTGAACTCCTCAAAGCGTTAATATCTTGTTTTGAACCGAATAACAAACTTACTTAGCGTTTGTGAAATTTGGTGAAAAGTTATGTAGTAAAAGATACGATACAAATGATCTAAAAACACGTTATTTGAACTCCTCAAAGCGTTAAAATCTTGTTTTGAATCGAAAAACAAACTTTCTTAGTGTTTGAGAAATTTGGTGAAAAGTTATGTAGTAAACGATACGATACAACTGATCTAAAAAGACGTTATTTGAACTCCTCAAAGCGTTAAAATCTTGTTTTGAATCGAAAAACAAACTTACTTAGTGTTTGTGAAATTTGGTGAAAATTATGTAGTAAAAGATACGATATAAATGATCCAAAAACACGTTATTTGAACTCCTCAAAGCGTTAAAATCTTGTTTTGAATCGAAAAAGAAACTTTCTTTGTGTTTGTACAATTTGGTGAAAAGTTATGTAGTAAAAGATACGATACAAATGATCTCAAAACAAGTTATTCGAACTCCTCAAAGCGTTAAAATCTTGTTTTGAATCGAAAAACAAACTTACTTAGTGTTTGTGAAATTTGGTGAAAAGTTATGTAGTAAAAGATACGATACAAATGATCTAAAAACACGTTATTTGAACTCCTCAAAGCGTTAAAATCTTGTTTTGAATCGAAAAACAAACTTTCTTAGTGTTTGTGAAATTAGGTGAAAAGTTATGTAGTAAACGATACGATACAACTGATCTAAAAAGACGTTATTTGAACTCCTCAAAGCGTTAAAATCTTGTTTTGAATCGAAAAACAAACTCTTTCTTAGTGTTTGTGAAATTTGGTGAAAAGTTATGTAGTAAAAGATACGATATAAATGATCCAAAAACACGTTATTTGAACTCCTCAAAGCGTTAAAATCTTGTTTTGAATCGAAAAAGAAACTTTCTTAGTGTTTGTACAATTTGGTGAAAAGTTATGTAGTAAAAGATACGATACAAATGATCTCAAAACAAGTTATTTGAACTCCTCAAAGCGTTAAAATCTTGTTTTGAATCGAAAAACAAACTTACTTAGTGTTTGTGAAATTTGGTGAAAAGTTATGTAGTAAAAGATACGATACAAATGATCTAAAAACACGTTATTTGAACTCCTCAAAGCGTTAAAATCTTGTTTTGAATGGAAAAACAAACTTTCTTAGTGTTTGTGAAATTTGGTGAAAAGTTATGTAGTAAACGATACGATACAACTGATCTAAAAAGACGTTATTTGAACTCCTCAAAGCGTTAATATCTTGTTTTGAATCGAAAAACAAACTTTCTTAGTGTTTGTGAAATTTGGTGAAAAGTTATGTAGTAAAAGATACGATATAAATGATCCAAAAACACGTTATTTGAACTCCTCAAAGCGTTAAAATCTTGTTTTGAATCGAAAAAGAAACTTTCTTAGTGTTTGTACAATTTGGTGAAAAGTTATGTAGTAAAAGATACGATACAAATGATCTCAAAACAAGTTATTTGAACTCCTCAAAGCGTTAAAATCTTGTTTTGAATCGAAAAACAAACTTACTTAGTGTTTGTGAAATTTGGTGAAAAGTTATGTAGTAAAAGATAGGATACAAATGATCTCAAAACAAGTTATTTGAACTCCTCAAAGCGTTAAAATCATGTTTTGAATCGAAAAACAAACTTACTTAGTGTTTGTGAAATTTGGTGAAAAGTTATGTAGTAAAAGATACGATACAAATGATCTACAAACACGTTATTTGAACTCCTAAAAGCGTTAAAATCTTGTTTTGAATCGAAAAACTAACTTTCTTAGTGTTTGTGAAATTCGGTGAAAAGTTATGTAGTAAACGATACGATATAACTGATCTAAAAAGACGTTATTTGAACTCCTCAAAGCGTTAAAATCTTGTTTTGAATCGAAAAACAAACTTACTTAGTGTTTGTGAAATTTGGTGAAAAGTTATGTAGTAAAAGATACGATACAAATGATCTAAAAACACGTTATTTGAACTCCTCAAAGCGTTAAAATCTTGTTTTGAATCGAAAAACAAACTTTCTTAGTGTTTGTGACATTTGGTGAAAAGTTATGTAGTAAAAGATACGATACAAATGATCTCAAAACAAGTTATTTGTACTCCTCAAAGCGTTAAAATCTTGTTTTGAATCGAAAAACAAACTTACTTAGCGTTTGTGAAATTTGGTGAAAATTATGTAGTAAAAGATACGATACAAATGATCTAAAAACACGTTATTTGAACTCCTCAAAGCGTTAAAATCTTGTTTTGAATAGTGTTTGTGAAATTTGGTGAAAACTTACGTAGTAAAAGATACAATACAAATGATCTAAAAAGACGTTATTTGAACTCCTCAAAGCGTTAAAATCGTTTTTTGAATCGAAAAACAAACTTACTCAGTGTTTGTGAAATTTGGTGAAAAGTTATGTAGTAAAAGATACGATACAAATGATCTAAAAACACGTTATTTGAACTCCTCAAAGCGTTAAAATCTTGTTTTGAATCGAAAAACAAACTTTCTTAGTGTTTGTGAAATTTGGTGAAAAGTTATGTAGTAAAATATACGATACAAATGATCTGAAACCAAGTTATTTGAGCTCCTCAAAGCGTTAAAATCTTGTTTTGAATAGATAAACAAACTTACTTAGCGTTTGTGAAATTTGGTGAAAAGTTATGTAGTAAAAGATACGATACAAATGATCTAAAAACACGTTATTTGAACTCCTCAAAGCGTTAAAATCTTGTTTTGAATCGAAAAAGAAACTTTCTTAGTGTTTGTAGAATTTGGTGAAAAGTTATGTAGTAAAAGATACGATACAAATGATCTGAAAACAAGTTATTTGAACTCCTCAAATCGTTAAAATCTTGTTTTGAATCGAAAAACAAACTTACTTAGCGTTTGTGAAATTTGGTGAAAAGTTATGTAGTAAAAGATACGATACAAATGATCTCAAAACACGTTATTTGAGCTCCTCAAAGCTTTAAAAACTTGTTTTGAATAGAAAAACAAACTTACTTAGTGTTTGTAAAATTTGGTGAAAACTTACGTATCGAAAAAGAAACTTTCTTAGTGTTTGTAGAATTTGGTGAAAAGTTACGTAGTAAAAGATACGATACAAATGATCTAAAAACACGTTATTTGAGCTCCTCAAAGCGTTCAAAACTTGTTTTGAATAGAAAAACAAACTTTCTTAGTGTTTGTAAAATTTGGTGAAAACTTACGTAGTAAAAGATACGATACAAATGATCTAAAAACACGTTATTTGAACTCCTCAAAGCGTTAAAATCTTGTTTTGAATTGAAAAACAAACTCACTTAGTGTTTGTGAAATTTGGTGAAAAGTTATGTAGTAAAAGATACGATACAAATGATCTAAAAACACGTTATTTGAACTCCTCATAGCGTTAAAATCTTGTTTTGAATCGAAAAACAAACTTTCTTAGTGTTTGTGAAATTTGGTGAAAAGTTATGTAGTAAACGATACGATACAAATGATCTAAAAACACGTTATTTGAGCTCCTCAAAGCGTTAAAAACTTGTTTTGAATAGAAAAACAAACTTTCTTAGTGTTTGTAAAATTTGGTGAAAACTTACGTAGTTAAAGATACGATACAAATGATCTAAAAACACGTTATTTGAACTCATCAAAGCCTTAAAATCTTGTTTTGAATCGAAAAAGAAACTTTCTTAGTGTTTGTAGAATTTGGTGAAAAGTTATGTAGTAAAAGATACGATACTAATGATCTGAAACCAAGTTATTTGAACTCCTCAAAGCGTTAATATCTTGTTTTGAACCGAATAACAAACTTACTTAGCGTTTGTGAAATTTGGTGAAAAGTTATGTAGTAAAAGATACGATACAAATGATCTAAAAACACGTTATTTGAACTCCTCAAAGCGTTAAAATCATGTTTTGAACCGAAAAACAAACTTTCTTAGTGTTTGTGAAATTTGGTGAAAAGTTATGTAGTAAAAGATACGATACAAATGATCTAAAAACACGTTATTTGAGCTCCTCAAAGCATTAAAAACTTGTTTTGAATAGAAAAACAAACTTACTTAGTGTTTGTAAAATTTGGTGAAAACTTACGTAGTAAAAGATACGATACAAATGATCTAAAAACACGTTATTTGAACTCCTCAAAGCCTTAAAATCTTGTTTTGAATCGAAAAAGAAACTTTCTTAGTGTTTGTAGAATTTGGTGAAAAGTTATGTAGTAAAAGATACGATACAAATGATCTAAAAACACGTTATTTGAACTCCTCAAAGCGTTAAAATCTTGTTTTGAATCGAAAAACAAACTTTCTTAGTGTTTGAGAAATTTGGTGAAAAGTTATGTAGTAAACGATACGATACAACTGATCTAAAAAGACGTTATTTGAACTCCTCAAAGCGTTAAAATCTTGTTTTGAATCGAAAAACAAACTTACTTAGTGTTTGTGAAATTTGGTGAAAAGTTATGTAGTAAAAGATACGATATAAATGATCCAAAAACACGTTATTTGAACTCCTCAAAGCGTTAAAATCTTGTTTTGAATCGAAAAAGAAACTTTCTTTGTGTTTGTACAATTTGGTGAAAAGTTATGTAGTAAAAGATACGATACAAATGATCTCAAAACAAGTTATTTGAACTCCTCAAAGCGTTAAAATCTTGTTTTGAATCGAAAAACAAACTTACTTAGTGTTTGTGAAATTTGGTGAAAAGTTATGTAGTAAAAGATACGATACAAATGATCTAAAAACACGTTATTTGAACTCCTCAAAGCGTTAAAATCTTGTTTTGAATCGAAAAACAAACTTACTTAGTGTTTGTGAAATTTGGTGAAAAGTTATGTAGTAAAAGATACGATATAAATGATCCAAAAACACGTTATTTGAACTCCTCAAAGCGTTAAAATCTTGTTTTGAATCGAAAAAGAAACTTTCTTAGTGTTTGTACAATTTGGTGAAAAGTTATGTAGTAAAAGATACGATACAAATGATCTCAAAACAAGTTATTTGAACTCCTCAAAGCGTTAAAATCTTGTTTTGAATCGAAAAACAAACTTACTTAGTGTTTGTGAAATTTGGTGAAAAGTTATGTAGTAAAAGATACGATACAAATGATCTAAAAACACGTTATTTGAACTCCTCAAAGCGTTAAAATCTTGTTTTGAATCGAAAAACAAACTTTCTTAGTGTTTATGAAATTTGGTGAAAAGTTATGTAGTAAACGATACGATACAACTGATCTAAAAAGACGTTATTTGAACTCCTCAAAGCGTTAAAATCTTGTTTTGAATCGAAAAACAAACTTTCTTAGTGTTTGTGAAATTTGGTGAAAAGTTATGTAGTAAAAGATACGATATAAATGATCCAAAAACACGTTATTTGAACTCCTCAAAGCGTTAAAATCTTGTTTTGAATCGAAAAAGAAACTTTCTTAGTGTTTGTACAATTTGGTGAAAAGTTATGTAGTAAAAGATACGATACAAATGATCTCAAAACAAGTTATTTGAACTCCTCAAAGCGTTAAAATCTTGTTTTGAATCGAATAACAAACTTACTTAGTGTTTGTGAAATTTGGTGAAAAGTTATGTAGTAAAAGATACGATACAAATGATCTCAAAACAAGTTATTTGAACTCCTCAAAGCGTTAAAATCATGTTTTGAATCGAAAAACAAACTTACTTAGTGTTTGTGAAATTTGGTGAAAAGTTATGTAGTAAAAGATACGATACAAATGATCTACAAACACGTTATTTGAACTCCTCAAAGCGTTAAAATCTTGTTTTGAATCGAAAAACAAACTTTCTTAGTGTTTGTGAAATTTGGTGAAAAGTTATGTAGTAAACGATACGATATAACTGATCTAAAAAGACGTTATTTGAACTCCTCAAAGCGTTAAAATCTTGTTTTGAATCGAAAAACAAACTTACTTAGTGTTTGTGAAATTTGGTGAAAAGTTATGTAGTAAAAGATACGATATAAATGATCCAAAAACACGTTATTTGAACTCCTCAAAGCGTTAAAATCTTGTTTTGAATCGAAAAAGAAACTTTCTTAGTGTTTGTACAATTTGGTGAAAAGTTATGTAGTAAAAGATACGATACAAATGATCTCAAAACAAGTTATTTGAACTCCTCAAAGCGTTAAAATCTTGTTTTGAATCGAAAAACAAACTTACTTAGTGTTTGTGAAATTTGGTGAAAAGTTATGTAGTAAAAGATACGATACAAATGATCTAAAAACACGTTATTTGAACTCCTCAAAGCGTTAAAATCTTGTTTTGAATCGAAAAACAAACTTTCTTAGTGTTTGTGACATTTGGTGAAAAGTTATGTAGTAAAAGATACGATACAAATGATCTCAAAACAAGTTATTTGAACTCCTCAAAGCGTTAAAATCTTGTTTTGAATCGAAAAACAAACTTACTTAGCGTTTGTGAAATTTGGTGATAATTATGTAGTAAAAGATACGAAACAAATGATCTAAAAACACGTTATTTGAACTCCTCAAAGCGTTAAAATCTTGTTTTGAATAGTGTTTGTGAAATTTGGTGAAAACTTACGTAGTAAAAGATACAATACAAATGATCTAAAAAGACGTTATTTGAACTCCTCAAAGCGTTAAAATCGTTTTTTGAATCGAAAAACAAACTTACTTAGTGTTTGTGAAATTTGGTGAAAAGTTATGTAGTAAAAGATACGATACAAATGATCTAAAAACACGTTATTTGAACTCCTCAAAGCGTTAAAATCTTGTTTTGAATCGAAAAACAAACTTTCTTAGTGTTTGTGAAATTTGGTGAAAAGTTATGTAGTAAAAGATACGATACAAATGATCTCAAAACACGTTATTTGAGCTCCTCAAAGCGTTAAAATCTTGTTTTGAATAGATAAACAAACTTACTTAGTGTTTGTGAAATTTGGTGAAAAGTTACGTAGTAAAAGATACGATACAAATGATCTAAAAACACGTTATTTGAAATCCTCAAAGCGTTAAAATCTTGTTTTGAATCGAAAAAGAAACTTTCTTAGTGTTTGTAGAATTTGGTGAAAAGTTATGTAGTAAAAGATACGATACAAATGATCTGAAAACAAGTTATTTGAACTCCACAAATCGTTAAAATCTTGTTTTGAATCGAAAAACAAACTTTCTTAGCGTTTGTGAAATTTGGTGAAAAGTTATGTAGTAAAAGATACGATACAAATGATCTAAAAACATGTTATTTGAACTCCTCAAAGCGTTAAAATCATGTTTTGAACCGAAAAACAAACTTTCTTAGTGTTTGTGAAATTTGGTGAAAAGTTAGGTAGTAAAAGATACGATACAAATGATCTAAAAACACGTTATTTGAACTCCTCAAAGCCTTAAAATCTTGTTTTGAATCGAAAAAGAAACTTTCTTAGTGTTTGTGAAATTTGGTGAAAAGTTATATAGTAAAAGATACGATACAAATGATCTAAAAACACGTTATTTGAGCTCCTCAAAGCGTTAAAAACTTGTTTTGAATAGAAAAACAAACTTTCTTAGTGTTTGTAAAATTTGGTGAAAACTTACGTAGTAAAAGATACGATACAAATGATCTAAAAACACGTTATTTGAACTCCTGAAAGCGTTAAAATCTTGTTTTGAATCGAAAAACAAACTTTCTTACTGTTTGTGACATTTGGTGAAAAGTTATGTAGTAAAAGATACGATACAAATGATCTGAAACCAAGTTATTTGAACTCCTCAAAGCGTTAAAATCTTGTTTTGAATCGAAAAACAAACTTTCTTAGTGTTTGTGAAATTTGGTAAAAAGTTATGTAGTAAAAGATACGATACAATTGATCTGAAACCACGTTATTTGAGCTCCTCAAAGCATTAAAAACTTGTTTTGAATAGAAAAACAAACTTACTGAGTGTTTGTAGAATTTGGTGAAAACTTACGTAGTAAAAGATACGATACAAATGATCTGAAACCAAGTTATTTGAACTCCTCAAAGCCTTAAAATCTTGTTTTGAATCGAAAAAGAAACTTTCTTAGTGTTTGTGAAATTTGGTGAAATGTTATGTAGTAAAAGATACGATACAAATGATCTGAAACCAAGTTATTTGAACTCCTCAAAGCGTTAATATCTTGTTTTGAATCGAAAAACAAACTTACTTAGCGTTTGTGAAATTTGGTGAAAAGTTATGTAGTAAAAGATACGATACAAATGATCTAAAAACACGTTATTTGAACTTCTCAAAGCGTTAAAATCATGTTTTGAACCGAAAAACAAACTTACTTAGCGTTTGTGAAATTTGGTGAAAAGTTATGTAGTAAAAGATACGATACAAATGATCTAAAAACACGTTATTTGAACTCCTCAAAGCGTTAAAATCATGTTTTGAACCGAAAAACAAACTTTCTTAGTGTTTGTGAAATTTGGTGAAAAGTTATGTAGTAAAAGATACGATACAAATGATCTAAAAACACGTTATTTGAGCTCCTCAAAGCGTTAAAAACTTGTTTTGAATAGAAAAACAAACTTACTGAGTGTTTGTAGAATTTGGTGAAAAGTTATGTAGTAAAAGATACGATACAAATGATCTGAAACCAAGTTATTTGAACTCCTCAAAGCGTTAATATCTTGTTTTCAATCGAAAAACAAACTTACTTAGCGTTTGTGAAATTTGGTGAAAAGTTATGTAGTAAAAGATACGATACAAATGATCTAAAAACATGTTATTTTGAACTCCTCAAAGCGTTAAAATCTTGTTTCGAATCGAAAAACAAACTTTCTTAGTGTTTGTGAACTTTGGTGACAAGTTATGTAGTAAAAGATACGATACAAATGTTCTAAAAACACGTTATTTGAGCTCCTCAAAGAGTTCAAAACTTGTTTTGAATAGAAAAACAAACTTTCTTAGTGTTTGTAAAATTTGGTGAAAACTTACGTAGTAAAAGATACGATACAAATGATCTAAAAACACGTTATTTGAACTCCTCAAAGCGTTAAAATCTTGTTTTGAATCGAAAAACAAACTTACTTATTGTTTGTGAAATTTGGTGAAAAATTACGTAGTAAAAGATACGATACAAATGATCTAAAAACACGTTATTTGAACTCCTCAAAGCGTTAAAATCTTGTTTTGAATCGAAAAACAAACTTACTTAGCGTTTGTGAAATTTGGTGAAAAGTTATGTAGTAAAAGATACGATACAAATGATCTAAAAACACGTTATTTGAACTCCTCATAGCGTTAAAATCTTGTTTTCAATCGAAAAACAAACTTTCTTGTTTGCGAAATTTGGTGAAAAGTTATGTAGTAAACGATACGACACAAATGATCTAAAAACACGTTATTTGAGCTCCTCAAAGCGTTAAAAACTTGTTTTGAATAGAAAAACAAACTTTCTTAGTGTTTGTAAAATTTGGTGAAAACTTACGTAGTTAAAGATACGATACAAATGATCTAAAAACACGTTATTTGAACTCCTCAAAGCCTTAAAATCTTGTTTTGAATCGAAAAAGAAACTTTCTTAGCGTTTGTGAAATTTGGTGAAAAGTTATGTAGTAAAAGATACGATACAAAAGATCTAAAAACATGTTATTTTGAACTCCTCAAAGCGTTAAAATCTTGTTTCGAATCGAAAAACAAACTTTCTTAGTGTTTGTGAACTTTGGTGAAAAGTTATGTAGTAAAAGATACGATACAAATGTTCTAAAAACACGTTATTTGAGCTCCTCAAAGCGTTCAAAACTTGTTTTGAATAGAAAAACAAACTTTCTTAGTGTTTGTAAAATTTGGTGAAAACTTACGTAGTAAAAGATACGATACAAATGATCTAAAAACACGTTATTTGAACTCCTCAAAGCGTTAAAATCTTGTTTTGAATCGAAAAACAAACTTACTTAGTGTTTGTGAAATTTGGTGAAAAATTACGTAGTAAAAGATACGATACAAATGATCTAAAAACACGTTATTTGAACTCCTCAAAGCGTTAAAATCTTGTTTTGAATCGAAAAACAAACTTACTTAGCGTTTGTGAAATTTGGTGAAAAGTTATGTAGTAAAAGATACGATACAAATAATCTAAAAACACGTTATTTGAACTCCTCATAGCGTTAAAATCTTGTTTTGAATCGAAAAACAAACTTTCTTAGTGTTTGTGAAATTTGGTGAAAAGTTATGTAGTAAACGATACGATACAAATGATCTAAAAACACGTTATTTGAGCTCCTCAAAGCGTTAAAAACTTGTTTTGAATAGAAAAACAAACTTTCTTAGTGTTTGTAAAATTTGGTGAAAACTT
Source organism: Luzula sylvatica (assembly GCA_946800325.1). Lineage (NCBI taxonomy): Eukaryota > Viridiplantae > Streptophyta > Magnoliopsida > Poales > Juncaceae > Luzula > Luzula sylvatica. Next base: position 22,684,422 of record OX326961.1, read on the forward strand.
ACGTAGTTAAAGATACGATACAAATGATCTAAAAACACGTTATTTCAACTCCTCAAAGCCTTAAAATCTTGTTTTGAATCGAAAAAGAAACTTTCTTAGTGTTTGTAGAATTTGGTGAAAAGTTATGTAGTAAAATATACGATACAAATAGTCTGAAACCAAGTTATTTGAACTCCTCAAAGCGTTAATATCTTGTTTTGAATCGAAAAACAAACTTACTTAGCGTTTGTGAAATTTGGTGAAAAGTTATGTAGTAAAAGATACGATACAAATGATCTAAAAACATGTTATTTTGAACTCCTCAAAGCGTTAAAATCATGTTTTGAACCGAAAAACAAACTTACTTAGCGTTTGTGAAATTTGGTGAAAAGTTATGTAGTAAAAGATACGATACAAATGATCTAAAAACACGTTATTTGAACTCCCCAAAGCGTTAAAATCATGTTTTGAACTGAAAAACAAACTTTCTTAGTGTTTGTGAAATTTGGTGAAAAGTTATGTAGTAAAAGATACGATACAAATGATCTAAAAACACGTTATTTGAGCTCCTCAAAGCTTTAAAAACTTGTTTTGAATAGAAAAACAAACTTACTTAGTGTTTGTAAAATTTGGTGAAAACTTACGTAGTAAAAGATACGACACAAATGATCTAAAAACACGTTATTTGAACTCATCAAAGCCTTAAAATCTTGTTTTGAATCGAAAAAGAAACTTTCTTAGTGTTTGTAGAAATTGGTGAAAAGTTATGTAGTAAAAGATACGATACAAATGATCTAAAAACACGTTATTTGAGCTCCTCAAAGCGTTCAAAACTTGTTTTGAATAGAAAAACAAACTTTCTTAGTGTTTGTAAAATTTGGTGAAAACTTACGTAGTAAAAGATACGATACAAATGATCTAAAAACACGTTATTTGAACTCCTCAAAGCGTTAAAATCTTGTTTTGAATCGAAAAAGAAACTTTCTTAGTGTTTGTGAAATTTGGTGAAAAGTTATGTAGTAAAAGATACGATATAAATGATCCAAAAACACGTTATTTGAACTCCTCAAAGAGTTAAAATCTTGTTTTGAATCGAAAAAGAAACTTTCTTAGTGTTTGTACAATTTGGTGAAAAGTTATGTAGTAAAAGATACGATCCAAATGATCTCAAAACAAGTTATTTGAACTCCTCAAAGCGTTAAAATATTGTTTTGAATCGAAAAACAAACTTACTTAGTGTTTGTAAAATTTGGTGAAAACTTACGTAGTTAAAGATACGATACAAATGATCTAAAAACACGTTATTTGAACTCCTCAAAGCGTTAAAATCTTGTTTTGAATCGAAAAACAAACTTACTTAGTGTTTGTGAAATTTGGTGAAAAGTTATGTAGTAAAAGATACGATACAAATGATCTCAAAACAAGTTATTTGAACTCCTCAAAGCGTTAAAATCTTGTTTTGAATCGAAAAACAAACTTACTTAGTGTTTGTGAAATTTGGTGAAAAGTTATGTAGTAAAAGATACGATACAAATGATCTACAAACACGTTATTTGAACTCCTCAAAGCGTTAAAATCTTGTTTTGAATCGAAAAACAAACTTTCTTAGTGTTTGTGAAATTTGGTGAAAAGTTATGTAGTAAACGATACGATACAACTGATCTAAAAAGACGTTATTTGAACTCCTCAAAGCGTTAAAATCTTGTTTTGAATCGAAAAACAAACTTTCTTAGTGTTTGTGAAATTTGGTGAAAAGTTATGTAGTAAAAGATACGATATAAATGATCCAAAAACACGTTATTTGAACTCCTCAAAGCGTTAAAATCTTGTTTTGAATCGAAAAATAAACTTTCTTAGTGTTTGTACAATTTGGTGAAAAGTTATGTAGTAAAAGATACGACACAAATGATCTCAAAACAAGTTATTTGAACTCCTCAAAGCGTTAAAATCTTGTTTTGAATCGAAAAACAAACTTACTTAGTGTTTGTGAAATTTGGTGAAAAGTTATGTAGTAAAAGATACGATACAAATGATCTCAAAACAAGTTATTTGAACTCCTCAAAGCGTTAAAATCTTGTTTTGAATCGAAAAACAAACTTACTTAGTGTTTGTGAAATTTGGTGAAAAGTTATGTAGTAAAAGATACGATACAAATGATCTACAAACACGTTATTTGAACTCCTCAAAGCGTTAAAATCTTGTTTTGAATCGAAAAACAAACTTTCTTAGTGTTTGTGAAATTTGGTGAAAAGTTATGTAGTAAACGATACGATATAACTGATCTAAAAAGACGTTATTTGAACTCCTCAAAGCGTTAAAATCTTGTTTTGAATCGAAAAACAAACTTACTTTGTGTTTGTGAAATTTGGTGAAAAGTTATGTAGTAAAAGATACGATATAAATGATCCAAAAACACGTTATTTGAACTCCTCAAAGCGTTAAAATCTTGTTTTGAATCGAAAAAGAAACTTTCTTTGTGTTTGTACAATTTGGTGAAAAGTTATGTAGTAAAAGATACGATACAAATGATCTCAAAACAAGTTATTTGAACTCCTCAAAGCGTTAAAATCTTGTTTTGAATCGAAAAACAAACTTACATAGTGTTTGTGAAATTTGGTGAAAAGTTATGTAGTAAAAGATACGATACAAATGATCTAAAAACACGTTATTTGAACTCCTCAAAGCGTTAAAATCTTGTTTTGAATCGAAAAACAAACTTTCTTAGTGTTTGTGACATTTGGTGAAAAGTTATGTAGTAAAAGATACGATACAAATGATCTCAAAACAAGTTATTTGAACTCCTCAAAGCGTTAAAATCTTGTTTTGAATCGAAAAACAAACTTACTTAGCGTTTGTGAAATTTGGTGAAAATTATGTAGTAAAAGATACGATACAAATGATCTAAAAACACGTTATTTGAACTCCTCAAAGCGTTAAAATCTTGTTTTGAATAGTGTTTGTGAAATTTGGTGAAAACTTACGTAGTAAAAGATACAATACAAATGATCTAAAAAGACGCTATTTGAACTCCTCAAAGCGTTAAAATCGTTTTTTGAATCGAAAAACAAACTTACTTAGTGTTTGTGAAATTTGGTGAAAAGTTATGTAGTAAAAGATACGATATAAATGATCCAAAAACACGTTATTTGAACTCCTCAAAGCGTTAAAATCTTGTTTTGAATCGAAAAAGAAACTTTCTTAGTGTTTGTACAATTTGGTGAAAACTTACGTAGTAAAAGATACGATACAAATGATCTGAAAACAAGTTATTTGAACTCCTCAAATCGTTAAAATCTTGTTTTGAATCGAAAAACAAACTTACTTAGCGTTTGTGAAATTTGGTGAAAAGTTATGTAGTAAAAGATACGATACAAATGATCTAAAAACACGTTATTTGAGCTCCTCAAAGCTTTAAAAACTTGTTTTGAATAGAAAAACAAACTTACTTAGTGTTTGTAAAATTTGGTGAAAACTTACGTAGTTAAAGATACGATACAAATGATCTAAAAACACGTTATTTGAACTCCTCAAAGCCTTAAAATCTTGTTTTGAATCGAAAAAGAAACTTTCTTAGTGTTTGTAGAATTTGGTGAAAAGTTATGTAGTAAAAGATACGATACTAATGATCTGAAACCAAGTTATTTGAACTCCTCAAAGCGTTAATATCTTGTTTTGAACCGAATAACAAACTTACTTAGCGTTTGTGAAATTTGGTGAAAAGTTATGTAGTAAAAGATACGATACAAATGATCTAAAAACACGTTATTTGAACTCCTCAAAGCGTTAAAATCATGTTTTGAACCGAAAAAAAAACTTTCTTAGTGTTTGTGAAATTTGATGAAAAGTTATGTAGTAAAAGATACGATACAAATGATCTAAAAACACGTTATTTGAGCTCCTCAAAGCATTAAAAACTTGTTTTGAATAGAAAAACAAACTTACTTAGTGTTTGTAAAATTTGGTGAAAACTTACGTAGTAAAAGATACGATACAAATGATCTAAAAACACGTTATTTGAACTCCTCAAAGCCTTAAAATCTTGTTTTGAATCGAAAAAGAAAGTTTCTTAGTGTTTGTAGAATTTGGTGAAAAGTTATGTAGTAAAAGATACAATACAAATGATCTAAAAACACGTTATTTGAACTCCTCAAAGCGTTAAAATCTTGTTTTGAATCGAAAAACAAACTTTCTTAGTGTTTGAGAAATTTGGTGAAAAGTTATGTAGTAAACGATACGATACAACTGATCTAAAAAGACGTTATTTGAACTCCTCAAAGCGTTAAAATCTTGTTTTGAATCGAAAAACAAACTTACTTAGTGTTTGTGAAATTTGGTGAAAAGTGAAGTAGTAAAAGATACGATATAAATGATCCAATAACACGTTATTTGAACTCCTCAAAGCGTTAAAATCTTGTTTTGAATCGAAAAAGAAACTTTCTTTGTGTTTGTACAATTTGGTCAAAATTTATGTAGTAAAAGATACGATACAAATGATCTCAAAACAAGTTATTTGAACTCCTCAAAGCGTTAAAATCTTGTTTTGAATCGAAAAACAAACTTACTTAGTGCTTGTGAAATTTGGTGAAAAGTTATGTAGTAAAAGATACGATACAAATGATCTAAAAACACGTTATTTGAACTCCTCAAAGCGTTAAAATCTTGTTTTGAATCGAAAAACAAACTTTCTTAGTGTTTGTGAAATTTGGTGAAAAGTTATGTAGTAAACGATACGATACAACTGATCTAAAAAGACGTTATTTGAACTCCTCAAAGCGTTAAAATCTTGTTTTGAATCGAAAAACAAACTTTCTTAGTGTTTGTGAAATTTGGTGAAAAGTTATGTAGTAAAAGATACGATATAAATGATCCAAAAACACGTTATTTGAACTCCTCAAAGCGTTAAAATCTTGTTTTGAATCGAAAAAGAAACTTTCTTAGTGTTTGTACAATTTGGTGAAAAGTTATGTAGTAAAAGATACGATACAAATGATCTCAAAACAAGTTATTTGAACTCCTCAAAGCGTTAAAATCTTGTTTTGAATCGAAAAACAAACTTACTTAGTGTTTGTGAAATTTGGTGAAAAGTTATGTAGTAAAAGATACGATACAAATGATCTAAAAACACGTTATTTGAACTCCTCAAAGCGTTAAAATCTTGTTTTGAATCGAAAAACAAACTTTCTTAGTGTTTGTGAAATTTGGTGAAAAGTTATGTAGTAAACGATACGATACAACTGATCTAAAAAGACGTTATTTGAACTCCTCAAAGCGTTAAAATCTTGTTTTGAATCGAAAAACAAACTTTCTTAGTGTTTGTGAAATTTGGTGAAAAGTTATGTAGTAAAAGATACGATATAAATGATCCAAAAACACGTTATTTGAACTCCTCAAAGCGTTAAAATCTTGTTTTGAATCGAAAAAGAAACTTTCTTAGTGTTTGTACAATTTGGTGAAAAGTTATGTAGTAAAAGATACGATACAAATGATCTCAAAACAAGTTATTTGAACTCCTCAAAGCGTTAAAATCTTGTTTTGAATCGAAAAACAAACTTACTTAGTGTTTGTGAAATTTGGTGAAAAGTTATGTAGTAAAAGATACGATACAAATGATCTCAAAACAAGTTATTTGAACTCCTCAAAGCGTTAAAATCATGTTTTGAATCGAAAAACAAACTTACTTAGTGTTTGTGAAATTTGGTGAAAAGTTATGTAGTAAAAGATACGATACAAATGATCTACAAACACGTTATTTGAACTCCTCAAAGCGTTAAAATCTTGTTTTGAATCGAAAAACAAACTTTCTTAGTGTTTGTGAAATTTGGTGAAAAGTTATGTAGTAAACGATACGATATAACTGATCTAAAAAGACGTTATTTGAACTCCTCAAAGCGTTAAAATCTTGTTTTGAATCGAAAAACAAACTTACTTAGTGTTTGTGAAATTTGGTGAAAAGTTATGTAGTAAAAGATACGATATAAATGATCCAAAAACACGTTATTTGAACTCCTCAAAGCGTTAAAATCTTGTTTTGAATCGAAAAAGAAACTTTCTTAGTGTTTGTACAATTTGGTGAAAAGTTATGTAGTAAAAGATACGATACAAATGATCTCAAAACAAGTTATTTGAACTCCTCAAAGCGTTAAAATCTTGTTTTGAATCGAAAAACAAACTTACTTAGTGTTTGTGAAATTTGGTGAAAAGTTATGTAGTAAAAGATACGATACAAATGATCTAAAAACACGTTATTTGAACTCCTCAAAGCGTTAACATCTTGTTTTGAATCGAAAAACAAACTTTCTTAGTGTTTGTGACATTTGGTGAAAAGTTATGTAGTAAAAGATACGATACAAATGATCTCAAAACAAGTTATTTGAACTCCTCAAAGCGTTAAAATCTTGTTTTGAATCGAAAAACAAACTTACTTAGCGTTTGTGAAATTTGGTGAAAATTATGTAGTAAAAGATACGATACAAATGATCTAAAAACACGTTATTTGAACTCCTCAAAGCGTTAAAATCTTGTTTTGAATAGTGTTTGTGAAATTTGGTGAAAACTTACGTAGTAAAAGATACAATACAAATGATCTAAAAAGACGTTATTTGAACTCCTCAAAGCGTTAAAATCGTTTTTTGAATCGAAAAACAAACTTACTTAGTGTTTGTGAAATTTGGTGAAAAGTTATGTAGTAAAAGATACGATACAAATGATCTAAAAACACGTTATTTGAACTCCTCAAAGCGTTAAAATCTTGTTTTGAATCGAAAAACAAACTTTCTTAGTGTTTGTGAAATTTGGTGAAAAGTTATGTAGTAAAAGATACGATACAAATGATCTCAAAACACGTTATTTGAGCTCCTCAAAGCGTTAAAATCTTGTTTTGAATAGATAAACAAACTTACTTAGTGTTTGTGAAATTTGGTGAAAAGTTACGTAGTAAAAGATACGATACAAATGATCTAAAAACACGTTATTTGAACTCCTCAAAGCGTTAAAATCTTGTTTTGAATCGAAAAAGAAACTTTCTTAGTGTTTGTAGAATTTGGTGAAAAGTTATGTAGTAAAAGATACGATACAAATGATCTGAAAACAAGTTATTTGAACTCCACAAATCGTTAAAATCTTGTTTTGAATCGAAAAACAAACTTTCTTAGCGTTTGTGAAATTTGGTGAAAAGTTATGTAGTAAAAGATACGATACAAATGATCTAAAAACATGTTATTTGAACTCCTCAAAGCGTTAAAATCATGTTTTGAACCGAAAAACAAACTTTCTTAGTGTTTGTGAAATTTGGTGAAAAGTTAGGTAGTAAAAGATACGATACAAATGATCTAAAAACACGTTATTTGAACTCCTCAAAGCTTTAAAATCTTGTTTTGAATCGAAAAAGAAACTTTCTTAGTGTTTGTGAAATTTGGTGAAAAGTTATATAGTAAAAGATACGATACAAATGATCTAAAAACACGTTATTTGAGCTCCTCAAAGCGTTAAAAACTTGTTTTGAATAGAAAAACAAACTTTCTTAGTGTTTGTAAAATTTGGTGAAAACTTACGTAGTAAAAGATACGATACAAATGATCTAAAAACACGTTATTTGAACTCCTGAAAGCGTTAAAATCTTGTTTTGAATCGAAAAACAAACTTTCTTACTGTTTGTGACATTTGGTGAAAAGTTATGTAGTAAAAGATACGATACAAATGATCTGAAACCAAGTTATTTGAACTCCTCAAAGCGTTAAAATCTTGTTTTGAATCGAAAAACAAACTTTCTTAGTGTTTGTGAAATTTGGTAAAAAGTTATGTAGTAAAAGATACGATACAATTGATCTGAAACCACGTTATTTGAGCTCCTCAAAGCATTAAAAACTTGTTTTGAATAGAAAAACAAACTTACTGAGTGTTTGTAGAATTTGGTGAAAACTTACGTAGTAAAAGATACGATACAAATGATCTGAAACCAAGTTATTTGAACTCCTCAAAGCCTTAAAATCTTGTTTTGAATCGAAAAAGAAACTTTCTTTGTGTTTGTGAAATTTGGTGAAATGTTATGTAGTAAAAGATACGATACAAATGATCTGAAACCAAGTTATTTGAACTCCTCAAAGCGTTAATATCTTGTTTTGAATCGAAAAACAAACTTACTTAGCGTTTGTGAAATTTGGTGAAAAGTTATGTAGTAAAAGATACGATACAAATGATCTAAAAACACGTTATTTGAACTTCTCAAAGCGTTAAAATCATGTTTTGAACCGAAAAACAAACTTACTTAGCGTTTGTGAAATTTGGTGAAAAGTTATGTAGTAAAAGATACGATACAAATGATCTAAAAACACGTTATTTGAACTCCTCAAAGCGTTAAAATCATGTTTTGAACCGAAAAACAAACTTTCTTAGTGTTTGTGAAATTTGGTGAAAAGTTATGTAGTAAAAGATACGATACAAATGATCTAAAAACACGTTATTTGAGCTCCTCAAAGCGTTAAAAACTTGTTTTGAATAGAAAAACAAACTTACTGAGTGTTTGTAGAATTTGGTGAAAAGTTATGTAGTAAAAGATACGATACAAATGATCTGAAACCAAGTTATTTGAACTCCTCAAAGCGTTAAAATCTTGTTTTCAATCGAAAAACAAACTTACTTAGCGTTTGTGAAATTTGGTGAAAAGTTATGTAGTAAAAGATACGATACAAATGATCTAAAAACATGTTATTTTGAACTCCTCAAAGCATTAAAATCTTGTTTCGAATCGAAAAACAAACTTTCTTAGTGTTTGTGAACTTTGGTGAAAAGTTATGTAGTAAAAGATACGATACAAATGTTCTAAAAACACGTTATTTGAGCTCCTCAAAGCGTTCAAAACTTGTTTTGAATAGAAAAACAAACTTTCTTAGTGTTTGTAAAATTTGGTGAAAACTTACGTAGTAAAAGATACGATACAAATGATCTAAAAACACGTTATTTGAACTCCTCAAAGCGTTAAAATCTTGTTTTGAATCGAAAAACAAACTTACTTATTGTTTGTGAAATTTGGTGAAAAATTACGTAGTAAAAGATACGATACAAATGATCTAAAAACACGTTATTTGAACTCCTCAAAGCGTTAAAATCTTGTTTTGAATCGAAAAACAAACTTACTTAGCGTTTGTGAAATTTGGTGAAAAGTTATGTAGTAAAAGATACGATACAAATGATCTAAAAACACGTTATTTGAACTCCTCATAGCGTTAAAATCTTGTTTTCAATCGAAAAACAAACTTTCTTAGTGTTTGTGAAATTTGGTGAAAAGTTATGTAGTAAACGATACGATACAAATGATCTAAAAACACGTTATTTGAGCTCCTCAAAGCGTTAAAAACTTGTTTTGAATAGAAAAACAAACTTTCTTAGTGTTTGTAAAATTTGGTGAAAACTTACGTAGTTAAAGATACGATACAAATGATCTAAAAACACGTTATTTGAACTCCTCAAAGCCTTAAAATCTTGTTTTGAATCGAAAAAGAAACTTTCTTAGCGTTTGTGAAATTTGGTGAAAAGTTATGTAGTAAAAGATACGATACAAAAGATCTAAAAACATGTTATTTTGAACTCCTCAAAGCGTTAAAATCTTGTTTCGAATCGAAAAACAAACTTTCTTAGTGTTTGTGAACTTTGGTGAAAAGTTATGTAGTAAAAGATACGATACAAATGTTCTAAAAACACGTTATTTGAGCTCCTCAAAGCGTTCAAAACTTGTTTTGAATAGAAAAACAAACTTTCTTAGTGTTTGTAAAATTTGGTGAAAACTTACGTAGTAAAAGATACGATACAAATGATCTAAAAACACGTTATTTGAACTCCTCAAAGCGTTAAAATCTTGTTTTGAATCGAAAAACAAACTTACTTAGTGTTTGTGAAATTTGGTGAAAAATTACGTAGTAAAAGATACGATACAAATGATCTAAAAACACGTTATTTGAACTCCTCAAAGCGTTAAAATCTTGTTTTGAATCGAAAAACAAACTTACTTAGCGTTTGTGAAATTTGGTGAAAATTTATGTAGTAAAAGATACGATACAAATAATCTAAAAACATGTTATTTGAACTCCTCATAGCGTTAAAATCTTGTTTTGAATCGAAAAACAAACTTTCTTAGTGTTTGTGAAATTTGGTGAAAAGTTATGTAGTAAACGATACGATACAAATGATCTAAAAACACGTTATTTGAGCTCCTCAAAGCGTTAAAAACTTGTTTTGAATAGAAAAACAAACTTTCTTAGTGTTTGTAAAATTTGGTGAAAACTTACGTAGTAAAAGATACGATACAAATGATCTAAAAACACGTTATTTGAACTCCTCAAAGCGTTAAAATCTTGTTTTGAATCGAAAAACAAACTTACTTATTGTTTGTGAAATTTGGTGAAAAATTACGTAGTAAAAGATACGATACAAATGATCTAAAAACACGTTATTTGAACTCCTCAAAGCGTTAAAATCTTGTTTTGAATCGAAAAACAAACTTACTTAGCGTTTGTGAAATTTGGTGAAAAGTTATGTAGTAAAAGATACGATACAAATGATCTAAAAACACGTTATTTGAACTCCTCATAGCGTTAAAATCTTGTTTTCAATCGAAAAACAAACTTTCTTAGTGTTTGTGAAATTTGGTGAAAAGTTATGTAGTAAACGATACGATACAAATGATCTAAAAACACGTTATTTGAGCTCCTCAAAGCTTTAAAAACTTGTTTTGAATAGAAAAACAAACTTACTTAGTGTTTGTAAAATTTGGTGAAAACTTACGTAGTAAAAGATACGACACAAATGATCTAAAAACACGTTATTTGAACTCATCAAAGCCTTAAAATCTTGTTTTGAATCGAAAAAGAAACTTTCTTAGTGTTTGTAGAAATTGGTGAAAAGTTATGTAGTAAAAGATACGATACAAATGATCTAAAAACACGTTATTTGAGCTCCTCAAAGCGTTCAAAACTTGTTTTGAATAGAAAAACAAACTTTCTTAGTGTTTGTAAAATTTGGTGAAAACTTACGTAGTAAAAGATACGATACAAATGATCTAAAAACACGTTATTTGAACTCCTCAAAGCGTTAAAATCTTGTTTTGAATCGAAAAAGAAACTTTCTTAGTGTTTGTGAAATTTGGTGAAAAGTTATGTAGTAAAAGATACGATATAAATGATCCAAAAACACGTTATTTGAACTCCTCAAAGAGTTAAAATCTTGTTTTGAATCGAAAAAGAAACTTTCTTAGTGTTTGTACAATTTGGTGAAAAGTTATGTAGTAAAAGATACGATCCAAATGATCTCAAAACAAGTTATTTGAACTCCTCAAAGCGTTAAAATATTGTTTTGAATCGAAAAACAAACTTACTTAGTGTTTGTAAAATTTGGTGAAAACTTACGTAGTTAAAGATACGATACAAATGATCTAAAAACACGTTATTTGAACTCCTCAAAGCCTTAAAATCCTGTTTTGAATCGAAAAAGAAACTTTCTTAGTGTTTGTAGAATTTGGTAAAAAGTTAGGTAGTAAAAGATACGATACAAATGATCTGAAACCAAGTTATTTGAACTCCTCAAAGCGTTAATATCTTGTTTTGAACCGAATAACAAACTTACTTAGCGTTTGTGAAATTTGGTGAAAAGTTATGTAGTAAAAGATACGATACAAATGATCTAAAAACACGTTATTTGAACTCCTCAAAGCGCTAAAATCATGTTTTGAACCGAAAAACAAACTTTCTTAGTGTTTGTGAAATTTGGTGAAAAGTTATGTAGTAAAAGATACGATACAAATGATCTAAAAACACGTTATTTGAGCTCCTCAAAGCATTAAAAACTTGTTTTGAATAGAAAAACAAACTTACTTAGTGTTTGTAAAATTTGGTGAAAACTTACGTAGTAAAAGATACGATACAAATGATCTAAAAACACGTTATTTGAACTCCTCAAAGCCTTAAAATCTTGTTTTGAATCGAAAAAGAAACTTTCTTAGTGTTTGTAGAATTTGGTGAAAAGTTATGTAGTAAAAGATACGATACAAATGATCTAAAAACACGTTATTTGAACTCCTCAAAGCGTTAAAATCTTGTTTTGAATCGAAAAACAAACTTTCTTAGTGTTTGAGAAATTTGGTGAAAAGTTATGTAGTAAACGATACGATACAACTGATCTAAAAAGACGTTATTTGAACTCCTCAAAGCGTTAAAATCTTGTTTTGAATCGAAAAACAAACTTACTTAGTGTTTGTGAAATTTGGTGAAAAGTTATGTAGTAAAAGATACGATATAAATGATCCAAAAACACGTTATTTGAACTCCTCAAAGCGTTAAAATCTTGTTTTGAATCGAAAAAGAAACTTTCTTTGTGTTTGTACAATTTGGTGAAAAGTTATGTAGTAAAAGATACGATACAAATGATCTCAAAACAAGTTATTTGAACTCCTCAAAGCGTTAAAATCTTGTTTTGAATCGAAAAACAAACTTACTTAGTGTTTGTGAAATTTGGTGAAAAGTTATGTAGTAAAAGATACGATACAAATGATCTAAAAACACGTTATTTGAACTCCTCAAAGCGTTAAAATCTTGTTTTGAATCGAAAAACAAACTTTCTTAGTGTTTGTGAAATTTGGTGAAAAGTTATGTAGTAAACGATACGATAAAACTGATCTAAAAAGACGTTATTTGAACTCCTCAAAGCGTTAAAATCTTGTTTTGAATCGAAAAACAAACTTTCTTAGTGTTTGTGAAATTTGGTGAAAAGTTATGTAGTAAAAGATACGATATAAATGATCCAAAAACACGTTATTTGAACTCCTCAAAGCGTTAAAATCTTGTTTTGAATCGAAAAATAAACTTTCTTAGTGTTTGTACAATTTGGTGAAAAGTTATGTAGTAAAAGATACGATACAAATGATCTCAAAACAAGTTATTTGAACTCCTCAAAGCGTTAAAATCTTGTTTTGAATCGAAAAACAAACTTACTTAGTGTTTGTGAAATTTGGTGAAAAGTTATGTAGTAAAAGATACGATACAAATGATCTCAAAACAAGTTATTTGAACTCCTCAAAGCGTTAAAATCATGTTTTGAACTGAAAAACAGACTTTCTTAGTGTTTGTGAAATTTGGTGAAAAGTTATGTAGTAAAAGATACGATACAAATGATCTAAAAACACGTTATTTGAGCTCCTCAAAGCTTTAAAAACTTGTTTTGAATAGAAAAACAAACTTACTTAGTGTTTGTAAAATTTGGTGAAAACTTACGTAGTAAAAGATACGACACAAATGATCTAAAAACACGTTATTTGAACTCATCAAAGCCTTAAAATCTTGTTTTGAATCGAAAAAGAAACTTTCTTAGTGTTTGTAGAAATTGGTGAAAAGTTATGTAGTAAAAGATACGATACAAATGATCTAAAAACACGTTATTTGAGCTCCTCAAAGCGTTCAAAACTTGTTTTGAATAGAAAAACAAACTTTCTTAGTGTTTGTAAAATTTGGTGAAAACTTACGTAGTAAAAGATACGATACAAATGATCTAAAAACACGTTATTTGAACTCCTCAAAGCGTTAAAATCTTGTTTTGAATCGAAAAAGAAACTTTCTTAGTGTTTGTGAAATTTGGTGAAAAGTTATGTAGTAAAAGATACGATATAAATGATCCAAAAACACGTTATTTGAACTCCTCAAAGAGTTAAAATCTTGTTTTGAATCGAAAAAGAAACTTTCTTAGTGTTTGTACAATTTGGTGAAAAGTTATGTAGTAAAAGATACGATCCAAATGATCTCAAAACAAGTTATTTGAACTCCTCAAAGCGTTAAAATATTGTTTTGAATCGAAAAACAAACTTACTTAGTGTTTGTAAAATTTGGTGAAAACTTACGTAGTTAAAGATACGATACAAATGATCTAAAAACACGTTATTTGAACTCCTCAAAGCCTTAAAATCCTGTTTTGAATCGAAAAAGAAACTTTCTTAGTGTTTGTAGAATTTGGTGAAAAGTTAGGTAGTAAAAGATACGATACAAATGATCTGAAACCAAGTTATTTGAACTCCTCAAAGCGTTAATATCTTGTTTTGAACCGAATAACAAACTTACTTAGCGTTTGTGAAATTTGGTGAAAAGTTATGTAGTAAAAGATACGATACAAATGATCTAAAAACACGTTATTTGAACTCCTCAAAGCGCTAAAATCATGTTTTGAACCGAAAAACAAACTTTCTTAGTGTTTGTGAAATTTGGTGAAAAGTTATGTAGTAAAAGATACGATACAAATGATCTAAAAACACGTTATTTGAGCTCCTCAAAGCATTAAAAACTTGTTTTGAATAGAAAAACAAACTTACTTAGTGTTTGTAAAATTTGGTGAAAACTTACGTAGTAAAAGATACGATACAAATGATCTAAAAACACGTTATTTGAACTCCTCAAAGCCTTAAAATCTTGTTTTGAATCGAAAAAGAAACTTTCTTAGTGTTTGTAGAATTTGGTGAAAAGTTATGTAGTAAAAGATACGATACAAATGATCTAAAAACACGTTATTTGAACTCCTCAAAGCGTTAAAATCTTGTTTTGAATCGAAAAACAAACTTTCTTAGTGTTTGAGAAATTTGGTGAAAAGTTATGTAGTAAACGATACGATACAACTGATCTAAAAAGACGTTATTTGAACTCCTCAAAGCGTTAAAATCTTGTTTTGAATCGAAAAACAAACTTACTTAGTGTTTGTGAAATTTGGTGAAAAGTTATGTAGTAAAAGATACGATATAAATGATCCAAAAACACGTTATTTGAACTCCTCAAAGCGTTAAAATCTTGTTTTGAATCGAAAAATAAAATTTCTTAGTGTTTGTACAATTTGGTGAAAAGTTATGTAGTAAAAGATACGATACAAATGATCTAAAAACACGTTATTTGAGCTCCTCAAAGCATTAAAAACTTGTTTTGAATAGAAAAACAAACTTACTTAGTGTTTGTAAAATTTGGTGAAAACTTACGTAGTAAAAGATACGATACAAATGATCTAAAAACACGTTATTTGAACTCCTCAAAGCCTTAAAATCTTGTTTTGAATCGAAAAAGAAACTTTCTTAGTGTTTGTAGAATTTGGTGAAAAGTTATGTAGTAAAAGATACGATACAAATGATCTAAAAACACGTTATTTGAACTCCTCAAAGCGTTAAAATCTTGTTTTGAATCGAAAAACAAACTTTCTTAGTGTTTGAGAAATTTGGTGAAAAGTTATGTAGTAAACGATACGATACAACTGATCTAAAAAGACGTTATTTGAACTCCTCAAAGCGTTAAAATCTTGTTTTGAATCGAAAAACAAACTTACTTAGTGTTTGTGAAATTTGGTGAAAAGTTATGTAGTAAAAGATACGATATAAATGATCCAAAAACACGTTATTTGAACTCCTCAAAGCGTTAAAATCTTGTTTTGAATCGAAAAAGAAACTTTCTTTGTGTTTGTACAATTTGGTGAAAAGTTATGTAGTAAAAGATACGATACAAATGATCTCAAAACAAGTTATTTGAACTCCTCAAAGCGTTAAAATCTTGTTTTGAATCGAAAAACAAACTTACTTAGTGTTTGTGAAATTTGGTGAAAAGTTATGTAGTAAAAGATACGATACAAATGATCTAAAAACACGTTATTTGAACTCCTCAAAGCGTTAAAATCTTGTTTTGAATCGAAAAACAAACTTTCTTAGTGTTTGTGAAATTTGGTGAAAAGTTATGTAGTAAACGATACGATAAAACTGATCTAAAAAGACGTTATTTGAACTCCTCAAAGCGTTAAAATCTTGTTTTGAATCGAAAAACAAACTTTCTTAGTGTTTGTGAAATTTGGTGAAAAGTTATGTAGTAAAAGATACGATATAAATGATCCAAAAACACGTTATTTGAACTCCTCAAAGCGTTAAAATCTTGTTTTGAATCGAAAAATAAACTTTCTTAGTGTTTGTACAATTTGGTGAAAAGTTATGTAGTAAAAGATACGATACAAATGATCTCAAAACAAGTTATTTGAACTCCTCAAAGCGTTAAAATCTTGTTTTGAATCGAAAAACAAACTTACTTAGTGTTTGTGAAATTTGGTGAAAAGTTATGTAGTAAAAGATACGATACAAATGATCTCAAAACAAGTTATTTGAACTCCTCAAAGCGTTAAAATCATGTTTTGAACTGAAAAACAGACTTTCTTAGTGTTTGTGAAATTTGGTGAAAAGTTATGTAGTAAAAGATACGATACAAATGATCTAAAAACACGTTATTTGAGCTCCTCAAAGCTTTAAAAACTTGTTTTGAATAGAAAAACAAACTTACTTAGTGTTTGTAAAATTTGGTGAAAACTTACGTAGTAAAAGATACGACACAAATGATCTAAAAACACGTTATTTGAACTCATCAAAGCCTTAAAATCTTGTTTTGAATCGAAAAAGAAACTTTCTTAGTGTTTGTAGAAATTGGTGAAAAGTTATGTAGTAAAAGATACGATACAAATGATCTAAAAACACGTTATTTGAGCTCCTCAAAGCGTTCAAAACTTGTTTTGAATAGAAAAACAAACTTTCTTAGTGTTTGTAAAATTTGGTGAAAACTTACGTAGTAAAAGATACGATACAAATGATCTAAAAACACGTTATTTGAACTCCTCAAAGCGTTAAAATCTTGTTTTGAATCGAAAAAGAAACTTTCTTAGTGTTTGTGAAATTTGGTGAAAAGTTATGTAGTAAAAGATACGATATAAATGATCCAAAAACACGTTATTTGAACTCCTCAAAGAGTTAAAATCTTGTTTTGAATCGAAAAAGAAACTTTCTTAGTGTTTGTACAATTTGGTGAAAAGTTATGTAGTAAAAGATACGATCCAAATGATCTCAAAACAAGTTATTTGAACTCCTCAAAGCGTTAAAATATTGTTTTGAATCGAAAAACAAACTTACTTAGTGTTTGTAAAATTTGGTGAAAACTTACGTAGTTAAAGATACGATACAAATGATCTAAAAACACGTTATTTGAACTCCTCAAAGCCTTAAAATCCTGTTTTGAATCGAAAAAGAAACTTTCTTAGTGTTTGTAGAATTTGGTGAAAAGTTAGGTAGTAAAAGATACGATACAAATGATCTGAAACCAAGTTATTTGAACTCCTCAAAGCGTTAATATCTTGTTTTGAACCGAATAACAAACTTACTTAGCGTTTGTGAAATTTGGTGAAAAGTTATGTAGTAAAAGATACGATACAAATGATCTAAAAACACGTTATTTGAACTCCTCAAAGCGCTAAAATCATGTTTTGAACCGAAAAACAAACTTTCTTAGTGTTTGTGAAATTTGGTGAAAAGTTATGTAGTAAAAGATACGATACAAATGATCTAAAAACACGTTATTTGAGCTCCTCAAAGCATTAAAAACTTGTTTTGAATAGAAAAACAAACTTACTTAGTGTTTGTAAAATTTGGTGAAAACTTACGTAGTAAAAGATACGATACAAATGATCTAAAAACACGTTATTTGAACTCCTCAAAGCCTTAAAATCTTGTTTTGAATCGAAAAAGAAACTTTCTTAGTGTTTGTAGAATTTGGTGAAAAGTTATGTAGTAAAAGATACGATACAAATGATCTAAAAACACGTTATTTGAACTCCTCAAAGCGTTAAAATCTTGTTTTGAATCGAAAAACAAACTTTCTTAGTGTTTGAGAAATTTGGTGAAAAGTTATGTAGTAAACGATACGATACAACTGATCTAAAAAGACGTTATTTGAACTCCTCAAAGCGTTAAAATCTTGTTTTGAATCGAAAAACAAACTTACTTAGTGTTTGTGAAATTTGGTGAAAAGTTATGTAGTAAAAGATACGATATAAATGATCCAAAAACACGTTATTTGAACTCCTCAAAGCGTTAAAATCTTGTTTTGAATCGAAAAATAAAATTTCTTAGTGTTTGTACAATTTGGTGAAAAGTTATGTAGTAAAAGATACGATACAAATGATCTCAAAACAAGTTATTTGAACTCCTCAAAGCGTTAAAATCTTGTTTTGAATCGAAAAACAAACTTACTTAGTGTTTGTGAAATTTGGTGAAAAGTTATGTAGTAAAAGATACGATACAAATGATCTCAAAACAAGTTATTTGAACTCCTCAA
Source organism: Luzula sylvatica (assembly GCA_946800325.1). NCBI lineage: Eukaryota > Viridiplantae > Streptophyta > Magnoliopsida > Poales > Juncaceae > Luzula > Luzula sylvatica. The sequence goes on from OX326961.1 coordinate 22,702,547, forward strand.
AGCGTTAAAATCTTGTTTTGAATCGAAAAACAAACTTACTTAGTGTTTGTGAAATTTGGTGAAAAGTTATGTAGTAAAAGATACGATACAAATGATCTACAAACACGTTATTTGAACTCCTCAAAGCGTTAAAATCTTGTTTTGAATCGAAAAACAAACTTTCTTAGTGTTTGTGAAATTTGGTGAAAAATTATGTAGTAAACGATACGATATAACTGATCTAAAAAGACGTTATTTGAACTCCTCAAAGCGTTAAAATCTTGTTTTGAATCGAAAAACAAACTTACTTAGTGTTTGTGAAATTTGGTGAAAAGTTATGTAGTAAAAGATACAATATAAATGATCCAAAAACACGTTATTTGAACTCCTCAAAGCGTTAAAATCTTGTTTTGAATCGAAAAAGAAACTTTCTTAGTGTTTGTACAATTTGGTGAAAAGTTATGTAGTAAAAGATACGATACAAATGATCTCAAAACAAGTTATTTGAACTCCTCAAAGCGTTAAAATCTTGTTTTGAATCGAAAAACAAACTTACTTAGTGTTTGTGAAATTTGGTCAAAAGTTATGTAGTAAAAGATACGATACAAATGATCTAAAAACACGTTATTTGAACTCCTCAAAGCGTTAAAATCTTGTTTTGAATCGAAAAACAAACTTTCTTAGTGTTTGTGACATTTGGTGAAAAGTTATGTAGTAAAAGATACGATACAAATGATCTCAAAACAAGTTATTTGAACTCCTCAAAGCGTTAAAATCTTGTTTTGAATCGAAAAACAAACTTACTTAGCGTTTGTGAAATTTGGTGAAAATTATGTAGTAAAAGATACGATACAAATGATCTAAAAACACGTTATTTGAACTCCTCAAAGCGTTAAAATCTTGTTTTGAATAGTGTTTGTGAAATTTGGTGAAAACTTACGTAGTAAAAGATACAATACAAATGATCTAAAAAGACGTTATTTGAACTCCTCAAAGCGTTAAAATCGTTTTTTGAATCGAAAAACAAACTTACTTAGTGTTTGTGAAATTTGGTGAAAAGTTATGTAGTAAAAGATACGATACAAATGATCTAAAAACACGTTATTTGAACTCCTCAAAGCGTTAAAATCTTGTTTTGAATCGAAAAAGAAACTTTCTTAGTGTTTGTACAATTTGGTGAAAAGTTATGTAGTAAAAGATACGATACAAATGATCTCAAAACAAGTTATTTGAACTCCTCAAAGCGTTAAAATCTTGTTTTGAATCGAAAAACAAACTTACTTAGTGTTTGTGAAATTTGGTGAAAAGTTATGTAGTAAAAGATACGATACAAATGATCTAAAAACACGTTATTTGAACTCCTCAAAGCGTTAAAATCTTGTTTTGAATCGAAAAACAAACTTTCTTAGTGTTTGTGAAATTTGGTGAAAAGTTATGTAGTAAAAGATACGATACAAATGATCTAAAAACACGTTATTTGAACTCCTCAAAGCGTTAAAATCTTGTTTTGAATCGAAAAACAAACTTTCGTAGTGTTTGTGAAATTTGGTGAAAAGTTATGTAGTAAAAGATACGATACAAATGATCTCAAAACACGTTATTTGATCTCCTCAAAGCGTTAAAATTTTGTTTTGAATAGATAAACAAACTTACTTAGTGTTTGTGAAATTTGGTGAAAAGTTACGTAGTAAAAGATACGATACAAATGATCTAAAAACACGTTATTTGAACTCCTCAAAGCGTTAAAATCTTGTTTTGAATCGAAAATGAAACTTTCTTAGTGTTTGTAGAATTTGGTGAAAAGTTATGTAGTAAAAGATACGATACAAATGATCTGAAAACAAGTTATTTGAACTCCTCAAATCGTTAAAATCTTGTTTTGAATCGAAAAACAAACTTTCTTAGCGTTTGTGAAATTTGGTGCAAAGTTATGTAGTAAAAGATACGATACAAATGATCTAAAAACATGTTATTTGAACTCCTCAAAGCGTTAAAATCATGTTTTGAACCGAAAAACAAACTTTCTTAGTGTTTGTGAAATTTGGTGAAAAGTTAGGTAGTAAAAGATACGATACAAATGATCTAAAAACACGTTATTTGAACTCCTCAAAGCCTTAAAATCTTGTTTTGAATCGAAAAAGAAACTTTCTTAGTGTTTGTGAAATTTGGTGAAAAGTTATGTAGTAAAAGATACGATATAAATGATCCAAAAACACGTTATTTGAACTCCTCAAAGTGTTAAAATCTTGTTTTGAATCGAAAAAGAAACTTTCTTAGTGTTTGTACAATTTGGTGAAAAGTTATGTAGTAAAAGATACGATCCAAATGATCTCAAAACAAGTTATTTGAACTCCTCAAAGCGTTAAAATCTTGTTTTGAATCGAAAAACAAACTTACTTAGTGTTTGTGAAATTTGGTGAAAAGTTATGTAGTAAAAGATACGATACAAATGATCTCAAAACAAGTTATTTGAACTCCTCAAAGCGTTAAAATATTGTTTTGAATCGAAAAACAAACTTACTTAGTGTTTGTAAAATTTGGTGAAAACTTACGTAGTTAAAGATACGATACAAATGATCTAAAAACACGTTATTTGAACTCCTCAAAGCCTTAAAATCCTGTTTTGAATCGAAAAAGAAACTTTCTTAGTGTTTGTAGAATTTGGTGAAAAGTTAGGTAGTAAAAGATACGATACAAATGATCTGAAACCAAGTTATTTGAACTCCTCAAAGCGTTAATATCTTGTTTTGAACCGAATAACAAACTTACTTAGCGTTTGTGAAATTTGGTGAAAAGTTATGTAGTAAAAGATACGATACAAATGATCTAAAAACACGTTATTTGAACTCCTCAAAGCGCTAAAATCATGTTTTGAACCGAAAAACAAACTTTCTTAGTGTTTGTGAAATTTGGTGAAAAGTTATGTAGTAAAAGATACGATACAAATGATCTAAAAACACGTTATTTGAGCTCCTCAAAGCATTAAAAACTTGTTTTGAATAGAAAAACAAACTTACTTAGTGTTTGTAAAATTTGGTGAAAACTTACGTAGTAAAAGATACGATACAAATGATCTAAAAATACGTTATTTGAACTCCTCAAAGCCTTAAAATCTTGTTTTGAATCGAAAAAGAAACTTTCTTAGTGTTTGTAGAATTTGGTGAAAAGTTATGTAGTAAAAGATACGATACAAATGATCTAAAAACACGTTATTTGAACTCCTCAAAGCGTTAAAATCTTGTTTTGAATCGAAAAACAAACTTTCTTAGTGTTTGAGAAATTTGGTGAAAAGTTATGTAGTAAACGATACGATACAACTGATCTAAAAAGACGTTATTTGAACTCCTCAAAGCGTTAAAATCTTGTTTTGAATCGAAAAACAAACTTACTTAGTGTTTGTGAAATTTGGTGAAAAGTTATGTAGTAAAAGATACGATATAAATGATCCAAAAACACGTTATTTGAACTCCTCAAAGCGTTAAAATCTTGTTTTGAATCGAAAAAGAAACTTTCTTTGTGTTTGTACAATTTGGTGAAAAGTTATGTAGTAAAAGATACGATACAAATGATCTCAAAACAAGTTATTTGAACTCCTCAAAGCGTTAAAATCTTGTTTTGAATCGAAAAACAAAATTACTTAGTGTTTGTGAAATTTGGTGAAAAGTTATGTAGTAAAAGATACGATACAAATGATCTAAAAACACGTTATTTGAACTCCTCAAAGCGTTAAAATCTTGTTTTGAATCGAAAAACAAACTTTCTTAGTGTTTGTGAAATTTGGTGAAAAGTTATGTAGTAAACGATACGATAAAACTGATCTAAAAAGACGTTATTTGAACTCCTCAAAGCGTTAAAATCTTGTTTTGAATCGAAAAACAAACTTTCTTAGTGTTTGTGAAATTTGGTGAAAAGTTATGTAGTAAAAGATACGATATAAATGATCCAAAAACACGTTATTTGAACTCCTCAAAGCGTTAAAATCTTGTTTTGAATCGAAAAATAAAATTTCTTAGTGTTTGTACAATTTGGTGAAAAGTTATGTAGTAAAAGATACGATACAAATGATCTCAAAACAAGTTATTTGAACTCCTCAAAGCGTTAAAATCTTGTTTTGAATCGAAAAACAAACTTACTTAGTGTTTGTGAAATTTGGTGAAAAGTTATGTAGTAAAAGATACGATACAAATGATCTCAAAACAAGTTATTTGAACTCCTCAAAGCGTTAAAATCATGTTTTGAACTGAAAAACAAACTTTCTTAGTGTTTGTGAAATTTGGTGAAAAGTTATGTAGTAAAAGATACGATACAAATGATCTAAAAACACGTTATTTGAGCTCCTCAAAGCTTTAAAAACTTGTTTTGAATAGAAAAACAAACTTACTTAGTGTTTGTAAAATTTGGTGAAAACTTACGTAGTAAAAGATACGACACAAATGATCTAAAAACACGTTATTTGAACTCATCAAAGCCTTAAAATCTTGTTTTGAATCGAAAAAGAAACTTTCTTAGTGTTTGTAGAAATTGGTGAAAAGTTATGTAGTAAAAGATACGATACAAATGATCTAAAAACACGTTATTTGAGCTCCTCAAAGCGTTCAAAACTTGTTTTGAATAGAAAAACAAACTTTCTTAGTGTTTGTAAAATTTGGTGAAAACTTACGTAGTAAAAGATACGATACAAATGATCTAAAAACACGTTATTTGAACTCCTCAAAGCGTTAAAATCTTGTTTTGAATCGAAAAAGAAACTTTCTTAGTGTTTGTGAAATTTGGTGAAAAGTTATGTAGTAAAAGATACGATATAAATGATCCAAAAACACGTTATTTGAACTCCTCAAAGAGTTAAAATCTTGTTTTGAATCGAAAAAGAAACTTTCTTAGTGTTGTACAATTTGGTGAAAAGTTATGTAGTAAAAGATACGATCCAAATGATCTCAAAACAAGTTATTTGAACTCCTCAAAGCGTTAAAATATTGTTTTGAATCGAAAAACAAACTTACTTAGTGTTTGTAAAATTTGGTGAAAACTTACGTAGTTAAAGATACGATACAAATGATCTAAAAACACGTTATTTGAACTCCTCAAAGCGTTAAAAACTTGTTTTGAATAGAAAAACAAACTTTCTTAGTGTTTGTAAAATTTGGTGAAAACTTACGTAGTTAAAGATACGATACAAATGATCTAAAAACACGTTATTTGAACTCCTCAAAGCCTTAAAATCTTGTTTTGAATCGAAAAAGAAACTTTCTTAGCGTTTGTGAAATTTGGTGAAAAGTTATGTAGTAAAAGATACGATACAAAAGATCTAAAAACATGTTATTTTGAACTCCTCAAAGCGTTAAAATCTTGTTTCGAATCGAAAAACAAACTTTCTTAGTGTTTGTGAACTTTGGTGAAAAGTTATGTAGTAAAAGATACGATACAAATGTTCTAAAAACACGTTATTTGAGCTCCTCAAAGCGTTCAAAACTTGTTTTGAATAGAAAAACAAACTTTCTTAGTGTTTGTAAAATTTGGTGAAAACTTACGTAGTAAAAGATACGATACAAATGATCTAAAAACACGTTATTTGAACTCCTCAAAGCGTTAAAATCTTGTTTTGAATCGAAAAACAAACTTACTTAGTGTTTGTGAAATTTGGTGAAAAATTACGTAGTAAAAGATACGATACAAATGATCTAAAAACACGTTATTTGAACTCCTCAAAGCGTTAAAATCTTGTTTTGAATCGAAAAACAAACTTACTTAGCGTTTGTGAAATTTGGTGAAAATTTATGTAGTAAAAGATACGATACAAATAATCTAAAAACATGTTATTTGAACTCCTCATAGCGTTAAAATCTTGTTTTGAATCGAAAAACAAACTTTCTTAGTGTTTGTGAAATTTGGTGAAAAGTTATGTAGTAAACGATACGATACAAATGATCTAAAAACACGTTATTTGAGCTCCTCAAAGCGTTAAAAACTTGTTTTGAATAGAAAAACAAACTTTCTTAGTGTTTGTAAAATTTGGTGAAAACTTACGTAGTAAAAGATACGATACAAATGATCTAAAAACACGTTATTTGAACTCCTCAAAGCGTTAAAATCTTGTTTTGAATCGAAAAACAAACTTACTTATTGTTTGTGAAATTTGGTGAAAAATTACGTAGTAAAAGATACGATACAAATGATCTAAAAACACGTTATTTGAACTCCTCAAAGCGTTAAAATCTTGTTTTGAATCGAAAAACAAACTTACTTAGCGTTTGTGAAATTTGGTGAAAAGTTATGTAGTAAAAGATACGATACAAATGATCTAAAAACACGTTATTTGAACTCCTCATAGCGTTAAAATCTTGTTTTCAATCGAAAAACAAACTTTCTTAGTGTTTGTGAAATTTGGTGAAAAGTTATGTAGTAAACGATACGATACAAATGATCTAAAAACACGTTATTTGAGCTCCTCAAAGCTTTAAAAACTTGTTTTGAATAGAAAAACAAACTTACTTAGTGTTTGTAAAATTTGGTGAAAACTTACGTAGTAAAAGATACGACACAAATGATCTAAAAACACGTTATTTGAACTCATCAAAGCCTTAAAATCTTGTTTTGAATCGAAAAAGAAACTTTCTTAGTGTTTGTAGAAATTGGTGAAAAGTTATGTAGTAAAAGATACGATACAAATGATCTAAAAACACGTTATTTGAGCTCCTCAAAGCGTTCAAAACTTGTTTTGAATAGAAAAACAAACTTTCTTAGTGTTTGTAAAATTTGGTGAAAACTTACGTAGTAAAAGATACGATACAAATGATCTAAAAACACGTTATTTGAACTCCTCAAAGCGTTAAAATCTTGTTTTGAATCGAAAAAGAAACTTTCTTAGTGTTTGTGAAATTTGGTGAAAATTTATGTAGTAAAAGATACGATA